>OX155648.1:10542500-11742500 GCA_944567765.1 Carterocephalus palaemon
GCGCGTGTCGCCGTCGCCGAGCAGCCGGAACATCTGCTCCGTGCCGAGGCAGCTGAGGATGCGTTGCTTCACTTTTTGATCGGCCTGAAGGGAAAAAACTTCTTCTTCTTCTTCTACTGACCTGCATGACCTGCGAGGAGTACTCGATCATGATGGCGTCGATGTGCTGCCGCGTGGACAGCAGGTTGCGCAGCAGGCCCAGCGTCTTCATGATGACGCGCGTGTCGCCGTCGCCGAGCAGCCGGAACATCTGCTCCGTGCCGAGGCAGCTCAGGATGCGTTGCTTCACTTTTTGATCGGCCTGAATGGAAAAAATGTATGTGATGTACACATATAATAAACCGTCAACGTACAGTTTATTCAAATAAATCTTGAAAAATACTATCAGGGATGATATATGAATGATAGATACAGATTCCAAAATTTTATTCAGATTTTTTTAGTTGTTATTATATGGTATTTGTATACATTTAATGATAGTCATTAATGATAGTCATTTTTTAGCTAGTGCTCGCGCTGGTTCAAAAAGTTGATGCTACCGAGAAGAACACGGCAAGAATCTCGGTAGTAACTCTTTTCAAAATTGACAATATGATACAGGTGCAATTATTAAAGTAAACTGTAGCGTCCATAGCACAATGGCTCGCGTCGATTTAATGTGATCGAAAGAGTTAAGAGGATATGAGTCGACACTTTTTCCATACAAACGTAGTCCCCTGTTTCCTCCTAGGATAAAGAAGTTACAGAATAAAAAAAATACCATACGATTTATACGTACCTCTGCCATGCCTGTACGTTTTGTTTTTTTTTCATAATTTGCTTAATAGAAGAGAAAAAAAATCAAAAAAATCGACTTTTTTTACATACATTTTCAAACCTCAAGCAAACTAACATATCCCAAAAACAACCTAACATATCCCAAAAAAGCAAAACGTACGGGCATAGCTTAGACCCTGTTCTACATTTTAACTGAAAGAAATATTGAAATCGGTCTAGATTTCGAGGAGGAAACAGGGGATTACGAAAGGACGATTTTCTTAATTTTACGTAGGTAAAATCAGTTCGAGACTGCACTTCTCTCTATCGCACGCTAAGGAGTAAGGTTGGGGGTCAGCGCGACGGCAATATTTTTGGTAAAAACCTATTCTTCAAAAGTGACGGTCGACTGGTGTCCCCTTAAGCAACGACGGGCGCGGTCGGTTTGTGGATGGGTGACCGCTAGTAGCAAAATTTCATGGACGGTACCGTGCTTCGGAGGTATTTTCAGAGAGACACAAGCGTATTTTGGTCACTAGATCTTGGAGTCAGTCAACCTGTAGTATTTAACTACCTGAAATGCCATATTCATGAGTGCCCAAATGCCGTTGAGCCGCAACGCCGCCTCGGGTCTCTTCGTCAAGCTGCACAACATCTCGACAGCGCCTGCGAAAACGCAATATTCACATGTCACATCCATACATTTCCCCATCTATATAACCTTGCTTAGGCCCACAGTTGGACAAAGATTAGTTAAGCTACAACCCATTGGTTTGACGAGTCCTCGGCGCGGTGAGTGACCCTCACTGCCGAACCGCGGGTCCTGAGTTCGAATCCTGGGCAGCAAGTGAGTATCAAAATCAGTGAACTAAATATCTGCTATTTATTACACTGATTTTGATACTCACGATGTAAGAATTGTGTTGTTTTTTTGTGTGTTTAAATAAGATTTAATGTAAAGTAAACCGCGGCAACAGATAATGTATATTTTTCTGTTATTGCCTTGCGAGCTACATCGCTTTATTTCGTATTCACCGCATCGATGGTATTTTGAACAATTGCCAATTTAGTTAAAAATTTGAAATTATTTGTTAGTTTAAAGTACTTTAAAGTTTAACATTATAAGATATTGTCCATGTAGGTTCTTATTGAAAGTAAGACACTCCAGCCGTTAATTTTTGCAACTTTTGAACAGACAATTGCAGTGTAAACGTGTTTGACTGTATTTCAAGCAAACTAAACAAAATAAGAGCTCAATTTTCAAGTGAGCTGTTATTTTACTGAGACGTTTTTTACACCGACCCGATATCTATTAGTATTGTTGATAGAAGCCTGTGCCCAACAATGTGAGCTATTTCTAAGCATTTTTTTAGCAAGCAAGCTCTATATTCTCCATGGCTCATCCATAGCCTTTTTATACTTCCAATGAAGCAAAATTATTTACTATTGAAAGTGCTATGAGGATAACACTGGTTAAGTTTTAAGGGTTCATGTAGGTGCCTGGCACGTTGTCCCTGTAGATCGGGACCAGAATAGCGCAATAGTATCTTCTGCGTCTATAATTGTAGAAGTAAACTTATCCAACATATAAACGAACCTTGGTCCAGCATTGGTTCCTTGGCGGGGGAGAACTCTAGCAATAGGTTGCAGAGAGTAGACGAGCCTACAGTCAACAGCTCCATGCCCGGGGACTCCGAGAGCAAGTGCATGAGCGGCCGCCATACGCCGTGGTCCTGCAATATGCAGCTTTCATCCATCAAACATCCTGAGAATTCTGATACAACCAGGAACCGAAAGCGCACGGGAAATTGACCCTACAAAATGCCACAAATACTACTTAAATAGGATAAATAACGTCCATGTAGCGTCCATAGCCCAATGGCTCGGTTCGATTCAATGTGATCGAAAGAGTTAAGCAACGACGGGCCCGGTCGGTTTGTGTATGGGTGACCGCTAGTGGCAAAATTTCATGGACGCTACCGTGCTTCGGAGGGCACGTAAAGCTGTCGGTCCCGGTTGTTTTCAATGTTGGAAACAGTCGTTAAGCCTTGTCGAAGACCTTCGGGTGGCTTGAGAACATTCGACACTGGGTTGGCCACTAACCCCTCCACCAATCCGCATTGGAGCAGCGTGGTGGAGTATGCTCTAGACCTCCCGCAGAAGTGTCTGTGGGGGAGACCCGAGCCCAGCAGTGGGACGTCTATGGGTCGCAGCGAGGATAAATAAATAAATAAATACCATGGACATTCACACTCGGCCATCTGACCCCAAATTAGGCGCGAACCTGTACTATTGGGTGCCATGATATACATACATAGATATTTTTAAATACATACTTAAATACATAGATAATTTTAACAACCAGACACAGAACAAACACAAGTGTTCGTCACACGAATATTTGTCCTGATTGGGATTCGAACCCACGACCCCTGGCGCAACAGGTAGGGTCACTACCGATTGCGCCAACGGGCCCGTCATAGGGTAGTTTGATATTTCGGCGCTACGGATGTGTAACGTCACGCATAATAATGAAAAATTATGACTATTCCTTTATTTTCCCTAAATAGCAACATGAAATCCCGAGCTAGCAAGATTTCGCGGTGATCATCCAAAATACGACGGGGTCGACTGGTTTTAGTTTTGGTTACACATTGCGTTATTGTCCAAGAGCTGGCATCAATTTTTGGGTAGGTATTTGAGGCAAGCTGAAAACTTGTCCAACGCCTCTCCTATTATGCCCCAACACGAAACTGCAGACCTGGCTGGTGAGTAGTGGGACAAAATCAACCCCCATATAAATAAAAATAAAAAATTATTTCCAAACATATATTTGAGGCAATATGTAATTTTTATAAGTTGTAGTCCAATGTTTACAGAATATAAAAATAATTTTTGAAATAATTTTTTTTTTTTTAAATTTATATAGGTTTTGATTTTGTCCCGCTACTCACCAGCCAGGTCTGCAGTTTCGTGTTGGGGTATAATAGGAGAGGCGTTGGACAAGTTTTCAGCTTGCCTCAAATACCTACCCAAAAATTGGTACCAGCTCTCCGGCCATAATATATGTTGTTGCGTTGGTTTTTTCTGTCATCATATTATTACTATGTCATCGTTATCATCATCAGTATCACAACCCCATCATATTTATAAGAACGTGCCATACACATTGCCGTGGCAGATAAAATAATATTCTTCAATAAAATGTGTATCAATGTGTATTTATACCGCAACGCCACGGGCCACGCAAGGCCAGTATATGTTTATTTATGTACGTATCTGTGTGTACAAAATGGGCAATGTCAATATGGCAGACTCCTTGTGTTTTCTAGCTAGCTCTAGCTAGCTAATAAACCGTGGCTATGTCTGCTACGGTTCTTGTCTGGCACGCCCAATGTATGTAGATATAAACGAACCTTAGGGCAATAATTTTATTGACGTATTAGCAGGTGACATTTAATCTCTTAAAATACACATAAAGTCATTAGTACATGTCGGATTTGAAGGCAGACAACAAGAAAAGCCATGTTTAGATTTCTATGTAACTAGTCTAGTGAAGTAAGAAATATTTACCTGCGTGCATTTACCTGAAATGTCGTCCTTAGCTGCTGCACAGACCTGGACAGAGAGTGGAGACACCTTACTGCGGCGAGTCTTACCTGAAATAAAAACAAATAGTGTAACTTCGCTGCGACCCATAGACGTCCCACTGCTGGGCACGGGTCTCCCCCACAGACACTTCTGCGGGAGGTCTAGAGCATACTCCACCACGCTGCTCCAATGCGGATTGGTGGAGGGGTTAGTGGCCAACCTAGTGTCGAATGTTCTCAAGCCACCCGAAGGTCTTCGACAAGGCTTAACGACTGTTTCCAGCATTGAAAACAACCGGGACCGACGGCTTTACGTGCCCTTCGAAGCACGGTAGCGTCCATGAAATTTTGCCACTAGCGGTCACCCATCCACAAACCGACCGCGCCCGTCGTTGCTTAACACTTTCGATCACATTGAATCGAGGCAAGCCATTGGGCTATGGACGCTACGTCGTAGGATTGACAACTTAGGGACACACCGGTAGTTGGCGAGTAAACAAACACTTGGTCCTTCGAGCCGGATGAAACAATAAATGAGTAGTAATAAGTAAGCCACAGTATATTACTGTGGCTGACATTTTTGTGTAATGCTTGTTTAAATGAAGAAGACAATAAAAGACAATGTAAGTTATCGATTAAAAATCGAACAGTTTCATTCATAAATCATAAATCATTTATTTGTTTTAGAGTGGTACATTTACAAATAAAGGTAGTCCTCCCTCACTCTAACCACTGGGTGGTATACAAATGTCAATTGATATAATAATTATAATGTCACATTCTAGATATTAAAATTATAAATTATAATGTCACATTATTGCTACTTACTTACTACTTAATATCACTTAAATTATAATGTCAGATTCCAGAAATTCACTAAGATTATAATACACTGTTTCCAAAAGTATTTTTTTAAGTCTATTTCTAAATTATTATTTTTTTTAAGTCTATTTCTAAATTTATTATTTTTCATTTCAGTGTTTTGTCAATTTCATGGGAACCATGATATTTTCCGGGATAAAGGGTAGCATAGGCTAGCATAGGTTACTCTCCAGGCTCAGTTCTACATAAGTCCAAAAAATCACGTCGATCCATCATTCCTTTAAGGAGAAGAAGGACAAACAAACAAAGTAGGAAGTTGGTTATTAAGGAAATAGTCACTTACAGAGGGTTCAGGGTTGTTCATCCCATTGACGACGTGCACCATAAGGCCGTGGGTTTCAATGATGCGTTTGCGGATGTCTTCATCGTTGGCCCCGAGGGAGGCGAAGCATTTGAACGCGCCTTGTTTAGCAGCAGCCGACGGGCAGTTGACTATCTCCGCGAGCGAGTTCATTAGGTGGTTTGATATTGCCGCTAGGCGTTGGAGTGATGTGTCTACCTGAGGGAAGAATAAAGTGTATGAATAAACGACCATATATTCTCAGCTATCTGACATTCCATATAAGGAACTAGTGGACGCCCGCAGCTACGCTCGCGTGGAATTATACATTCACTAACATAAACGGCAATGTTTCATACTAACTTTACACCCCCGTTTTACCCGCCTTATTTGGGTGAATTTTCAAAAATCCTTTCTTAGTTCTCCCCTACGTTATAAAAGGAGGGTTCCTGTGCAAAATTTCAAGTTTCTAACCCTTATAGTTTAGGCCCTGCGTTGATATGTCAGTCAGTCAGTCAGTCAGTCAGCTTCTCCTTTTATATATATACAGGGTTACAGGTTAAGTCGACCTATTCCCGTTAAGGGCGTGTAGTTTACATCGTTTCTGACTGATTTGTTAATAAAACACCCTATCCTAAATCTAACCGTTTTCGAGATATTTGAATTTAATTGTTTTTTATAAAAAGTACCCGATTTTCGGCTATCAGCTTAGATATTTTGAAATGTGTAAGTCTTATTATTACTATTATTTGATTTTTTCATGTAAAATAAGATGCTTTACTACCTCAATAACCAATATTGTACGTAAAATGAATAAATAAGTCATTGTAGATGATTGAAACTCATACAAACTAATAAAAATTTAGAAAGTTTATTTTTCTATCAATAAAATCTCAAAAAAACATTATGGCCGCCGTTTTGCAGACATACTTAAAAATATCTACGTTTCATCAGCTATCCAACGAGGTATAACAATCTAGGGTTATAATAAACATTCATAGAAAAAACTTAGTTTCATTGGCTACAGGGAAGGCAAACAAAAGTTAAATAAAACGATAGTGAGTACAAGATACTACATTTATTAAACTTTAAAGTTCCAACAAAACATCTTAAAGTCTAAATTTCATGCTCGACATGTCCGCCTCTGTTTTGCACACATCTTCGCATTATTTTACGAAGTCCACTTTTTATTTACTACACCAGTAGTAAATTTTCTTCTCATTTCATTCGCCGCATTAATTATCCTGTCTCTCAATACAGTCGTCAGTTTGAACTGACGAAGTTGGGTTGGGCTCACTGTACACGAGACTCTTCATGTGTCCCACACATAAAAAATCATGGGGGTTAGGTCCGGACTTCTGGCTGGCCAGGGTAAAAGCCCACCTCGTCCAATCCATTTGTTTGGATAATTTTTGTCCAGCCATTCTCTGACACTTCTAAAATGTGCAGGGCAGCCATCATGCTGAAACCACAATCATGTCTCGAATCAGACTGAGTGGCAAATCATCTAGTAGGTCACTTAGGTCTCGCAGGAAATTTTCGTAGTATTCTCCATTTAAAGTGGACTTCGTAAAAGAATGCGAAGATGTGTGCAAAACAGAGGCGGACATGTAGAGCATGAAATTTAGACTTTAAGATGTTTTGTTGGAACTTTAAAGTTTAATAAATGTAGTATCTTGTACTCACTATCGTTTTATTTAACTTTTGTTTGCCTTCCCTGTAGCCAATGAAACTAAGTTTTTTCTATGAATGTTTATTATAACCCTAGATTGTTATACCTCGTTGGATAGCTGATGAAACGTAGATATTTTTAAGTATGTCTGCAAAACGGCGGCCATAATGTTTTTTTGAGATTTTATTGATAGAAAAATAAACTTTCTAAATTTTTATTAGTTTGTATGAGTTTCAATCATCTACAATGACTTATTTATTCATTTTACGTACAATATTGGTTATTGAGGTAGTAAAGCATCTTATTTTACATGAAAAAATCAAATAATAGTAATAATAAGACTTACACATTTCAAAATATCTAAGCTGATAGCCGAAAATCGGGTACTTTTTATAAAAAACAATTAAATTCAAATATCTCGAAAACGGTTAGATTTAGGATAGGGTGTTTTATTATCAAATCAGTCAGAAACGATGTAAACTACACGCCCTTAACGGGAATAGGTCGACTTAACCTGTAACCCTGTATAGATTATATGAATATGTATAGCACTAACCTAGTTCACTAGACATTAATTACAAGACTCCTCTGGTGTTGCTCACGTTCATAGGCGACGGTGGCTACTTACTATCAAGTGGCCCGTCTGCTTGTCCGTTAGGCTACAATCTATGAAAAAAAGTCTTCGACCCATCGCCCATCCCTAAACTCACCGCACCCGTCGTACACGCGAGCCATTGGACTATGGACGCTATTACAAAGAATTAAAGACTATCTACACAACATATAAATGTTATATACCTGATAAGCACCTGTTGATAGTCCTGAGGGAGTATTTTAGGGAAACACAATGAAAAGCTGCTGTCCGTTACTTAGCGTTTAATGCAAGTGGCGTTACATTTGTCATCGAGATCTACCTACATAAATAATTATTTTCTACCTACATACATATTTGATATACATATTATGAATTCCTATATACCACAATAAACATTGTATAATTAGTTTACCTCGGCCAAATACGCCAGAGTCTCCGCGGCGGTCGCCCTGATGTCCTCGGGCATGTCTTTAGTGCACAGCCGCGCCAAACATGGCAGCGCTCCAAATACCACTCTGCAACATCATTATGTTTATAATATTAACTAGTGGACGCCCGCAGCTTCGCTCGCGTTACACATTCACTAACTTCAAAAACGGCAAAGCTTCATACTAACTTTTCACCCCCGTTTTACCCCCTTAGGGGATGAATTTTCAAATTTTTCTCGCCGTAAAAACCATTCTTGAACTTCAACGAACATTTAAAAAAAAGAATTGGCCAAATTGGTCCAGGCGTTGTTGAGTTATGCGCTTACCAACACATTTTGCGATTCATTTTTATAATATAGAAGATGGCGTCATATCAACATTCGAGGAATTACCAATGTCTAACGAATTGAACGGAATACTTTGACGAATCCGTGGCGAGGTGGTGAGCCACCCTGATTGCCGAACCGCGGGCCCCGGGTTCGAATCCCGGCCGGAGCAGATATTTATTTCGCTGATCATTAATCGTACTCGGGTCATTGATATTAGTTGTGTTGTTTTCTAAGTGTGACCGCCAGCCGCAATATAAGCATGCCAGTTACTTTTCCTTCTCTGTCTGCTTACAAAATTACACCAACTAACACTATTAACCGTCAGTCTCAGTTTCAGTCCTAACATGTACTAACCATCTGATTAACTAAAGTTTATTGAGGAGGATAAGAAGGACAAACCAACAATCACACTTTCCCATTTATGTATTAGTAAGGATTATCATTAAGCAAATTTATGATATGTATTACAAAAGATATTTTATCCATAATGTATAGACTATATAAAGGTTCTACCAGCTACCTGTTGTCGTCCGGTGGCAACACGCCCGCGCGATGTATGAACGTGAGACAGCGCGCCGCGCCCATCGCCACCGGCAGTGGCTTGTCTCGTGCCACCAGCGCCGACAGCAGCTCCGGGATCGACCGGTCGCCGTGCCTAAGAGGAAACAACCATAGACAACCTAGAACAAGCGGTGCGACTTGGGGAAAAGGCGGCAAAATGAGAATTATCATTTTACTAGCTATTACCCGCGGCTCCGCCCGCGTGGGAAAAGGGAATTAACAATGCCATCTGTTAACAACATCCGGAACTAAATATCTAGCAAATAACAAAACATCGATATCTTCCCATGGGGATGTTTTACCGCGGTAAAAAGTAGCCTACGTCACTCTCCACCCTCCTCACTATCTCCACACACAAAAACCATACCATATAATAGCTTCGTTGCGACGTGAAAGCCGGACAAACAAACAAACAAACACACTTTCACATTTATAATATTAGTATGGATTAGTGGACGCCCGCAGCTTCGCTCGCGTAGAATTAGTTTATTCGTTTACATCTAGTAATATTATATAGCCTATGTCACTGCAAGATGCAGCTTTCTAATGGTGAAAGAATTATTGAAATCGGTCCAGTAGTTTTTGTATGAAAACATTACAAACAAATGTTTCCTCCTCCTGTAGGTCCTATTTATATTATTATAGCTGAGCTGATCTTACTCATAAAACGTGGATGATTTAATTTAAAACAACTAAATTGGGCGCAGTATCCAAATGCGCACTTGCAGTAAACACAACCGACTACGTTACGTCAAACGTAATATCTGTATGTGACTCAGTGTGAATGTGTGTGCAATTTCAAAACTAAAGCAAGTTCCATATTCCCACATTATACGCAACGGCTCGGCTCGTATATGAAGGATTTATAGCTATCTACCCTATTGCTACATACTATATCTGAACGAACGAGTTAAGAATCGTCGGGCGCGGTCGATATATAGAAGAGTGCTAACTGAGAAGGTTACTAACTGGGTGAAACTGCTAATGGCAACATTTCGGCGCAAAGTAATGGGCGCTAACTTTGAAGGGCACATTAAGCTATCTGCACTGCTTGTTTTCAAATACAAATTACTTTTACTGGCCAAAAACAATTTAAAAACAAAAATTAAAATCAAAAAGTTGACTCCACACTAAAATACCAAGTGTTGCACGACACACAACTTCAAAAAAATGGATAAGCCTTGTCAAAAACCTTCCGAGGCTTGAGAACTTTCGTCACTTAGCCACTAACTTCTACAGCGGATTGCATTGGAGTAGAATGGTTGCGTGTGCTCTAGACATCCCTCAGCTGAGCAGGGAGAAACCCGTGCCCAACAGTGAAACGTTTATGGGTTATCATATACTTCATACCAGAGAACATAAGAAGTCTAATTCGACTGTGTTCGAATATCGTAAACTATTTCACATTACGTTGAAGCGTCTGATTCTATGAAAGACACGAAGTACACTGTTGTAATACCAACTCTCATCTCAGAATAACAAAGTTAATTTGGTAAACGAGATCCATCAGGGGCAAGACTCGTATACCTATGTCCACAATAAAGACAAATACTGCATCAAATTCATTCCGCAAATAGCTATATAAGATGACATTGGGAACGTCACATACCTATTTCCCTACTAGTCCCCGTTACTTGGGTCCTCATTATAGTACGTATTTCAAGGTCAATCCATTTAGGAAAATGGTGCTACAAGTCACAAGTGTAAGGTAGGTATTATTAAGTATTCTGTGGCTTGATGAAAAACTGTTTTGAGAAACGTGGTCGGCAGTATTAATATTAGGTACACTTCACTCACATGTATGTAGAAATACAGGAGGGTTATTTAATATTCTAAATCGCTTGTCGTTCGACGAGCAAAAAATTACGAGTTAAATATCGATCGAGAGCAGCAATACCGTATTTTTGAATCAATTGAATTCAACAAAACAAAATACTAAGACATCAAAAATTACTTGGTATTCAGTGCAACTTGAGACACAGTTGCGTTCTCAAAGCACATGGCGGCTAGGAGGTCCAGCGCTGGGAGGGCTCTGGCTAGGGGCGGTCCTGAAGAAGGCCTGGAGGCCAGCAGGGCGGCGATGGCTGCGCAAGCGCCGGCTGTGCACAGCGCCTCCTGCTCGGGGGGACTGCCGCACCATATGGACAGGATGCGAACAACACACGCCCGCGCGTTAGGAGTGCCTTCGCGAGCGATTTCTGTGTACGAAATTGTAGTCGTAAGATCAATAGCTAATCCTATAACTGTCAAATGGTAGCGTTCATAGCCCAATGGCTCGCGTCGATTCAATGTAATCGAAAGAGTTTAGCAACGACAGGCGCGGTCGATTTGTGGATGGGTGACCGCTAGTGGCAAAATTTCATGGACGCTACCGTGCTTCGGAGGGCACGTAAAGCCGTCGGTCCCGGTTGTTTTCAATGCTGGAAACAGTCGGTAAGCGTTGTTGAAGGCCTTCGGGCGGCTTGAGAACATTAAAATTTAGGGTTGGCCTCTATCCCCTCCACCAATCCGCATTGGAGCAGTGTGGTGGAGTATGCTCTAGACCTCCCGCAGCAGTGTCTGTCGGGGAGACCCGTGCCCAGCAGTGGGACGTCTATGGGTAGCAGCATATTGTCATAATTTGGTACACAACAATATATCTTAAGGCGACTTCCCACGGTGCGTGATTTTGCGGACGTGTGATTCGCGCCGTAGGATATTATGTCGACTGTAAAGCGCAGGCAAGATTGTAGCGGTGCGTCCGTCCGGCATTTCATTCAAACAAACTTCTACCCCATATCCCACGGAAAACTCATTATTTTCAGGGAACGTCTACAATGTTAACACAAAATATAGGTTTTAGGTCGGTCAAAATCTGTCAACACTTTTCCATGTTATATCCAAACAATATTTAATTACTCTACTTCATCACATTAGTTATAACTTCTTCCCATTTTTAACCCTTTGTGGATTGAATATACAAAAACACTGAGTTTGTACTGGGGAACAGAGATTGATCATTTCATTTGTCTTAAAGTTTCGGTTCAGTAGTTTTTGATTCCATCGTGCAAATAGGGACAGGCAGACCATATATTTAAAAAAAAATTATCCTTATATATTTTATATATTATTTATATTTATATATTTAAATCTAAAAAAAATTCTGAATCAATTCTGTACTGTCCATTACTTATCATCCCCTAATCGTTTTTTTTCAAGATTTATTCAATGTACTATGTATTATATGTATAGATAATTCAGAGTTTCCTTACTTCTTCACCACACTAACTTTACTCATGCTCCTTCAGCATTATTACATAAAATGGTTACAAAGATTTCTCTTCACATACTAATACATTTTATACTTCAAAATGAAAATATGGACACTCACGTGTGAGCTTCATGAGAAGCCTCATGTCTGCGGGGAGAGCTTTAACCGGCGCAGGTGGGTGCAGGAATACACTCCGTAGCGCACATAGTCCTGCTTCCACTAGCTTGGATTCAAGCGGAGCTGTCTTCAGCAACTCCACAAGGGCCGTTGGAGTGCCCTGCTCTACCAGTTCTGCTACATTTTCAGGAGTGCCCTTTGCTAAAGATCCTGTCATTTAAAGTAAAATATGATAAATTAAATTATCAATAGTCAAGTATAATAAATCTTATGAATTGGTCACTAACAAGCTGAAATTGTTTTGTGAAGTATAAAAGACAAGTAGAGTTGTTGAGACATTATTTTCATTATAAATATAAAATTAAACAACTACATAGTACATTAATAATATTAAAAATACAAAGTATTAATGTATCAATATACATATTGCAATGTCAGCCACCGATGACAGCTGTATCACAAATTATGAACATGACTCAGAGAACATACTATGTACATATTCTTTAGCAGCAGCAAATCGTTTTTTAGTGTTTGCATTGCATTATCACGGTTTAGATTGTTTATTTGCAGTATTGAAAGATTTGCATTTATGTGTTTGAATGATATACTTATTCAAATCTAAAATTACAATTTTCATAATATAGTTAAAAACACAGTTTACAGTTAATATAGTTATAAACTATAAGTTATAACAAAAATTTTTCATAATATACTCACACATCAGATACACAATAAGTCTCTAACTGGTTAAATGAAATATTTAAGTTTTCAACATTGATAGGAAAGGGCATCTCTATAAAGGTTACAAAAATTGATTGCACTGTTTTCTAATGTGATAATTCTATTTATAATATGAGGGAAGAGCACTTAATAATTAATCAATATGTCTAACTATTGTTTTTATCCGTCTATTTGTGTGTTGCAATACTCATTTTAAATGCCCATCCATCCATACTTAAACCTTTTGAGGTCCACTGGAGGCATAGGGCTCTCATATACAACAACATTTTGACCAGTCTGTACCTTGTGAGTCCAACAGTTTCTTCAGAAGACAGAAGACCCAACATATTTTTCATTGCTTTGCAATAGTTCTTGTGCATCTGGCAGTCAGGGTTACTCAATAGATAGTCATCAATCTATATATATAAATGGAGAAGGTGACTGACTGACTGACTGACTGACATATCAACGCAGGGCCTATTCAACTATAAGGGTTAGAAACTTGAAATTTTTGCACAGGGGTTCCTTTTATAACGTAGGGGGGCACTAAGAAAGGATTTTTGAAAATTCACACCCTAGGGGGGTAAAACAGGGGTGCAAATTTAGTATGAAACTTTTCCGTTTTTGAAGTTAGTGAATGTCTAATTCCACGCGAGCGAAGCTGTGGGCGTCCACTAGTTTATCATATATATTAGTGTATTTACAAGACTTTATTTACTTTTTGGTCCATGGAGTGTTGCTACACATCAACTGAACTCAACATGATTTGATTAGATCAGTGAGAAAATACAAAGCCGTATGGCTGTGCAACAAGGTCATGCACTTAAACCCATTATGGGGGACCCGTATTAAAGTAAGTTTAATTATTAATTGAGAAGAGATAAATTAATAGAATATTAGGCAGGATCCTAATAATTTCTTTAGGAGAATAAATTTAATAACTAAATCATGAACCAATCACAGTTTGTGTTGTCCATATAAACATTTTTTATCTAAATACTAGATACATGTATAATACATGTTTAATACGGTAAAAAGCCCAGGGATTTCAAAGTAGAAAATGATTACTTTGCCAATAAAATTTCAAAAAAACTACTCGAAGTGAATTAGGGTCACTTACCAATCGTGATGGTAGCTTCAATACGTAGGTTGGGGTCTGTGTCTTGTAGCATCAACTGTAGCAGTCTGGGAACGATACCCTGTTGGATCACGGAACTCTTTTGCCGGTTGCTGCCAATCACGGAATTCTTCAGGGTCACAAGGGCTTCTATTATTTTTGCTGTGTCAGACGAGTACAATTCGTCGATGTACGAACGTGAGCTTTCGATATCCTTTCGGCAAAATGATATAGGTTATAAACAGGTGATAGGCTAACATTAGATTTACGCATATATATTTATTGTACCCACCATGAAAACGGTTAACTGCTGCATGTTTTGTCAGACTTACGCAGCACTGTAGATAAAAATATCACGAATTTTCGAAACCGATTGGCGCAAAATTGACGATTTTGTCGAATATCTACGATGTCACTGTCATTTTCTGATCACAAAGTACATAGTGTTTCTGTTTTTTTTCTTTTTCATCTACATCTACATAAATCTATGAATAACTCCGCTGTCAAGTCCACGACGGTCCACAGACTACTTATTATTTACTACTACTAAATACTACTAATCTAATATTACTAGCACAAAAGAGAAAGAGGATAGAATACTGAGCACCTCATTAGAGACTTAAAGACCAGTCCCAGACATACATAATTTAAAATAAATTCGTATAGGTGTTATGACTAGTGTGGTGAAATGGTGTGGAAAGTCAATTGATATTATGGAAGTAAAGTAATAGATCTCCCTGGCTAATATCAGGAAGGTACAGTACAATTAACGCGAGGCAAAAAGGGACGCTCTTAAGCTTCGTCTGGCCTGTTTTAATAGGGTAAGCATATTAGCACGAGAGAATATGAGACTCTTATTATTGCGGACTGGTTCCTATTGCTCTTTTGCAGTAGTAAGACAAAGTGAAAAATTGGCAGCTTGCAGTCAACAAAAACCAAATTAAGAAACGAGTGGAGATTTATTTTTCTCTTAGATATAAAATGATTTGAAAATTTGCATGAAATTAAATTTCATTTCATACAAATTACATTTCATTTCATGTACTTAACATGAAATTACTTTATAATGCGCCTCGTTCGCGGGTTAATTCAAAGTAGTTTGAAACTAACCTAAATTAACATCTAAATCGATCAATGGGCATAAGCATGATGTCTGGGTTATCATAACTTCTTTTTTCTCTAGATTCAGGTGCGAACTATCTTCCCCACTTTGAAGATTGAGAAGTGAAAAATGTTCAAATTTATCCCACGGGATTAAGGATTCTCATGAATTTAATGCACAATAATTGTACCATCATCAAAATCAAGATGGTACTGCTATTTTATGAAGGTTTTTATAGCAGTAAATCGCTGAAGTATTCATCGTATTCCGTTGAAGTGATTTTGATATGCCTATTTAATCACATTAATAAGTAGGTATATCAATCAATCTATTCAACCATACTAATAGGTACTTACTCTTAATGCCCTAAGAGTAGGTACTTAAAAGTATAATTAGTAACAGTCATTATTTGCTAGTGTGCGAGTTTTATATTTGTGTTACAATAGATATTTTGTTCGGTGTACGTTCAAGGTGATATCAAAATATTGCCCACGCGTCAGCGCGAGTGGCTAATGTGTGCTGTGCGTGTGTACCCTACCTCCTGTAGATTTTGGCAGACTGTAGCTAGTACAAAGAACCGCGCTATGCCAGTTCCAGTGTTAAATGTTCTAAGGTCACTGGCGATTTTAGGTACGCACACTCTTATTGCAAATCAGGACAAATCCATGGTACTATAGATCGTTGGATTTGACAACAACAATATTATCTGTGCAACAAGGTCTTTGCAAGGTTGTCAAGCCGAAGCGTTGTGTCAACTGTCAAAAGATTTATTTGTCATTTAAAAGAGAAATTGGCGAAAGTTATTATTCGACAGAAAACGGTGTTTTATTGTTTCTTGCTTGTGTTTATGTAGATTTTGTGCTATTGGTCATGCAAATCTTTAAATCTTACTACTGACACCATAACAATGGCTGATTCTGGCGTAGACACTAGCAACGAAAGCAGTGATAATCCGGTTTTCGACCACTCTCAGTGTATGTTTGAGTTCAATCCGCCTGCAATTCCTATTAATCCTGCTGGACAACCAATGCCTATCGACTTTTTAGGCGAACCTCACGAACATATCGGTAAAATTAAGTGTTCTACAAAAGCTAGACATTGTCGATTGAAATACAGATACGGGGGTACAATTTGCTCATCTAGAAACAAGAAGCTTCGTTTCGCTGCATCTACAAATAACACTGAACTTGTTGAAAAGCTCCTGTTGTCAGGTGCTGATCCAAATAGTTCGGATGAACATAAAAGGAGTCCTCTGCATTTGGCATCGTGCCGCGGCTACGTTGATGTCGTACGTTCGCTATTAAAGTACGGTGCTAATCCCAATATTAAAGACACACTAGGGAACACTCCGCTGCACCTGGCCGCTTGTACTAACAACATACCGGTTGTTATAGAACTCCTTGATGCAGGAACTGATGTTAGTTCTCATGATAAAAATGGCCGGAATCCAATACAACTGGCCCAGAGTAAACTGAAGTTGATACAAATGCGTCCAAGTGGAGCAGGGCATTTTGAGGAGACAAAACAGCTCATTGGAGAAATCTGCTTAGTTGTAGAAATGATGTTGAAGTACATGAAGATCCAGAAAGCAGATGCTGGGGAGTTGGAATCTGTCCGCGAGAGATTGGAGCGGGTCAGCACACGCGAACAGGTAGACTCTGAAGTACAAAATTTGCTTGACAGTCTTGATTCTCTTAAACTTAGATAAGCAAATGTTTATGTTGCTTAAACACAAAGACTGTTAGCATTGAAACTGCCTAACTTATGAGCTCACAAGATAATGTATAATAGGATTTAAGAAAAGCTAGTGTTTTAAGAATATCACTGTTTGGTCCTGCCATAATACATGAATTTAAATATGTGATAGGCTTAATCTATGTCTATAGATTCTTGTCATTTTTTAAATCAGTACCTAGTTTTAAAGTTTATACATTTCTTATGGCTGTTTATTCATGAAGTATAAATACTTTTGCTTGTAGATGTCATTTCAGTTTTGTTCAAGTTCAATAAAATATTGATGTTACAGTTTCAAATTGGTTTTGAGTATTATAACATTCAGTTGATGTGAATTTAAGAACATAAAAAAATGTGACTTTTTTTCAGTACTATGCTACCTTAAGAGTTACTGGTCCCTACATATATGTGTTATTCTGTAAGGTTTATTTTTATTTCTTATACCAACATGTTACATTAACATTTTATGCATTTGTTCTGTAATAAAATGCATTACATATATTGTTATGTAAAAGAAATTTCAAATTGTGCTCAAAATTTTATTTCCTTAAATTTTCTAAAATGATCCACTATACCATAATATGAGTCTCATTTGAAATGGTTTGACATTTACCTTTAATAATGAAAAGAATATTGCATTCTCTGTTTGGAACTTAAAGAGTGTTAAAATATTATATTATGATTTAAGGTAATTGGGGTTAATACATTTTGACCAATTAAAATGAATTAAATACTTTATATTTAGAATTAGGTTGTAATATTTGTCAAATTGATTTTTATTCTAATTACAAATAGATATCACTGTAATTATACTCTTTTATGTAGTCATTAATAAAATATTGATTGTTTAATTGACTTTCATTGAATTGAACTGCCACACAGCTCTAGTGGTCGCTAGAGCGACTGCTAAACTAGGTGTCCTGAGTTCGATCCCAGGTTGGTTAACAACTAGGGTTTTCCGTGGTCAACCAATTGTTTAGTGGTCAACCAATTGTCGAATGTTTTGAGGCCACCCGAAAGTCTACGATAAGGCTTAACGATTGTTTTCACCATTGAAATCAACCGCGACCGACGGATTAACGTACCTTCCGAAACACGGTAGCGCCCATGAAAATTTTGCCACTAGCAGTAGCAGTCGCCCATCCAAAAACCGACCGCGCCCGTCGCTGCGTAACTCTGTCAATCACACTGAATCAACGCAAGACAATGGGCTACTAACGCTACCACCTATTTCATTGGAACTAAACAACTATTGAGTGGCTCCCCTCTGGTAAAACACAGGTGTTGTTATGTTATTACACCTCATTAAAGTGTTCTTTAAAACAATTGACTACATAAACGATAAAAACGTGTGGTGCGAAGTATCTTCCATTTCGTGCACACGTTTTTATACACTAAGTTTAATTATGTAATGATGAACTTATAACAAATAATAGGTAGGTAATTATTTGTAAAATGATAACCATATTTAATATTTTCCATGTTCTTCTCGGTAGCATCAATTTTGTGAACCAGAACTCAGATGAATAAAAATTTTTTTTCCTCTGAGACTTATTTGGCTATTTACAATCCTCCTCAAAAACAACACTGATATATGTTTCATTTAGACAACTCAAATAGAAATAGAAAAAGAAATTTTTTTTAACCAAATGCTACTACAACAAAAGGACAATTAAATCATCAAATAAATAAATGATTATAAGTATATTATAGGTATTCAATACCTATTACTATTCATTCAATTTGTAGCAAATATGAAGCAATTCTATTGAAATTTAAGAAAAATTCTAACAAACTTCTGTCCCATATCCCAAGACACTCGTTATTTTCCGGGAATGCCTACAATGTTAACTCCAAATTAATAATAGTGTTGTTGGTTGTTAAAATTCGTACCTAAACAGGTTTTCATATTTTCTAAGGCATAATTACTTGACTTCACCTTATTTAGAACTTTCTTCCCATTTTAACCCTTTGTGGATTGAAAAGACAACGCTGAATTCGTATTGGAGAACATACATTGATTGATCTATCATTCGTCTTAAATCCAGGACAAAACCACCCAGGAACGCCTCTTGAAAAATTTTAATTACATATCTAGTTACCTATTTATTTTTTCATTATCTTACCAAATAGGTACAAAAAAAAAGGAGAAAGAAACATATATATACAAACTTTCATCCTTTATTCCAGGACAACCTCTTTACCTACTTTTGATCCGTCTCAGACTGAGACGGATCAAATGTACACTAATCATCCCGAGACTCTCAGAGGTGCAGTGTGTATGTACTGTGTATTATTATGTGACTGGCTGACGCGTTAAAAGTATAGGTACCTATGTGTAAATTTTTTATATTTTTTTATTTGATTATACATATTTATATTTTTAAATTTTTTATTTATTATAGATTACGTAGGTATAGTAGTAATGACAGGATTTAAAAGTAATAAAAAACCTGGGTTAAAATAATTATATTTATTAATGACAACAATTTTTTTTAAACATTACCGCCTCTAAGGCACAAAGAATGTTACCTATCTGATTTTCCTTTCTTCATGAACTTCTCTTAATTAATTGCATTGTATGATAGTTGGAATAAATCAAAAACATTTAAATTATTATACTGTATATGTAAATGTAAAAAAATAAAAAGAATTTATTTTGCGCTTAGGATGAATAGTTAGTAACATAAACATTTTGTGCAATTTGTACATCGTATGAATAATAAAAATAAACTACTTACATAACAATTGTGATAAAACTTGTGATAGGCATCAGCCCTGTGCCATATACATAATTGCTCTATTATATGAATATTTTAATAACATTTTACTTTAATTACATTGTAGGACAATACATTTATTGCAATTCAACCAATAACAATTGTCTTTACAGATATTAAGTAGGACATGGGATTTTATTGGGCCAAGTATGAACCCAGGCCTATATTGAAAAATATGGCAGAAATAAATAATTTATCACAGAGTATTAATTTAAATTTAATAAATCTAGTAAAATTATTCTCCCTCAACCAATTAATCTAATCTCATACCCAAAAGACTTTCAAACTGCCCGTAGCTAATACTAGTTAAATTACCAAGAAAAAGGCAAGCTTTATATAAGTACATATATACATATTTTTTTACATCATATAATTTGTATATAATTATTACATAACAAATAAATTTTAGGAATGCGATTGGAAAAGATAGTTATCTTTTATATGTATTACCTAAATAAAAACTCAGTAAATCACATGGACTTATAAATAATTCATTTCGATTTAACCCTTAATACATAATAGGAAATATATTAATTTAAATCAATTAGCCTTGTGCCTGGCAGACTTCGAGCATTAAAGGAACACAGTTAAATATTATACACACTGGCGTCGTCACCTGTACTTGGCTTTGACCCACAGCCGTGTGTCTCGGCAGGCATCACAAACAAACAAAAATTTTCTAAACTCATAGATATAAGTAGTAAAAAAAAGCAGATCGATAGGCACTGTGAAACTGAAGTCTCGAATACGTGCCAATTGGTACGTTTTTTATTTACTCAGCGTCGCGCAGGGCAATGAACACAACACCATGCTCATTTATTGTTTATGAGCTCATTTTTAGCACTTAATTCTATGGAGGTGGCAGGCCATATCTATATTTTTAAAAATTATTGGCTTAACGACAAATGCTGATCATAGTTACCAATCATAATTAACTAAAGATGGTTCTTGGTTTACTTATTATTTTCAACTAGCTCCTTGAATATATTATTAAAATTAATCTATTACGAATATCAACTGTGCACAATATTTTGCGATCATTACATCTCTAGACAATAACATGCTGAATAACTTTAGAGTGCAATAATTATTTGGCACTTACATATTTTCGTACATATACATAGTTTTAGACTGTTGACTAGTTAATAAATAGACATTTAAATAAATTGGCTCACTTAAGAATACTATCACAATTTGAAAGAATTACAAATAAATCACATCAACACTGGAATAGGTAAATCCGATTTGTTAATGATTTGTAGCTTTATAATAAGTATAAGTATATTTTTATTTAACAATCATTCACTCACGACTCGTTTCCATTGCACGGCTCGGCTAAATTTACTGTAAACTTTATCAGTCATTATTACCATGTAGAAAATAATGTACCTACTTCGCTCGGGCGTTATTTCACGTCCGGTACCAGAATATTGACAATGTTGGGGAATATCTCCGCTTGTATCGGGCCATATTCGACGAGTTCGCCATCAACCGTGATATAGCCGGTGCCGTTTTCGGGCACTATTCTAAATGCACTAACCGGAATCATTTTAATGTACTCACTATCGATATCGGAATGATTGCCATCATTCATTCCCAGAAGGAACGAAAGGAGTTGAGATCTGGATATTCCTGCTTTTATAATGAGCATCCACATGACTCCGTCCGAAAGTTGAGAACGGGGGGCGAAAAGTAGATCCTCACCGATGTATGCTTGGTAGGAGACGTGGACCATGACGAACTCACCTTCCTCGTGGGTCCAGTGGGAGGGTAGGGTCGACACGAGGGAGGGGAGGTGTGACGCGGGCCCGTGCATGCACGCGTGGACGGGCGACCGCATCTCGGAGCCGCTGCTCGTGACGCTGTGGTATTCGGAGCCTCGAGTACTGTAAAAGGCACTGCGCCGCGAGTTCACCGAGTACCACGAATCTACCCTCTGATGCCGCTTACCGTTCACCGCGTTTGTAAACACGTCGGAATGATCGTCGCAATCAATGAACGCTTCCGCATCGGGGGAGTCGAGCGCGCCGTCCTGGCTGATGCTGTGGCTGAGAGCTAATGGGTGTTTTGGTTTGGGCAAATTGGTGACATCCTTTATTCTCGTGTAGCTGACGACACCTTTGTACTTCCTCAGCCCCACCAGCCTCGCCAGCGCCCATAGCGTGAAACGTTGCCCTCCGATTGCCCGGAGTCTTTCGCTCTCGATGTCGATATCGGAAAGGAATCCCCAACCGATCGAGAGGAAAGAAAACATAATCTGAAACAGTTAAAACATTTCTGAATAATAATTATAATTTTGAATCAATGCGAGTAATGCAATTCGCATTGTAGTTGATTGATAGTAATGTTTATGCGTATAGTTTGATAATCGCGTAGATTAACAGAGCAAGGGATGAGCTATGTGAGAATGATTGCATCCGCTTCTGTTGCTCAACGTTTGTTATGACGGACGTAGTCAATTGAATAGTGTAACATAATCTCGACTGAAGGTGAAACGATATTGCGTTGTGTGACGGGCCTAATTTATTATATCTGTTCAAACCTGATAACGGCAATCAGATATAATAATCAACTACTAATTTAAAAGCAGACAAAAACAGAATCAATGTGACCACAAAACGAATAAAAACAGTTCTAAATTGGTATGTGGTCAGACTGGTCATGTTTAAAGAAGTCGGTAGATGCAAGTACGTATGTTTAAAATAAAACAAAGGATTAAACAGGGAAATAGGGAAACAATCGAATACAGACATTGACATGGGAAAATGTGATTAGAGGGTTAGGATTTTTGGTCAGGATACGACATAAATCTAGACTTTGTTATGTCCATCCCATCCATTTAAAGTGTAAGGCACTTAATGTGCATACTTGATATACCATAAAATAATTATAATTTAACAAGCGGAATAAGTTTAACGTACTTTAGTTTTGGTTTCAACTCGTACCACGTCAATGGGCGTAGTATTGCCTCTCGCCAAGCCCATCGTGAGTCCAGTCAGGTTATTTGGAATGTAAGGTTCGCTGAAACAAGCAAGTAACATGTCATTAAAACAAAAAAATATATAAAGTGTAAACTCTTTATAACGTCGTTCGTTATAACGAAAAACTCTCTATAACGTAGAAATTAGTTCAATTTGGTTGGTTTACCATAAAACCCATACATTAATTCACTCTCTATAACGCATCAGCCATTCTCTATTACGAATAAATATATTCATATTTAGACATCAACTACATATTAAAACAAAACAAAACAAAACTAATCTTTTGAGGTGCCGCAATTTCTATGAAAGATACCTGAGGTCAAAAATAGCTATCTAGCTTTTGTTATTGTTAATTGCCTTAACACGGGTGCTAAAGATACCTGAGGTCAAAAATAGCTATCTAACTTTTGTTATTGTTAATTGCCTTAACACGTGTGCTAAAGATACCTGAGGTCAAAAACAGCTATCTAGCTTTTGTTATTGTTAATTGCCTTAACACGTGTGCTATTATTCATAGATTACATTGTAGGAAATTTGGTCTCAGTTATTAAACGCACCATCGTCACCTATCGTGTATTATCAGTCGTATACCAACATTGAAACTTACTTACAAAAATACAAAACAAATATTGGCATAGCAACACGTCAGGCAAAGTTAACAGAATATGTGTTTAGAATAATTTATCTATTGTATTGATAGTAATAAAATTAGTAATATGTAATTGTAATTAGTTAATTTTTTTATCTTCTCTCCCTATAACGAAAACTCTTTATAACGAACGAAAATGCTCGGTCCCTTGAAATTCGTTATAAAGAGTTTACACGTATATTAATTATGTTTAGTAAACAATCATTCAGATATAAGGACTCCTACTTATTATATATCAGCAACACATCACATGTCAATCATTCACTCATCATTCAACGCAGATCAACTAATGGAAACAAACACGTACCTACCTATTCATGATTATAAAAAACAAACGTACGACTACGATATTTACTTTACATAAAATTGTGCACAATCGACTCTTGATTTGACACGTGTGAAGAAGATCTCGTAAAATAAGTAATAATCATCAAAAAGTATTCTATGTTTCCAGGCCCTACTAAAAAATCACGTCGAACCATAGGTCCGTTGCGGCGAAGAAGAAGCACAAACCAACAAACACACTATATCATTTAAACATTAGTAAGGATATTGCTTTATCAAAATTGTTTGGAAAGTTACCTTTACACGTCATTTACCTTGCAAATTATATTGAAACAGCTTTTGAACAGCAATTTACTTATCTGATTGTGCTTGCATAAGACAGGCTTCAACTTTATTAGTACTCATAATTAATATCATACCATTCCTATGTCATAACAACTGGATTCTAGTTTTATTGAATATGCTTTGGACTTTACTGCTCCACATTGTATTGAAGCGACTCTTGGTGGTGTCATCCATTACGGGACAAAACCAATGCATTCTACTTGTATAGAAACCTTATGTCAAATTTTTATGGCTTTTTTTAGCTTAGTAATGTATCATTTATATCTACATAAAACGTTCTACTGTTAAGTCACTATTAAAGCAGTGAAACAAAAGCAAAAACAAAAAACAAGATTTTGTTGGGAAAAGTTTAACTTTAAATCTAGTTTCTCAGAAACTACATTGTTATTTAAATTGTAATAAGAACAATATTGTTGCACATTAAATTATGATTTTTAAGACGGAAACGGCCATTTTGATGACGTCATAACTGGTGACAACAACTTTAGAGATTGTCTCCCGAAGGTTTTTTTGGTCAGAATAACATGCTTAACAACATACTAAAATATGCTGTTGGTTTCATCAAATGCACCTTTGGGGTCTTTTAATACGCTAAGGGAAAGGGCTGTTTCTTCCAAAACAATTAGTACACACACGATACTAGTTGATACTACCATATACTAGTTACTTCGAGTATGTGCTAACACGGAAGCAATTAGGAATTGATTTAGGTCAAGTATTAATTACTCATGATAATAAAATAGTCACGAATTAGATTGGGTCATAGAAAGACAATTCAACTGAGTTACCTTGAACTGAATCAGATTTGATAAGGTTCAGCCTTTATGCTAGATCGGATGAGTTGCACTTGACTGATTCGCAACTTCAGCTTTCATTTCTAGTTCCTCTTGACCTGACATATATTTATGTATGCAATAGATACTAGCTGAACTAAATTTAGTTTGTTGTTTCTCGGTATTTCTGAAATAAGGCAATTTGTTCTGCCTTCTCTAACCTTAGTTAGAATATACAGTGGAATCTCGATAACTCGAACCTCGCTAACTAGAAATCCTCAATAAGTCGAAAAAAATGCCATTCCCTTCCGATGAAACCCTAAATACACGATAACTATCTCGAATTAAATTATTTAGACTTTGTAACATGAACAAAATTTTATTTCCCTACGAAGTATTGATAATACATAATACATACCTACATCTTTATACAATATAACTCATTCAAGAATTTCAAAATGGAGACTCCGTAAGTCTTAGTTAGTAAAATAGAATGACGTCTTACTGGGAATTCCCCGAAATAATAGCAATAAAATAAAAATAAAATGTTCGAGATATGTACGGATTTGGCTTCTAATCTATTGTTTTTGTTTTGTACACAATGCAATGAATGAATACATTCATTATACTTTCTAAGTAACAAAGCTGTGAATCTGATGTTTGTTCCTTGTGAACTATGAAAAAAAAAACCATGTCTTATGTCGGACATGGATTTTTTTTCAGTGTAGGTACAGTTTACTTCACTAATATACTAATATTTAATTTGTTTTAATACGAAAAATTTTTTTATATATTTCCCAGCAAAAGGGCACTAATAGGGAATAGGGAATCTCCGCAATTACAAACCTTACGTATTTGCAATCGAAAGAGGCTACTATGATAGATACTCGCAATTTAAAACCGCACCACACAGCGACGATAAACTAGCGTAAACAACTATCAGAGTGCATTCATTAATTGAATTATAATAGATTACAGACACTATTCAGAAAACTTAGGTTATCATAGCTGTCTGGTAACCGAACACTATTCAGTCTGTATTTCAGGTACCAGCTAGTCAACGCTTGGTGTATTGTATGTATTTTAAAGAGTGTACAGATTTATTGATGTTTAATTACTTTGTGCGAACATTAGGTTGATAAGATACTGCGAAAATAGCTTTTAAAAGTTTGAGTATTTTTTACTTGGTCCACACATATGTTCTGATCAATATCATAGTTCATAGTTCATAGTTCATAGTTCTTTATTCATAAAAATATTTTTACACGTCAAAATGTTATATTTTAGTTGGTACAAGTATACCAAGGATACAAAACCGACTATGAATTTAATAAAAATTTACAAAAATTTAAAAATTAAATTAAAAACAAATATCTGTCAACGTACAAATTAGTAAAATATAAATTCAGTGTAAAAAATGTCAATATTAAAAATACAATTATAATGTCAATACAAAAATTTAAAATAAATTATATGTTCAAAAACAATTATTGAGTTATTCAACATTTACTTGTCGTCAGTTCCTCAACACTGTAAAATGCCTGCTCGACAAGCCATTTCTTAAGGTTCGACTTAAATATTTGCAGACTGCTGGAATATTGTACATGCAATGGGAGCCTGTTATAAATAGAAGGTCCAAGTGCGTATGTTAGCTTGGCAGATTTAGCCAGCGTGCACCGCACCGCCGCAAGCCTCCCCGAGTTACGCGTGTGGCCCCCACGCGCTTCGCCCAGTCTCCTATAGGACTCGAAATTTTCCCGGACATACATTGCTACTTGCAGAATGACGATCGATGGAAATGTCAAAATTTCGAGTGCCTTGAAGAGCGGCCTCGCTGGAGTGTCAGGCGCGACATGGGATAGTATGCGAACGGCACGTTTCTGCATCCTGAACACACGTTTCCATTCAGCAGAAAGACCCCACAGCTCAGCGCCGTACTGTAGCAGCGAGTGTACGGTCGCGAAGTAACACGTACGCGCTACGTCCGTGGACACTACCCGACACACTCGGCCAAGCGCGTAACAGGCGCTACCCAGTTTACCACAAAGCTTATCCACGTGGCCTGACCAAGTGAGACCGCTATCTATCTGGAATCCCAGGAAGGTTGTTTCCCTTACGCTCTCTATCACGCTGCCGTCGATATACACCTTTAGTGGGGTTACTGACCGACCTGACAAGTTAAAGCGGATGAAGTGAGTTTTGTTTTTGTTTAGTGCAAGTCCGTTTAACGTAAACCACTCGGCAAGATGTGTGGCTGTTTTATTAAGTCTCTCTTTTAACCCGTCTGCATCAGGTGCTGTGATTATGGCGGCTACGTCATCTGCATACATAAGGATGTCTGCTTCTGCGATGGCGTTCGGCAGATCATTTAGTAGGAGAGAGAACAGAATATTGGAAATTGAGGATCCCTGTGCAACACCCGTCGCAGAACCTAGAGCGTTTGATCTTCCTCTTCCATCGCCAGCGTCTACAATCTGCGATCTATCCCGCATCAGGTCTGTCAGTAATCCAAGACCTCTGCCCCCAATCCCATAGTGTCTCAGCTTCTCTGTCACGACAGTGTGGTCTGCCACATCGAACGCTTTGGATAGGTCGCAGCATAGGACTGCAACTTGCATTTTATGTTCTCTCGCGGCCATTACGCGACTGATCAATTCCCGAGTCAGGGACGTCGTGGATCTGCCCGTGCGGTATGCGTATTGGCTGTCGGTTATCGCATGCGTGGATGACAGAAATGCAAGGAGTCTGGAGCAAAGCCCGTGCTCGAATACCTTCGCTATCACTGGTATGATGGAAACTGGTCGATACCCGTCAATGCTGCTCCTTTTACCTTTGCCTTTGAACAAGGGAGACACTTTACTTAATTTTAGGGGTCTCGGATACAGCCCTTCTTTGAGGCACCTATTATACAGTGTGGCGAACACTGGAGCTAGTGGTAAGATTGCCATTCTTATTGTTCCAGTCGATAGGCCGTATATGTCTTTCGACTGTTTAGGGGGTATTCGCGTGGCGACAATACGATAAACTTCGTCTGCTGTGAAGGGCGTAAGTCTAAGTGACCTGTCTGCTGGTTCGCGGACTCTACGCAAGGCGCCTAATGCACCTGAAACATCAGCTTTGGGTGCGCCGCATTCTGCGGCTGCATTTATGAATCTGCAATTCATAGCGTTGGCGGCCTCGCTTGCTGTATTAAATTTGTTGCCACGCTCATCTATTAAAACGTCCACGAGCTTGACCCTAGGCGAGTTGTCCTTACCTCGTTCCTTATTTACGACTAACCACATTCCTTTTATTGAGTTATTGCCATTTATAATTTTTGCGTAGTAGTCAGACTTTTTTTTCTTAATTAACATGTCATATTTCCTATTCCATTCATCTAACATATAATTAAGTTTCGTGTCATGTGGAAATAAATTGTTTAATTTTTTAATATAAAATAATAAAGATTTCAAATTTTGAACATCAGGGGTTAGCCATGATGAGTCTGAGCGTTTTCGGACCGTTCTTTTAAATGGAAAACAAATATCAAATTTATTCTTAATCACGTTGATAATGGATGTAGCTAAAGGCCCCGCCGACGCATGGCGGTCTAGGATTTCGACCCAGTCAACACTATCGATTGATCGTACGAAGTTGCTACAATTGGATTGCGAGAAATCCCTAGTAAGGTAAGATAGCGGCGGACGCTGGGTACACGACACCTCGACCCGCACCGCGAGGTGGTCACTGAGGTGGGTGACTACCGGGGCTGCGAGGACAGATCCCGCCTGCATGTTCGTGTACACGTGATCGAGGCATGAAGCAGTCGTTGCAGTCACACGAGTAGGAAAATTAACCACATTAATTAAGTTATTTTCTGTCAAAAGATCCGTCAGCTTTTTATGTTCGGATGTCACATCACCTAAGCAGTTAATATTAAAATCGCCTACTATTATACAATCCCTGTCCCGTTCCCTAACCTTGTCGAGCAGGCACTCGAAGTGTGTGAGGAAGTCTTTTCCGCTAATTAAGTTCGTTCTATATAAACAAATTATTGTAAGCTCCTTGTCTATCAAGTCAATCGCGGATATTTCGCAGAACTGCTCCGTTGACTGAGATACTAGGTCCACATTTTCTATACAGTTAAGGCCCGCTCTAACGAATAAACACGAGCCCCCGTGTTTAATCGTTTTGCGGCAATAATAGGAAGCTAATTTAAATCCGTCAATGTCAACACATTTTAGTTTACACTCCGGTAGCCAATGCTCGGTAAGCGCGAGTATATCACATTTCAAGTCGGACCCTAACAACACTTCTAACCTTTGTGTTTTGTGGTCAATGGATGCAATGTTTTGAAGGCATACGGTTATGTTGGGTGCAACTGACGAACACAATGCACGCGCATTCACTCCATCACTGCCGCTCCGAGACTGCCGGTGCGGGGGCTGCGCCGGCGCCGGCCGCTCGGGTGTTTCCGTTGTCGCTCGTGCCCCGCGCACGGGGCGCGTGCCGAAAGTACGTCCACTCCGAGAGTTTCACGCCCGGAGGCCACGCAGTCGGCGAGTAGATCCTCTCATACGCGCTAACTGGAACTCCTATTATAAAGGATGCGTGTCTGTTTGACCTTATACTTCGTTTTTCAACCAAGATTTCTTCACAAACACATGTTTTCCTCACGTGATCGGTGATATTTTGTTCTGTGGTTTCGGGTTTCAGAGACCATGCTTGAAAATATTTCAATTGCTCAACTGTTTGGAGCTCGTCATTTTTACTGCCCGAACCAGTCAAAATTGGGCGCCGAATTTTTGCAGAGCGTTTCCGTGAGCTTACCTCAATCCACTCGGCAGCGTTCTTATCGGCGGTTTTAGTTAGCTCACTGACAAGATAGTCTTGCTTAATCGCGTTTTCCGTGGCCACGCATTCAGGTTTCGCTGTCTCGCTCGACGCATTCGCGATTTTAGTAGAGGAGCGGGGACGGCTTACCACTGGAGGTACAGTCGCAGCAGGAGTCGCTTCATGTTCATTTGTCTTTTTCTTACTCGTCGCGTTTAGCCCAGCCGGAGTAGTCATGGCTTTCGCTCGCGCCAACCGAACAGGGCGCGGCGCGGCGAGCGGAGCCGGCGCGGCCGGTGGCGTCGCGACGGTTGCCGAATTGCTTGATTTTTGAGTAACGAACTTTTTTGATGTACTGCATACTTCTGATCGCAAATGGGAGATTTCTTCGGATTGTTTGAAGATTATCGCGCTTTGTTCTGCCAATTTCACTTCCATTCCCGCAACTTTGTTGTTCAGGTCGTCCACAACCTTGACCAGTTCTTTTAAAGTGTTTTCTACACCTTTTAGTGTCATTTTTGATTTTTAAAAGTGAATAATTACGGGACTACTCTTGTGTCCGTGCGGCGGCTGCACGCACACTGTATCTCAGTTCGTCGTTCAGCTCGTATGTATAATCTTTTCATTGATATATATATATAGATCATTCCAATGCCTATGTCACTCAGTGAAGATGCAGCTTTCTAATGGTGAAAGAATTTTTGAAATCGGTCCAGTAGTTTTGGCAGCGCACGCCAGAATAGCTTGCAGATGGTAGATTTTTTCCTACTTACCTACTTGACACTTATCGTCATATTTTGGACAATTCACACAATATCTTTATAAATTTTAGCCTGTGTGTTATTCTGATGTATAAGCTATATTATTGTAAAGTTTCATTAAAATCCATTCAGTACTTTTTACGTGAAAAAGTAACACACATCCATCCATCCATCCATTCATACATACATACTTACAAACTTTCCCCTTTATAATATTAGTAGGATAGGATTAGTAAGAATTATACCTTATCAACAGCCTAAAATTTAAGTTATATGCTTCTAGTTTTGAAAATGACAATACTTTCATACAACCTTTCATCTCCCTCTTCAATCCATTACAACACTTTTTTCCAATTAAAAAGTGTCTATGTCCTTTGTCAGGCTCTAGACTGTGTACCAAATTTCATTTAAATCGGTTCAGTAGTTTTGGCGTGAAAGCGAAACAGACAGACAGACAGACAGACAGACACACTTCAAAACCAAACGTCCAATTTTAATCATTCATAGACCAAATATTATCTACATAAACTGTAAATGTAGTCCAAAAAAAATTCAAGATAAAAAAATGGTTGTTGTGCCTCACTCGACATAGATAGGTATAGTGTGTCGCGGTTTTTTTTATAGATATTTATAAGATCTACAGTTAATTACAACATTTTATGGTTCTATCTTTTATATGTTAGGCAGCGTACGCAAAATTAGTAACTTTTCTGGTTGATTTTTTACACCTTGTGTCCGAAAAACCCAAATATCTTACGGAACCCTATTTGTTCCAAAATAAAATTTAGCCTATGTCACCCGGGGATAGTGTAGCTTTCCAACAGTGAAAGAATTTTTCAAATCGGTTCAGTAGTTTTGAAGCCTATTCGATTCAAACAAACAATCAAATCTTTCCTCTTTATATATTAGTATAGATTATTCATTGTGCGTATGCATGAACAAAGAAGAACAGGCACCTTTACCCTTGCCTTTACCTTCTTTTTAATAGCGTTTTTTTGGTGGCTTACTAACTTACTATTGAGAAGTTTTACCAAGAAAAAATCAATAACAATTATGGTCAACATTTTTACTGCCTTAACACTACGTTACCACGTTGCGAGTGTTAAGGCAGTTACTCTTACTTAAATAATTTAAATCTAAAAAAGATAAAAATATAGCTTTTTCTTTAAACAATTTCAAACGTCTCCCAGGTTATTCCGTCGTTAGTAAAATATTCTTAGGTATAGCTATAGGACAGGACTTATCTAACTTTAGTCTTTGTTATGGTAGTAGGTAGTGTGATTGTGACCTATGAACCCTCGATGAATTATCGAATAACTAGGTTCAAATGATTCACGTGGAAGTGGATCAATTAAGGAGGTACCAACCTAACGTGTGTGTATTTATTTTTACTTGCTTAGTGTTATTTAATAAAATATCAAAAAACCGACTTCAAAACTAAAAAGTTAAAAATAATAGTAATTCGTTTGTGGGCGGAGGTACCTACCTAAAGTGTGTTTATTTATTTTACATTATTATTTTTGTATTAGGTCGTCCTAAAGTCCTAACACCATAGCGGTGACAGCCCAGTGGCTATCGAACTCGCCTCTCACTTGAGCGGTCCGGGTTCATACCTCCCATCACGCACCAATGACTTTTCTAAGTTATGTGCGATTTAAAAATTAGAGATTAATTAAAGTCTGGTAGGAACAGAAAAAAAGAGATTAAAAAATTATCGTTCTTTTTAACAGCACAGACTTTTCAAAATACTTTGAACTGGAAATCACAAAAGGCATATTATATATTATATTATCTAGGTATTCTGTGCTATTAGTTTATATCTTTGTTTGCCTTGATATGTATCATTATGAACCTACTTTTCACACACTTATTTTCATAAAAAACAATTATGTCTTCGTATAAAACCGGCAGTCAAATAGACTGCCGTTTTTTTTAAATTGATTCTATAATCAAATCAACCTGATCATTAATAACTCGTTTATAAACCGCTAATAGATACAAACGTAATGATTGATACCCCTAATAAATGTATGTATGTAATGATTGATACGTAATGATAGTACCCTCATATAATAAATAAATCAAGGAGTGTACCCACAAAATTACTCACGATTTCTAAATAAATATAGTAGACCGAACTCGGGTCAATGATACCGAGCTAATTTATACATATAGGTAGGTCTCTCGCAGAACTGCAATTGTAAAGTCAGACTTTGATACCAAACATTACATAATGATATTTGAGTTGTTTGAGGAAAACTTATCTTTAGAATCTTTCATATGGATATAGCGCCAGATTTGAGGATCACTATACATACACAAGCTTGTTCTCTTTGTTTTATTATTTACAAACAGGTAGTTAACTCAGGGCCACGGAACAACGCGCCGCTCCATTCAAAAAGACAGAGATATACTTGAAAAAACAAAGATTTCAATAAAGCACACCCAACTGAAATAGGTATGTTTTAATAAAACTTTTTCTTTTGTTTAACGTAGGAATCATCAAAGTCGCCTTTTGCGTTTGGTCTCTAGAACGCCTTAAAAAAAGAAGAAAGAAAGAAACCACCCCTCTTTTCACACTCTTCTTTGCGTCGCAGAACAAGAAGAGAACAACTACTTATACCATTATATATAATATGCACCAAGCAAACTACAGCAGTATTTATTATCTGTATATACAATTGGTTGCAAAAGAATCGCTACTACTTAAAGGTATTTGTATAACACATTAATCAAGGGCGTTAGTTAGTCCGTACGTAGATTAGTTACAGATTAACGAAGTCAACAATACATTAATTGAGGACTAGGTCATAGGTAATGAATAGTAAAAACATGTAGGTATGTATTTTATATTTTGTAGGATCAGATAGGATAGGATTGTAGGATGAATTATAAAGTTTAAAATAAATGCTTCATACCTATTTTTATTTATTTCAAAAATGTTGATTAACTCTAACTGCCTCATTGGTTTAGTGGGCAAAATCCTTTTAATTATAACTTGAAGCAAAACTATGTATGGACGGAGGTGTATGAAATTTTGAAATTAAAAAACTTTGGGAACAAAGTTAATTGTTTATGTGCAGAAGGAATGTAGACAGCTAGAATTTTCACACCCACTTTTCACCAGTTATGTTTTGGTCCCAAATAATAGGTGGTAAGCCTATTGTTATGCACCCGGCACAAATCCAGACTCCGAGCTACTAACGGGTATTTCAAGTTAGAAAAACCCAATAGTTTTTGACTGACACGGGGATCGAACCCAGGATATCTAGATTCGCAGTCGCTATTACGACACTAGAACATCGAGGGGCGACCACTTGTTTGTATAAATATGCGAAAACGTAATAGTTTTAACATAGAAAGCGTTTAATTAATCCGCAAAATAAATAGGTTAAACCAATAACTAAATAATTTTCTGTTACAGGGAAATTAATGTTATTACATATTTATTATCCACTCTTTTTTCCTTAAAAAACCAACATTTTTCACTGACCATGAAGAGTGTGATAAGCAGTCGCTATTACGACCACTAGACTATCGAGGGGCGACCAGTGGTTTGTATAAATATGCGAAAACGTAATAGGTTAACATAGAACAGTGTTTAGTTAAATCCGCAAAATAAATAGGTTAAACCAATAACTAACTAAATAATTTTCTGTTACAGGGAAATTAATGTTATTACATATTTATTATCCACTCTTTTTCCTTAAAAACTTCACAAAACTACTGATACCTATATTTATTACTGATCATGAAGACAGAGATTAAATACCTAGTAGGTACCTACTCTTGGAAATTGCGTTTCCTTATCTCAGACCTTTTTTTATTCATCTGAGTTCCATATATGTATACCTATACAAAACATTGATTTGATTGCTTTGGAGACTTTTGAAGGTAATTCTGCACGGAAAGCGGTTTGACGCAAGGAAAGCTAGTTCTTAATAAAGAGAAAGATAGAAGTCCTCTTATTCTCAAGGACATTTTTAACTTTTTTTTTTAACTTTATCTTCATGTTTTTTTTACAAATCATAGAGAGAAAAAGAGATATTGTAAATCATACATTGTAAATAATTGTAATTCTGGTATTTTTGTTGTTTTTCGTGTACATAAATATATAATTAAATAAATAATTGCTTTTCCTATTTTGTGATTGTAGTCTTTTAGCACTAAGTTAAAGTAAAATATTATTTAAAAAGTATTTTTTGGAATTCCTAAACTGCCCAGGAGATATTTCAAGAGATACGCAACTAGCAGACTAAACTCTGCAACTAGTTAGATAATCAAACTTGTGTATTTAATATTTTCCACTATTTCCTCTAATTACATATTACGATAATATAGCAGTAAACAAAAACTCCTGGTCGTGATGAAGCAATAAAGGTACTAAAAAATACAATTAAAATTTTATGGTTCGAATACATAGCTATTGCATTATAAAAAATATACCTACTGTTGTAAAATGTATTTTATGTATGGTAAATCAGAAAATTCAAGGCACCAAAAATATTTTTATGTAAACATCACATTGAATACAATATGATTCTGATTTATGCAAATTACATACTATAATTATATAATAAATCTAGTTTTTTGGCAAGTTTTTGCACCTTACACTAAATTATTCTGTGAATAAATTCTTATGAGGATCAGTGGGGCAATTGTCTAAAAGGTTTCATGGATGGAGTTAGATTCAATGGAGTTATCTCTGGCATTGTTTTGTACGGTACTTTAAAAAATTGTCAATTCAATGAAGACCTCTTCAAAAACTTCAGACCCAGAACAAAACGGTTAGATAAATTCTTGATATGGTTTTTTCGTCAATAAAAACTTTTGAACTTTAGACAGTTCGAATTGTCTCTTAATTCCAAACAAAAAATAATAATCATTCACTCATGACTATTAATTAAAATTTTGCTAGGAATAGAAAAAAAGATTAAAAAAATATTGTTCTCTTTAACAGCACAGACTCTTCAAAACACTTGGAATATGCAATCATAAAAGGCATTGTGGTTTGGTTGCGCTAACACTAACATACACAAAATTAGTTTTTATTGTCATTGGCTGTACTATCAAAGCGAAATCACAAAAGGCATATTATATATTATATTATCTGGGTATTCTGTGCTTTTAGTTAATATCTTTGTTTGCCTTGATATGTATATGAACCTACTTTTCACACACTTCTTTTCATGATAAACAATTGTCTTCATATAAAATCGGGCAGTCTATTTATCCATAGAATCAAATCGGCCTGATCATTAATACCTAACTCATTGTGATAAATTGTCTGTAAATTCCATACAAAAAATAATAATCGTTCACATACACAATTTGAATTAGCTGTTTGACAAGTCATATAGTATGATAATTATGAATGAATTCATCTCATGAACACTTACACAATTACCTGCTAATTGAGTAAAATAACATAGAAAATTTTATCTTTTATGTTGTCTCTGATATAATATTGAAGGTATGCCTAATTGTACTTGTTATCAAATCTAATCAATATACATTATCTTAATAAGAATAAAATACACTTTTGGTTTTAGATGGATTATTTTTATACTTCAAACTTTAGAAACCTTCAAATTAGCTATATTTTTACCAAAGTAAATTTAACTTTCACTTGTCAACTATCTCAGATGTTCCATTAATATCTGTTCATTTTTATTAAAGAGCCTATAGTAATTTTAAATACAAAACATATATTTATGTATTGTTTTCAATATGTAAAGTAGTCTGAATTATGTCAAGGTAGTTTGCCCACTTGGATGTTGTGCTGCCAAATAAAATTGTAATTACAACATTTTTATGGAGATTTAACTAAATTTATATTTGAAATGATGTAAGACCTGAAATAAAAACATAAGAATTTGTTACATTCCTTTCACACACCTGGAAGTGTTCTATTTTTTACAAAGGTTTGCAAGGTTGAGAGATGGATTTCATTATCCATCACATCTAAGTAGCCCAAGTGATACATTGACAACGATTATTACTAGCTCACTTACTTGTAATGATGGTTGATGGTTCTAGCCAGGCCATTTCCAGAGCCGCACGGCAGGATCGCCAGGGGAACTTCCGCCAAAGCTTGTTGCCAATCAAGCCGCTCGAACATGCCGTTGAGAACTTCAAATAACACCCCATCGCCGCCCACCGCCACGATACCTCGCCAGCTGTACACATTCCTCGTGCGAACAAACTCGCGAGCGTACTGCGCGTATTTCGTCACGTGCAAATCGAAAGGCACCTCCGCCTCTTGCAAAATCTGAGATACCTTCGTCTGAAATAACTCACGGGCCTTTCCCGGCCCAGACTTCGGATTCAACAGTATCAGCAGCTTCTTATCGTTTTGAGGCGGCGAATACGATATCGGCTGGTTCGCCAGCAGACACTTAATCGTCGTTCTCCACTTCTGAGCCTCCTTATTATTGTCCTCGTACTTGTCGTACGACCTGAAGCGCAGTGTTATTGTTGTTCTCTCCCTCTTGAGCGTGCGGCGGCTGCGCTTCAGTACGTAAGCGTAGATGTACAGATACGCGCTGATATCGTTCTCGTCAAGGTCGCCACTGTTTTCGTCAACCACCTTTAGCTGCTGGTGGCCGCCGAGCGAGCTGCACACGCAAGACCCGCCTCCCGCTCGACGTCTCTTGCTCCGCATACATTTGCTGCCGACGATGTCGCGAAGTAAGATAGTTTGCTCCTTTGACATATCGTTCGTTTCTTTCGTTAACGATAACCCTTTTGAAGTAAGACGCACTCTAAACACGGATTTTTTTTTAGAAAGTATATAGAACGTCTCTTCCAAGTAAACATGATCTTTTGAGTCGATATTTTCGCCGTCCTTACGTTCCTTGACGTTATGCACGTCAATACCGAACTTTGTTTCCGCCATAACTAAAAAATAAACGGAATGGAATTACGGAACGGATGGCGACGACGACGGCGCGGCTCCGCGCCCGCTCCCCTGACTTGCACCAACTGTCTGTCTTCAATTGAATTTTTCTGCAATTAAATTCGTTGAACTTGTGGTGTGGCTATCTGACGCACGCGACACTGATTGATTGATGTGACAATGACAAGATTGACAAGACAAGTATTCACAAACTAGGTAGAGATACTACGTACAAGTGTTCTGCTATCATCCTGTTGTATTATTAATGTACTCTGTGATTTACACTCGTCAAAATCAGATGTCTGCGAGCTCTGTCTACGTCTGCGACACAGATTAATATATTAGTAGCTCAGTGAGCCTCAGACTTTCAGTACCTAAATAACAAAGTACTCTGTGCCTCATACTAAGGATTCCATATTCTGAGCTGCGAGCGAACAGCCAAGTTCCCATTTTCACATAATTTTTTTATGCTACAGTCAATCTGGGTAACTTTGGCCGTAGTTATAACTTTGGCCCAAAATTATATTTCCGATTATTATTATTTTTTACAGATTGCCTTATTTGATAAAAAAATAATTTTACAAATAAAAGATAGAAGGTATCTTCGTAAACGTATTTCACCCGCCGAAATGTGTCATTTGTCAATGACAAAATTCAAAAGTTGCCTTTTTCGTGAGTGCAATAAAGACGGTACTTTTCTCAGTGTTAAAAAGTAGCATTCAGCGCTGTTCTTATTAGGTTTTGAATGGTAAGATGCAATGTATTGTGTTACCAACTTGTCTGCCTATCAACTAATAAATTTTTTTAAATATATAATACAGTATTTTTTCTAGAAACATCTAAAATATTTCAAAACCACTTTGGAGTTACTATATCAGGGTAACATTGGCCCGGGATAAGGTTACACTAATATTTTACTATCATACTAATTGTTGCCAGATTTTAGAAAATGTGTCAAATTTGATATAAATATGTATGTAGTACATTCGATATCGTGAAAAAATCTTTTTTTCCATATAGATAAAGATATTATGCCTCAGGACAAATCTCTTTAATGACAAAGGCTACACATTGTTGGATTTGGCTAACGAATCGACCAGAAATAGTGCTATTATCAATTAACAATAATCATAAGTCTTAGATGAATCGTAAATAACTCGAAAAGGCAGTTATTTTGAAATAAATGATGATTTTTGGCGATGGAATGGGATGATTAGAAAGGATGACTTTACAGCATTTTTTGATAATGAAGTAGTTACTTTTCGGTTAAAATTTTATTTTTTAACAATTATTTAGATATTTTGAAGGGCCATAACAGCCTGATTTCCTATTTTTCCTATCAATACCAAATAATAAAAGATTTAATAAAAAGCTATGTTTCATAGGGCAACATTTTATTTCATACCAAAATTTTCCTTACAAACCTTATCTAAGGTACAAAAAATATTGACTTTGGATGTAGACTATATATTTTTCTGCTAGTATTTAGTGGCCAATGCTACCTAGTTCACTTATTTTGCGAGAAATCATAAAAAATATGCACCAGGCCAGGCCTGGGTCAATTTTACCCCAACTCTAATTGTAACTTTGACCCATCGGTTTTATTACTTTTTCATTTCTTTTTTCTAAGAAACTATCATTATATTGCTAGGTTTATAGAATCAGTGGCTCTCAAAGCCATCAAAAAGTCTTCTTGGATGAGTCTTCCGCACTAATTTAAACATTTATTGCATTTTAATTCCGAAAAGTGGGCCAATGTTACCCAGGTTGACTGTAGTACAATATGCGCGCGTTATATGATCTTTGGGTTATTATTTTTAAGTGTTGGTTATACTGGTTAAAAGAGATACCTCCTTATGTGTATATTTAATCTGTAAGAGGTACTCTGTGACACTGTGACAGTGACAGTCCCAGTCAAATATTCATAAATGAAATATGAATGAAGTTATTCTAAATAAGATTGATTTAAAAATAAATTATTGATGATGAAATGAAACTCATAAAATAAATTATAATCCAATGAAGTATATGAGAAAATTTACTTGGCTTAAAAAAATAATCGTTTAAAAAGTAGTGTCATTTGCAGAAATGTCCCATCGCATTTTAGAACTTTATAGTGGCATTGGTGGCATGCACTGTGCATGGAACGGTATTTTTCTAAATTTACTCGCATTACCTAAGAAACCAATCGTTGAGTCTGGACCAATCTAATATTTTTATTAAACTTAAGCATCTTTTATTGTCTTACTCTAGACATATTTATGTTTCAGAATCTGGGTTGGATGGAGAAATTGTAGCAGCAGTTGACATTAATACAGTTGCAAATCAAGTTTATAGACATAACTTTCCTAATACTAACCTGCTAACCAGGAATATTCAGACACTTACACAGAAGGAAATAGAAAAATGTAATGTGAACACAATCCTGATGTCCCCACCATGTCAGCCTTTCACTAGAAACGGAAAATATTTGGATGAGAATGATCCTAGAACTAATTCTTTCATTTATCTCATAAATTTACTAGAAAACCTTAAATGTATTGACTATATTTTAATGGAAAACGTGAAAGGATTTGAATGTTCTACTGTTCAAAAATTATTTGTACAAAAACTGAGAGAATGTAATTTTCAATATCAAGAATTTCTTTTATGTCCATCTAGTGTTGGAGTACCAAACTCAAGGCTACGCTACTATTGTGTAGCAAATAGAGGTAGTAGGCAGTGGCAGCTCACTAGGAAAAATGAAATTGTAAGTATATATTACTAAGAGACATCTGGTCATCCTAGTGGTCCAAAACATAATTTGGAAAAAGTTCAGTATAGGTTGGAAATTTGGTGATTTCTAGCACTAGGCAGGCCAAATTTATCATATAGATTATTTTAACTACAACAATTTTTTTTTACTGAAGCTTATCTTAAAAATAAAAGGTCCATTTAGAATCATTATCAAGCACATAAAAACAGCTTCAACCATTGCAGCATAACTAAGAAAATAAAATGAACTAATCACAGCATTATTAAAATATTTCAGACACTGCACCTTCCAAATGACTATGGTCAACCTTTTTCATTGGAAAAGATAATTAAAAGGGATGTTCCAGAGAATGAGTACTTATTGGATGATAGTTTACTTAAAAGGGCAAATGTTCTTGATATTTGCTACAAAGACTCCAGAAGGTCTTGCTGTTTCACAAAGGCATATTCACACTATGTGCATGGTACAGGCTCTGTATTCACAGAAGCTACCCCAGAAATAGTCAAAGAGTGTTATGCAAGAGCGAATGAATTTGAAGTTGGCAGTAAAGAATATACACAAACAATCAAAGAATTGAAATTAAGGTTTTTTACTCCTGAAGAGCTATTACAACTGATGTCCTTTCCTAAGTTCTATACATTTCCAGATAATATATCGAGAAAACAGTGCTACAGATTGTTGGGTAATAGTGTTAATGTAAAAGTAATAACCGAACTTTTAAAAATACTCTGCAATTAATTTAAATAGAACTTATTTACTAAAATATTATACAAATTTAATTATATCGGTGCTAATGTATTGTAAAAATGTGGTTATGATTATAAAAAAGTCTCATATTGCTCCGTTGCTTAATATTTGCCGAGCTCTTCTCTTTGCCCTGTAGTTTAGAACTCTCATTCTTAACATCACTGATATTGAAGATATAGCTCCAGTTACAAAGGACCAGATTGTAAATTTCCAGTATGCCCTCTCCTCTAAGTATGCCACTCGGTCACAGCTTAAAACAAAATTAGTATTAGTCATTAAGGAAAGTAGTAAACAAGTTTATATTTAATATTATTAAATATCTCTTTAAATTTCACGGGTCTAGATGTGGTGTTTTTTTTTCATGAATTTCTTACAAATCTCAATGTGGAAACACTAAAAGTTATTATAGTTACTTGAAAACTGTATTTGTAAGGCTGTTTGTCCATCATTGTTATAATTTTTTTTAATGGTGGTATCTCTTAACATATAACATTAATTACCTTCTTGTTACAGTTTCTCCATTTTCACATTTCAGTATTTCTTTAAAACTGGTGTGAATGCACACACCAATACTTTTACTCTTTATTTCAAAATCTGTAAAATATATATGCAAATATGTAATGTAAGACTTGAGACTTTACTAACCAATGAATAGGGTTAAGCCTAGTCTAACCCTAATCTTGGCCTACAGTTGGATGTGTAACTGTAGTAAAATGTATACTGCAGTGGACACTTCAGTCTGGTTAGTATTGGAAGGTAAGTGTTGATAAGCCTCTTACGTGGTAATCAACCCAGATTTAACCATTTGCAGCCAAAAATCGTACAAAAATCGGGTTGTGTATCTCTGCACCAATTCACACTAGTTATAGCAAAGTAATCAAACAAGGCATCCTTAGAACATGTTGGGAGCCAAAAATGGGTTATCACGTTAGATTGGGTATGAATTGCAATCTTGTTGTATAAGCAATATTTATTATGAAATAAAATGTTTTTGTACAGAGGCAGCTTACCTGAACAAGGATGACATTCATTTAAAACTGTGTATGGTTGATCTTTCCAGCAAGTTGAATTGTTTTCTGTTGGAAACGTCTTATTCTTAATCCTGTGATTACCAGATAGAGTATCAGCCAGTTGTGATTCTAATATAAGAATTACAATCGTAAGCCTGAAATAAGTACACCTAATTATTAAGACCATTCATCATGTAGAGCAAATATTAACTAGGAAGAAGGCTTTGAAATAAAATACAACAACTTACACTCCTAAACACACGGTCCCTAAGAGCATACATCTTTTGGAACAAGTTTCAATCATTATTTCGCAATTCAAACCAGCAATAATGATTACTTGCTCGCTCAGTGCCAGCAATCAAATGTACTCAGTCTGTGCCAGCAATCTCAATAAATAATTTATGACATCTGTCTGACTGAAAGAACTAAACATATTTTAATTCCACAGTTCATACAATGCAAACAAGAAACGTCTAGTGCACAGATGAGTATATTAGTAGCTAGCTACTAGTGCTTGTTACATCTCACTTTGATTTACAAAATTTGGAATGGGAATTGGGAATTGGGCTTGGGAATAATAGAATAGAACACAGGAATTCACAGGATAAAATTATTATTAAATACCACAAACTAGGGAGGGATATTATATACTTGACGGCACGTCCTAGTTCCTGCACGTAGTGTTTGTAAACTCTTTGGTTCCTGCTGTCACAATCGTTAAAAACGAAGGAAGGACATGGGTGAATCGGTCCCTCATAACGGAGCGTCGAACTGTGGCCTGTGGTGGCAAGACGCCTCTATCTACGTAGTATGTCTACCTAATCTGTGGAAGGCTCGCCCTCTAGAAGTTATGGTTATTGTTGGGCAATGAAAAAGGGCGGGAAAGTAGAGGAAGGCGCATGCATCACGGGCGGGACGAATCGTTTATTCTAACGTCGTAAAGTTATTTTGATTACTATTAACAAGGTGCATTTCAATTACAATATCAGTGTTGACTAAACGCGTAATTAGTATGGAAGACACTGATCTCTTTTCACAGGGCGGTCTACCACAGATTTATAAGTATAGTACGTATATTTATACGTAGTACTAGGTACGGCTAACTCTTTGTTTGGATCCTTTTGAACAAAAGTCACTTACCTATACAGTTTCAGTGACGCCGTAAAGATCTTTATGACCATACAGCAAAAAACTATACAAAAAAATTCTTCCTTTATGGCCTACCTAATCTGTGTAGTTTATAAAATACTAGTGGACGCCCGCAGCTTCGCTCGCGTGGAATTAGACATTAGATTACGTAGTATCTCTAGCTAGTTTGTGATTAGATTCCTCTTTAGCTCTTTAATTTTATATAGTTCCGCTTTGTATTGAATCCGTAAATGTGTTATCCCCTATGTTTATTTTACACCCTTATGGAACGCCATATTTATTTTTAACGGTGTACTAGAGTTGGGTAGCTCCTGAATGAGAGATATAAATGAACTAGTTCTTTGATTTCAATCTAGCTCTCATTCGCTCAGTCTCTCAGTGAATAGTTCAACGGCTCAATCGGCTCTTTGACATGACAAATATGACAATGACTCGTGACGCTCACTTCACATTTCACAATAGCCGATCCGACTCATCCGACGCCCGCCCGACAGTACCCGATCTTTCCCGGTCACTGCTGAACGAACAGAAACACTCGTCGACTAAACGTGTACACGCTAAATTATGTCTTATAGCTAATACAAATGAAGCAGAAGATACTTTGGCGCATTAACTCTTGTGGCGAATAAAAATCAATGGTGTCGTTAATTTTTTAAAAGCTTTTATTTAATTTATTACTATGTTGGTTATCGCCACAAAAAGGAGCCTGTTGTAACCTGTAACCAGGCTATAATCTATATGTACCAAATTTCATTAAAATCTCTTCAGCAAGTAGTTTTTATGTGAAAGAGGAACAAACATCCATACATCCTCACAAATTTTCATATTTTTAATATTAGTAGGATTAACATTATTTTGTATGTAATAAATCAATGTCATGACTTGCTAAGGATGAAGAAATAATTAATGTGCATTGTGCTACCTACCTCTCTACTAACGCTACTAACAATATTTATTTATTAAATTTTTTATAAATAAATATACAGTTGGTATATCACATCCCTCGGTCATCAATCAAACAAAACTTAAATGCAAATGCAATTGCATAGCAAACTTTTCCCTTAGTGATCGCGTAGTTCAGCCTTTGAACTATTCAAAAGAGTTAAAGAGCTGTAAACGAGTTGAAATGGAAGGAGCTAATTCAATACAAGTTCTTTTGGTCAGCGAAATAGACTAAGGATATAGAAAGAACTAAATGAACTAAAGAACTAAAAGAGAGATATAGTTCTTTTTATCAAAAGAACTATATCTCTCTTTTCTTTTCAGTGAGCCGTTTTTCCCATCTCTACGGTGTACCAAACATTTAAACCGGATAAGTAGTTTTGGTGTGAAAGCGAGACAGACAGACAAGTCACTTTCGCATTTGTATGGAACGTATAGGAAGTATGGATGGATTGTATTTTATTTAATTTAACTAGCAACACTGACTTAACGAGCCACCCCATCGCCATATTCTAAAAATGAAAACGTAAACGCCAAACGATAGGTAAACGGAATAAAATTGATAATTTGTGGTGTATTTGTGTTAATAGTACATTAATAAATAAACTTCTCTTCATAATAGAGTAATGTGAGTGAGATACTTGTGTTTTATTATTAAAATTCATTAGTGTTTACAACTATGGCTAGGTCTAATGAAGCCTCGAGACCTTTTCATCTTTTCGTGACCCATGTGGATGGTGAGGGTCACTTTCTTAAGATTTGTGGACAGCCCGATCAGCAGTCGTCGATGATGGTTGAGAGTTTGTTCAAATCGGCCACCGAAAACTTAGAGAAGGGCATAGGCGCGGTGCCACCGGCAGCTATTACAGAAGGAATTGTTTGCGCCGCGAAATACAAAGATGGAAAATATTACCGAGCGAAAATTATTAACACCTCTAATTTGGCCACAGGCCTTGTTGGTGTACAGTTCATAGATTACGGTAACAAGGACATTATTTCTTTGAGTACCATACGTTTTCTCGATAGTTACGATCCCATGTTCTTCCAATTGCGCGGTCAAGCCGCCGACTACTACCTTTCACGAATAATTCACCCATCCGGACGGTGGGAGGAGCCACTAGTGCTGAAACTTCAGAGTCTGCTCTGTTACGCTGAGTACCCCGCGACGATCGAAGCCCACACACACACGTATCCAATAATTTCTATTCAGTTTAAAGGCAACGATCTTTCGTCACATCTAGTTGCAAACAGATTTGGCATTGCTATTCCAACGACTAAGCAAGAGGTACTACTTTTGCAATTAACAAGTGAAAATCAGCAGCAGCTCGCCTGGTCTCCTAGTTACCTCACTGAGGCACCCACCTTTACTGAACATGTGCCATTTTTAATTAATCAGAATTTTCCTAATCCTGCATCTGCAATGAGGTTGAATCAGAATGTGCCTGTGCCCTTTAATGGGACATCAATAGCTGCTCCATCCAGCATCAGCCAAAGGCTCCTAGTCAGCGGCAATAAAACTGCGAGGAACATTGTTAATTTGCGTGCCCCAGTGCGTCAGCCTCAGCATCTTACGGCTAACTCTACTTCTGAGATTGCCATGACAGCCCCTCCTAGTACTCCAGTGGTAAATAAAACTCCTTCACCGAAGAAATCCATCACCTATAAGAGCAGACTCTTGGAAATGAATTCTCAACATAAAGTGTTTGTATCTTTTGCGGAAGAAGGACCAGAACTTTTTGCTGTACAGCTGGTAGCTGATGCTAAGAGATTGCAAGACATGATGGATGAAATTAATAGACGTCCTCATAGCAGTCTCACAGAACCTCCGATGATTGGCACTGTGTGCTTGGGCAGAATGTCCGGGGATCGCATCATCTGTCGGGCCATTGTTATGAACCTATCTGGATCTCAGTGCAAATTGTTTTTTGTTGATTTTGGTGATACTGAAATGGTGTCTTACTACGATATATTTGATATTCCAGAAGAGTTTGTTAAACCAAATGTATTTGCTATGAGATTTTGTTTGTCAGGTGTAAAGAAACTGGAGAGAGGGCCCTATCTGAATGAAGCTTTTAAGCAGCTTGTGAATGGAAAAGTTATGACTCTGAGAGTAGTTGCTCCAGAGGGCCCGCCCTTAATACAGTACGGAGAGTTATTTTTGGATAACACAAATGTTTTGGAGATGTTAATGACAAATATGAAGGATAAGTTGCAGTTTAAGTGGTTAGAGATGTTGCCTATGGATAGTAGGCTGTCAGTATTAGTATCGTATGTAGATAGTTGCGTTAAGTTTTATGTGCAGCTGTCTGATAAGATAGATGATTTGCACATGGTAATGGATGCTGTTAAAGTTCACTGTGAGAATAGTTCCTCCCCTGGCCCCTTGCCAGTTGGTGCTGTATGCTGTGCAAGATTTCCTGATGATGATAAATGGTATAGAGCGAGGGTGCGACAGGTTAATGGCACTAAGATAGTCGTAGCATATGTTGATTATGGAAACGAGCAAGAAGTCAATGCATCGGACCTCAGGACAATTACACCTGACTTACTCAGGTTGCCAGCTCAAGCCATGAAATGTGCCCTAAAGGTGAGTTAAATTTCAATTTCTAATATTTTTTATGATATTGTTCTATTCTGAAGTTCTGAACTAAGTGGAGTTTTAGTTGAGTAAAACCAAATTCTATTATTGCAGGGATTTGAAAACAAACCAGTTGAGACAAAGACATCGAACCAGCTTGAGATGATTGCCCTTGAGAAAACATTGATGGCTCATGTAGTGGGCACATTGTCCAGTGACACAATGTTGGTGACTCTGGTTGATGACACAGTAAGCCCTCCCTTGGACGTGGCCCGGAGGATGAACCAATTGTCTCAACCAAGAAGTAATGTTGAGGTAAGTGAATCTTGTACATACTTTAAATCGTTTTATTTTGTTTTACATTGTAGTATAAAGTGGTTTTTAAAGGGAAGAATCTAGGAAATATGTGAGTAGTCTGGGGAAATACAAACATGTTAAAATTCTATATTATGTGTATTATGAAAGGGTAAGCAGAGGTCTGCCACTATTTATGTTAGGTATACATCCCATGTAATTAGGAGTGAGCCTATTGCCATAGAATTAAAATAAATGTTTACTGTTCATAGCAAGCGCTAATGATTGTTAAATTTTTGGAGCCATTAGTTTCACACTCGCAAGTGACCTGGTTCAACACGTAATACTCTAGCGTCCGCAATTATGATTGTTTAAAATTTAATTATATATACACGTAACTAGGCTTTATATTCGCATCGGAAACATCGAACGATTTTGTAAGCCGGTAATTAATTAATATCGATGCCAAGGTGGCAACAAAATCCCCGAGGAGGTAGGCAAAGGTGTATAGGAGTTACAGCCACTTTTATTATGTACACCCAGTTATGGCCATTATTGTCGATGTCATAAGAGTTGAACTAGTGACCTATTGTCATACACTGGGAACAAATCCAAACTCTGAGCTGCGAGTGGGAATTTCAAGTTAGAAAAACCTTAAACTCTTTCAACCTAGGGATAAAACAAAGAACCTCTGTCTTAGCATTCGCGCTTGCACCGACGAGGAAATCTTCAATACAAGCAAGTCATTTTAAATATGTTTTTTGTAGTATGGAAATCGTACACGGATGTAAGTTCGTGTGTGCAGCATCTACTCAGCAGCATCTAATAACATTAAAATGTACCGCCATATCACATTTTCCCTCGCTTCAATTTTGCTGAATAAATACATCGTGTATTTTGAGCGAATTCTGTTAACGACCGTAAGCAGAATTTTAGTCTGACCAGAGTAGGCGTTATAAAGGTCCATACGTCATTAAATAATTTAATGTGTCTTTCGTTCGGCATATAATATTGTGTTGTATTATGTCACGTTGCCAGTCGGTCATGTAACGACGGATTGGAACAGTAACCTGAATCCGTGGTAGTTCGCGGTAACTAATTTCATTTAGCCCCATTGCGGACGCCGCGCTTTCCTCGCGTTTTGCTTCATTTCCTATATGAAGTATGCAAATTGCATGCATTTTACTTGAACGAGACACCACATTCTTATTCACCTTAGGCATCTTCGTCAAGGTTAGATACGCATCTGTGTTCAGCTTCGAACTGGAAGCCGTAACTGCACTTTTTATTATTACGAACACCAACTAACAGGAATTCTCTACTTTCACTTTTTTCGTAGTCTCTTTTCGTCCTTGGACCCAGGGCTGGATTCAGGGGAGGGCAACCGGGGCTATAGCCCCGGGCCTCCACAAAAGGTGGGCCCCAACAATAGACTTCGGAAAAAAGAGTTTCATATTCCGACTAGTAAACACTAGTAAAAAACTTTTCTTTTATTTTTCTTTTTTCGCTGTTTTACCTTCACCTTTACCTTTGTACAAACATGATTATATTTTTCTTAAATATTAACAGAAAACATTTATCTTTTTTTTTATTTTTTTATTAATATGTTTGTTAAATACTAAAATAATCTCCTTACTCGGTTTCACAATAAATTATTGATTGAAAAACTCGACTGAAAAAAATTGTTCATCTAAATTTGGAAAATAATTTGGGGTCATAAAATTAAATAGTTAACCTCCACTCTTTTTGCTGCCCCGAGGTCTCACACCTCTAAATCCGGCCATGCATGGACCTTAGTCCTATCCTCGTGTGACGAGCACTTGTGTTGTGTCCGGATGTTAATATCTATAAGTACTAGTGGACGCCCGCAGCTTCGCTCGCGTGGAATTAGACGTAACATATCCTAAATACAAAATTTCATTGAAATAATGTAGGTATATACGAAAAACTTTTATAACTTCTAACTTTGCACCCCCCTTTTACCCCCCCTTAAGAGATGATTTTCGAAACTCAATAAAAAACCTTCATAGGTACTGAATTTCATTCGAATAACATGAAAAACGGCAAAGTTTCATACTAACTTTGCACCCCCATTTTACCCCCTTAGGGGGTGAATTTTCAAAAATCCTTTCTTAGTGCTCCCCTACCTTATAAAAGGAACCCCTGTGCAAAATTTCAAGTTTCTAGCCCTTATAGTTTAGGCCCTGCGTTGATATGTCAGTCAGTCAGTCAGTCAGTCAGTCAGTCAGTCAGTCAGTCAGTCAGTCAGTCAGTCACCTTCTCCTTTTATATATATAGATAAGTATTACTATTTAAAAATATCTATGTATGTATATCAATCTCTGACACCCATAGTACAGGCTCTGCCTAGTTTAGGGTCAGATGGCGGTGTGAGATTGTCCAAAACTATGTATTTATTTTATGAAATTCGGTTCCTGTAAAAACGTAGAAACCACTGAATTATGTATCTAATTCGGTCTTTACTGCCCACTCACAATGCACGCGTATTATTTGCCAAAAAACGATTGTACGAGGTGAAGTGAAAGTTTTATTGCATTCAACGAGTTCCCGCACGTTTTATGCACGTACCTACTATGCAATATAAAAATTATCAACAGCTCTAATCAATGCACTATGCAATCGATTGTATAGGGTCGTATTAACGACTTCATGGATCAAAGGCTCCAATTCTGGCTTCTTACCCCATCCCCATTTTAGTATTTTACTCCCTAGTACTTCGTTACCGTTGTAGCGTCCATAGCCCAATGGTTCGCGTCGATTCAATGTGATCGAAAGAGTTAAGCAACGACGGGCGCGGTTGATTTGTGGATGGGTGACTGCTAGTGGCAAAATTTCATGGACGCTACCGTGCTTCGGAGGGCACGTTAAGCCGTCGGTCTGGGTTGTTTTAAATTATGGAAACAGTCGTTAAGCCTTATCGAAGACCTTCGGGTGGCTTGAGAACATTCGACACTGCGTTGGCCACTAACCTCCACCAATCCGCATGGGAGCAGCGTGGTAGAGTATGACCCGTGCCCAGCAGTGGTACGTCTATGTGTCGCAGCGACTTTGTTACCGAGCAACAGGCATCATAGGCCACACATTCATCATTTAAAAAAATGAACTAGAATGTTCCAAGCTCGCACTAGCCTAAATCTATATTTCGTCAACGTTCTTTGTTCAAAAATGTTTAATCTCCCTGGTCAGAACAAGGTAACAACACCGGTACGTAAGGACGCGCCGGACGTGTTCAGCTCCCCCGAGGGTAGTATCCAGGACGACAGGAAGAAAGGGTTTCGGCGTGAGAAGAGCTTTAAGGACGACCGCAGGTCGCCCCGGGACGCTTCTGACGACTTTGGACAGCGCGGCGGCAGCTTCCGTGCTAGGTGAGACATTTTTTTTAATGTAACCTGTAGTCTACGTTTCAACTAGTAGGCTACGCAGTTTGTTAGCGTCTGTAACCCAATCATAAACCGAGCGCGCCCATCAACGTTTTTACACAGTCGATCATATCAATCGACGCGAGCCATTGGGCTATGGACGCTACAATACAACAGATATAAATATAACAGAATGAAATGTGCACTTTTAAAAACATGAGTTGTTTTCTCTGTGTCCTTGTTTAATGGATTCTACATGCTGGCCGGCTCATTCTTGCTCGTTAAGTGCTGGAGTCAGTTGAGAGTTAATCTGTGGCCTATGTTGGGGATACTTCCGGGTTTCAGTAATCCCACATCACAGCCTCTGCCATATCCTGAATTGAAAGTTTCCAAATATAAAAATATCCAAGAAAATTTTAGTTTATTGAAATATTATCCTCTCGTTAACAGCAAACTTGTTACAAAGTTGTAAAATTATAACCCGTACTATGTATTTTATTATTATTTGAGTTGTTGGCTCGAGCTTCTTCAGCTCCGGGCACTTCGACCATGACTGATCGTTTGTGCCCAAAGCCAGTTAAAGTTCACCATCTAGTCCTGCTTCTTTGAGGAAAGCTAGGACTTTGTCGATGGTGATGGATTTGATTTCATCTGGATGCAATTCGTGCGCTCCTAGATGAATGCTCCTTAGGCGCCCAAGAGCACCGCATTGTGTGATGAGGTGCTTCGGACTCTCTAGGTCCTCCAGGCAGTACCTGCAAACTTCAGAGGCACTAAGTCCTAGCAAGGACATATGCCTTCCCAGTTTGCAGTGGCCTGTGAGTGCCCTAGTTATAATTCTAATATTGGGTCTGCTGAGTTTAAGTAGCTCATCAGATAATTTCCTGTCATAGCCTCTAATCAGAGCTTTGGAGTGAGATTGACCGGGCTCTTTATCCCATGATTCAAGAGCTTCCTCTCTGCACTGTTTTAGAAGCTTTTGACGGATCGTACTCTTTGGAATACCACAAAAAGGCTCCGGACCTATGAGGGTGCCTTTAGCACCTCTACGTGCGAGATTGTCAGCTTTGTCATTGCCGACAATGTCTGAATGACCCGGAACCCACTTTAGAACGACTTTGTTCCTAGAACCAAGTACATTTAGCCGTTCTATACAGTTCTTGACCAGCCTTGATTCGATGTTAAACGAGCTCAAGGCCATAAGAGCCGCTTGACTATCCGAGTGGATAAAAATATTTTGATTTGCGAAGTTTCTTTTGATAATAGTCTCTACGCAAAGGATTATGGCGTAGACCTCGGCTTGAAATATGGTTGCGTATTTTCCCAGGTGGGCATACACTGCCGCTTTCGGTCGCTCACCATAAACGCCAGATCCAACGTCAGGCCCCATTTTGGAACCATCAGTATACCAAACGAGATCACTATCCCTATAGGACATATGGCCTTCTTGCCATTGTTCCCTAGTAGGGAATTCTACGCGATAATGTTTGGTAAAGTTGTGTTCTGCAATCATAACGTCAGAAATCATACAGAACGTTTTCTCCCTTTCAGTTAGTTCAATTAAGGTCCTAAACGATTGGGAGCGCCATGGTTTCTTTCTACCCAAACCGATCCTAATAATGCTGGCCTTCACTTGACTGCGTACGAATATAGGCAGCGGTGGAAGGCCAAGAAGAGCATTCAAGGCGGCTCCGGGAGACGAAACCATGGCTCCTGTTGCAATCATGCATGCCGTCCTTTGAACGGCATTAAGTTTATCAACCGTAGTCTTTTGATCTGTCTTCTTCCACCATGTAATACAGGCATAACATACTATGGGCCTGATTATTGCGGTAAAGAGCCAGATCATGGCCTTGGGGCTTATCCCCCAACGGACCCCTACTAGTCGGCAACATAGACCCATTGCCATTTTGGCCTTGTGTACTATGTGGTCGATATGGGAATTCCATGTCAATTTTTGGTCGATTATGACGCCCAAGTATTTGACTTCTTTGGAAATGGGTATAGTAATGCCATTCACTTTGGGAGGCATAAGCCTATCAAGCTGTCTCCTTTTAGTAAATGGTACTATTATAGTTTTGTCCGGGTTTACTGATAGTTGGTTTTCAGTGCACCATTTGAGGACAACATTTAATGCTGTCTGGAGTCTCGATGATATCGTCCTTTGGCAGAATCCTCGAACGATGATAACCAGGTCATCGGCGTAACCCAGTACCTCGAAGAGGCTCTTGCTGAGGCGCTCCAGCAGGAGGTCCACCGTTAGCGACCACAAGAGGGGAGAAAGAACGCCACCCTGTGGGCATCCTCTGGTGGTTTTGATTTCACGAGTTATATCGTGAAGAGTTATCTTGATAACCCTTGTAGAGAGCATGCATTGAATCCATTTGATAGTCGTTTTATCGACTCTCTTTGCTATGTATGTTTCCTACATCACTTTATGACCCACGCGAAGTCATACAGCAAAATCAGATTATATTCATCTATAGGTATGCATACAGATTTGATTGGAATTGGCCTCGAGTCACTAAAACCTCTAATTAGAAACCGTTACATGTCTGTTATAAGTAGATATTCATCTAGTATAATAAATGTAGTTCGAGCGGAGAGGTACCACAGCTAATATACGAATTACCAACACCGTTTTTTTCTTTACGGTTTCATACATCGCACGCGATTGCATAGCGTTGTTTCTGAAGGCTTAAATAGATCATCAAATAGGCCCGGCGGAACGCTACACGACTGCACCTCACCACATACCGTCCAGTTCTTTCCGATGTGTGTTCAATACACAATGCTAGCTCGATATGTCGACTGACATGCCTCCGATTACCATTACAATTACAGGCTAAAATCGCGTTAGTTGCGGCAACTTTAAAAAAGAAAATGAAGGCATAAATTCTATATAAATCAAAAGTAGGTAATGGTTTTCTGTAATGTCCGTTTATGGACGATATTGTATATAATGGTATGGTACGGGTATGGTACGAGTTTAATCACCCCACTGCAGAACATGGGTTTCTTCTGTGGCTTCTGTTCCGAAAGGGCAAAACACCAGACAGCTATGATATGTTTATTATTTTTTTATGTATAGGTAAGGGGGTAGTAAAAACTCGGAAGCGAATAAATTACCCTGTCAAATACACATGGTACGAAACCGCACTAAACATAAAATACGATTCAGTTATGATATGATTAAATTAACGGTTAAGATGTCTACGTTAACTTGGAAACTGGGCTAAAAAATGTATAATACATCTCGTGCCATAACTTTTTCTTGAAAAGCAACAAAAAAACGATAATAGTACTGTGAGTCATGGTTGCTTTAACCTTCATCTCGGTTCTTTGAACTCATGGAAGGCTTCAGTCGAAGCCAGCTACTGACAAGATGTATAGGTAACTTGTTTAGATCATCATTAATCACCTTGTTTAGTGGGTTGGGCTCTCATTACCAATTGCGTTTTTTTCTTCATTGTTCTTCGTAGTGATTTGAGGTATAGGGAAATTCTTTTGAAATTCCGTTTAGTGTAATTATACTGTTGTGTATGCGTGATAGGAAGTGTATTGACGTTTTCAAGTGAATTACTGTGTTTGTGTTGCCAGAGATCAAAAGGAGAACTTCGACCGTTCGGGCACCGGGCGGCATAGCGAGAAATTCGGCGGGAAACCAGATAGAGGGGACAGGTTGGTAGTGGTATTTTTAATTACCTAGCTACATTGACGTTAATGGGCACTTGTCACTGTTGGGCACGGACCCTCACAGGCACAACTGCCGGAGGTTTCGAGCATATTCCACCACGCTGCTCCAATGCGGATTGCTGGAGGGGTTAGTGGCCAACATCCCACTGTCGAATGTTCTCAAGTCACCCGAAGGTATTCGACAAAGCTCTACGATTATTTTTACTATTGAAAACAATCGGAACCGACGGTTTAACGTGCCCTCCGAAGCACGATAGTGCTCATGAAATTTTGCCACTAGCGGTCACCGACACCAACCGACCTCGCCCGACGTTGCTTAATTCTGTTAATCAAATAAAATGGACGCGAGCTACATTTAATCTTGCAATATTCATTGTCACATCATATTTGCCAAGCGTTGTGATTGCGACTATGACTAACATTACTAAGCTGAGATTGAATGAGGGCTATGTCAGTGGACTTTTGAAGATCAATAGATAGTTTGTTAATATTAAAGAGAGAGCTTAGAGAGTTACAGTTGGTTTTTATGCTACAAAGTACAACTGTATATTATGCTAATTTGGTTAAGGGGCCGTGGTCATTTCGATGATCCCTACTGATAGGACCACGGTATACCAATATGGGCCGTGATACACGAGAGACACGTGATGCGTTTTCTATTAAATTATACTGTTGTGTATGCGTGGTACAAGTGTATTGTTTTCAAGTGAATTACTGTGTGTGTTGCCAGAGATCAAAAGGAGAACTTCGACCGCTCGGGCCCCGGACGGCATAGCGAGAAATTTGGCGGGAAACCAGATAGAGGGGACAGGTTGGTAGCGGTTTTTTTTGAATACTTAACCACAACCCGTTGACTTCTTGGGCACTTGTCATTGTTGAGTTAGTGGCCAACCCAGTGTCGAATGTTCTCAAGCCAGCCTAAGGTCTTTGACAAGCCTTAACGATTGTTTTCACCATTAAAAACCACCGGGACTGACGGCTTAACGTGCCCTCCGAAGCACGGTAGCGCCTATAAATTTTTGCCACTTGCAATTAATTAATTATTTTACTGTCAATCACATTGAGTCGACTTAATTTGATTGCAGTAATAATAAATAAATGTCATGGACATTTTCACACACGGCCATATGATCCAAAACTAGGCAGAGCTTGTACTGTGGGTGTCAGAGCCTGATATACATAGATAGATATTATTTAAATACATACTTATAAGGATACTAGTGGACGCCCGCAGCTTCGCTCGCGTGGAATTAGACTACAATAGTTTCGTTTACACCTAGTAATATTATATAGCCTATGTCATTAAGTGAAGATGCAGTTTTCTAATGGTGAAAGAATTTTTAAAATCGGCCCAGGAGTTTTTATTTATTTATTTTATTTATTTAATTTTCATGCACCTTATAACGCTAGGCTAACATAGGGCCAACATAATGCCTAATGGCATTTTCTATCAGCCAATCCTGGGTGGATAAAGAAAATTTGATGGTGGCAGGTAAAAACTAACTAAAAGAATAAAAATATTTTGTGTGAAAACATTACCTACAAACAAATCTTTCCCCTTTATAATATTAGTATAGATTAGCATCCAGACACAGAACAGGGGGCCTAGACAAATGGCAAAACGCTAGTAGAATAGATTAACAAATGTATGGGATTGATATTCGCTAACGACTAATTAGTCGTAAGCTAATGTCAATCCCATACATTTTTTAATCTATTCTATTTCTATTCTACTAGCGTTTTGCCACTTGTCTAGGCCCCCAGAACAGATACAAGTGTGTCATTACCGATTGTGTCATCGGGTCAGAATAGATTATTAATTTTTTGCATACCACCTGTATGACACACTATGTTCTTGCAACATAAATGATTACGGTTTGATGTCCAGGCGCGGCGGCAAGCCTTGGGAGAGCCAGGGCCACGCGTCCGCGGCGCCGGCGCCCGCGCCCGTGTCGGCGGCGGACGACGAGTGGGAGGAGTCGCCCGCGCCGGCCGCGCGCCCGCCGCGCGACGCACGCGACGCACGGCCCGCCCGGGACAATAGGGAGATGAACAGGTAGATTAAAAACGATTATTTATATAAGTTACACCAACAACACAACAGCGGTGACAGCCCAGCGACTATCGAACTCGCCTCTCATTCGAGCGGTCCGGGTTCAAACCCCAGTGGCACGCACCAATGACTTTTCTAAGTTATGTGCGTTTTAAGAAATTAAATGTCACTTGCTATAACGGTGAAGGACACATCGTGAGGAAACCTGCACGCCTGAGAGTTCATCATAACGTTCTCGAAGGTATGTGAAGTCTGCCAATCCGCACTTGGCCAGCGTGGTGGACTAAGGCCTAATCCTTCCCATTCTGAGAGGAGAGACGTGCCCAACAGTGGGACGTCTATGGGTCGCAGCGAACAACACAAACACCGACACAACTTCAAAGCGTGCACTGATTTTAACATTAGTGTTACCACAGTTACGGGTGTAAACGACGCTCTAATAAAACAAAAATACAGAAAGAAAACCTACTCTGATGCGTCTATTTTAATATGGACAAAAAGACTTTTTTTTAAATTTTAGGTAAAAGCCAAGATTGAAAATTTCTATACACTCACACCAAAGCTAAACAAAAGTTTAGGCCTTTTTTTTTAATCTATAAAATGCATACGCATCGCACATAATATGGTGGGCCGATATAGGAATATTCGGACTACCCGCCAAAACTCAGTGACATACTCAGCATTGATGTTAGACGCCAAGGGATCGCTTGCGTATTACTACCGGTAGGTATGCGGTACTAGGTATACGGTAGCACTTGTCCGTTACATGTAGTGGGCACACAACATCTAAGGCCCTAGAACAAATACAATTTATTGTGTTAACACACATGTTATTACAGATTTTGGATGCTGTATCAGACTGATCTTTATTTTAAGGTTTATTAAAAAATATTATATTTCAATAAATCTCACACTTTATTTCATTATGAAATCAAAATTCTAATAGAAATGCAGTACTGTTTCGGGTAAACAAGTTTGTGTGAAACTACTTGTTTATCCTAACTCTTATCAGATATGGGTGAAAAGTGTTAAGTTTTATATTTATGATTAAATTACTATAAAAACGAATCCGCAAATTCTTGTTACTCTTATAATATATAGCAGCTTATAGCAGCATCTGTGTTCAGCAGTTGTAAAAAAGTTAATTTTGCAGAATCTTACAGTAAATAACTGTAACACAAAATTGAATGCTTAAATTATGATAAGTACTTTGTAGCCTACATTTGGCACAAGTTAAATTGTTTTAGAAATCGTCTTCATCGTGGTACAGTGTCGAAATTATCTTTGAAGTATACAACATACTGTTGCTAATAAATTTTCCGCCTGAATGGTTTCTTGTTATGGAGGCAAAAAATGAAACCTGTCGACCATATCAGCATTGGACTGTAATAAGTATTTTGTTGGCGCGAGTAAATAAAATGGTATGCTGATCTGTCTTATATATAGGATAGAGTGGTTTACATAAAGATATAATGATAGTGATCATTAAAGTTTTAAAATTTATAGGTATGTATTTGCTACACAAAAAGGCAGCGTTTAGCCTTTTTAAAGTGATTAGTAAAAAAAAATTATTTATCGAAAATAAACTTAAATACTAATGTTAAAATGTTTACAGGATTATAGACTACTGGCTTAGAAAATTTTATCTCAATTGTTCATCCAGTCAAATTTTAGTCTGTATTGTAGACGATTTAAGTTAATGTAATAATATGACTTACATATAAAATCATAATAACATACACAGACATATTATAGACCACACATTTCAGATTAAAATTAAGGTAGTAACATAAATAAGTCAAATTTAGGCACAGAGGTTGTAAAACATTACAGTGTGCGTAAAATGATTCGACAGAAGAAAACCTAGGTCGGATAACCAGGACAAGGACAAGGCGCAACAGCGGGGTGCGTGGAAGAAAGAGTCCTGCGGGGTCGGCAAACGCATCAAGCAGGCCGCCGAGGCCGCCTCGCTTGACGCGCAGGGCCCTAGGCCTTCTGTGCAGGACAGGCTCAAACGGTAGCGTGTAATATAGTAAGCGCTGTGTGTGCTTCATTCACTGCACATTATGCTTAAAGCCTTCTGTGCAGGACAGGCTCAAACGGTAGCGTGTAATATAGTAAGCGCTGTGTGTGCTTCATTCACTGCACATTATGCTTACAGCCTTCTGTGCAGGACAGGCTCAAACGGTAGCGTGTAATATAGTAAGCGCTGTGTGTGCTTCATTCACTGCACATTATGCTTAAAGCCTTCTGTGCAGGACAGGCTCAAACGGTAGCGTGTAATATAGTAAGCGCTGTGTGTGCTTCATTCACTGCACATTATGCTTACAGCCTTCTGTGCAGGACAGGCTCAAACGGTAGCGTGTAATATAGTAAGCGCTGTGTGTGCTTCATTCACTGCACATTATGCTTACAGCCTTCTGTGCAGGACAGGCTCAAACGGTAGCGTGTAATATAGTAAGCGCTGTGTGTGCTTCATTCACTGCACATTATGCTTAAAGCCTTCTGTGCAGGACAGGCTCAAACGGTAGCGTGTAATATAGTAAGCGCTGTGTGTGCTTCATTCACTGCACATTATGCTTAAAGCCTTCTGTGCAGGACAGGCTCAAACGGTAGCGTGTAATATAGTAAGCGCTGCGTGTGCTTCATTCACTGCACACATTATGCTTATGTCGTTGTTCACTATGGACTGGTTTTTTAATATAATTTTTGGTACCTATTCGTTTTTAATCATTTTCCCGTTTTTTCCACAACCTTATCCATTTTTATTCCTTTCGTTCTTGTTTTTGCTTGTACACCATGTTATGTCCCCGTGGCATAACGCGCCTAAGCCTTCTGTGCAGGACAGGCTCAAACGGTAGCGTGTAATATAGTAAGCGCTGTGTGTGCTTCATTCACTGCACATTATGCTTATGTCGTTGTTCACTATGGACTGGTTTTTTAATATAATTTTTGGTACCTATTCGATTTTAATCATTTTCCCGTTTTTACCACAACCTTATCCATTTTTATTCCTTTCGTTCTTGTTTTTGCTTGTACACCATGTTATGGGGTTTAGCGTCCGTGGCACAACGCGCCTGTTTTAAACTTATCAGTGTAATATACGCTAACCTTAATTACTGTTTTCTTGTTACCTTGATTGCTTTGGAATTTGTCATGTTTTGTATCTAGTTTGTAAAGTGAGATCGATATAGCAAGAAACTGAAACGCTGAAAATAAACATAAATTATTTAATATCCACATAATTTCTTTTTTCGGACTGAGAATATGTAATATTAAAAATTGCAATTGTGTACGTCACTTTAGAAAGTGCATTCAATTTGTATTCAATTGTTCGTTGTGAAACCGTTGTATCATCATAATGTAATCCGGATTGATAGTTTTTATCAAACGATTTCTTATATAATGCTAAGAAATATTTTAAAATAAGAAAAATACTTACTTTTATATTAAAGTTAAATCTATTATCATATTTGTTTCGATGGGATATGAAAATTTATGCGTTTTGAAGAAAAAAAAAACCCATTATTTTGTTAGTTTTTACAATTTAATTTTCCTTTTGAGTATAGTGTATATTTAGATTATTTTTTATAGTAGGTATATTTTGTGTTTCAAATCCAAAATATACTAATTTTACTTTCTTAAATACAATTTATATGCTGACCGATATAACCTAGTTAGTAAAATTACTAGCGCCTAGCCTAGCTAGTCCATTCCTTCCAAAATTTTATGAAGCAGTCAAACTCTCCCTCTGTACTGTGTTCTCTGCACAATAACTTTCTGCTCACACAATACGATGGTTGTCTGGAAGAGATCGCTCTAAGCGATAAGACCGCCAGTTGTTTCACCTGATGTTTGTTATTCCTTCGCTAATGTATATCTTTATTTTTGGTGTACAATAAAGTATTTTTGTATTGTATTGTATTGTACGAATAGTGCTAGTATCAAAGCAAGCATCGATTAGCATTCAATAGTAGGCATTAACAGCGTAGACTTGTACTAGTTTCCCCGCGCCATTGCTTCGCCAGCGTCACGCCTCGGCGGCGCGCGCGCACGTATCGAGAGTTGCCGATGCAGGTTATCGATCTAATCAGCCTTTGTTGATTCTTTCTATTTGTATGAATTATTGCAGACGACATTAAAATATTTTTTAAAGATATTTGCAATACTATAATAAGTCATTTACTATAATAAGATTTAAGTCATGTCAGAATTTTAAAAAATATAATTTGCAATGGTCTGTTCTAGTCGAAGTCGCAATAAAAGATTGACAGACAAACATGCGTACCGGACATAAAAATAAGTTTTCGCTGTCGCCTATGGACACGTGTGACACCAGGGGTTCGATGCCGGCCTGTAATAAAAAGTTTCAGACTCTTAAAGCATTCTATATCGTAGCTCGATGAAAATACCTCAGAGACTTGAATGGGTTCGTGAGCCCCGTTCGCCGTAAAAAGTTCGATACGTTGTGTTTATTCCAAGTAGCCTACTGTAATTAGACAGTATCGACAAAGGCAGATTAACGCCAAGCACGTAACAAAGAATGTATCACTGTCCACAATTACCTAACGTACGTCTCTATCTGCCCACTTTCACTGGATTCACTAATTCATTTTTGTAGCCGCCATGTTTGGTTCATTTGATTGCCAAATTACTGTTCGTGTTGTTATTGTATGTTGAATATAAACAAGCTAATATGATATATTTGTTGCGTTATTTTAAGTTAATACGTGCATTTAATCCCACATTGCAGGATGTCAATTCATTTTTAAATGTCATTTTTGTGTTTCCAACATTGTACACGATATCTGTGATTTATTAAAATTAATTTATACTTAAATGTTAATTGGCATCCCTAGAATTGTTTGTTAAATTTGATTGTTTAAGTTTTGCAAAGTATAATCTTATGCTTTGTTAGATAACTATTTAATTTATACTACTATTTTGTAAATCGCAAGCTATTTCACCGCTGATTAGCACTGTAATACCGTAGCACCTAATAATACATATAATTTATGCACTGAACCCTATGCTATATATAACCAATCACAATAATAACCAGTTACATAATATAAATGTAATTGATTTTTGAATGAGTCTGTTCTGTTTACAGGGACCGATATAATCAAGATGACTCGAACACAGAAGATCGTGGCAACAGAAACTTCAGAGACAATCGTCCAGAGAGGAGAGATAACCGGCCGGAGAGGCGCGACAACTGGGGAGACAAGAAGGAAAATTGGGGGGAGAAGAAGGAAAGTTGGGGAGAGAAGAAGGAAAGTTGGGGAGAGAAGAAGGATGGTTGGGGAGAGAAGAAGGAGGGTTTCCAGAAGAGAGAGTTCAGAGACAATCGCGGGGAGAGGGGTGGGCATAGGAGCAACTTTACGCCAAGAGACCGTGCCGAGAGAGCAGACCGATCTTTCGGCTCCGATAGATCGGACAAGAGCTATCGTTCGCAGGATAACACTGGACGCGCTCCCCCATACAAGAGTAGAAGCAGATTTACTCAGGTACAAATACCTTTATTGTGGTTTTTGGTACTCTGAATATGTAACAGAGCGAGATAAAGTCGATAGAAACCAGAATTCATTTCAAATAACAATATCATTCCACCATCATAATCATTATTAGTTTCTTACGGGAGAAGAGGTCTTTTAGGCTTTTTAGCAATAATTAATATCCATTTAGCCCAATTTTGCAAAACTTCAAAACTTTTACTTGATGATGAAAGATGTTCTCGTGGTTTCGTTCGGCAAGCTTTGTAGTTGAACGAACATTTTATATACACTATAACTATAATGTCTAGCCGCGCGACCATAGGCGTCCCACGGCTGGGCACTGGTCTCATACAGCCACAGCTGCAGATCTATTGCATAGTCTACTGCGGCTTGGTGTAGGTGTTAGTGGCCAACTCAGTGACCAATGTTCTCAAGCCACCCGAAGGTCTTTGGCTGTGTGTAAGAATTTACAATTGTAGGCTTAACGTGTACTCTAAAGCACAAAGCGGCCATAAAATTTTGCTACTAGCGGTTACTACAATCGACGACAGTAATAGCCTATAAGAACTTAGAAGAAGAAGAAGAAGTTAGAAAAAGAAGAAAAGAAGTACAAATTAACACAACACAAAGAATATACTATAAAAATAAAATTGAATTGGCTACATATACTGGCTGCTATATTGGCTTACATGAAAAGGGGCCGTACTCAGCGTTGACCGTAGCTGTAGCAGACCACGACCGCTAGTTTTCAGTGCGACCCATTCACTTCACTTCATAATCTTCTTTGAATTCCAGGTGCAATACAAGGAGCTTGAAAGCCCAGTGTCCTTAGACACTCCCTTCGCCGAGCCCTCAGTGGAAAGCGGCGCTCAACACGAGGTCTCAGTCACGTGGATCATATCCCCAGACAGCTTTCACACGCAAATCCTCTCCCTCCAGCCCAAGTTCCTCGAGATGATGCACAGCATCCCCGAGCTGTACAAAGGGGTCAAGTCGTACACCGGAGACGTTACCGTCGGATCGTCAGTGTTAGCTAGATATCCGGCAGATGGTGTGTTGTATCGAGCTACCGTTGTAGCTGTTCAGCCGTTCGCGAAGTTCATAGTTCGATACGTCGATTTTGGGAATAAACAGTTGGTGGATGCAAAGGATATATGGCAATTGGATAATCAGCTGATGGAGCTGCCGAAAATGGCGGTCCACTGTTCGCTTGTAGGCGTGGCGCCCTCCGATGGGGAGTGGAAGGCGAATCCTGAGATAGATCTGTGTTTCAACGCGCCCCGGTACCAGTGCGTGTTTCAAGAGTGCGTGTTTCAAGAGTGCTCGGGTGACGTGTACAAGGTGTCGCTGTGGAATAACGGTGTGAGTGTGGCCGATACGCTGGTTGAGAAGAACTTGGCTGTCGCGTCTGGATTGCAGTCGTCTGTTACTTTGAAAGGTGAGTTTTTTGTCTGACTAAATTTCGCCGAAGTGTTTTATTGCAGTAGAAGTGATTGAATAAAAGTGTGTGCGTGTAACCTGTGCGTGCGATTGAAGTAAAACTTATCAGGTACTTGATTTTTATAAGTTACTATATATAGTTTAGGCCCTGAGTTGATATGTTAGTCAGTCAGTCAGTCAAATAGTCTATACACTACACGGTCAGCTGCTGCCTTGGCTGCTCTGACGAGCGCCTTTCACTTTATCCCTACTCCGCGGCCGAATGTAATGCGACATGCAACACACATACCAAACATTTTCAGACGATGTAATAAAAGTTTCACTTTAATAATATCATAATTGAGCAATTTCCTGCTGAAGGTTGTATTTTGATACTACTTACTACTACTTTGATTTACTTAATACTAACTATCTATATATATAAAAGGAGAAGGTGACTGACTGACTGACTGACTGACTGACTGACTGACTGACTGACTGACTGACTGACATATCAACGCAGGGCCTAAACTATAAGGGCTAGAAACTTGAAATTATGCACAGGGGTTCCTTTTATAACGTAGGGGAGCACTAAGAAAGGATTTTTGAATATTCACCCCCTAAGGGGGTAAAACGGGGGTGCAAAGTTAGTATGAAATTTTGCCGTTTTAGAAGTCAAGTGGGCAACCCGAACGCGGGCAGACGTCGTTAATGGGTCCAATTCTACGCGAGCGAAGCTGCGGGCGTCCACTAGTAATATCATAATTGATTGAGCAATTTCCTGCTGAAGGTGGTATTTTGATACTAATTTACTTAATACTATTACTACTATTCATCCATATAACAATGTATGTGATCCCTGTAAACATTTCAGACGAGGCGATAGACCTGACAATAATCGTGGGGCAGCAGATTCTGTGCCGCGTCACGCACGTCGAGTCCTTCGAGAAGTTCTACGTACAGCTCGACATGGACAAGGCTGATTTGGTGGAGAGCGCTATCGCCAACATCGATATGGAAAAGGTGGGGATTGTGTTCGAAAGCTGAGGTCATTTACACTATAGTATCAGAGTGTAGTGTTTCAGGTGGAATTGGGTATTGTGTGGGTAGGTCGCAGAACTGTCTTATGGCAATGTCGGATTCAACTCCAGTAGAAGAGAGGAAATTTTGTATGCACATATTTACTTTCTAAAATAAATATTTGAATATTCCCATCCATCTATCGAATAATCAACCAATCAATCTAAATCTTATGATTGGCATCGCCAAGGTAACAACAGATTTACTATGGATCAAGTATAAGTTTAACACTGTTGCCTTAGAACTAAAATAGTAAAAATAATGAGCTATTTTCGCTTGTTATTTTACGTATGTTTGAAAAGACTTGTCCGTCAGGGTTATATGAAAAACCCTTTTAGCTCGTATATAGAGACCACAATCTACGGACTTTTCTTCACTGATTCAATAAGTGAAAAACTTGTCGTGTGAAATGTGTAGCAGCTGTCAGACATTTTTCATACAAAACTAATGTCACTTATAGGCGATACAGTTGTTACAGCAAACGCTGAGTTGAAGAGAATGGGATGTACTAGTTAATTGTTATGATTATATTATGTATGGGTGTACAAAATAAACTACTGGTAAATATTGGTAGCGATTTTCATATTTCAATACCAGGTGTAAAACACCAGACTTCAGAGGACACAAGCCTGTGTGTTCTACCGGCTTTACTGTGGTGAGTGATTGCAGGACCTCGAATATGTCATGCAGACTTGGTATTTATGCACCTCTCGTATGACTACTCCCCGATGACTGTCTCTTGATCCACACCGACTGGATTGATTTCTGGCGGTCTACGAACGCGAACTTCATCTTAGGTTTTCACGTTGGGCTATTACATGGGATTCTTCAGAAAACCCTGCATGAAGAGCCCTTCTTAAGGGCCAGTGACGCATTGGCGACATATCTGGTGTTGCTCCTGTCTATAGGCGACGTGATTTTACGTTAGACTAAAAATATAATTAAAAAATGGTTGTCTGTAAAGTCGGTTTACGGACGATAGATTTACGTGATAACGTCATAATCATTATTTTATACAAAAAATGACAGGTGTCTAGGGACACCCGGATGGAACGAAGTTACTGGATATATAAGTTATATCATTTCTCACACACCCTGTATACAATGTTCATGTCTCACACATCCTGTATACAATGTTCATGTCTCACACACCCTGTATACAATGTTCATGGAGGTAACGACACATGACGTCAGATAACGACACATGACGTCACACTTTTTCGGATGTGTTGGCGTTCATCGATTTATTAAACGTTATCACGTCAAAAAAACACAGTCGCACAGAATATCTCTTCAATCCCTGCTTCGTGTTCGTAAAATAAATATAAAAATATTGATATAATTCCAGCTGGTCCCACTGGCGGCGGAGAGCCTGACAGAGAACATCCACTGTACAGTGAAGCACGGGGGGAGAGTGTACCGCGCCATCATCACAGAGGCGGCCGACCCGGCCACCGTGCGCGCCGCGTTGCCCGACTACGGGACCACTGTCACCACACAGTTGGACAATGTAAGTTGCCTTAGTATTACAGCTGGTCCCACTGGCGGCGGAGAGCCTGACAGAGAACATCCACTGTACAGTGAAGCACGGGGGGAGAGTGTACCGCGCCATCATCACAGAGGCGGCCGACCCGGCCACCGTGCGCGCCGCGTTGCCCGACTACGGGACCACTGTCACCACACAGTTGGACAATGTAAGTTGGTCTTAGTATTACAGCTGGTCCCACTGGCGGCGGAGAGCCTGACAGAGAACATCCACTGTACAGTGAAGCACGGGGGGAGAGTGTACCGCGCCATCATCACGGAGGCGGCCGACCCGGCCAACGTGCGCGCCGCGTTGCCCGACTACGGGACCACTGTCACCACACAGTTGGACAATGTAAGTTGCCTTAGTATTACAGCTGGTCCCACTGGCGGCGGACAGCCTGACAGAGAACATCCACTGTACAGTGAAGCACGGGGGGAGAGTGTACCGCGCCATCATCACGGAGGCGGCCGACCCGGCCAGCGTGCGCGCCGCGTTGCCCGACTACGGGACCACTGTCACCACACAGTTGGACAATGTAAGTTGCCTTAGTATTACAGCTGGTCCCACTGGCGGCGGACAGCCTGACAGAGAACATCCACTGTACAGTGAAGCACGGGGGGAGAGTGTACCGCGCCATCATCACGGAGGCGGCCGACCCGGCCAACGTGCGCGCCGCGTTGCCCGACTACGGGACCACTGTCACCACACAGTTGGACAATGTAAGTTGGTCTTAGTATTTAATAATACCCTTCCCGCCACGTGTGCAAGAAATGGCACTCGTGGCGGGCAACTCATTAAAATGTCTCGAAGAGGCCTCTACGTCCTCGCTGCGACCCATAGACGTCCCACTGCTGGGCACGGGTCTCTCCCACAGACACTACTGCGGGAGGTCTAGAGCATACTCCACCACGCTGCTCCAATGCGGATTGGTGGAGGGGTTAGTGGCCAACCCAGTGTCGAATGTTCTCAAGCCACCCGAAGGTCTTCGACAAGGCTTAACGACTGTTTCCAGCATTGAAAACAACCGGGACCGATGGCTTTACGTGCCCTCCGAAGCACGGTAGCGTCCATGAAATTTTTGCCACTAGCGGTCACCCATCCACAAACCGACCGCGCCCGTCGTTGCTTAACACTTTCGATCGCATTGAATCGAAGCGAGCCACTGGGCTATGGACGCTACAAGTTGCTAGTAAGTAGCCTTAGTATTTATTAACTAGTGGACGCCCGCAGCTTCGCTCGCGTGGAATTAGACATTCACTAACTTCAAAAACGGCAAAGTTTCATACTAACTTTGCACCCCCGTTTTACCCCCCTAGGGGGTGAATTTTCAAAAATCGTTTCTTAGTGCTCCCCTACGTTATAAGAGGAACCCCTGTGCAAAATTTCAAGTTTCTAACCCTTATAGTTTAGGCCCTGCGTTGATATGTCAGTCAGTCAGTCAGTCACCTTCTCCTTTTATATATATAGATAGATAATACCCTTCCCGCCACGTGTGCAAGATATGGCACTCGTGGCTGGCAACTCATTAAAATGTCTCAAAGGGGGGCCTTAGGGCCTCTACGTCCTACTCCCGTGAAATTTAAAGAGAACACAGCCTATTGGTGTCAGAAACTGATATAGTATACATATAAATACATACTTATATGGGAAATAAACGGTGAAACGCGTATGTATACTATTAATTTAAATAAAAAACCTTTGCTGCAAGTTCCAAATTTATCAGATAATGTTTGAGAAAAAGTCCATACAAACTTTCATCCTGTATTCCAGGAGAACCTCTTTACTTTTTGGGATGAATAGTAAAAAAGATCGTCTCAGGGATTCAGTGCATGCTATTTTCATTAAAATTGGTTCGATGGTTTTTGGTTCCATCTCGCACCTTCATCCAGAAACCAACAGACAGATAATGAATTTGAAAAAAATATTTTCGGATTCTGTATCGATTACACTTATCATCCTCGGATAGTTATTTTTAAAATTTATTCAATGTACATCATTGCAGTAGATAATAAATCACAGTCATATATTGTCTCTAGTAGTGCAAACGAATGCATGTATATTAAAAGGGTATTGTTGTTAGTACGAAACGTCATGTATGTATTAGATGTATATAGTAATATACATCTAATATATAAAATTTCCATGTCACAATGTTAGTTACCGTACTCCTCCGAAACGGCTTTACCGATTTTTACCAAATTTTATATGCATAGTCAGTAGGTCTGAGAATCGGCCAACATCTATTTATCATTCCCCTAAATGGTAAGGGTAGTCCACCCCAAAATTATTTTTATAGGTAGTGGTAGTTGTAGTCCCACACACTTATATGAAGTTCTCCCAAAATATTCAGTAAAAATTATTTATATGGCAAAACAACGTTTGCCGGGTCAGCTAGTACATATATATATTCAAATTTTAAAAAGAAATGCTTGTAAGTTAATCTTCTGAGGACACAAACAAAAAATCGTTAATATTTCTTTGCAGTTAATGATTTTGCCATCGGAACTCAGCGTGTACTACTATCAAGCACTGGAGTGCTGTCTCAATAACTACACGGCGGAAGCGAAGACCCTGGTCACGTTGGAGGAGTTGAAAGAGAATTTGACCGGGAACAAGGTCATTGTGTACATAAACAGCGTTGAGGAAATCAAGTAAGAATTTTCTCTTTATTTTAAAAGCTTTTATTTAACTTCACTCGTATGTATGTCCTGGAATCTTGCAATCAATATTTCACCCACTTCCACTGAAGCTATCGAGCTGAAATTTGGGACACGTATTAGGTTCCGATGAGAATGCATGAAAATGAAAAAAAAGGTAAAAAGGTTTATAAAAAAAAAAAAATTTTACCTATTATTATTTATCCTAGTTTTCTATTTATTCTTATCCTAGATAATTGCTATTGTTTGGAAATCTATTTTTACTTCATATACGAGTATAGTAAGTTATTTTGCTACGTTTTTCTATGGTTTGATTTTAGCTTCTGACTAGTGGACGTCCGCAGCTTCGCTCCGGTGGAATTAGACGAAATAGTTTCGTTTACACCTAGTATATTATATAGCCCATGTCACTCGGTGAAAATGCAGCTTTCTAGTGGTTAAAGAATTTTTGAAATCGGACCAGTAGTTTTTGTGTGAAAACATTACAAACACATGTTTCCTCTTTAATAATATTAATATTATTATAGATTGATTTGTTTTAACTCATACACGAAGACCTAAAGGCAATACAAATCAGAACTAAGTTTTTATTTTTATAAAAGCTAATCACAAAAATTACTGGTCCGTTTCTAAAATCTCAAATATAGACGTGGGGAAACATCTAGTAATTATTTATGTAATGTTAATGATCTATCATATCGACAGGCCCGTTGGCGCAATCGGTAGTGACCCTGTCTGTTGCGCCAAAGGTCGTGGGTTCGAATCCCACTCAGGACAAATATTTGTGTGACGAACACTTGTATTTGTTCTGTGTCTGGATGTCAATATTATCTATTTAAGTATGTATTTCAAAATATCTATGTATGTATATCAGTCTCTGACACCCATAACACAGGCTCGTGCCTACTTTGGGGTCAGATGGCCGTGTGATGATGTGATGAATGTCCAAGATATTTAATTTTATTATTTATATCACACTAGCTTTTACCCGCGGCTCCGCCCGCGTGGGAAAACGGAATTAACAATGCCATCTATTAACAACATCCGGAACTAAATATCTAGAAAATAACAAAACATCGATATCTTCCCATGGGGATGTTTTACCGCGGTAAAAAGTAGCCTACGTCACTCTCCACCCTCCTCACTATCTCCACACACAAAAACCATACCATATAATAGCTTCGTTGCGACGTGAAAGCCGGACAAACAAACAAACAAACAAATACACTTTCACATTTATAATATTAGTATGGATAACTTGCTAACATTATTTCCAGACTGGTAACAACTCTATACAAAACGACCGGCGAGAAGGTGGCCATATTCGAACCGGACGAGGGCGCCTACGACGAGGTGGTGCCGCTGTGCCCGCGCGCCGTGTTCAACTACAACTTCGGCGTGGCGTACGTCGCGCACGTGGCGAGCCTCGACGAGCTGCACCTGCAGCGGGCGGCGGACGGGGACCGCATGGCGCGGCTGTTGGACGACCTGTACAAGTTCTATGAGGAAGGTATGTACGATACTGTACTCTGTTCAACTACAACTTCGGCGTGGCGTACGTCGCGCACGTGGCGAGCCTCGACGAGCTGCACCTGCAGCGGGCGGCGGACGGGGACCGCATGGCGCGGCTGTTGGACGACCTGTACAAGTTCTATGAGGAAGGTATGTACGATACTGTACTCTGTTCAACTACAACTTCGGCGTGGCGTACGTCGCGCACGTGGCGAGCCTCGACGAGCTGCACCTGCAGCGGGCGGCGGACGGGGACCGCATGGCGCGGCTGTTGGACGACCTGTACAAGTTCTATGAGGAAGGTATGTACGATACTGTACTCTGTTCAACTACAACTTCGGCGTGGCGTACGTCGCGCACGTGGCGAGCCTCGACGAGCTGCACCTGCAGCGGGCGGCGGACGGGGACCGCATGGCGCGGCTGTTGGACGACCTGTACAAGTTCTATGAGGAAGGTATGTACGATACTGTACTCTGTTCAACTACAACTTCGGCGTGGCGTACGTCGCGCACGTGGCGAGCCTCGACGAGCTGCACCTGCAGCGGGCGGCGGACGGGGACCGCATGGCGCGGCTGTTGGACGACCTGTACAAGTTCTATGAGGAAGGTATGTACGATACTGTACTCTGTTCAACTACAACTTCGGCGTGGCGTACGTCGCGCACGTGGCGAGCCTCGACGAGCTGCACCTGCAGCGGGCGGCGGACGGGGACCGCATGGCGCGGCTGTTGGACGACCTGTACAAGTTCTATGAGGAAGGTATGTACGATACTGTACTCTGTTCAACTACAACTTCGGCGTGGCGTACGTCGCGCACGTGGCGAGCCTCGACGAGCTGCACCTGCAGCGGGCGGCGGACGGGGACCGCATGGCGCGGCTGTTGGACGACCTGTACAAGTTCTATGAGGAAGGTATGTACGATACTGTACTCTGTTCAACTACAACTTCGGCGTGGCGTACGTCGCGCACGTGGCGAGCCTCGACGAGCTGCACCTGCAGCGGGCGGCGGACGGGGACCGCATGGCGCGGCTGTTGGACGACCTGTACAAGTTCTATGAGGAAGGTATGTACGATACTGTACTCTGTTCAACTACAACTTCGGCGTGGCGTACGTCGCGCACGTGGCGAGCCTCGACGAGCTGCACCTGCAGCGGGCGGCGGACGGGGACCGCATGGCGCGGCTGTTGGACGACCTGTACAAGTTCTATGAGGAAGGTATGTACGATACTGTACTCTGTTCAACTACAACTTCGGCGTGGCGTACGTCGCGCACGTGGCGAGCCTCGACGAGCTGCACCTGCAGCGGGCGGCGGACGGGGACCGCATGGCGCGGCTGTTGGACGACCTGTACAAGTTCTATGAGGAAGGTATGTACGATACTGTACTCTGTTCAACTACAACTTCGGCGTGGCGTACGTCGCGCACGTGGCGAGCCTCGACGAGCTGCACCTGCAGCGGGCGGCGGACGGGGACCGCATGGCGCGGCTGTTGGACGACCTGTACAAGTTCTATGAGGAAGGTATGTACGATACTGTACTCTGTTCAACTACAACTTCGGCGTGGCGTACGTCGCGCACGTGGCGAGCCTCGACGAGCTGCACCTGCAGCGGGCGGCGGACGGGGACCGCATGGCGCGGCTGTTGGACGACCTGTACAAGTTCTATGAGGAAGGTATGTACGATACTGTACTCTGTTCAACTACAACTTCGGCGTGGCGTACGTCGCGCACGTGGCGAGCCTCGACGAGCTGCACCTGCAGCGGGCGGCGGACGGGGACCGCATGGCGCGGCTGTTGGACGACCTGTACAAGTTCTATGAGGAAGGTATGTACGATACTGTACTCTGTTCAACTACAACTTCGGCGTGGCGTACGTCGCGCACGTGGCGAGCCTCGACGAGCTGCACCTGCAGCGGGCGGCGGACGGGGACCGCATGGCGCGGCTGTTGGACGACCTGTACAAGTTCTATGAGGAAGGTATGTACGATACTGTACTCTGTTCAACTACAACTTCGGCGTGGCGTACGTCGCGCACGTGGCGAGCCTCGACGAGCTGCACCTGCAGCGGGCGGCGGACGGGGACCGCATGGCGCGGCTGTTGGACGACCTGTACAAGTTCTATGAGGAAGGTATGTACGATACTGTACTCTGTTCAACTACAACTTCGGCGTGGCGTACGTCGCGCACGTGGCGAGCCTCGACGAGCTGCACCTGCAGCGGGCGGCGGACGGGGACCGCATGGCGCGGCTGTTGGACGACCTGTACAAGTTCTATGAGGAAGGTATGTACGATACTGTACTCTGTTCAACTACAACTTCGGCGTGGCGTACGTCGCGCACGTGGCGAGCCTCGACGAGCTGCACCTGCAGCGGGCGGCGGACGGGGACCGCATGGCGCGGCTGTTGGACGACCTGTACAAGTTCTATGAGGAAGGTATGTACGATACTGTACTCTGTTCAACTACAACTTCGGCGTGGCGTACGTCGCGCACGTGGCGAGCCTCGACGAGCTGCACCTGCAGCGGGCGGCGGACGGGGACCGCATGGCGCGGCTGTTGGACGACCTGTACAAGTTCTATGAGGAAGGTATGTACGATACTGTACTCTGTTCAACTACAACTTCGGCGTGGCGTACGTCGCGCACGTGGCGAGCCTCGACGAGCTGCACCTGCAGCGGGCGGCGGACGGGGACCGCATGGCGCGGCTGTTGGACGACCTGTACAAGTTCTATGAGGAAGGTATGTACGATACTGTACTCTGTTCAACTACAACTTCGGCGTGGCGTACGTCGCGCACGTGGCGAGCCTCGACGAGCTGCACCTGCAGCGGGCGGCGGACGGGGACCGCATGGCGCGGCTGTTGGACGACCTGTACAAGTTCTATGAGGAAGGTATGTACGATACTATCTATACTCTGTTCTGTGTAGCGTCCATAGCCCAGTGGTTGGCTTCGATTCAATGTGATCGAAAGTGTTAAGCAACGACGGGCGCGGTCGGTTTGTGGATGGGTGACCGCTAGTGGCAAAAATTTCATGGACGCTACCGTGCTTCGGAGGGCACGTAAAACAGTCGTTAAGCCTTGTCGAAGACCTTCGGGTGGCTTGAAAACATTCGACACTGGGTTGGCCACTAACCCCTCCACCAATCCGCATTGGAGCAGCGTGGTTGAGTATGCTCTAGACCTTAGTCTGTAGGAGACACGTGCCCAGCAGTGGGACGTCTATGGGTCGCAGCGAGATACTCTGTTCAAATTCGATGTGGAATAAAGATAGATAAACAAAGAGCTGTCATCTGTTGCGTAGCAACCAGTAACAAAAAGGTGCATAGAAACTTTTGTAGTAATATCAATATGATAATATTTTTGTATTGACGGTTAACGCCTGGTCAGCATTGATGCCAGATAAACGAATACAAGTGTTATCGGTTGGTGATGAACCCTAACATAGCAAATTTAATGGTTTGTTTACCTTTATTCCAGATCGAGCCATCAATATAATATTATGAATGTACATTTTTCTTAAATTGCTTTTTATTTTATTAAAGGTACACCGGAACCGCTTGCGGCTTTCGAAGTGGACGGGTTGTGCGCTGCGAAGTCCTCCGACGGGAACTGGTATCGGGCCACGATCGTCAGCGCAGAAGAAGCTGAGGTCAAGGTTCAGTTCCTAGATTACGGAAACTGTGAAACGTTGCCCAAGGATTCGCTGAAAAACCTCGACCCGAAGTTCTACGAGCCTTGCGCTCTCGCTCTCGTCGCAAGCCTAGGCCTGATCGCGTTGCTAGAAGACACTGTTACGAAGCTAACCGAGTGGGTCAACGAGAAGGAGGTTCAAGTTACACTGGCCTTCGGCACCGACGGTTGGTTGGCCAGTTTACATCTGGACGGCGTCGATTTGTCAATGAAACTGGTGAACGAAAAGTTCGCTACGCCTCAGATCGCGCCCAATGAGGAGGAGGTTACTGAACAAAAGGAGGAGAGGACCGAGCCAGTATCGCTCCCGGAAGGCTGCACTCAGGTTTACATCAGCCACATCGACACCCCCGGACACTTCTGGCTGCAAATGGTCGACAAGGTCGACAAAATCGAAGAAATCCAAGCTGAATTACAAGCGAATGCCGATTCTTACGTCGACATCGAGAATCGGGAGATGGGAACGATGTGCATCGCAAAATATCTAGCGGACGATCAGTGGTACCGCGCTGAAATTTTGGACGCGGATTCAGACATCACTACCGTGCGGTTCATCGACTACGGTAACACGGACGTTCTAGACAACCAGCCGGGTTTGATCAAAGTTATCCCGGACAATCTGAAGGAAGTGGAACGTTATGCTATCAAATCTAGCGTCAACGCCGTCCCGACGGGCACGGGCCAGTGGTCCGAGCCCGCTTCTGACTATTTCACGCAACTCGTCGGGGACCTCTCCGTTCCCGTCGACGCTTTGATCGTACTCAAGGACGTCACTACGTACGTTGATATTTTCGTCAACAACCAGAATCTGACCGACAAGCTCGTGAGCGAAGGACACGCCTCTAGGTCCGAGGAGAACGACTGCGGCGATTTGCCCTCGTGCTTTGCTAGTCACGTTAATTCTCCATCAGAGTTTTGGATCCAATTGGAAACGGCCGCGCCGGAATTGCAAACGATGGAAGCGGCGATGGTAGATGCCGAGAATTTCCCGCCGCTCGAAGATAAGGAGGAGGGTGTTATTTGTGCGGCGAAGTATCCCGAAGACGGTGCGTGGTACAGGGCTCAAGTTATAGTGGATGGTTCAGAGGGAACAGAGGTCTTGTTCATGGATTACGGGAATGCGTCGATTACGAATGAGCTGCGCAGCCTCCCGGAAGAGCTTAAACACAAGCCGGCGCTATCGAGAAAATGCGCCTTACAGAAACCTCGTGACATAAAATCGTGGTCGAGGAAGTCAGAGGTCAAATTCAACGAGCTAGCAGCTGAAGGAGCGACTATTTTTAACGTCCAGTTTATTGCGTCCGGTGATATATCTATCGTAGAACTTTACCTCGAAGGTAAATCGGTAACGGAGGAGCTTGTCGGGCTGTGCGAGGAACAGCCGACTGCTGAAAGACCGATTCCGGTCGGGCAGGATATACACAGTAATGGCAAAATCTGTTATGTGAACACGCACGACGAATTTTACATCCACTTAGAGAACAAAATACCCGATATTGATAACATCACGGAAAGTTTAAGTGGTGCTGCTGACTATGAATCTATCAATGAGCTCAAAGTTGGATCAGTGTGTGCGGCATTTTGGTCCGAAGACAATCAATGGTACCGAGGACGCATTCTAGAATTCTGCGATGTCGGGTATCATGTACAGTTTATAGATTATGGCAATCGGGCTAAATGTGAAGAATTCAGACAGTTACCTGATAATCTTGCCCTAATGGAGCCTATGGCTAAATGTTGTCAGCTTTCTCCTTTTACTGAAGACCCTGCCTTATTAGAAGTAGCTAAATCAAAATTAAATGATTTTGCGGCTGAAGATATTACATTCCAAATAGAATTTTTAGATAGCCTAAAAGAACCTTACTTAGTAAAACTGTTTTTGAATGGTGAAGATTTTAGTTGTATCGTTAGAAAAGAATCAAACGGAGATATTAACTGTCAAAAAGATGAAAATGCGGAACCTTCTGAAACTATTAAAAGTGTTAAAAGTAAAGCAAACGATGAGAGCTTAGAAGAGTCCAATTCAGGAAATGACTCAAAAAATACGGATGAGCTAGAAAAAGCAAACATTGAACATGAAGTTAAGGCCTTAGATCCACATGCAACAGAAAAAAATGTCGTAGAAGAAGGTAAAATTGAATATCCAAATACTGTGCAAGAGTGTAAAGATAAAGATGAAAAGGTTATAGAAAATACTAAAAATGAAAATTCAACAGAAGACATTAAAATTGAAGAATTAAAAGAAGAAAGTGTGGTTGTTGAAGATAATTTGAAAACTGTCGATATAGAAAATACTAAAAATGAAGATTCAACAGAAGACATTAAAATTGAAGAATTGAAAGAAGAAAGTGTAGTTGTTGAAGATAATATGAAAACTGTCGATGAAAACTTAGATGAAAGTATAGACAGCGGAAATACAGTCATAGAAAATAAGTCATTTGAAGATAAATTCGACGATGCTATAGACACTACTGAAATTACTAATGACAAAGTTGAAGAAACTTCTAATGACAACGTTTTGCCGACTTCTGAAGCAGATACGTCGTCGGAAACCCTTGAAAACAGTAATGACACTATAAAAACGTCAGAAAGGGAAGAATCTAAAGATTCTATTATTACCGACACGGGGTCTACAAGTGATGGTGATGAAAAACCAGTAAACAAATGCTCTCCAGTTAAGACTAATGTAAGCTTAGTAGATAAGATTGCGAAAGATGAAGAAAAGATGGACCAAACAATTAAAAAGCAATCTGAAGTCACACCAGATAAAACTGAAGCCTAAAATTCGATGACGTAACATCTCATTATATCCCTATTTTTTTTCGTATTGTAACACAATATAACATTTACTCACATAGTGTGTAAAATGATTAAAATATTTACTGCATTTGTTTGAGGCCGATTGACTGAAAACATATGTGATATAGTTTATTACATGTAAGAGGAATTTCTGAAACTTTATTTGGTAAGACGTTGATCGTTGTGATTATAATTAATAGTTTCGCTATAAAATTAATGCGTGTGTAGGTATTTTCTAAAAATGAAAGATACGTGATTGAGAGACAGATGTAATAATAAGTGTCATGAACCTATACAATAGTATTCATAATGCTTATATACCTCTTTGTATATGGCTATCACTTTAATTTAATGTTTATTATAATTATTGTTTTGGTCATTGTTAATACTCATTTTTGTAGTGATAACGTTGATTTCTTATTCATATTGGACTTACATTTAAATCACTGGATTTCGATTTGAATTTTTCTAGTTGATTTGTTAATGTAACCTTAATTACATACTTTATACGTTACTAAGATATGAACAGATTTATATTAAACTGGGTCATGTCGGGGTCCACGATTACTACAGATATAGTAGATTTGTTATTCACAACAACCTACATAGTTATGTTTGCAATTTTGTTTTTTTATTGTACGTAGAATAAATGTTTAAAAATATCTATTAGTACTTGTTATTTTTACCCTATACTCTGTTCAACAAATTCGATCTGGAATAAGTAAACAAACCATTGAAATTCCCTTTTTAGAGTTATCAACAACCGATAACTCGTATTCTTACACCATAGTCATCAAATATGTATTACGTCCAAACTACGAAATTAATTCTTTAATTAACTTTGCATTGGTAGACATCAAATACAATGAGACTTTTTTTAAATTCACACTCGTCATTGAAAATCTAACGCTCTCACAACCATATTTACGTGAATTGATTTGAAACCTTTGAATAAAATGTATTGTTTTGTGTATGCCCATAAATAGAAAATTGTAAGGTCTAAATCTGACGTTGGGCGGAGCTTAGGTGATAAGGGCCCTGAGGTATCCGGGAGATTTCGAGTGAGCTGGCGTTCAGGGTTGCTAAATGAGCTGATGATTTCTTGAGGTTCGGGTTAGTCACGTTCACAGGCACTAACACATAAACTGAGCGAACGAATCATGGCCGTGTTTCTCTCAATGATGAGATGTATGACATTCACGGGGCCGGAAGAGGCCGTAATAGCTTTCATCCAGTACGTGAAAAACACGCCCTTGACCAATAATGTTCCTAACGGTTGACAGGCCCGTTGGCGCAATCGGTAGTGACCCTGTCTGTTTGCGCCAAAGGTCGTGGGTTCGAATTCCACTCAGGACAAATATTCGTGTGACGAACACTTGTATTTGTTCTGTGTCTGGCTCTGGATGTCAATATTATCTATTTAAGTATGTATTTAAAAATATCTATGTATGTATATCAGTCTCTGACACCCATATCACAGGCTCGCGCCTACTTTGGGGTCAGATGGCCGTGTGTGAGAATGTCCAAGATATTTATTTATTTATTTATTTAAGTTTCAGTCAATTTGACCGAATCAGGTAACTAAAATGTAATGGGGAATACTTTGGAAAGCAGAAAATACATTACTTTAAATGTAAATTGTTTTATTAATGTTATGCAAAACTTTTAATGTAGTACGTAATTACAATAAATTCAAGAATAAATAAGAAATATTTTAACAAAAAGTCAAATATCTTCATTGTAGCTAATCCATTACTTACTTGAAATATAATAAAATTCAACTAGTGGACGCCCGCAGCTTCGCTCGCGTAGAATTAGACCCATTAACGACGTCTGCCCGTCGGGTTGCAGTTGAAAGGATTTTTGAAAATTCACCCCCTAAATGGGGTAAAACAAGGTGCAAAGTTAGTACGAAACTGCCGTTTTTGAAGTTAGTGAATGTCTAATTCCACGCGAGCGAAGCTACTCCACGTCCACTAGTATAATATACGCGCAAAACACTTTTTTTATTGTCTTCCAGACTCCGAAACTGTCCAAAACTATTTGATCAGTCCCACTATATCAATATCGTTGAGTTTATCACGCTTTTCTAAGATAAGTCCCTTTTCATTCGCCAAATGGAGCACGGCCAGTAATGCCAGCGGCACACTGAGGGCTTCGCGCGTGTTCGGAGTCAGTTTGCTCGGCAGCCGCGAGTATATCGAGGAGAATGTCGTCGGTGTGACACACTCTTTATCTCCGAGCGAAGTTTGTTCCGTGAGCAACTTCCAAGTGCAATGCTTTATCTGTTTCATGTCGACTTTTTTAGCGCGCATCGCGTACGGTATGAATATTTTCGCAACCTGAAAATTAAAACCATATCAAACTTGATTAAATACTTCTTTGGGGAAATATTAATATTATCAACCTTACAATTAAAATAACTTAACATACCTACAAAGGAACTCATCAACTCTAAAAACTCAGTCCCTATTTGTGTCTTGTTCAAAGCCTGTCACAGTTGTCATGGACCACAGCCATATCCATATCAATACCTGGATGGATGTCTTCCAACCAGGTATGCTCGTTTACATAAAAAATACTATTACATCGGACGGTTATTTCGAAAGTAGTAATGCGCCATTGTTTGGGACAGCTCGTCACAGTCATCCAGTCAGTCACAGAACTGTTGAAAATGCCGCCGAGTAACTACTGAGTTTACTGATTTCTTAGCAGGATTAAGATTTCTAAGCTGAATCTGGCCCATGCCTATTCCTTCGGAAAAATCCAGGCGAGATGTTATAATAATAATAATATCTTGGACATTCTCACACACGGCCATCTGACCCCAAAGTAGGCGCGAGCCTGTGTTTTGGGTGTCAGAGACTGATATACATACATAGATATTTTTAAATACATACTTAAATAGATAATATTGACATCCAGACACAGAACAAATACAAGTGTTCGTCACACGAATATTTGTCCTGAGTGGGATTCGAACCCACGACCTTTGGCGCAACAGACAGGGTCACTACCGATTGCGCCAACGGGCCTGTTATGATTGCTCGGTACCTTAGTGGGCGGCTCGATCATGTCGCCGATGTCGGGCGCGCGCGTCGCGTCGTGCGGGTCGCCCGCCGCCGTGGGGTCGTCGGCACCCCACTCGTCCACCTCCTGCAACCAATAAAAAAAATATCTATCGCTCGCTCGCTGCGACCCATAGACGTCCCACTGCTGGGCACGGGTCTCCCCCACAGACAAAAATTACAAATTAATAATACCGATGGATAAGGAAAGTCTGAGGCACCGACTCGGAATACGGAGTATTTTACTCACCTACTGTAACGGTGAAGGAAATTGTCATGAGGAAGACTACTTATCTGAGAGTTCTCGTTATTGACAGGCCCGTTGGCGCAATCGGTAGTGACCCTGTCTGTTGCGCCAAAGGTCGTGGGTTCGAATCCCGCTCAGGACAAATATTCGTGTGACGAACACTTGTATTTGTTCTGTGTCTGGATGTCAATATTATCTATTTAAGTATGTATTTAAAAATATCTATGTATGTATATCAGTCTCTGACACCCATAACACAGGCTCGCGCCTACTTTGGGGTCAGATGGCCGTGTGTGAGAATGTCCAAGATATTTATTATTATTATGTATCTCTTTAAACTTCACGGGCCCAGATGTGGACCCGGTAATTTGGAAGGCTTGCGTGGGGACACAGGTCCAACACGTAGAGGCCCCTTCGAGACATTTTAACGAGTTGTGATGTGGCACACGTGGCGGATACCACCCTCGATCGACTGCACCATCAATTGGTACACCCGAAGGTGGGCCCCGCCAGATGTACAGGAACTATTGCAAAGGAATGGAAACTATATTGGGTCTATTGTGGTGGATTTAGAGGGACTGATACATGGGCTATGGAGAACTATGACACCTGCCATTCAGATCGTTACAAACCTAAAAAGCCTATTATTATTATTGTTCTCGAAGGCATGTGAAGTCTGCGCGGCTGGCGGCCAGCTCGCGCGCGCGCGCCATCATCACGTTCCGCTTTAGGAGCACCATCAGCCGTGTGTGTCGGCACTCACCGGCACGTGGTTGGGGCAGTAGGAGGCGTCGTTCTCGTTGTCGTAGTCGTAGTCCCTGACCTCATCACGTTCCGCTTTAGGAGCAGCATCGGCCGTGTGTGTCGGCACTCACCGGCACGTGGTTGGGGCAGTAGGAGGCGTCGTTCTCGTTGTCGTAGTCGTAGTCCCCGACCTCATCACGTTCCGCTTTAGGAGCAGCATCAGCCGTGTGTGTCGGCACTCACCGGCACGTGGTTGGGGCAGTAGGAGGCGTCGTTCTCGTTGTCGTAGTCGTAGTCCCTGACCTCATCACGTTCCGCTTTAGGAGCAGCATCAGCCGTGTATGTCGGCACTCACCGGCACGTGGTTGGGGCAGTAGGAGGCGTCGTTCTCGTTGTCGTAGTCGTAGTCCCTGACCTCATCACGTTCCGCTTTAGGAGCAGCATCGGCCGTGTGTGTCGGCACTCACCGGCACGTGGTTGGGGCAGTAGGAGGCGTCGTTCTCGTTGTCGTAGTCGTAGTCCCTGACCTCATCACGTTCCGCTTTAGGAGCAGCATCAGCCATGACATGTGTGTCGGCACTCACCGGCACGTGGTTGGGGCAGTAGGAGGCGTCGTTCTCGTTGTCGTAGTCGTAGTCCCTGACCTCATCACGTTCCGCTTTAGGAGCAGCATCAGCCATGACATGTGTGTCGGCACTCACCGGCACGTGGTTGGGGCAGTAGGAGGCGTCGTTCTCGTTGTCGTAGTCGTAGTCCCTGACCTCGTCGACGGCGAGCGGCTCGGGCTCCGCGCGGCTGGCGGCCAGCTCGCGCGCGCGCACCATCATCACGTTCCGCTTTAGGAGCAACTTGCGGAAGTGGGACTCGTCTAGACCCCTAAAATTACATAGGTAACTTGTAAAACAGTTCATCTTGAGAAATATTTTTTTAAATTCAAATTCAAATTCTTTATTGCAGTCTGTTAGTAGTTGGTAGATGGTACAGTGTCAAATAAGCTCCTTAACAGAAACCCTGTGCACCCGCACAGGGGGTACAATACATGCTTATATTATTAAGTTTATAATATTATAATATTTAAATTAATTAATTTTGTTAAACAATAAAATAAAAAATAAAAATTCTAGGCACACAATGATATAATACAATAATTACAATTTCATTAGCTATCGTCATTAATTTTACATTGAATAATACTTATTTATGCGACAGAAACTATTTATTTTTATATATTATATTTAGGCGACAGAAACTATTTATAGACCATTTGTAGCAACCACCTACAATACAGCAGCTCACAGCCAATCGCATGCTCGCACTCCCATCAGATAAACCAATTGCATCGAGTTTTATGGCTGCTCAATTGCGTTAAAGTTTTCATAGATAGATTGCGATGTATTTAGGGCATTTCGTATTTTGTAAGACTGTCAATTCAATGAAGACTTACATTTAAATATATATCATTATTGGTAAATCCGTCAAAAGGTTTCCATTCTTCTTAAATCCAGGACAAAATCACCTATGGTTTACCCAGGAACGCCTCTTGAAAAATTAAAATTAAAAATTCCCTACAAACTTTCATTCCATACAATTTTTCAATATACAGACATGGACTCGTTAGTTTTTATTATAGGTATACAGATGTTACTTTTTTAAATTGATGATTAAGTAATTTCGGAATTTATGTAATAAGTATGATTATGTGAGAATATTTAACTACACGCATTAGGAAGACGGAGAGTAGCGTCCATAGCCCAATCGCTTGCCTCGATTCAATGTGATCGAAAGTGTTAAGCAACGACGGGCGCGGTCGGTTTGTGGATGGGTGACCGCTAGTGGCAAAAATTTCATGGGCGCTACCGTGCTTCGGAGGGCACGTAAAGCCGTCGGTCCCGGTTGTTTTCAATGCTGGAAACAGTCGTTAAGCCTTGTCGGAGACCTTCGGGTGGCTTGAGAACATTCGACACTGGGTTGGCCACTAACCCCTCCACCAATCCGCATTGGAGCAGCGTGGTGGAGTATGCTCTAGACCTCCCACAGAAGTGTCTGTGGGGGAGATCCGTGCCCAGCAGTGGGACGTCTATGGGTCGCAGCGATTAGGAAGACATGTAATGTTAGCGATAAGTTTCCCGACCTGTCAATAGGTGTCTTAAAGTTCTCCTCGCTCCACGTGTGCCCGGTGGCGAGAGTTTTCCGGCTGATCATGATCTTGGCGGGCTGCGCGGGCTCGTAGTCGGCGGGGGGCGCGGCGCGCATGTCCGTCGCCAGGCCCGCGCCGAGGAAGTCCAGCGGCCGCCTGGCGCGCGCCGCCCGCTTGCCCTCCACCACCGTCCGCCCACCAGTGGGCTGCGAGCGCTCCGACATTTTCGATGCTGGAACATTATTGTACACTTGTAGACGACCGCAGCGTCGCTCGCGTGGAATTTGACATATATAGTAACTAGTGGACGCCCGCAGCTTCGCTCGCGTAGAATTAGACCCATTAACGAAGTCTACCCGTCTAACGACTTCAAAAACGGCAAAGTTTCATACTAACTTCGCACCCCCGTTTTACCCCCTTAGGGGGCGAATTTTCAAAAATCCTTTCTTAGTGCTCCCCTACGTTATAAAAGGAAGCTCTGTGCAAAATTTCAAGTTTCTAGCTCTTATAGTTTAGGCCCTGCGTTGATATGTCAGTCAGTCAGTCAGTCAGTCAGTCAGTCAGTCAGTCACCTTCTCCTTTTATATATATAGATAGATTAAAAAGTAGCCTATGCCCTTCCTCAGGCTCTAGACTATCTGTGTACCAAACTTCATTTAAATCGGCTCAGTAGTTTTGGCGTAAAGCGTGACAGACAAGAGTTACTTTCGCATTTATTATATAAGGAGTACACGCGGAGTAAGGCAATGAAAAAACAGCGGCGTTATTTTGCACTAGTGGACGCGAGCCACGCACGCCGCCACCGCCACGTCCGCCTCCTCCTCGCTCTCGATACCTGTGGAGCGGTACCTCTGTTGTTCTTGAGCCGCCAGTGCGCGGGCCCCGCCCACGCGGCCAGCACGCAGCTGTAGCTGTACTCGAGCCGCGAGTGGTGCGGCGCGGAGGGGCGCATGTCGGTGAGCCGCACGGGGGGCGCGGCGGCCACGCGCGCCACGCACGCCGCCACCGCCACGTCCGCCTCCTCCTCGCTCTCGATACCTGTGGAGCGGTACCTCTGTTGTTCTTGAGCCGCCAGTGCGCGGGCCCCGCCCACGCGGCCAGCACGCAGCTGTAGCTGTACTCGAGCCGCGAGTGGTGCGGCGCGGAGGGGCGCATGTCGGTGAGCCGCACGGGGGGCGCGGCGGCCACGCGCGCCACGCACGCCGCCACCGCCACGTCCGCCTCCTCCTCGCTCTCGATACCTGTGGAGCGGTACCTCTGTTGTTCTTGAGCCGCCAGTGCGCGGGCCCCGCCCACGCGGCCAGCACGCAGCTGTAGCTGTACTCGAGCCGCGAGTGGTGCGGCGCGGAGGGGCGCATGTCGGTGAGCCGCACGGGGGGCGCGGCGGCCACGCGCGCCACGCACGCCGCCACCGCCACGTCCGCCTCCTCCTCGCTCTCGATACCTGTGGAGCGGTACCTCTGTTGTTCTTGAGCCGCCAGTGCGCGGGCCCCGCCCACGCGGCCAGCACGCAGCTGTAGCTGTACTCGAGCCGCGAGTGGTGCGGCGCGGAGGGGCGCATGTCGGTGAGCCGCACGGGGGGCGCGGCGGCCACGCGCGCCACGCACGCCGCCACCGCCACGTCCGCCTCCTCCTCGCTCTCGATACCTGTGGAGCGGTACCTCTGTTGTTCTTGAGCCGCCAGTGCGCGGGCCCCGCCCACGCGGCCAGCACGCAGCTGTAGCTGTACTCGAGCCGCGAGTGGTGCGGCGCGGAGGGGCGCATGTCGGTGAGCCGCACGGGGGGCGCGGCGGCCACGCGCGCCACGCACGCCGCCACCGCCACGTCCGCCTCCTCCTCGCTCTCGATACCTGTGGAGCGGTACCTCTGTTGTTCTTGAGCCGCCAGTGCGCGGGCCCCGCCCACGCGGCCAGCACGCAGCTGTAGCTGTACTCGAGCCGCGAGTGGTGCGGCGCGGAGGGGCGCATGTCGGTGAGCCGCACGGGGGGCGCGGCGGCCACGCGCGCCACGCACGCCGCCACCGCCACGTCCGCCTCCTCCTCGCTCTCGATACCTGTGGAGCGGTACCTCTGTTGTTCTTGAGCCGCCAGTGCGCGGGCCCCGCCCACGCGGCCAGCACGCAGCTGTAGCTGTACTCGAGCCGCGAGTGGTGCGGCGCGGAGGGGCGCATGTCGGTGAGCCGCACGGGGGGCGCGGCGGCCACGCGCGCCACGCACGCCGCCACCGCCACGTCCGCCTCCTCCTCGCTCTCGATACCTGTGGAGCGGTACCTCTGTTGTTCTTGAGCCGCCAGTGCGCGGGCCCCGCCCACGCGGCCAGCACGCAGCTGTAGCTGTACTCGAGCCGCGAGTGGTGCGGCGCGGAGGGGCGCATGTCGGTGAGCCGCACGGGGGGCGCGGCGGCCACGCGCGCCACGCACGCCGCCACCGCCACGTCCGCCTCCTCCTCGCTCTCGATACCTGTGGAGCGGTACCTCTGTTGTTCTTGAGCCGCCAGTGCGCGGGCCCCGCCCACGCGGCCAGCACGCAGCTGTAGCTGTACTCGAGCCGCGAGTGGTGCGGCGCGGAGGGGCGCATGTCGGTGAGCCGCACGGGGGGCGCGGCGGCCACGCGCGCCACGCACGCCGCCACCGCCACGTCCGCCTCCTCCTCGCTCTCGATACCTGTGGAGCGGTACCTCTGTTGTTCTTGAGCCGCCAGTGCGCGGGCCCCGCCCACGCGGCCAGCACGCAGCTGTAGCTGTACTCGAGCCGCGAGTGGTGCGGCGCGGAGGGGCGCATGTCGGTGAGCCGCACGGGGGGCGCGGCGGCCACGCGCGCCACGCACGCCGCCACCGCCACGTCCGCCTCCTCCTCGCTCTCGATACCTGTGGAGCGGTACCTCTGTTGTTCTTGAGCCGCCAGTGCGCGGGCCCCGCCCACGCGGCCAGCACGCAGCTGTAGCTGTACTCGAGCCGCGAGTGGTGCGGCGCGGAGGGGCGCATGTCGGTGAGCCGCACGGGGGGCGCGGCGGCCACGCGCGCCACGCACGCCGCCACCGCCACGTCCGCCTCCTCCTCGCTCTCGATACCTGTGGAGCGGTACCTCTGTTGTTCTTGAGCCGCCAGTGCGCGGGCCCCGCCCACGCGGCCAGCACGCAGCTGTAGCTGTACTCGAGCCGCGAGTGGTGCGGCGCGGAGGGGCGCATGTCGGTGAGCCGCACGGGGGGCGCGGCGGCCACGCGCGCCACGCACGCCGCCACCGCCACGTCCGCCTCCTCCTCGCTCTCGATACCTGTGGAGCGGTACCTCTGTTGTTCTTGAGCCGCCAGTGCGCGGGCCCCGCCCACGCGGCCAGCACGCAGCTGTAGCTGTACTCGAGCCGCGAGTGGTGCGGCGCGGAGGGGCGCATGTCGGTGAGCCGCACGGGGGGCGCGGCGGCCACGCGCGCCACGCACGCCGCCACCGCCACGTCCGCCTCCTCCTCGCTCTCGATACCTGTGGAGCGGTACCTCTGTTGTTCTTGAGCCGCCAGTGCGCGGGCCCCGCCCACGCGGCCAGCACGCAGCTGTAGCTGTACTCGAGCCGCGAGTGGTGCGGCGCGGAGGGGCGCATGTCGGTGAGCCGCACGGGGGGCGCGGCGGCCACGCGCGCCACGCACGCCGCCACCGCCACGTCCGCCTCCTCCTCGCTCTCGATACCTGTGGAGCGGTACCTCTGTTGTTCTTGAGCCGCCAGTGCGCGGGCCCCGCCCACGCGGCCAGCACGCAGCTGTAGCTGTACTCGAGCCGCGAGTGGTGCGGCGCGGAGGGGCGCATGTCGGTGAGCCGCACGGGGGGCGCGGCGGCCACGCGCGCCACGCACGCCGCCACCGCCACGTCCGCCTCCTCCTCGCTCTCGATGCCGCCCAGCGGCTCCTCGTCTGTCAAATATAGGTACACGTCATAGATTTAACTAGATAGATTGGCAATGCGAAAGAGAAAGAACATAGATACTCATATGTGAGAGCGAGATAAATAGGCGACACCATTTGCGTACACGCTATAGGCCTGTAGTGACCCAACGTCAGTTGTGAACGAAACAATTTTTGCTTATTTTTCTAAATTTCACATTTAAAAGCGTACATTTGGTGTGATTTAGACGTAAATAATTATGGTTACGTGTACAGTACCAGGATGTAACCCATCTAATAAAGAAAATCCACAGAATTATACATTTCATATGTAAGTACGATTGAAAGATTTAATTCTCCTATTACAATGTTTGAGAACTTTGAAAAAGAAATTATTAACAAATGGTTGGCTAATAATATGCCATTTCAATATATAAATGCTTTGAATGCATAGGAATTGAATATAAAATATTATCAAATACGTGAATTTCTAGTATTTCTCACCTCAATTCTATAGAGTTTGACGTAATAATGACAACTGCTTACAGCACACATGCACATTACACGCATACTCGTGTGATTAAGTTTTGGTCTCGCTTTGATGTTTCTATTGCCAATCTTTCTCTAGTATTAAATCTATGGTACACGTCATGTGAGAGGTCCGATCTGAGAGGATCATCTGTTTCCCTTCATCGTGCAGGGGTACGATGAAGGGAAACAGATGAAGGAGTACACGCGACGCAGATATTTGTGCACTAATCGCGTCCGTTACTCATAATGATGCCTTTAGCTACAACCCATAGACGTCCCACTGTTAGGCATCACCCACAAGCTTTTTTTTTTTAAATATAGACGGACAAACAGACATACGGGCCACCTGATGGAAAGTGGTCGGCGTCGTCTATGGATACGTGCGACACCAGGGGTATCACGGAAGATCCACAGCATACACCACCATGCTGCTCCAAGTCAATGCTTAACTCTGTTTAACTCTCGCTGTAACTTTAGCTATTAGGCTATGGACACCATTTTAACTTAACGCACATGCGCTTAGTCGCAGAGTACAATCGCGCACGAAAATTTCGATTGTTTGACGTTCATTTTAGTGCCAAGTAAATGCATCGACCACAAGCACTTGTTGTAGCACTTTTGTCTAAAATTGTACCTGCGCACACAGCAGTCATTTTTGTTCAAGTTATCTGCCAAGAATACCTCTATATAGACTCCCATAGCCCAATGGCTTGCGTCGATTCAATGTAATCGAAAGAGTTAAGCAACGACGGGCGCGGTCGGTTTGTGGATGGGTGACCGCTAGTGGCAAAAATTTCATGGACGCTACCGTGCTTCGGAGGGCACGTAAAGCTGTCGGTCCCGGTTGTTTTCAATGTTGGAAACAGTCGTTAAGCCTTGTCGAAGACCTTCGGGTGGCTTGAGAGAGAACATTCGACACTGGGTTGGCCACTAACCCCTCCACCAATCCGCATTGGAGCAGCGTGGTGGAGAGACTCTAGACCTCCCGCATAAGTGTCTGTGGGAGAGACCCGTGCCCAGCAGTGGGACGTCTATGGGTCGCAGCGATATCTGCCAAGAATACCTCTATAATAGACTCTCATCTATAGACTCTAAAGTTGTAAGCACGAAGGTCCGAATTTCTTTCAGAGCTACAAACGAAATTCGGAGAAGATAGCTGCTCTTGGGATATCAATCCGGGGGACATAACGAAGGTCGCGGACCGATCAGAGCTTACGACTCCACGAGCTTACGAACCCTTGTTGGAACAAATATGTTATCTATATAAACACAATACATTTATGTAATAATCTGTAGTCTATTTGGGATACTCTGTTAATGTCACTCTCTGATTCTATTCCGTTTCTGAATGTCAACCTTGTCATCTTGTCTCTCTGTTCGCATCTGTAATTGTGTTCACGAATAAACCAAATTAAATCTAAAGCGTTGTATACTATTTTACCTGCAATCTAACAGGTCGCACAGACGATACCTTAAATTTCGCATTCAAGGCCAGATACACTTTCGTGCCGACACATGTAAATGCGACGACAAGAATTTGCCGTAGCACTTTTGTCTACAATTGTACCTGCGCAGACGGCATCAGGGGGCCTAGACAAGTGGCAAAACGCTAGTAGAATAGAAATAGAATAGATTAACAAATGTATGGGTTTGACATTCGCTTACGACTAATTAGTCGATAGCGAATGTCAATCCCATACATTTGTTAAATCTATTCTACTAGCGTTTTTGCCACTTGTCTAGGCCCCAGGTTATTCGACGCGGACACCAGAAACTGACCGTAGATGTCGTTGTGCTCCTCGTCCCGCGGTATGGGCTCCACCTCGGCGTTCATATCGATGGCAAGCGCCTGTTGCGACAGGTTCAATCTGTTCTCATCCATCCAGTTTGTTACGTGGTTTACACTGCAACAAGTTATTAACGAAATTATTTTGACGTGATAACGTTTATTAAATCGATGAACGCCAACACATCCGAAAAAGTGTGACGTCATGTGTTGTTACCTGACGTCATGTGTTGTTACCTCCATGTGTCGTTACCTCTATGTGTCCTCCATGTGTCTCACACAAACATTGTATACAGGGTGTGTGAGACATGAACATTGTATACAGGGTGTGTGAGACATGAACATTGTATACAGGGTGTGTGTTTATTTGTATAAAATAATTATTATGACGTTATCACGTAAATCTATCGTCCGTAAACCGACTTTACAGACAACCATTTTTTTTATTTTAAAAACAAGTTATAAACAAATCGTCAGACCCGTGACAGCCCTTAGATTTTAAGAGTAGCGATAGCCCTAGTTAAAGCAATAAGTAAGCAGTAGTGTTATAAACAAATAGGATAGGCAGAGGTGCGAACATCCAATCACTTCTGTATTTCCCCTAAGGGATGACGTATGTAGACACACCCAATTTTCATCAATTAAGTTCTGGTCCCATTTAATAATTTGTGAGCTTTTTCAGACTTAAAGCTATTTCGGCAAATTGCAAGTAAAAAACCCAGTAATACATTGACCAACCCGGGAACCGAACCCAGGACCTCCAACTCAGAAGTCGCGCTTGCCTAACAACTAACGAGGCAAGTGATAATGATACGGCAAGTTGTAAATTTGAATCGATAATTTCGCGAATTAAATTATGCGACGAATAGCTAAAACGAAAATCGACGCATTCAGCACAATGCCGTGGCAATAACCAACAGCCGCTGATTTTAAGGGCGACCAATTCTACTTGGTAGTTCGGGCTGGTGGTCCTATTTCAGTTGGTGTGGATTAAATATAATTGTAACTTACATATTTATAAAATTTGGTTTGTATACTAACTAGAAGCTAAGTATTTAAAAAAGGAAGACAATATGAAAATACTTGGTGCTTAAAGATTCCGGTAATAAAAAAATGGTTGTCTGTAAGTAAAGTAAAGTCGGTTTACGGACGATAGATTTACGTGATAACGTCATAATCATTATTTGATACAATACAAAAAAAAAAAGAATAATTGAAAATACAAAGTTAACAGACAACAGACAAGTCTATATATTTATTTTGACAGTTCCCTACACTGAGCAAGTTGTTCCCTATTTAGTAGCCATGGAAACGGTTGTCAATAACGCCTCATGACGTCAGGTAACGGCAAATCACGTCACACTTTTTCGTTCGTGTTGCTGGCGTTCATCGATTTATAAGACGTTATCCCGTCAAAAATTACTTACTTGTCCTCAGTTTCTGGATCCCAGCTGTTGAAAGAGAACCCAGCGAACGGCTCGCAAATGTGATCAGACTCACTGAACGCTGGCACCAGATTCAAGGGCAGATTGATTCGATCGTTTCGCGTCAAATCCTCTGAAACGTTCTCCTTTATAGGCTCTAGGAAAATGTCGTCTGTTCTAAAAATTAATTAAAATTAATAATTAAAAAATAATCTTAAACGTTTTAATCATCCCAACCCCTTCTTTGTCCCACTGTTGGGCATATCCTCTCGGAATGGGAGGGGTTAGGCCTTAGTCCACCACGCTGGCCAAGTGCGGATTGGCAGACTTCAAATGCCTTCGAGAACATTATGATCAACTCTCAGGCATGTAGGTTTCCTCACGATGTGTCGTTCACCGTTATAGCAAATGACATTTAATTTTTTTTAAACTTATACATTAGAAAAGTGATTGGTGCGTGCCGCTTGGGTTTGAACCCGGACCGCTCGAGTGAGAGGCGAGTTCGATAGCCACTGGGCTGTCAAACGTTTTAATAAAAATGCCAAACTTAATCAAGGTTTCTGGTATGGGATGTAGGTACATCTGCAATAACTTTAGTGTTAGCGACCTTAATAATTTACCGTGAGCAGTTGCTGTTAACAGACTTTTAGACATATGTGGTAAAACGTGTTTATTCTCACTGCTATGTAAAGCGCTTATAGTCCTGTGACTCGCGTAGATCATACGTGATCCATCGAGTTAAGCAACGTCCGGTGCGGTGTGTATGTGTGGCAAAATTTCAGGACGCTTGCGTGCCTCGCAAGTCAGGTTTGTCCTTCGCTCGGTCCCAGTTGTTTTCAACTTTAAACCCATCGCTAATACTTAAAGCCTCTAAACTAAACCCTCCACCAATCCACATTAGAGATGTGGTGGAATATTCTTATTATCTCTCAGCGGTGGCTGTGGGAGAGTCACGTGACCAATAGTGGAACGCCTGTGGTTTGTAGCTATGTTAGTAAATATTGCATGATCGCTGCGACCCATAGACGTCCCACTGCTGGGCACAGGTCTCCCCTACAGACGCAGCTGCGTAACGTAAAACGTGTTTATTCTCACTGCTATGTAAAGCGCTTATAGTCCTATGACTCGCGTAGATCATACGTGATCCATCGAGTTAAGCAACGTCCGGTGCGGTGTGTATGTGTGGCAAAATTTCAGGACGCTTGCGTGCCTCGCAAGTCAGGTTTGTCCTTCGCTCGGTCCCAGTTGTTTTCAACTTTAAACCCATCGCTAATACTTAAAGCCTCTAAACCCTCCACCAATCCACATTAGAGATGTGGTGGAATATTCTAATTATCTCTCAGCGGTGGCTGTGGGAGAGTCACGTGCCCAAATAGACGTCCCACTGCTGGGCACAGGTCTCCCCCACAGACGCAGCTGCGGGAGGTCTAGAGCATACTCCACGGACTCCACCACGCTGCTCCAATGCGGATTGGTGGAGATTGCATGATAAATACCTTAAAATCAATGCTAGAGTGGTGTCGTGTATCGGTAATGTTGCATTGAAAGGCTTGGCCATGGCTGCGTCGCCCCGCGTCGCTGCAAGTCTCTCGAAGAAGGGATCTGATGAGAAAATAAACATCATCATCAGAAGATCACAACAGCCACGACAGATAAGATTAATACTAGAATATTTGAATGGTTTGTTCGGGCGGCACCGTTACCAAACCTATTTTGGTCATTGACTAAATTAATGTCGAAAATTGATTAATTCCATTGATGATGAAACATGAATGGCCATAAATTTTGTTGCAAATTGAAATACCATGTTTCTTTTTTATGTAACAGTCATTGTATGTCATGTATAGTTCGCGGCCCGAAAGTTTAGCTCTGAACGAAATGTGGAGGGTGTGGCTGCGCATGGAGGTTTCTTATTATTGATGTGAAACATCTTTAGGTGGAGGGCAAACCAAATTTTTGGCGTGGCGAGCGTGGCGAATATGGAATATTATATACTGTTCCGACAAATGACGGTCGGAAATTATTTTATTAATAAAATATAATAATTAAATTTTTGTTTTTTTTTTTCTTATATATGTTTAAGTTCCTGTCATAATCTATACTTTTGTGCATATTACTTGTACAAAATAATTTCGATGTTTCACATCTGCCAGGCGTCTTGTGACGGCTCACGATTTTTATTACCTTTTAATATTTCCAACAATGTTCACTGTAAAAAAAGTATTGAAATAATTTATTAATTTAATTACATATAAGTTAAATCTATATCTTAAAAGTAAATTTACAAATTAATGAATTTAAAACTAAAAAAAAAAAAAAAACCTTAAAAGTATAACCTAAAACAAAAACAAAAAAAAATATTACTAAAATATATCATTAAAAGGAGTCCCTTTAGGCAAGGTTCCGAAGATACTGGCAGCGTTCCCCCTTTGAATAGCTATACTAATTCTCTGTCCTAGGTAGCTGCCAGCTTTTATTACTTTTATTTTCGCTTACCAACAACATTAAGGTCTAATTCGCCATTGATAACGTCAATGTTTGAAACGATAGCGCTTTTGGTTTTTTTCTTTTTCTTCTTAACGGGCGCCGCTTCAGAATCCGCGGCGCCGTCCTCTTGCGCGCCTTCTTCGTCGTCTTTCTTGCCTCGCTTAGACTGCAAGTACACAATAAGCCAATTTTTACAACTACTACAATCCTTAAGACTTAATCTATTTTATTCTAGTGGACGCCCGCAGTTTCGTTCGCGTGGAATTAGACATAATAATAAATTCTTCTTAACGCGTTAACTTTAGCTCCACAAATTTGTAATGAATCCGTAAATCCCTATGTTTATTTTACACCCTTAAGGGTACATTTTTACAAACTTTAAATGCCATATTTATTTATATCTAATCAACAGCCTAAAATACCATGGTCCACCTACCGCAACTATTCTGAAATTCACATAGAAACGGTAATGTGTTTATTTATTTATTTTGTTGTCCAGCATAAGTCAAATTAGAGAAGCCACTTACCCTATTGTGAGCAATGGCTAGGAAATAAGTTACTGGACTATTACTAACACTAACTAACAGGACTAACTATCACTAACAGTCCCCAGTCCTCATACCTACTAACGAACTGACCAACTAATGTTCTAATTAACTCTCTCAACTAATTGGACTAACCATCCCAGTCCCTAATTGAGTCTTGTTCAATGTCAGTCATGGTTGTTATGGGCGGCAGCAGATGGGTGGAGCTGCAAGCTTGTTTGATATCTTGTATCCTTAAAAAAAAGGTATGCCATACTTACTTGTGCCACCCTACTTAAACCACCGGCCATTTTGAGTACATCATAATGCACTGCATCCACTCTAAACGAGTAGATCTTGGCTGACGCATCAACCACAGTAGAGGCTGTCTGTAGGTCTTCCATCCGGGCATCATGCCGCTTAAGCATTGTAGTCATAAAGTCTATCAGTTGCAGGTTCCAAGCGTTGTCCTTTGTTATTTTCTAGAACAATTAACATTAACGTAATTTACTTGTGCCAGCAGAACTGATAATTCAATGGCTAGTCTCCCTCTGATTAGAGAGAGTTTGGGATCAAACCCCTGTGACTTGCATTTGCAACATTGAGATTCATATTTCACCTGTTGTAATGGTGAAAGAAAACATTCTGAGGATATCTGCATAAGAGGTCTTCTTAATGTTCTTGAAGGCATGCAATATTTCTGTCAATGGTGGACTAAGGTTATAGCCATCTCATTTCAATCCACGCTCAACAGCTGTGGTCTCATTAAAGGGTTGAAGAAATGACTATAAATTCTAACGCAATATTTTATGATGTTATTGTGATATTAGACTCTGGCCTCAGTTATTCACTTTCAAAGTGATAGATAGGACATTCTTTAAAAAACACCAAGGTATGTTTTGGAGTAAGGATGTGTTAAACATTTGCTGCCCCTTTTACAGACAACTTTTTACCATAATTGTTTTAACTAAAAACAAGTAGGGTAAGCCGTAATATTTAATTACTTTTAAAAATGTTGATGCAAAGTTCATTGCCATCTTTTATTTAATATAGACTGTAATGCAGTCATCTTTTTCATACATTGTATAAAAGCATTGTATTAGCTTACATTTTCTGCATACAACTTTAAGCAACCCTGGAAATGCTGCTTCTGAGGTGAAGATGACATAGTATCCCTGGCTCTATGGGCCGGGGAGTGTGGCGTAGAAGTAGCCACTGCCCGTTCTGACGCCAGCAGTGAAGATCGCTCAGCTTCATCATCATTTTTATCCTGCAAAAGATATCAACAGGCTTAATTAGCGTTTTGCTAAAATACTTATTTAAATGAATATGATTAAGATGTAATAATAATATGAGTATTGTAGTTATATCTAAATTATTCTGGAGAAGACCAATGTCACATACAACTGATACAACATCATTCGAAACAATCATCACAAACCTCATCTCTGATGTTGGTTACACGATTTTGTGGTTTAAGAGTTCTTCTTCGTATCGAACTATTGCTACTCCCGCCAATACTTATGCGGGACAAGGCTGGAGTAGAAGATATTGCTGTTTCTTCTATCATCATTGTACACCAATACACTTAAATCCAGATAAATCTACCACATTACATAAACGTATTATTCACTGAGCGAGCAAGTTACAATATTTACATTATTTGTCCGTTACAAAAGCAAGATACAATTTTTTAAAATCTACAGCCATAGATTAATGTCTACAGCACAGTGAGCACAGCTTAATAATTCACAAAGTTCTACGCACAAACTAGCTAGAGATGGTTCTACGCTCCTTGGTGTATATCTATTCTGTGGTTCTACGATAGGACCACAAATCACAAAGTTCTACCACAGGACAGATAAACCAAAATACACAGCACAGAAAAATGGACGACACAAAGTACTTTCTATTATACTGGAAACAGAAGGTTACTGCACAAACCACGGCAAAAACAAACTTTCCCCACTGCTCAATACACTGTATATCAGCGATATAGGGATATCGCCGTTTAGGGAAACGCCCTAATGTGGAATTAACCTTATATTAGTAGTACTATTTTAGTAGTACTATTCACCCGCAAACACCGCTATTTCAAAAAGGTATTAAAGACAATTTTTATATTTCACCACTTCAATGGTCACCATCCCCGTCAGCGGGGACGAAGACACATCTTTTGAGCGGCCAACACGAGGTATTGGTCGAATCTGGTTGATCCCCTTTTAAGCGCCCCACACAAAGCCCTGCTTGCAGCGCCTGCTTGCAGGGCCTGCCGCAGAGGGTGTTACCACACAAAGCCCTGCAAATCGGCCCTGCCGGTTGCATCCACAGACTAGGTAGAGATATTATGTTCTGTGGTAGAGATCTTGCGTTGTTTGAGTCACGCCGTTTAATTGAAAGAATTACAACCTGATGACATAGATTATTGAACTTTTTAAGAATGAATAAGTCACAGTTTGAAGATTTATTGACAATGGTCACACCATTAATTGAAAAAAAGAATATATTGTTGAGAGATACTGTAACTTTATTATAACTATCCTTTAAAATTATTGCACAACAATACATAGTACAATAAAATGAAAACAAATTAAGACGACGTACGAAGAAAACCAAACATTTATTGTTGAAAAGTAGAAACCACAGATTAGATATACACCATATTATTAAATACTATACTTATAAATCTGTGAAATCGGCCCGACCGTACCACACATTGCCCTGCTTGCAGGGTTGGAGTGGGGAGATCGTACGTCGGGCTGGCAGGATGACTCTGCCGCGCTGCGGCAGGGTAAGCAATTAAAAAAACGGCCCTGCAAGCCCACTCACGACACGATTGGCAGGGACCCTGCAAGCAGCGCACTGCAAGCAGGGCTTTGTGTGGGGTGCTTTAAAGTTACAAACACATGGATGACCCCGTGGTTCGTACCCATTGATAACAGAACTAAAGAGGATAGGCCCTATTTTGCCTATATATGTTTTCATTATAGAAATATCATGCAAATATGAACAACAATAACAAAAATATAACTGTCTCATTCTTACACGTCACAATCTGTACTTGTAGAAAAAGTACAAGAGAGGTCACACATTCAATTCAATTAGTAAAATCTTACGTTGTACCACCAAAGGACCGCCTTGAAGCTGGTTTTGGACGCCATTTTAAAAAGACACCGGAAGCCTGGTGTCATCGAGTTGAGTCAAGTTGAGGAAGTTATAACTAGATAGTCGTTTTTTAATTAGTTTTTCCTCCACATTTAAGAATACAAAACTATTTTTTATTTTTTTACTTTATTTAAACGTTCAATCGATTTGGACAGTATAGACTATAAGAGTCTACTATGAACCAGGGGGCGGTTTTTTAGGCGGTTGATGGGTGGAGTTTACGCCATATTGTAGAGACAATCGGCTTCAAATCACGTGACCTTATTTCCCATCCTCTTTAGTTCCGTTATCAAAGTTCGTACCCCAGGGGCAGACTCTTACCACGGTCACTCACAGGTGTGCTAACGTTTGACATTTGTACGAACGTTTGCACGAATGTGAAGGACTGTCAGGAATTCATATGCAAATGGGTTCGCAAAAGAGTTCACGAATGTATTGCTCGCGATTTTGTTATTAATTATTCTCTTCCAAGCACCATTCACTATTTTTGTAGCCTCGCCTGTTTACAAAGGACTTCTTTTCAGGGTCCAAAATCGAAGGTTGACTTTGCTATAATTCAACAAATTCCATTTGAGAGCTCTCACAAATGCTTTCTTTCAGTGTTACAACAACATTGAATAAAAAAAAAGTAATATAATGATGCGTGCCACTTGTGTTTGTACTCTAAAACGCCTCAAGTAAGAAGCCGAGTTTATAGGCACTGGACTATCACCACTGTTATGAGCCTGTATCACTAATTATTTGCTGTCGCTTATGGCAACTGTGTCGACGAAAAGACCTCGAGAGACAGACCTTTCCTCCTCGAGGGAATTCGGAATTAGGGGAGAGCTTGAACAAGATTCATATGACTGAGCTTACAATATTTTATCATAGTGGGGCGACAACCTACTAAGAAAGTCATGTGCGAAGAGGGTCACGTTTGTTAGTAAATTACAGTGTACTTCAGTTCAACTAATTCTAGTTATACATAGTACATATTAATTGCATGTTATCTTGTCTATGGGCTTTTTTATTCTGTATTCTCAGCTGTTTGTAAACGCTGCGCTTGTTGCCAACTTCCCGTTAGTCATTTTATTTGATGGCTGTTGGATTGCGGTCGTCAAAATCGTAAAAAATCTTCGTCATCGGCAAGAAATTAACAAAGTGACAGTATGAGTTCAGGAATGCCTGAATTGGGCTCCAAGATAAGCCTAATATCGAAAGCAGATATTCGATATGAAGGCCGACTTTTCACCGTCGATCCTCAGGAATGTACCATCGCTTTGGCTAGCGGTAAGTTGACAAATGGATACTGTTAACTTGTTATGCGTTCATGTCTTTGATGATATATTTTAATCAGGGCTATATCTTTTTATTTGTAGATATTGTGGCCGAAATCCACGTACTAACTTGTGCATTATTGTCCTCTTGGGTACTTTTCCCTCATTTTTAACGTAGTGTTTAGCTTACCTACGTCCTTTCTATGGAAGGGCGAAAAACCGAAACGATTCATATCACAATTTGAGTTGTATCTTTGTTTTACAATTCTCTGCGTGTAAAACCACATTGTTTCTTTTCTACCCTCAGTTGTAAAGAATTTACAATTTGTGATTCCAGCTTCACTTTGATGACGTTGATATGAATGTTTTCCTGTAATCTACTTATGTTCCATAAATTCCTGTGAATTACTTGGCATTTTTCGTAAAATTAACGTACCTTACCAAGTTTGATAAATACAGCTTCTGCTTTGTTATTTTTTAATGTATTCCATCAAATGTGTTTGCTGGGGTGATTGACCTGTACCAGGTGAAAAGATTGTTTTACATTTTTCTAAGGTGGGTAGAATTGATGGAAAAGGTCATCATTAATGCTCTGTCACTGATTTTATTTGTACCATACATAGTGAATACATTGATTTAGTGTACCTTCAGATGCTTTTATCCCTTATTTTTACCTACCCTAAATAAGGTTGAGTAGTTTTTCTGTAAGCATATGGTAGGTACAGTCTACAATGGAATCTTATGGGCATGTAATTTAGTTTATATCGAAATTAATTGTTTAGTTTTTGTTGTGTTCACAATCACATATAAACAAAATAAACATTTAGTATGTATATTGGCTCTACTTATCTACTTATCTACCTACTCTATTGGCATTACTTTTTAATTTGTTCACTATATTATTTACTTTATTGGTACAGTCAATAGTATCCTATTGATTCTATTTATCAATAGGCATTATGCCAGCAAGTGGATGGATGACTGCTATAGGCAAAATCTCTTGAACACATCTGTGAACAGGGCTTGTTAAGCTTAGTCCTGGTTGTTTTTGCAAAAACATTTTTAAATCAGTGTAAATACTTTTGAAAATAGAGTTTCTAGAATTGAAACCCCTCACCCCATGAGACCATTGACCTGCAGTGAGCTACCAGTGGGTTGTAGCTCTAGGAATTTGAATATGCAATGCTTCACAAGCTAATCAGGTATGACAAGAACATTATGTATAAATGTTAATTGTTTGTTTATTCTTTTTAGTGCGATCCTTTGGCACTGAGGACAGAGAGACACAATTTCCTGTTGCACCCCAGAGTCAGGTGTACGACTACATCTTGTTCCGTGGTAGCGACATCAAGGACATCAGGGTCCTCACCAATGTCTCGTCTATGCCCAACGATCCTGCCATCGTGCAGATGTCGGTGCCTCCGAACCTGGGCGGTGGGGTCCCCCAGACACAGTACCCAGGACAGTACAACCATCCAGTGGTGGGACAGCAGCAGTTCAACCAGTACCACCCCATGGCAGGGTTCCAAGGTGGTGTTCACGCGATGAACAAGACTAGTGAGTTGTCGCCTCAGACCTCGGTGGAGCTGACTCCTCAGCCCCAACCCATTGCGGCTCCCATCGGATCGGGAGTTATACACCACTCCAACCAAGTGAAAGACCAAGGTTTTCTTTTATACAACAGTATTATATTCTTGCTTAAAATGCTTTGCCACCTTGCGATTTTTTCCATTTTGCAATCAGATGCTTTCTAAAATTGTTCATAAAGAACGTATTGTCTTTATTACCAGCTCAGAAAGGATCTGGTTGTACATTTCACATTAGAATACTCACAGCTTGTATGGTAAATTGTGGTTCATTTTATGTAAACATCTATACTTACACTTAGATATTAGTAGTAATACAATAAATAATATTAGTTATTTTTATTACCTTATATTATTTAATTCTATATTTAGGGGATTACCTGGGAGTGGAAGTACTATGTTTCTTTTTTATACATTTGTACTTAGTTATACAGCATTAATTAACTTTTTAATATTAGATCAGTGCACTTATACACCATTAACATTAACACAATATGATCAATATAAAAATATTATATACTTTTTCTTAATATTACTATTCATATCATTTTGATAAATGTGAAATGATATTTTTTTTGTAGAATAATAATTCTGTATTCAACTGATTCTAACACAAAACTAACATTGTTACTAACATGCTAATAATTAAGAAAATCGCAATCTGCACTGTCATTTTCTTGGTCTGTTGCTTGAGAGCCGATTAAACTAACTGCATTAAATATTTGTACACTGCAAAATTTCACTGCACTTGAATATAAAGTCCTGCACTGACAATCTAATATAGAAAACGTTTTGTTTCTGTGATACCTGAAGTAATTTTTAAACAAACGTGTTACAGTAAATTTAAAAAATAAGTTAAAGTTGCACTTCCTTAATGAATTTGTAGTAAATTGTACCAATATACACTTACAAAGCATTAAAACCACTGGATTTTCATGTAATTTCATATGCTATCTCACACTGCTTAGATGTTGGCATTATTTTTAAGTATTTTTTGTTTTATTAGTGTAATTTTACTAAACTTACAATTAAAGTATATTTAATTATATTCATATCATATAATTTTTTCTATCCATTCCAGGTGCAATGCTTGACCTTATGGGAGTTGGATCGCAGCAAAATACATCAAGATCTGGTACCCCTGCAACCGGAGGCCCTAGGAAGAGCCCTACAGCTGACCAGGAGACCCAGGTAATAATGATATGAAGACTGAATTAAAATTTTATAAACATTTTCAAACCTCAAACTGTGGCCTTTCAAAGGACTTTGAATGTGTGGATTACAAAATATTATTATTAAAATTAGAATACTACTAATATTCACTGATATTGCAACAGCTCGACTCGCTTATTTTAGCTACTTTCACAGCATCATGTCGTATCATCATTATCAGCATCTTACTGTGGGGTAGTGCTGCTGACATTGATACCATCTTTATCTTACAAAAACGAGCCATAAGCAGTATTTTTGGCATACAAAAGTGTGAATCCCTGTGAGAGCTGTTTTAAGTCTATAATTATTTTAACTTGAAAATATTACTTGTCTCAGAAAATAAATTTAAATGTAACATTAAACAAAACCTCCACAATAAAACATTCTATAAGATAAATTATTACTTAAATGATAAAAACCCTTGGTGCAAAGTATCTCCAGCTCCCATGTGCCTGTAATTATAAATGTATTGAATAATTATTTATTTATTGAAATGTATTGTAATATAAGTGTATTGAAAAGAGTAATTATCAAGTTTCTTGCCTTGTTCTTCTCGGTAACATCGACTTTGTGAACCGGCAGTAGATAAAAAATGTAATGAGTAATGACGTTCATTATGCTTATACAAATACCATGAAAAAAATGAATCTGAATCTGAATTTTAAATCAAATTATTACTAATGTTTAATAACTAAGAGAGTATAAAAGTCATGTACTCAATGAGGAGTCTCTGGAATACATGTGAATCCAACCTTTTGGACCAGCAGGGTGGTTGCTTAATAGTGACAGCCCATACCTGTCACTATTGGCTTTGATTGGTCACCCGAATTCAAGGCAAGGTCAAACCAATCAAGACTCAGTTACCAAATAGACTGAATATAATATATAGAGCTATAATATATGTGCTTCGGAGGGCACGTAAAGCTGTCGGTCCCGGTTGTTTTCAATGTTGGAAACAGTCGTTAAGCCTTGTCGAAGACCTTCGGGTGGCTTGAGAACATTCGACACTGGGTTGGCCACTAACCCCTCCACCAATCCGCATTGGAGCAGCGTGGTGGAGTATGCTCTAGACCTCCCGCAGCTGCGTCTGTGGGGGAGACCCGTGCCCAGCAGTGGGACGTCTATGGGTCGCAGCGAATATATAGATACTTAATAGTCCTTAGTTTATAGGCCAAACCCTTCAAATAATGATATTCGTATGGTCAAGGTGGGTTCGGCGAGTGGTTCCGGCCAGCGGGAGTCGAGGCGCGGCGCTGGCGCGGCGAAGCCCCAGGGCTCCGCCCGCGCGCGGCCCACCTCGCGCAACCGCCAACGCGTCTCCAGCGGCTCGCAGACCTCGCAACCGACGCAACCGCAGCTCAACCAGCACAACCAGCATAACCAGCATAATCAGCACAACCAGCACAATCAACACAATCAGAGCAACCAGCACCATCACCAGCCCGGCGAGCACCACCATCAGGCGGGCGATCAACATCACTATCAATCCGGTGAGTTTAACATGTTTTGAGAGATTAGATTTGATATGTATAGATACCGGCATCTAAGTCTAGCGCTGACCTTGAATGCGCAGAAGTTGAAATTAAGATATTGTCAGGCGCTGGGAGCGAGTTGTCAGTCGTAATCGCTGATTGGTTCGCCAGCTTTATTATGTCTCCCGTATTGATACCCCATGCGCCCAACTAATATATCCCCAACTAAACTATCCCCTCCGGATTAAGTTCAGCGCTAGACTTTTGCGCCGCGAACTGAAACATATGCCAGAACAACGTTTGCGAGGTCAGCTAGTTTTAAATAAAGAAGACAAAACACTATAGCTAGAATAAGTTTATTAATTAATTTGTTTTGAATAAAGCCCTGAGTATGTACTGAGAAATTTATGTGTCTTTCAGAGGAGTCAAACCTAGAGCCTCTTGGTAAGGAAATCACGCTTGCGACCTCTATATCAATGATTAGAACTTTGAGTGGAATTTATTTATTTATTTATTTGCTAAAATGCACATTACATAATATATGTCACAGAAAGCTATTATGTATGTATACCCTTGAAAGGGTGTAGCATTATGATGCGAGGTCCAATTTCAAGTATCAAGTACATTTAAATTTCATACTTCAACAAACATCATCATACATCTAAATTATTTACATTCTATGTTATTTGTACATTAGGTCATTTATAATTAATATAACAATTTCTAAAAATAACTTAAATTAGCATTATTCAATATCATATTTAAATGTCAATAATTAATAACAAATGTCAAGTTATAGGAAAATACAAGTCAGTAAAATAATGTCAAAATAATCTATATACATATATAAAAGGAGAAGGTGACTGACTGACTGACTGACTGACTGACTGACTGACTGACTGACTGACTGACTGACTGACTGACATATCAACGCAGGGCCTAAACTATAAGGGCTAGAAACTTAAAATTTTGCACAGGGGTTCCTTTTATAACGTAGGGGAGCACTGAAAGGATTTTTGAAAATTCACCCCCTAAGGGGGTAAAACGGGGTTGCAAAGTTAGTATGAAACTTTGCCGTTTTTGAAGTCGTTAGACGGGTAGACGTCGTTAATGGGTCTAATTCTACGCGAGCGAAGCTGCGGGCGTCCACTAGTCAATAATAAATGATTGAATTTAAAATGTATCTTCTATTCGTTGGCAAGGATACCGCGGTGGGTGGCGGGGGCGCGCGCGGGGCCGCGGGCGCGGCGGCTTCGTGCCCCGCAACAAGAACACGCTCAAGTTCGAGAACGACTACGACTTCGAGCAGGCGAACACCGAGTTCGAGGAGCTGCGCAGCCAGCTGGCCAAGGCCAAGATATCCGACGGCGATACTAAAGTTGAGGTGAGAAGATTTTTTTTTTTTAAATATAAAATTCGACAGACTTAGACTTTTAGCCGGTAAGAGTCCGGCATAACCCGACAGCACCACCCCGCGCCTGTCGGGTATCCATGAGGATTTTCCAGCGATAAAAAAAAAGAAAAAAAAAAGGGGCTCGTTCAAGAGTGCACTGGGGGTGCGGGTGCTAGGGTATTGCGTCTATGTTTAGCATATTTTATGCGTTGTTTTCAATCGTTGTTAGTAATTTAAATTGTGGCTGTCAGTAAATTAGGAAACCGCGACTTTTTTCTCAATTATACATCTAATACTATAGCTAGCGATGAATGCTTTACAATTTAGTCCATTTATGAAAGGCATCATAAATGGACTAAATTGTAACTAACTAATATGTTCATTAAATAGGTGAACTAATAAGGCAATTAGTTCACCTATTTAATGAACATATTAGATGTAGACCAGTGAATGGTCCAGAAACAATAGTTCGCGAGGTATACGCGCCCTTAGCGCCCGCGCCCGCCGCTATACAAGACGAAAACTCGGCGACGTCTACGTACTAAGGGACAACCATTGGCATGGCACCCGCCTCCGCTCACAAAGAGTGCTGTGAGTATGTTTGCATCGTTTTATTTGACAAATACTTTGGTTTCAAGGCAAGCAACAACTTTGAGGAGCTGCGCAACCAACTCGCGAAGGCCAAGATCACTGACGGCGAAGTCACGGTTGAGGTGAGATACTAGATAATAATATGTTGGGTGGAATACAAGTAATAATAATAAATAATAATAAATATCTTGGACATTTTCACACACGGCCATCTGACCCCAAAGTAGGCGCAAGCCTGTGTTATGGGTGTCAGAGACTGATATACATACATAGATATTTTTAAATACATACTTAAATAGATAATATTGACATCCAGACACAGAACAAATACAAGTGTTCGTCACACGAATATTTGTCCTGAGTGGGATTCGAACCCACGACCTTTGGCGCAACAGACAGGGTCATTACCGATTGCGCCAACGGGCCTGCAAGGGTAATAGCTTGGTTTTTGGGTTTGGCCGGATTGTGTGATTATAAATTTAAAAATCAATTATTTATATAATTATTACTCAATTATACTTAACTAAAACATTGTGCTAATCTTTGTAAGAAGAGGAGATTAATAAAACAGACATGTCAATACTTCGTCTTCGTAAGATTTTTATTTTTAATTATGTATTTCAAATATTCGCTTAAAATTAAAATTTAAAAATAAAAAAGCTTTGATTGTAGACCATTAATCTTTTAATTCAATTCAATTTCTGATAGCTGTATGTAATTTGTATGTTCTCGACGCCAGCACTGACTTACTTGTGAATGATATATGTGTAAGAATTACGCTCAACCAGGGCTATACGCAAATCACGAACCGTAGACGCAATTATAGAATAAACCATATTAAATTCGTCAACATTCATCGATGCCGAGCAATGTGCTTGGCTCTCAATGAGTTAGCCGTTATGGCACATCTGTGGCCGAATTTGTATGAGATTCTTGACAATTCTTATGCTGCATGCTAATTTGCTGGATTATTAATATTAAAAAAAATGTATATCTTTCTGCTCAGGGCGAGGTTGACAAGAAGGATGACTCGGGCAACGAGACCGGCGCCGGCGAGGAACAACTGGACGACGAGAGCCAGTGCATGGCGTATGACAAAAAGAAGAGTTTCTTCGACAACATTTCCTGTGAGGCCGTTGAGAGGTGACTTATATTAATAACTAGTGGACGCCCGCAGCTTCGCTCGCGTGGAATTAGACATAATAATATATGTTTATTGTACACCCTTACAAAAATTTGACAAACTTTGAATGCCATATTTATTTATATCTAATCAACAGCCTATAATATAAATTTTATGCTTCTGGTTCTGAAAATGACAAAACTTTCATAGAACCTTTCAACCCCCTTTTCAACCCCTTACAACACTTTTTCCCAAATAAAAAGTAGCCTATATCCTTTCTCAGGCTCTAGACTATTTGTGTACCAAATTTCATTTAAATCGGTTCTGTCGTTTTGGCGTGAAAGCTAAACAGACAGACAGAGTTACTTTCGCATTTATAATATTAGTATGGATTAGTATGAATTCTCGATTCTTTTACTCTAAGGCCAAACAAGCGTAATTTTGTGAGTTGAAAGTTGTGTATTTTGAGTCGTGTGCGTCTTCATGAGTTTGTACCACACGACGACACATCTGAGTTTTCAATTTCAGTAGAAAGAAAATCTTGCGACTCAAATTAAGGTACTCAAAAAATTGCGTTCGTTTGGCCTCATCCCATAGTTTCGACAAAGTCGTGTGAACGTGTAATTTTCCATATATTTTAATAGGAATTAGTGAAATTATGCATAATAACAGTTTGTTCTATACTTAGTTGCTATCTTGACATTACGGTCGAGCTCTACTCAGCGAACTTTATCACAATAGAAATTATCCGGTTGATAGGAATTAGTGGAATTATGCATATTAAGAGTTTGTTATACACTTAGTTGCTATCTTTTCACATTACGGTCGAGCTCTACTCATCGAACTTCATGGCAATAGAAATTATCCGGGATAAAAAGTACCTGCCTATTCTATATTTCGGAATCTGTATCGATTACTTATCAACCCCTGATAGTTTTTTTTTTTTCAAGGTTTATTGAATGTACAGACGTGAACTAGTTATGAGGTAACAGGCATGGTCACTAGTATAGATAGACCGAGTAGTGTCTCAAACGAATGTGCCTACCGACCGCGACATTTACCGAGGAACTGTGAGTGTTACCTTTGTTTTTTAAACAAAGGCCATCACTGCTTCCTCGCTCGCTGCGACCCATAGACGTCCCACTGCTGGGCACGGGTCTCCCCCACAAACACTTCTGCGGGAGGTCTAGAGCATACTCCACCACGCTGCTCCAATGCGGATTGGTGGAGGGATTAGTGGCCAACCCAGTGTCGAATGTTTTCAAGCCACCCGAAGGTCTTCGACAAGGCTTAACGACCACCATTGAAAACAACCGGGACCACCGGCTTTACGTGCCCTCCGAAGCACGGTAGCGTCCATGAAATTTTGCCACTAGCGGTCACCCATCCACAAACCGACCGCGCCCGTCGTTGCTTAACACTTTCGATCACATTGAATCGAAGCGAGCCATTGGGCTATGGACGCTACACTGCTTCCTAGCAAGGAGTATTAGCTTCAACTTAATAATTTGTCGGCAGGTCGAAGGGGCGCAGCCAGAGGACCGACTGGCGGACGGAGCGCAAGCTGAACTCGGAGACGTTCGGCGTGGCGTCGGCGCGGCGCGGCGCGTGGCGCGGCCGGGGGGCGTGGCGGCACCCGCACGCGCCGCACCTGCCGCACCACATGCAGCACCAGCCGTTAGTATGCCGGCAGCTGGTAGCCGCAACCACGTACACACAGGTCGAAGGGGCGCAGCCAGAGGACCGACTGGCGGACGGAGCGCAAGCTGAACTCGGAGACGTTCGGCGTGGCGTCGGCGCGGCGCGGCGCGTGGCGCGGCCGGGGGGCGTGGCGGCACCCGCACGCGCCGCACCTGCCGCACCACATGCAGCACCAGCCGTTAGTATGCCGGCAGCTGGTAGCCGCAACCACGTACACACAGGTCGAAGGGGCGCAGCCAGAGGACCGACTGGCGGACGGAGCGCAAGCTGAACTCGGAGACGTTCGGCGTGGCGTCGGCGCGGCGCGGCGCGTGGCGCGGCCGGGGGGCGTGGCGGCACCCGCACGCGCCGCACCTGCCGCACCACATGCAGCACCAGCCGTTAGTATGCCGGCTGCTGGCAGCCGCAACCACGTACACACAGGTCGAAGGGGCGCAGCCAGAGGACCGACTGGCGGACGGAGCGCAAGCTGAACTCGGAGACGTTCGGCGTGGCGTCGGCGCGGCGCGGCGCGTGGCGCGGCCGGGGGGCGTGGCGGCACCCGCACGCGCCGCACCTGCCGCACCACATGCAGCACCAGCCGTTAGTATGCCAGCTGCTGGCAGCCGCAACCACGTACACACAGGTCGAAGGGGCGCAGCCAGAGGACCGACTGGCGGACGGAGCGCAAGCTGAACTCGGAGACGTTCGGCGTGGCGTCGGCGCGGCGCGGCGCGTGGCGCGGCCGGGGGGCGTGGCGGCACCCGCACGCGCCGCACCTGCCGCACCACATGCAGCACCAGCCGTTAGTATGCCGGCAGCTGGTAGCCGCAACCACGTACACACAGGTCGAAGGGGCGCAGCCAGAGGACCGACTGGCGGACGGAGCGCAAGCTGAACTCGGAGACGTTCGGCGTGGCGTCGGCGCGGCGCGGCGCGTGGCGCGGCCGGGGGGCGTGGCGGCACCCGCACGCGCCGCACCTGCCGCACCACATGCAGCACCAGCCGTTAGTATGCCGGCTGCTGGCAGCCGCAACCACGTACACACAGGTCGAAGGGGCGCAGCCAGAGGACCGACTGGCGGACGGAGCGCAAGCTGAACTCGGAGACGTTCGGCGTGGCGTCGGCGCGGCGCGGCGCGTGGCGCGGCCGGGGGGCGTGGCGGCACCCGCACGCGCCGCACCTGCCGCACCACATGCAGCACCAGCCGTTAGTATGCCGGCAGCTGGTAGCCGCAACCACGTACACACAGGTCGAAGGGGCGCAGCCAGAGGACCGACTGGCGGACGGAGCGCAAGCTGAACTCGGAGACGTTCGGCGTGGCGTCGGCGCGGCGCGGCGCGTGGCGCGGCCGGGGGGCGTGGCGGCACCCGCACGCGCCGCACCTGCCGCACCACATGCAGCACCAGCCGTTAGTATGCCGGCTGCTGGCAGCCGCAACCACGTACACACAGGTCGAAGGGGCGCAGCCAGAGGACCGACTGGCGGACGGAGCGCAAGCTGAACTCGGAGACGTTCGGCGTGGCGTCGGCGCGGCGCGGCGCGTGGCGCGGCCGGGGGGCGTGGCGGCACCCGCACGCGCCGCACCTGCCGCACCACATGCAGCACCAGCCGTTAGTATGCCGGCAGCTGGTAGCCGCAACCACGTACACACAGCCGCGGAAGCTCTAGACCAGTGTTACCCAACCTTTTTTGAATGAAATGAAATGAAAATTTATTTATGCGGACAACAATGATCCATAAGTGTATACAAAATACTTATAAACTATGTTAGTACATGTAAATACACAACACGATAAAAAATAAAATAAATTAAAAAACAAAAACGAAATTAAAAAAAAAACTAATATATCATGTACCTGCGAGGCACTCCGTGCGAACGGCAGCGTCTGGCCAAAGAAAGGTCTGCCTCCGTTTCCGTCATCGCCCGCACGAACTGCCTCAGTACAGGTGCATGCGGATCATCTGCCACTATCCTCAGGATGCTGTTGGTACTGTCCCTCAGTCTTCTCATCAGTGATGCTGCTTTTTTGCGCAGGACGGCATGGAAGCCGTCTGTCTTTGACTCTGCAAACATTGCTGAAGGCGGGAAGGCCCAACAGCATCCTAAAGATATTATCCTTTTTTAGGGCCATGTCCCTTCTTAACATTTTTATGCCCCCCAAACATAGTTTTAACCTCGTGAATCCCCGACGAAGTTTACTTGACGACTCTAATTACTCTGTTCATATTTTGGTAACGTCAAACGAAATTATACCTAATAAGTCTTTTTTGTTAAATTTGTCACCGATATCTAGCATTGCATTGAAATAACCCAAAGCGAAAGGGTTAAAAGTCGTGTCGAGTCCATTTTTAAATTGCCCCCCGTAACTATCAAATTGCCCCCTGTGTAGCGTGGGACCCACGTTGGGAAACACTGCTCTAGAGCATACTCCATCACGCTGCTCCAGTGCGGACTGGTGGAGTGGTTCGATTCGCGTAAAGGTCGTTGTCACTCGTAACTTGAGTACTGTTGCGGTCGCAGTAACTGATAATTATCCTGACCGATTAAAATTGGTGAATGAGCGTGCCTGACATGCATCTTCATCGTTATTATTTAATAACACTTGAATATGACTTCTATCTTTTTTAATATTGTGTCTATTTAACATAACATGAAAGCTAATATTAATTCTGGTTTGTTGAAATTATTATCTAATAACACATATCCATTTTTAGGAGGTAGAGCCTATAGGGAACTAAATAGGTTTTATATGAAGCCTATTTTGTTCCATAAAGAGTTCTCCCACCACTGGGCTGTCACCGCTTACTCAGACTCAGACTACAGACTGTAGTGTACTTTGTTGTACTGATTGGCTATATCTCGCGTGCATATAATAAGAACGCGGTAGTCCGAGAATAGTGTTAGCAACTGAGAGGCAGGATGTGGTACTTCCCCAGTTGGCGGGCGATGCGCGGCGGGCGCGGGCGCACGGGCGGCACCGGCAACCCCGGCAACCCCGCCGGGGCCGCGCCGCACCGCCGCAACGCGCAGCCGCAGCCCGCCGTCGCGCAGCCGCAGCCGCAGCCCGCCACCGCCGCAGGTGAGACCAACAAATTCACTGCATACTAGAGATGCGAAAAACGGCTCACTGAAAAGAAATGAGAGATACAGCTCTTTTGATCAAAAGAACTATATCTCTCTTTTAGCTCTTTAGTTCATTTAGTTCTTACTATATATTTAGTCCATTTCGCTCACCAAGAGAACTAGTAGGTTAGGTATTGAATTAGCTCCTTCGATTTCAACTCGTTTACAGCTCTTTAACTCTTTTGAATAGTTCAAAGTCTGAACTACGCGATCACTAACACAAGAGTTAATGCGCCAAGGTATCTTTTGCTTCATTTGTATTAGCTATTATACTTAATTTAGCGTGTACACGTTTAGTCGACGAGTATACGTGCGTACGTAATAGTACTTTTTCTGTTCGGCAGTGACCGGGAAACAAAGAGTTTATTAGTATATTGCCGGAAAAGCAGTCGTCGGATCGGCTATTGTGAGCGTCACGAGTCAAAGAGCCGATTGAGCCGTTGAGCTATTCACTGAGTGACTGAGCGAATGTGAGCTAGATTGAAATCAAAGAGCTAGTTCATTTATATCTCTCATTCAGGAGCTACCCAAGCTTACTGCATACCATGTTGTCGTCTTCTAAAGTCGAATTGCAGACGTTGAGCTAGTTAAGCACTGTCTTTAAGTTATGTAATAAAAATTATATATTATAAAACAATTAATATGGTATTATTACCTATCAAGCTAATGTTTATAAAAAATCTAATTTATCCGTACTGCCCAATTTAAGTTTCTCATTTTAAGTGACTATTACTGTACATATTACATATGTATGTATATGTCTTATGAGAAATGAAGTTATCTTTATACCGAAAAAAAATAAATACCAAGTATTTTATTACCTGACAAATTTTTTTCTTTTTCAGCCAAGTAGTGGAGGTGCAACGCCAGAGAGTATACTGAATCTTAATTTATTATCGCGAGGACTGATAACAAACGGGATAAGTAACGGAAAAGTGTATGTCAGTGATTGAATTGTGTATGAATAAATCGATTTAATATGAAGAAAGGCAGCCGTATTTGCGGGAAGTTAAAACGTGGCGCGGCAAAATGTAGATGGACATTGTTTTGGTGTGATAGTGTTGTATCCAATTTAATGGAAGGTATCAGTTGGAAATTCCCGTGAGAACGTGTGTGAGAAAATCGAGTTCGTCCAGACACGCCGACAGACCGACTGGGCGTGATGTATGTTTAGTTGTGCAGAGGATGCAAAATGTGCACTGGCGTCATCAGATTTGACCATCCTGACCACATTAGAAAAAATTCTGTGATCCCAATCGATTGTTGATTATATTTGCAAGACAGAGAGAAGCATTGTAGACCTCCCCTTTGTAAATTGTATCGAGGCTACACAATAGGGAAACATACATAGTGTAATTGAATCGTTATTTATGTCCAATCGAGTTGTAAACATGGTTAGTCTCAATGATGTATGGTCACATTCATTTAAGTATCTTTCATGATCGTTTTGCAGGTAGTTTTGATAGAAGACTGACTGTTTCATGTAATTTTATTGCGAGCTTATGTAGCAGATTTGCTTACTTTTAATTTTTTAGAGGTTTTAAATATGTTCCTTATGAGATATATTCTAGAAAATCTAACTATATTTAGTAAACAACTTTGACACGTGATAAAAATACTTGAAACGCTAATGTTGAAAGGAAAATCGATAAAGTTTTGTGTGGAGTAAACAGGTTGAGACATTTTAAAGTTCGATTTATATTTTTGTAGAACTAAACTTGTGGTAGGAAAGTAAAAAGCAAACCGCATTCTGTCCAATATAATTAAGACAACACAAATTTTTCTGTAATATCTATCTGTGAAGTAAGAAAGGGTGGCATCCTAATGGACGTGGCGATACATCTTTTGATAAACCTGTTATTTTCCTAGCTTTCCTTATAACGCGCAGTTGTGCCTGTAAAATTAACGAATGTTAGTTATTGTAAATCTATTTTAAAGTGTCCGTTGGTTCAGTTATTGTAAACTTATTTTATAGTGTCCGTCGGGTCATTGCGTACTTCTAATAATTTTTTATCTTTTCACGCAATGACGTGGCGGACGGTGCGATCCTACTAATAAATGTATAGTTATTTGTAGTGAAATGAGCCGAAGTACTTTAGAGTGTAACAGTTCTACTGGCCAGGTTTCCATGGGGTATGTTTGATCATACATGTTGTTGAAGAGAAGTTTTGGCTCTGACTGAGCTCGTTATTGACTGTCACTTTTATTTTTAGTGGATGAATTGTGATAGTAGGATTTCAGCAAGTCACAGGGCTTGCGTTTGAGCATACCGGTGAGTTTAGTGCTTAGCGGTCTGTACTCTCCTCGTTATGATTCTCAGAAAAATCAGCTGAAGGGTATTCCAGCGTTTATCACACAAATTTTAGTGTTAGTTTATTCTTCAAAAGGACAGTTTTTTTTCTCATAAGTTTAAATGGAATCACTTGTATATTGTAAGTCCTTTTTTGAGCAAAAAATTGAAGTAATAATTTTGACAAAATACAATATATTTGTAAAACTCAAAAGCTGTACCTGGTGATTGTATTAATATTGAAAATATACATTTACTACAAAAATTTCAACTGGTTATTCAATTAAAATCAAGTTTTGTTTATTTAATATTTTTTATTGCAAATAAAAACTTAAGCCCATATAAAACATTCAGTTAATAATATCCACGACACTCGGTGAGTGACAAATTTGCACCTTCGAAAACATAAAAGTACATCTTAGTATATAACACATCCAAACACATAACGAATGTAATATAGCTCCTTGAAGATCATGATTACATACAATTTAAAAAAACAAATCCATTTAAGAGAGCTATATTGCAACATAATGTTTCACATTTGTAACTTCACACTTAAAAAGCGTATAAAACTAGTGCAGATATAATACTTTAAGTAACAGATCAATATCATCACTTAATCTCAGTGTTGTGACATCCTGCTATTTTTCTATTTTAATTTCTTAAAGTATTTCTAAACACGGTCACCACATTAGATACAACGTTACATACATCAACATCTAATTATTATATATTTAAATCATCGAAGATCCAGACATGATTCTCAGTTGTAAATCTGGTCAAAGAAAGCAAAATTTTAAGATATGTATTAGGTCCTATTGCTCGTTGAATAATATTATCGACACTACTCGATCTTATGGCACACAATCCAGTTATTTTCTAAATACGACAGTTTATGATAAAAATGCATTAATCAATATACATATTTGTCATTAATACATCCTTGAATTAGTCAATACTCGACTTTGGTATCAGTTATATCACACTTTATAAAAACATTTTGATAAAAAATATAAATGCTGTTTCCTATACAGGTGACTATTCTAGGGAAAGAAATTATTTACACAACCATATCTTAACTATAAATGCCTTGCTTACATATTATACGTACGTATTTATTAATATTGAGAAAAGTCCATAATTAAGCTATATACTATGTTGTCCTATTTCGCAGCTGAGCGTTATATCGGCTGGTATCCATGTTAAAATCCAAATATAAAAATGTCTTCCATATAAGAATTTAAGTTCTAGGTATCGTTCTATAGAACGATTAAACTAAAATGAACAGATGAATGGTTGAAAGGCATTCGAAATATTAAAAACTCCCAAAGGTACAAGAAATATGTGATTATATTGGCGCATACCTACCTACTTTCAATGGTAGTGTATTTTAAGTCGTATTATTGAAGTATAATTTTATAGACAGACTAGATGACCCGGCAAACGTTGTTCTGCCATGTCAAAGTGACGCGACACTTCATGTAAATGACTTCACGTCAATGAACGACGGTTAAAATATTAGGATACAAAAATTGCGTTTAAAAAATAATTGATGTGGGTAGTCTGTATATGTATATATGTATTCTCAGATCTACTAAATATACACACAAAATTTCATGAGAATCGGTCAAGCCGTTTCGGAGGAGTTTAACCACAAACACCGCGACACGAGAATTTTATATATTAGATTGCCTAGTTGCCTACAGAAGAGTTAATATTTCCTGAAGAGTGAATAATTTCCTATATCTCAATATGGCTAAGTGAGGTTGTTATCAATACTTATTTCCAAATAGCTATTAAAATTAGTTTTAGTAAAAATAAATTAGGTACATTGCTTTCCTATGATACTAGAGATCGCCAATGGTTAAATACCGACAACAAAGTTATGAATATTAAAATTTTGATACAAATACATGAATGCCCTACCAAAATACTTCGTAATTTTGGATAATAAGTCATTTGACATAGGGTAAAGCGCCATGTGAGTGACCTGCTTGACCCATTAAATTATTGCGCAAAACAGTGATGAAGTGTATTTTATTTACTTTATTTCTTTCCCTCTAGACCTTTTCACTGGGATGCCAAGAACGTAGTTACTTAGCAAAAATAGATAAGCAATGTGAGATACTTTATGATAACCCGTCTTCTCATGAAACCAAGTTATAGCTGTTATTGCTATATAATAGTATAGTATCAGTATTATACGAATTACCATTGCTGCCTTTAACAGAAGTATATTTCTGATATTACAACGCGATAGACTAAAGCACGAGTGATGCTCTTGGTTATTGGTTTACAATATATGGAAAAAGCGTGCCGCAGCCGCAGAGTTATGAAATTAAAGCCATTAAGTGCAGAGTATTGCAAAGTAAAGAATAGTGCATAGGTACATACATTTCTTATATAGAAATAGAGAATATAAATATTAAGTTCAACTGCTCTTTTCTATATGCGCTGTTAGCAAGCGTAAGTTAGTCTAGTTAATTAAAAAATTAACTCCTTACCAGCCAGCGACGGAAGAAAAAAACACTTTCACATCTTACAAAACGTTAACGCGCGGTCGATTCGCAAATATTAACAACCGTGACATCCCAATGATTTACTTTTCAGTTTCGCGCCAACACTAGGGCAATAAATGGCCATCCAAACTGACGCGAATCGCTACTCGCATTGAGCAATATGTTGTTGTTGTAACTGAGTTGAGCAGTATTGAGTGAATGCGTCAGTTTGTATAGTCTGTGGTAGTGAAATCGTGCCGGTTTCGGTGACGGCCGGCGGTCTAACCGCGCCACTCCCTAGGCGGCTGGCCGTTCTCCACTACCCACACGGAGCCGCTCTGGCCTTTCGCGAGGATCTCGATGAGTGCGCGTCCTACGTGGTCGGCGCTATAACGAGAAAAATTGCTATAATAAAAGTACAACTGAGAAGTACACAAACACACATCATAGGGAAATAGGTAATAGTTTTTGAACCAGTTTTCCTGTATGTTTAGAAACCTCATAAGTCGGTCAAAACCACTGGGCTGATTTCGCCGCAAATGGAAATAATTTCACATCTTGCCCAAGTACACAAACACACATCATTGGGAGATAGGTAATAATTTTTTGAACCTAATACCAGTTTTCCTATATGTTTAGAGACCTCATAACTCGGTCAAAACCACTGGGCTGATTTCGTCGCAAATGGAAATAATTTCACATCTTGCCAAAAGATTGGATAGGTTAGTAGGGGTAAGGCTTTTAAGCTTATAACTTAAGTTGAAAAAAGGAACCCCGCGAAGCGTGATTAATTGTGTAGGTAATCCATTGATATATGTTTATTTAACTCAGTGAGGTAATCAGTTATACTCGGTTTTTATTTCAGGACCCACACTTAAATGATTTTTATCAAAGGTGGTTTTGACGCGGATTAGCTTAGCTTTAATATATCGCACAACTAACTCGCCAGTCCAATTTCAAACACTCATCCAAAACTAGTACTTGATTAATAACAACGATTAGTTAACGTATGACTTGAAGAAAGCTTAAAAAAATTATATTAAATAAGTAGATGAGGTGAAGCGTCCATCCATAGCACAATGGCTCGCGTCGCTCGTATGTGATCGACTGAGTCAAGCTACGACGGGCGGGACAGTTTGTGGATGGGTAGTGACAAAATTTCATGGGCGCTACCGTGCTTCGGATTGCACGTTAAGCCGTCGGTCCTGATTATTTTCAATGGTAAAAACAATCACTAAGTTTTGTCGAAGACCTTCGGTTAGCTTGAGAAGATTCGACACTGAGTTGGCCACTAACCCCTACAACAACGCACATGGTGTTGTCGTGGTGGAGTATGCTCTAGACCTCCCGCAGCTGTCTGGGAGAGACCCGTTCCCAACAGTAAATAAATAAATACCATGGACATTACACACACGGCCATCTGACACCAAATTAGGCGCGAATCTATTCTATGGGTGCCAGAGACTGATATACATAGGTACATAGATATTTTTAAATACATAATGTACCTAAATCGATAATATTGACATCCAGACACAGAACAAACAAGTGTTCGTCATACGAATATTTGTCCTGAGTGGGATTCGAACCCACGACCCATGGCGCAACAGGTAGGGTCACTACCGATTGCGCCAACGGGCCCGTCGAAACAGTGGAATGTCTGTATAGCTAGCTAGACGAGGAGGAATAGATGACACGCGACCTCACCTCTGGGCCTTGCAGTTAGCGTTGTCCCGCTGCCACGCCGCCTCGTACTCGGAGGACATGAGCTGCTTGCGGATCTCCTTCACCAGCCCCGTGTCCGTCAGCCCCGGGCACAGCACGAGGCTGCGCACGCCCGTCAGATTCACGTGGTACTGGTCCTGCATGGACGAATTAGAAGAATCAGGAAAAGCGTCATGAGTCATAAATATCTGATAATAAAAATGTATCTATGTGCTTGGTATAGGAACGGACGAATAAGTGCGTCACGGAACAGCGAGCCATCTGGTATTATGAACCATTTTGCAGTTTTTTCGAGGCTACGCAGTTTTGTATGAGCATTGATGCATTATTGATCGAAGCAATTGACACTCTTCTTTTGGTCCTTACTCTATAGTGTAGGTAAGGTAAGCCAGATTTTGAATAGTGGTAATCTTTTGTGTAGTGAATCTTGCCGTTGATAAAGGATAAAAAACCATTGGCCTAATATATTACTGCGTAGAGACCATACCACTGACATATAAGTGTGGGAATGTTGTTAGAAGGAATCCGAACGACGATGAATGTAAGTGTAGTGCAAGCATGAGTATCTGAACGAGTTGACTGAACGGTGATTGACAGATGGTATGATACTGCCTCTGTGTGTGAGAGAGAGGCTACGTTTGCGTAGGTCTGCAAGAGTGGTGGCAAATTTTGAAAATAAAGAACAGGAAGTTTTATTTCTTCGATCCCCACATATATTACTCAATGAGAGTCAGAAAAAAAATTGCATTTGAACTTACAGTAGTAAGTTTACTCTTCCACCAATCCGCATTGGAGCAGCGTGGTGGTGTATGCTCTATACCTCCCACCACTGTGGGGGAGACCCGTGCCACAGAGTATGTCTACTTTGTGCCCGTGCCTTACAGAGGGATATATGTTGTAGCTATGCTATAGTAAAATGTCATTGCAGATAGTCAAATGGATGACGACTGATGAGTGTTGCTGCGTTAATCTCGAAAATAGCGCTCTCATGGCTTATAATATTCATGGTTCTGTAAATAAATTTGAACGTACCCCATAGGACCGCGTGAGGCCCACAACAGCGTAGTTGGTGGCAGTGTAGATCGGCGTGGAGACCTGGGGCCGGTTGAAGGCGGTGGAGGCGGTGTTGACGATGGTCCCGCCCTGGCCGCCGCGGTCCTTGCCCATAAAGCGGTAGGCCAGCAGCGTCCCGCGTATCACGCCATTCTGGAATTGTTTATTTAAGGTCAAATTCAAATTCTTTATCAGTTGGTAGATGGTACAGTGACAAGTATGCTCTACAGAAACCCTGTGCAATATGTACAATACAATACATGTATAGATTAATTAATTTATACTATAAACATATTTAAATTATTTTTTTAATTAAACTGTAATTAACCACAGATAAAACAATTTATGTGTCAATCGCGTCCTTGAAGGCAACGCACATGTAATGCCCCTGTAATCGCACATGACCATAGATAGACGATGGTGACCACTTATGTACCAACAGGTGGCCCGTACGCCTGCTTGCTGTCTATGGTTAAAAAAAGAGGTGGAATAAATTGCGACCTTATTGCATAATTCTCATTGCTTTCTACCAGCCAGTGGCGGATTTACCAGCAGGCTGAGTAGGCTGAAGCCTAGGGCGGCAGATTTTAGGGGGCGGCAAATTTGGTCTAAATTGTTTTGTCTTACATACAAAAAAATATATAATATAGGTACATAGAGAAAATGAATCTCGAAAATTTAACAAAAAAACATAATATTTGGTATATTAACAAGTGAACACTCTAACGTCTAAATATGAAAAGTACTAAACGCTTTGTAAAATATAATTTTAGAGCACTAATTATAAAATTGCAATTTTATTGACACAATAAATGTACGTAACTATTAAATAATATGATAGCGAACTAGGGTATCGAATTTCGGAGGTTAGTAGGGTCGGAAAAAATTGAATAGCCTACTGGCGGAAAATTTGTAAATCCGCCACTGCTACCAGCTAACCACTGTACTAAACAGGAAACTAAATGAAAGTGCGGGTGGGTATTAGGCAGCACGAGAAGCAGGTATGATCCAACAAAATTTTGTTCAAATAATATAAACACAAAATCATGGTTGTGTTGTATTGTGGCCCTTGACTAGATTCTAAAACCTGGTTCCCGGGTTCGAATCCTAGGGTACATATTAATTAGCAGATAAATATTTGCGCTCATTTAGTCATAGGGTTGTTTTCTGTGTGTCCACCTCCGCAGCACCGATAGGGTTGGTTTATTATTTTTTATTATTTTATTAATTTTTATTACATTTTCAAACCAATCCGACCGGTGAAGGATTGATAGCGAACTTAAAACTTGCGATGCTAGGGTTGCCCATATAACCAATGGTTCCAATTTGCATTGGAAAACTGTGGTGGATTAAGTTCTGGGCATTCAAACAAATCTTAAGGATTCTATCAAAATATAGAGCTCTATAATATTAGATACCTACATCCAGAAGGAAGAATTTTCAAAACTAAGGTTAAATACTTATGTGATAAATTCATTTGACTACAAGTCCCTTAACAAGATTTTTGTTAAGTTAATTAGAAGTTGCAGAAGCGACTCTATGAACACTGGCGAGGGCAATGACCTGATGTATTATTTAGTTTTACATGTATATTACTATAATTAAATTAACATTGGTAGTGCGTAGATACCTATAGCTGCTAGTACTCTCGGCGCATGCGTAACCCTTTCTTTGTCCCACTGTTGGGCACGTCTCAGAATGAGAGGGATTAGACCTTAATCTACCACGCTGGCCAAGTGTGGATTGGCAGACTTCAAATGCCTTCAAGAAGAACTCTCAGGCATGCAGGTTTCCTCATGATGTGTCTTTCACCGTTATAGAATGTGACGTTTAATTTCATAAACCGCACATAACTTGAATTATGAATGAAATGAAAAGTTATTGGTTTCAGCCGCTGGGTTTGAACCCGGAGTGAGAGGCGAGTTCGATAGCCACTGGGCTGTCTCCACTTTGTTATTGTTAGTAATAGTCCTTTTAATTGTTGGTAAGAGTCTCGTTCCAAGTCTGTCCCTGTCCTGCTACCCTTGAGGACTAAGATTCTCGTCGCCTCTAAACAAGTGTAACCGGAAACCACACCTTTCCAAGCGAGCCACAATTTTTTTTAAACTAAAAAATCTACACACGATAGGAATGGTACTAGGTACCGTGGCGGGCGGTGGTATTTCCTCGGGCTAACTCTATATGGGACAAAAGATTTCCACGCCCAACATATTTACAAGTTACGACTAAGCTCCCTGATCTCTAGTTCGATGAGGAAGAGAAGCTCAATAGAAGCAGCTTCAGGAATTTATTGCATTTCATTTAGACAGGACGCGGCTGAGACGAAAATATAGCGCAATGTCGCAATGCGGCTACGGTTCAATCAATGGATGCAAGATGCAACAAGTGCTCCGTCTGGGTTCAATAGACAGGGCTGGTACTACCTATCTATTCAAAGAAAAGCTAGCCTAGCCTTTAAAATAGATGTATAACAGAACAGTGTTTAACTCTAAGTTGCCGTATCACGTTGACACGCCATCACAGATTACTGAATAGTTACATGCTATGCTGTTCTTTACGCTTCAAATTCGACTAAACTAGTACCGGTAAAGATAGTAAGCATCAACCTGTTGCTTACCCAAGATTAATCCTTATGGATCAAGACCGTAGGACCCGTTTGCATCGTAATCAACTTAAGCTCATATTGCTTAGGGTTGGTACACTACGAGTGGGACCTACCTACTCGTATATTACCTTTAACATACTCAACTTCAACACAAAGAACCCTATTAAGGAATCACGGATTGGAAAAAATGCAGGAAACTATAACCTGGAATCATTAGATTCTTCTCTGATACAGCAGGTAACATTTAATGTGGATTTCCTTTAATTTGACCTCGGATCATATCGAGTAATAGGCAGGATTTCATTGTTATTTTTTTGTAATTTTTACAATGAAGTGTAAATTCCTGAGCTTTTTGTACCTACATCTGTTAAATATACTTATACGTTGATATAAAAACTCACCAAGTTGACATCAACCTCCAGCTCCCAGAAACGGTCGTTCATCACCCCAGCGTTATTTATGACTATGTCCAGTCTGTTGAATACCTTTATTGTCATCTCGAACGCTTCTGCAAATTTCATTTTTTTAATTTAATTTCAGCTTTTAAATATACCTAATTCAATACACAAGTAGCAGCAACGTATCTGTATATCTCAAGATATCTCTAGAAAATATTTCTTACCCTCATATTGCGGGTAGTCAGTGACATCACACTGACAGAAAAGCACGTTCTTCCGGCCATATTTGGCGCCCAGCTCGTCTGATACTTGCTCTCCGATTTCCGAATCAATATCGCACAAGGAAACCTGCAAAATACCAGTTACATATAGTACCTACTGGATGTATCAGAAGGATAATAATAAGGATAATGTTTAGAATAGCATTATATCTCTTTAAGTAGTTTGTAGTTACCTAGACTTTCGTTAAGCGTGTGTAATCACCTCATAGCGAAATAAATTATTTGAATTTGAATTTGAATAAATTATTCTGTAGTTTACGCTCTCCATCATTGGCGCTTGATATTTAAAACATCAACGTTATTTTAGAGGACACGCAACTGCATCCTAGTCTATAATCATAAAAATACGTAAATTCGTCCAATATCAATAGCTAATAATTATACTCTAAAAAAATTTTTTTTAAAAAGCTTTTATAACTTTTTTTTTATTTTCATGCATTGTCATCGGAACCTAATATGTGTGCCAAATTTCAGCTCGATAGCTTCAGTGGAAGTGGGATAAATATTGATTGCAAGTTAAATAAAAGCTTTTAAAAATGAATTGAAATTGCTAATTGAATGAGAAAATTGAGAGCGTTTTTACTGAAATTAAGTTTTTTAAATATAGGAAAATGTATACATATTGTAAATTCTAATCCGACTAGAAGGATCATACCTAGTAGTATAATCCTTCAAGTCTGATGATAGTAGGTCATACTAGTCGCATTCGTATGAAACAAATTAAGTATATATACCGTAAGTACCTCGCTTGTTAGATATCTACATCTCCCACTACTCAAAATTCTACACTGTGCTACTACTATAAAGTAGTAGTACACTGGTTATACTAAAACTATACTGTGTACCTGCAGGTTCATAATTCTCTGTAACAATACAGTTTGGCAATAACAAGTGGGTCTATATATACTTCTATACTAGTATTATAAAGAGGAAATATTTGTTTGTAATGTTTTCACACAAAACTACTGGATCGATTTCAAAAATTCTTTCACCATTAGATAGCTGTATCTTCACTGAGTGACATAGGCTATATAATATTACTAGGTGTAAACGAAACTATTGTTGTCTAATTCCTCGCGAGCGAAGCTGCGGGCGTCCACTAGTTATAACATCAATTACAGTCTATTCAGTTTTACTTTAATTCACACTGAAGATTTCAGCCATTTATTTGAGAGCTCTGCTTGAGGTTCAATTGCAACTTTTCAGGCCAGATTGTGTAGGAGATTTACGTTATATTTTACGCTACGCTAATATAATGAACGATTAATATTTAAAGTAATTGCTTTGAGGTTAGCGTAGGTAGGTATTTTATAAAATTCAAATGACCACTTGAAGCCTTCTAAATGCAATGTCGGTTGCAAGCCGTGATTAGTGAAGCGTCTCTCCTGCAAATGCTCGCACTCGCCGCAACATGATACCGGTAATGCCACTGCCCCAATGGTTTCTTAAAAGGATATTTATTACTGTAAGTAATATTTCGTGGTTTCACTTTCTATATACATTGATTATGTAGTAACAGGCAATTCTCAATGAAACCACTCTATTATTAACTTCACTTCGAAGTTCGTTTGATCATATCTGTAGTCACAAAGGATCCCGTGTAATTTTGCCAAGTCCGTCTGTCTCTCTGTCCAGGCTTCATTTACCTACACAAATAGCCATTCGGATATTACCTGATATTAAAAGTATGTTGTGCATGGAATTGAAGTAGTAGTTTAATACGTGACTGTAGAACGATTTTCTCTATCACCATATCGTTGATCCAATTTCTATCAAATGGTGACATTGAAGAGTCAAACAAAGAAGAGAAGCTGTATACCTAGGTACTGGTGCACCCAGGAGGATCATGGGCAATATACATCACTCGGCTACCCTTCTTTCGATTTAAACATATTTTTTGAATCATCATGAATTCAAGGTAAAATAAATTGTAAATTTTATTATGCTATTTTGGTTGCATAAGAAATGCTCATTAATACTCAGCTGTGCAGTGGACTGATGAAAGAAAGACACAAGGATGGTAAATTAAATTTCACATAACTTTAAGAGAGTATGTCCGTCGAACGTAGCTCCTAAATTATGAGACAAATCATGTTTAAATTTTTTGAGCCTTTTAGCTTTGCGACCTAAGTATTGGATTTATTGTCTTTTGAAAATGTATTGTAGAATTGCAGATTATTACAAGCAATACTTGCATGTATAAGAGTAGACGGAGATAACTGCGTAGGTAGTACTTGTACCTATTATGTATATATTATACAAATACGCTTATCACAGTAACCCACAAGGAAACGGCAAGTTACTCCCGACGTCCGTGGCGCCGGCGAAAATCAATACAAATTGGTTGCACGGACAAGGAAACTCAAGCGAACTTTTAGTATGATTAAATAAAATTAATATGACACACTTATTAAAAGCATCTCAATGACATTTTCGGGTGTGTACCTCCTCAGCCTTTTACCTTGAACTTAAGATTAGTAATGAGGCATGTGCGCCAATCTTGTTTACTCGAGTTTCTTACCTTGGCTCCCTGCTTGAGCAGTTCCTCGCTGTAGGCGAGCCCGATGCCGGCGGCCGCTCCGGTGATGAGGGCAACCTTTCCCTTCAGTTCCATGGCGATAATTTTCTATTTCAGGAGAACACTGCGCCCGAATGCGGCGGCCACTACGCTCGATGTGGGTGTGTTTCGATCGCGGCGGGGCGGGCGGCGGGAGGCAGGGAGCGCTCCCGGTTTCACCCCGGGCTCCCCCGTAGTAAATGTACGCACGATTGCGCCCCACTCTCGCTATCTGCACGCTCATGTGAGCGCTCGGTTCACGGGACATTTTGTACGCGCCCACTATAAATAGGTTTCATAGTACGATGTCCGTCGATTCACTGTGGGATCGCCACGGCCATTAACACCCGCTGTTGTTCTCCTTTCAACACAACGGTTACCTACCTATAATCACAGTATAGATACCTGAAATCACTTTAATGTATGGGCGACATGTACTGATATGCCATAGATATCAAGTATTTAAGCTTAGGCAGCTTGGAAATCGAAAATCTTTAGAGGGGGCTCAGATCTGAGACAGGGGGCAGTTTAAGTAAAAATAAAAAATGTTTTCCCGTATGTATACTTTTACTTTATTTGTGAATTTCTAAATATGTCAGGTACAATAAATTTTTCTACATAGAATTTTTAAATTTTTACAATTTTTTAAAATGACTAGTGGAATATCACAGACAACGGCGATTTAGTTCACCGAAACATTTTCTTTCGAACTCGTATTCATAGCTTTTCGTTTATAAATGCGACCGTTTCGATTTTTCGGTAGCAAATTATAGAAATAATATACAAAACACCAAAATAAAAATTGTCATAAATTCAAAACGTAAAACCGTTAAATTTTACAAATTCATAGCTTTTACAAAAGCCGTCAAAAAGGTTAAGTACGTAATTAATCTCATACAATGATTGATGCGAACATAACATAAACAAATACACATTAAATTAGTGCTACAAAACATTAACCATGATTTAAGGATTCATTTATACAAAATACTATTTACAATCTAAAGACCGATTTTATTAATTAGCCCCTTTAACAAGTCCTCTAAAAATTGTTTTCTAAATAAGAGTGAGAGGTTTTGTTTAAATACCTAACTAATTGGAATTACCTATTAACTTTATATAAGTACAAAGAAATTATGAGCTATTAAAATAAAAACCAAGAATATGAAAAGATAAATGCAATTCCTGGCGGGCTCAATATATTCATAGAGAACAAATCAAACATATCAGAGTTTCAGACCAAGATGATTAAGCAATTAATTACTTGGAAGGAGATACTGTCATTAAAGTTAGTAAAATAAAATTGAGGGTACAAATTAAGGATTGGTCAATATCATGACGACGCTTGTAGGGTCTACCCATAGGAGGTATAGTGGCAAACCTAATCAGACACCCCCAGGTCCCCCAGTTTGGCAGGTCACAGGAAACATTTGGATACAGACATTTGCATCACACAGAAAGCTAATATGAGGATCTGGGCGATGCGGCGATGAAGTCGCTATGATGTTTTCACCCGCAAATTTGACTTAAAAGTAAACATAATGTCATAATGTTAAAAATAAATCACCGCAATTTCATCAATAAGGCGAGACAGAAAAAGAGCATGGGATGACAAAGAAAGATTATAGATAGACGATTAGAAATAATGCGCATGGAAGAGTTAAGATTTTCATGACGCTGACGCACCAATGAAGTTGCAATAACGCTAAGCGTCACTGCAATTCAATCAGTGCGTTAGCCTCTGTTTTTATGTGTATCACCTGTGTTTTACTATGAATGATTTTGTCTATGAATGGTGGGCTTGGTCGGCGCCCGCGGCAGGGACAGCCTTGGCGAGGTACGAGAAAGCCTTGGCGTTGGGCAGGCCGGCTAACACGCAAGCACTTAAGGCTGACCGGTTTAAGTTCATCGGCGCTGCGTCGTACCATTCCATAGTGTCGCCGTCGTAGCACTCCACGTGGGGAATCGTCGTCGAACCTGTGGACAGATTGAGCTCCCACACAATTTCTTTTTAAAAATACAAAGCTACAAGGAAAGGTATCATTATAGCTACTGTGGCTATACACACACCCCCGAGGTAGGCTTATGCCTGTGTTGCGAGTGGACACTAAAACATAATAGGATTAATAGGCCAGAGTATAATATACTTAAATATTTATCTGCGGTATAAATATCTACCCCGTCTGGGATTGAACCTAATACACGCGGTTCGGTAGCCATAGTCACTCACCACCGCGTGTTAAGGTGTGGTCAATAATCATCATGGATGTTATTTCTCTTCACACGGATCACACCACTTGGAGACGTAAAGGGTTTTGTACCATGTTAAGTAGCTTTCTGCCATTTATTAGCTTTGTAGCATCCATAGCCCAATGGCTTGCGTATCTAATATTAACTATGTATAGCACAAATTATGTTGGTATCTAGTTTATAAACAACCATTCATTTGGAAAAGGGTAAGTAATTTTACCTACAGTACAGATCTAAGAATAAACGTTAGAGAGCAGTCACCGATTCCCGTAAACGTGAGTCATATTATAATGTAGCCGGGGGAAAAATGCTGAGTATATTTGTTTATATGTACTTAGAACATCTCAAACTATCTACACATCATCGTACAAATACGACAAGAAAATACAATTAACACCTTTAACGCTGCTAAAGTAGGTATACTTATATGAGAGAAATGAAAAACAAAGCAATGAAGAGCCCGTTCTTGTTGTTGAATTCAAGATCAATGCATTATAGTAAATGCCCAAAATGGACCATGAATACAGTCATGATAAAGATCTTTACAATCTACTACTTTAATTAAAGCTGTATGAGTAGGTACAATAAAGTCCAAATAGGCGTTGGTGATATGCTGTGACTATGAATTTGGCGAATCTGCACGCAGTCCCTTCTCATAGAATTTATAGCAAAATTTTACCGGTTTAAACCGGTAAAATTCATAACAAATATTAGTACCGTTAAATCCTCCGATAGCGAAGATCATATCATCGAGCAGCACGGTGGCGAAGTTACTCCGCGCGCTGAACATCTCGGTTACCTCCTGCCACTCGCCGCCACGCTGGGGATTGAACTTTTCCCCTGAAATAGATACTAAGGTTATTTACTTTTTTTTTAATGGTTGAAGTTGTGTCCTGTAACGAGACAGATCTATAGGATTAAGTTGTTATAAAATACTCTGAGAAAAGTACAAGCTCACTTATACTACATACTAAATATTAGTTATTATTTTCTCAATAGTAACAATTTCTATAAGCAATTGTTACTATTCAAGGGCCTTGGTGCTACTGTAATAGTATCGTTACTAAAGGGTCACTGGCTCATTGTACCCAAAAGTTGCAAAACTAGATGTTTGTTTAGTTATCCATTAGGTATCTTTATGGATATTTCGATTATACTTCTTGTAAATGGATCGAGCATTTTACTGTTAAAAATCAGTAATAGTGTCCATGAAAAACTTTTCTGTTGAACATGGCCAGCTTACTCACTTAGATATCTACGTTTTACTTTATCAAAAGGGTCGAAATTTTTCTTCTTACAAGGAAATAGAACTCGAGCAGACCTAACTCCGTATACTTTCCACTTAGTAAAACTTTCCGCGATAACAATTCTTTAGCTTTGCAGTTCGTAGGTTTATTTGTTGTTTCGTCCCGTTTTTGCTTTTTGTATAGGTACATAGTTCATTGTATATTGGTTTTAAACCAAACTTTAGTTCACACTTCGTAAATTCAGGCGTCATTATTTATAACCTTAGTCGAATAAAAATAATAAAATTAAAAAAATTAAAATGAAATTTATCTTCTCTTGACTACAACGTAACATCACAGAATACATAATAGTACAAGTTGTTGATAGTATTGGAGACTGAATGCGTTGCAGTGCAGTCCAGATCCGCGACGAAAATGACGCCGTACTGCTTAGCGTCAACCAGACGAAGCTCCACTGCCAGTTCTACGTACAACCAAGGCGAGTCAATGACGGAGCTCAGTCAGTACTGACCTGGCTATGTGTTGAAGCCGTCCAGAGCGTACAGGCAGTCCCGGTACGCGACGAGGCTGACGCCGGACCGCGGACCGAGCATCGACCGGACGAAGCAACACTGCTGGCTCTCCGGTTTATTAAGTGCGATGGAGCTATAAAATGTACCAGTATTGAGCCTGCTGTATCCGTTAAAGCCTCCCAGCGCGTACAGGCAGTCCCGGTACGCGACGAGGCTGACGCCGGACCGCGGGCTAAGCATTGAACGGACGAAGCTCCACTGCCTGCTCTCCGGATCGAACACCTCTGCAGAGCTGAGGACCTCTTGTCCGTTGAATCCACCCACTATGTAGATCTGATACAGTGTTAATGATTTATATAAACACTTTGTCTATGATTGGCACTCATATTGGTTAATAAGCGAGATTGAAAACTTGTGTCCACTTTTACGTTTCGCAACAAGCAAGGAAAAGCAATTTCTGGGTAGCAAAGACCAATCCCGTGCTCACGCACATGAAATCTTGAGCTTTTGCATCTTAACATTTATTTGCGCTTGGCAGGTAGTTTCAGTATTTAATTGTGATGAACATAAATATAGCAGATATCTCTAGGAGCAGAGTTACATGGTTGACCGCTAGTGATGTTAACAAAGGAGCTTTGAAGGGGTGATATCTTAGCTCAAAAGATTTGAAATGGAAATGTCATTCTAAATAAGTACCTTTCCACCCAACGACGCCGCACTGGCATCAGACCTATGCTTGTTCATAGGCGTGGTCATCTCCCATTGGTTCTTATCGGGGTAGTACCGTTCAACCGACGCCATTCGTGTTCGGCCATTATATCCCCCGAGGGCGTAAATAAGACCATCTAAAAGTCAAACATGATCTCAGCAGCCTATCTACACAATATAAGAAATAATTTGATTTTTTAAAGGTAGAGAGAGAGAAGGTCGCATTGCAGCATAACGGTTTTCCTTAAGTTACGATTCTAGCAGTCAAAAACATTGTAGAAAAACAACCCTAAAAACAAGATTTTTTTTAATGCTGTTAATCTCTCCCTATCACACGGACAGTCAAAGTCAGATATTCGTGTGGACTAATCAGTCAAGTGTATCTTTCCATGGACTAATCAGTCAAGTCATTCTTCCCATGAAAAAATTGTGAATGAATCGAAACACAAATACTGCAGTCGGTTATAAAAAAATAAGTCAAATGGTATCTCGTACCGTGAGCGACGACACTGACGTAGCACCTCGCTTGGTACATGCAGGCTCTTTCGTGCCATGTATTTGCCACTGGATCGTAACACCGCACTGTGTTGAAGTGGTCGCTGCCATCGAAACCGCCAATCATGTAGATCAGATTGTTTAAGGCACAGAGACCGTGATATGCGCGGGGTGTGAGGTCCATGTGAATTGAGAGAAACCACCGGTCAGCTCTAAAGGCAGAAAAACCATTCTAAATGTAGACGTATATATTTTAGTGCTTTAGATTTTATTTATAAGATCATCAACATGATTAATGAAAAAGATAACGCAACATCACACCACGTAATGAAAATCCAAAAGTAAACTGCACTATACCCACAATTTAAAAAATCCCACCGCTAGGTGTCACTAATTCCGATATGCCAACGGTCAAAGCTGGTAAGCAAAAAAAGGACTTACAAAAATTGTCAATCTCTTTACGAACCTTGTGTCATAAGTTTCTACGAAACTTGTGGGGCTACCAGCACTCCATCCACCAACGGCAAAGAGAATTTCATAAGGTATCCGTGGCCGGGCCAAAGGGTCATTAAGATCTGCTTCAATGCCAGGTCTAGAGTCCAAAACCGTTAGGAACACAACTGCTGGATATAATGCTTCTTGACATCTCTACAAAAAAATATTAACTTATCTCAATCTCTAACTAAATTTGGAAACGAGCTCAAATTCAGTAAGAATTTGTTTTCACCTATTGCGTTTCATATTGTACTTACCTCATCATCAATGACAGGCTGCCATTGTAATATTTTTGATTTAAAATATTTAAAACTAATATGACCATATCGAACGCAGGATAGTAACGATGGAATATGTATTCGTCTGTTTTCTAAATCATGTTCTACCCACGTTTTAACAGCTTGAAATACAATTTCCTCATTACGAACGTTTAGTTCATCGTCACGCAATATCTCTTCTAATTCCTCAAAAGATAGTGATTTGAATTCACTACATTCCTTCAGTATTCTTGAAAAATTCTGACGTATGTATAATTTTCCTTTCTTCTCAAGCTCACTACAAAAGTAGCACCTTGAGAATTTAAATATCCCTAGACAGTTGTGAGGTCTAAGTTCGTTTAAAAGAAACTGGCAACATAATTGAATGACTCCAACGACGTCGAATCTATCTGCATATGGCAATAAATATTCCACATTTTCGGCATTTACTTCACATGTTCCCGTATATGCGTAATCCAGAATTAACCTCATATAAACGCTAGGAACATCAACAAACACTTCAGTTTCCTCAGGTTTGTCTTTCTTTAGTGAATTTATGAATATGGCTCTGAAGTAAGGACTGATTGCTGATAATATTGCTCTATGTATTGGAATTGATTTCATATCTCTACATGTAATCGTACCATCGCACAGTTGACCATTCTGTCTTAGTTCGTTCCATATTGCTGGAAATTCTACAATTGAATAATTTTCAGGTAGGCATATACATTTTCTTTTTCTTGAAACGGTCTTTTTTTTAACTAAACGGGGCTTTGTTGATGATGAAATACGAACAGAATTTTTATTTTTGGATAATTTTCGATATTTCGTATTAAATTCCATCACTTTCCGAAAAACGACATTCGAAACTTGGTATCTGTCGGTTTGACATAACTCATTTTTCAATTGTTTGATACAAACAAACAGTTGTACAACCTTTTTTCATCACGTTGTTTAAGTCATTTACCAGCCTACACCAATACCTGTCTGGTGACGCTGGAAAAGTCAGAAGGGGACCTCTTTGAAAAAAAAATCCGTCTTTGATATTGTAATACTATCTGTAACAGCAGCGTATAACTGTATAGCGACTTGGCAACATCAAATTAAAGTGTCATTTATTGTTTTTGTCTTTGTTTGTCTATAGCCCTTCTTTTTCTTCCGGTTGTCAATATGGTGAGTTTCGTTGAGTGGGAAATAAAAATTATCAATAAAAATCCTAGTGATTTCGAAGTGTTGTGTGAGTTTATAGTGTTAAACGTTACGAAGATCAATTGAAGAATGTGTTACTTTATTTATTTCAGGGTGTCGACATCAACCATAAACACGATAGGAAGGTACGGCGTACCGAAGTTAAATCTAAGGATGTTTACCTGAGATTACTCGTCAAAGTAAGTAAACCTAATTACCATCAGCAACTCATTGTATAAATGAAAGATACTTGAATAAGTAAATCGATCAATTTGATAGCTAACCTATTATTTTGACAGCTTTACAGATACTTGGCCAGGCGTACAAATGCCAAGTTCAACACGATTATTCTGCGGCGGTTATTCATGAGCCGCATCAACAGGCCGCCGATCTCGCTGTCGCGGCTGGTGCGCCACATGAAGAGGCCAAATCGTGAGGGTCTGATCGCCGTGGTGGTCGGAGCCGTGACCAACGACGTGAGACTGTACAAGGTCCCGAAACTGACTGTCGCTGCCCTCCACGTGACCGAAAAAGCTCGTGCCCGTATCTTAGCTGCCGGAGGTTCGTAGCAGTTTGATATAGGTTTAGTTTTTTGCTTGATAAGTTGTTAGTCTGTGCTATACTTATTGCGTGTTTGTGATTTGATTTTGTCGTGTTTAGGTTTCGTTCCAATCACAAGCTGTGGTTGCACAAAAAAAATTGTGCTGTTGTCCGAATTATACTGCTCATTAAAGTCCTTTATTTGATTTATGTGCTGCAGTCATAGATATACAAAATGCTAGGTAGGACTTAAACCATAAAATATGCAGTTACATTCAATGACAATAGTGCTTAAATAAAATATAAATGTAGTATCTATTATTTAAATGCCATGAATGTGTGTATAAGGCATAATCTCAGTTCAAAATGTATCAATATGTAACTTTTGGGTAAACATCACAGGTGCTTATAAATAGTATTACACTAGTGGACGCCCGCAGCTTTGCTCGCGTGTAATTAGACATAACAATAGTTTCGTTTATGCCTAGTAATATTATATAGCCTATGTCACACAGTGAAGATGCAGCTTTCTAATGGTGAAAGAATTTTTGAAATCGGTCCAGTAGTTTTGACAGTGCACGCCAGAATAGCTCGCAGATGGTAGATTTTTTCCGACTTACTTGACACTTATCATCATATTTTGGACAATTCACACAATATCTTTACAAATTGTAGCCTATGTGTTATTCTGATGTATAAGCTATATTATTGTTAAGTTTCATTAAAATCCATTCAGTACTTTTTATGTGAAAGAGTAACACATCCATCCATCCATACATACTTACAAACTTTCCCCTTTATAATATTAGTAGGATATATAAACTGTCACCTACTAGCACTGGCCAAATTATTAATACCCCTTATTCACAACCCATTCATTATCCCTCTGTGGGCATGGGTCTACTCTGAGAATAGGAGGCAAACATTCGAGAGAACTCGGGCATGCAAGCTGTCATGCTTCTTGTTATTGTTCACCATTATAGCATATAGCAATAAATTGCATAGAAAGCATATAACATGGAGTCATTGGTGCATGCTGCTATGATTTGATCCAGACCTTCATGTTCAGGGATCCAATTACAGCACTGGGCTACAACTGCTGATGTTGTGGTTGTATTGTGGTAAGTAACTGTGGGTCCCTGGTTGTAATCCCAGCTTGAGCAGATATTTAATTTGCATATAAAATTGTTGTTTTCTGTGTATACTCCACCCGCAACACAGGACTCGGTCTAGCACTGGGGTGTGTGTTTGAGCATTTATTTATTATCTATTGACGTATATGGGGCACAAATCCTAATTCTATGATACTATGTACTAGGAATTTAGAAGTATTGGCAGCCCTCCAATGAGGTGGACTGACAACCTGAAGGAGTCGGCGGGAAACTGTTGGATTCAGAAAATAGACTTTATAAATATTTATGTGGTGTGCCCAGAAACAGCAACAGCCCAGTGGCTATCGAAATCGCCTCTCACTCGAGCGGTCCGGGTTCATACCCAAGCGTGATGCACCAATGACTTTTCTAAGTTGTGCGATTTAAGAAATTAAAAGTCACTTGCTGTAACTGTGAAGGACACATTGTGAGCAAACCTGCATGCCTGAGAGTTCTTCATAATGTTCTCAACGGCATGTGAAGTCTGCCAACACATTTGGCCAGTGTGGTGGACTCAGGCCTAATCCCTCCCACTCAACGGCATGTGAAGTCTGCCAACACATTTGGCCAGTGTGGTGGACTCAGGCCTAATCCCTCCCACTCAACGGCATGTGAAGTCTGCCAACACATTTGGCCAGTGTGGTGGACTCAGGCCTAATCCCTCCCACTCAACGGCATGTGAAGTCTGCCAACACATTTGGCCAGTGTGGTGGACTCAGGCCTAATCCCTCCCATTCTGAGAGGAGACCCTAAGAGGAGTGCTCAACAGTGGGACAAAGAAAGAGAGGAGTGCTCAACAGTGGGACAAAGAAAGAGAGGAGTGCTCAACAGTGGGACAAAGAAAGAGAGGAGTGCTCAACAGTGGGACAAAGAAAGAGAGGAGTGCTCAACAGTGGGACAAAGAAAGGGTTGTGGTGGATGTGGTGTGCAATTAACATTATTTGTATGTGTATCAATGGTTCTCTGAACTTCACTGCAAAATAAACACCTGGAACAATTATTACTTTCAGGAGAGATCTTGACGTTTGATCAGCTGGCGCTGCGCGCGCCCACCGGCCGCAAGACTGTGCTGATGCAGGGCCGCAGGAACGCCCGCGAGGCCGTCCGCCACTTCGGGCCCGCGCCCGGCGCGCCGCGCTCTCACACGAAGCCCTATGTACGCACTAAGGGACACGAGCATGCCAAGCCGAGCAGGCGCTCCAATGTTTAGTTAATATAAGGAGTACTGTCTATTCTATTGTTTTATTTTATAAACACACCTCTCAAATTAACCACTGTCACTTATTTCACTGTTCATTTGCCTCCTATTATATTATTAAGATGATGATGAAGATAGATGAACCCTTTGAATGTCTGAATTTAAATCCACATGAGACAATTGATTTGTCTGAGCAAGATTGTTATATCTTTTATTCTATGGATCAGAGATACAGATGTATATCTTGATCTTACTAGGTAGAAAAACGATAAAGTAGCATATTTTTAAAACATACTGTATTTCAAATATCTTTACTATCACAGTAAGACAGATCTACTTAATTCGTAAATTATTAATCACAGAAATTGTTCATCCAATACTTTATAAGTATCTCATCTTGTAGAGTTATCCCAAGGACTTGTTTCAATTTCTTGACAGCTTCAGAAGCTTGGCCAGAAGATAGCTGAGCTGATTTTAATGTTTTCGCCATTCTGAAAATGAGAAACTTATTAGTCAGTTAAACTATAAAAACGAAGCAAACTCAAGGAAATGAAACTAGAAAACCTTACCCAAGCCATTCCAATTTTAGTGACAAAAGGTGCTGTGACAAAACTATGTCATTGAACTTGGTATTTTCAATTGCATTTTCAATTTTAGTCATCAAAGTAGGACCTAAAATTAATAGATTTTTTATTATTAAACCATTAGTGGCACACAGGGTTTTTTCTCACAACTGAAAAGGCATATTCCACCACAGTTCCAGTGCAGACTGGCAGAGGGATTAGTGGTCTACTCAATTGTCTGAACATGCACCTAATTCTGCATCCTTACATCAGAATAGGTGAGCAGTAATTTACCAAGATTTAAAACGTTAAGTTTTCTGAAGTTAAACAAAACCACCTTTACATTTAATTAATTGTAAACGCAGATACTAACATTTAGCAGGAATACTTTCAGTCCAAAGGCAATGAAAATTACTGTTTTCTGTTTGTTCAAGCACACAGACATTGGAAGATGGTGTCACATGTACATCTTCCTTGGCAGGTGCAATGCCTGCTATGTTGTGGTAGTTTGCATTGGGGAGCAATACACTTAGGCTTTTCACTATATTTTCAGGTTCAGGAGACTTAATAATGATCTGGAACAAAAATAAATGAGAAAAATAGTTTTCACTCATTCTTCACTGCAACCCATAGACGTCCCACTGCTGGGCACGGGTCTCACCCACAGACACAGCTACATAAGGTTTAGAGCATACTCCACCACCATACTCCACTCCATTTATTATGTATTTGGCATGGTATCCATTAGTATTTTCAAACTAAGAAAGAGAGTGCTAAAAGAAAACTGCATATTATCTGACCTTACCTTAACACCAACTAGAGTACAATATAATAAAATCCGAAATGTTTGCCTGCTCAGCAGATCTCGTAATGCCCTAAGAGGCATTACTTTGCTATCACTACTTGTTGAACAGGCATTCTCATCAAATATAGACCTTTTAGTTGAGTTTGGCTGCAATTTCATGAGCAAATCTTGGCTTGTGTATAGAGTTTCAGTAAACATCAAAGCACCCGTTTGTAGGATCCATGTGAAATGGGTGTGTAGTCTTTTATAAACATTTTCATCACCTGTTGAAGAGAAGTCATAAAACATAATCAAACTGCTTCTTAATACTTCTGAACTACCTGAATTTGTTAATAAATAACATACCTGTTAGTTGTAAAAGGGATCTGGATTGACCAAAATCATTTCGACCAGTCTTTAACCTAAGTGCTCTTTGAGAACAGATACTTTGCTCTTTATCATACACAATTTGGGCAAGATCTTGTAATTCCTTTGAAATCTTCTGAAATTATAAAAAAGTTATTTGTAAAAGAGAGGCTTGTGATATTGAAATGAATAAAATTCACATGTTAACAAGGCAACTATAAAAAGCACCCAGAAGCTAATCCATAGGCGTACACTTTTATGCTTGGGTCTCTCCCACTGCTACAGCTGAGGAAGGTCTAACTAGAGCATAGTCCACCACACTTCTCCAATGTGTATTGGTGGAAAAACCACCCATTTATATTTTATTTTAATTTCCTATTTAAAACTGCTTATATAGATAATACCAGAGTATATAGATACTCTGGTTTTTGTATTACTTGAGCTGTCATTGGTAAACAATCTTAGCACTATTTTTTATTGAAATACTAGTTTTTGCCAGCAGGTTTGCCTGTGGTAAATGTTTAATCAAGATAAGAATTAGTGTCATCTGTTCACGGTGAGCCAGACACCAATTCCAATAGATATGGAAAGCATCCCAAGGGGGAATAATTTCAGGACGAAAGGATGTGTTTCATCCATATCCCTTTTATGTGATTGAGTAACCGACATCTAAAGTTACAAACTTTCACATTTATAATTTTAGTAGAAAACTTGTAAAAATAATTAATACAAAAAAGAAGTTAATTATGGCTTATTATTTTATTATTATATTATTATTATTCTATTGTCCCTTTTTAATTTGTGTTTACCCTATCCATAAATTCTTAATTAAAATAATAAGACACCAAGATTGTTTACTAACTTAAACAAGTCACAAAAGTTTACTTTACAGATACCTGCATGTGTTGGGATAGTACTGGTGTAATAGTAAGAAGCATCATTTTGTCCTTCATTAGCACCACAATGGAGAAATGCCGCATCAGTCCCCTAGCCCATGTGTCCTTCAGCTGAAACATTAGACTCAGAACGTGCCCTTGACTCTCACTGAAGTACACCATACCACCTTCCTTGCTCCAACTCACCTACAACACGTTTTCTATATAATTTTCTTTTCTATAATCCAGCCAATAGTATCAAAGTAGGAAGCAATAGTACCTATCAATTTAGGAATTTACCTCGCAAGTAATACTCCGTAAAGCTGCCTGTCTCAAGAATGTAGTAACTTCAGAGTTTGGAACGGATTCTCTACTACAAAATATCGTGCCATCATCATCTCGCGACACTAACACCGTCTCCGAGCCAAGAGAAGTGCACCCACTGCATTGAACTGAACATTTAGACGATTCCGTTGTATGACTTTCCTCATCAGTTGTGAATGTACAAAAAAGTGGTCGAGGACCGTGAGCTTCACAAAAGTGGCACAATCCAACAATGGCATTCATAATTTTACTATATTCTAGCAACTTGCATATTTAATATCCCTTTATATTTTTTATTCATTATTTACGCCGTAAAGTGGTATTTACATTTCACATTTCACTTTTCCCATCCATCGATCGGTCGATCCGTCATAATGTCATGTCAACAGATGTCATTGATGACAGGAATGCACAGATATTCTTCGATACTACGTATGAATGAATGTCCAGATAATCAATTATCAATCGCACAGACATTGGAGCTTTATCAATGGTCTGTCGCCGGGATACAGGGTGGATGATTTTATTAGGCTTACCACGAGGACAGAGATTGAACTGCTTGCCCAACACGAAAGTGTCTCTGTTACGCACCCCTTTGCCACAGATTTAAAATATGAGTATACATTACATAGTACCCCTTGCTTTGGTGTTCAGCAAATTTTTAAAGGTATTTATTTCTATTATAAAGTACCTACTTTGTTGAGTGCGACCATGGAATTGGGAGAAGGATCGAGAACCCTCTGAAGTGGAATCGGTGGTCGGGAGCTTTAGGATTGGCTTTAGCCTTCTGGTTTTGTTGCCTGTGTTCATAGACGAAAGTAACCATGTACATTACAATCAGGGTGACCGTCTGCTTGTTAGTTAGGGTAAAATCTGTAGAAAAGGTAAGGTTAGACAAACTTAGTAAAACATAAAAATAAAGATTTCTAACGTATATTTATTATTTTTAGTACCACTAATGCATCAGTCAATTTTATCCTAATGTCATTTTATTTTTATCCAATATTAAATCTGTACGATAAAGCCCTATTCTTGAGCACTAAAAATGTTTTCAAATATTATTACAGTTTTAATATTTGTTTTTAAATATGGTCAGTAAGCAAAATAATGTGTAGACAAATTATGCTTGTACTGAAGGTTAGTAAGATGCGATATAATAAAAACACCAAGTCAGTCAATTTTCAATAACTCATTTATTGAACTGTACACTTGAGTCCAATTAATCTTTAACATCACAAGCACAGTTTCCATTTAGTCCTAAACATTATAAGTTAATAATTTGACTGTGCCACAATCACGCGAGGCGAAATGCCGGACGTTATACATTAAGTATGATATACACCGTGTCCCGTTCACTTCGGCCACTCTGCAGCAAATATGGTAACAAGCCCGCAATGCAACATGATTACGTTGTACTATATAATATAGATATAGACAGAAAACATAATGGAAGTATTAAAATAAATTATTTTAATTATAAACAAATCACATGTAACTGTGCCTATTGAAAAAATTTTTTCTAAAATGTTATTAAGCTATGTCCAGCCAGCCAGTGTTCACTTGGAGACGGGCTTGTACGCTATCTTTCTGGACTTGAGTGCGGACCACTTGTGCCGCTTGAAGTAGTAGACGACGGCTGCGAGTAGGGAGAACATGCCGAGGGCTTTGATGGTCATCTGGCGGCGGTCGTCGAGCTCCGGCTCGGAGGCCCAGCGCAGGAACGTGGCCACGTCCTTGGCGAGCTGGGAGGCGCTGTTTGGCGTGCCATCGGTGTATTCCGCCGCCTGAAAACGAAAATTAAAAAAAAAAATTTTTTTTTTTTGATGTGAAACATCTTTAGGCCGAGGGCAAACCAAATTTTTGGCGTGGCGAGCGTGGCGAATATGGAATATATAGTTCCGACAAATGAGGGTCGGAAATTATTTTATTAATAAAATTTATTAATATTTTTTTTTTCTTATATTATTATGTTTTAGTTCTTGTCATAATCTGTACTTTTGTGCATATTACTTGTACAACATAATTTCAATGTTTCACATCTGCCAGGCGTCCCGTGACGGCTCACAATTTTTTCAGGTTAAGATTACTGTGGGTTCACACTGGCAAAATTAATAACACAGTAAAACGTGTCTTTCGGTTTTGTCGATGTTTCGGATAACGTTTAGTGTCACAAAGATGTTGCTCATAGAATTAAGCTCGTTTAGCCTCACCCTTATAATTATGTCAAATTTTCAAACACAAAACTTTTTGACCAACACAGTGAACAACAAATAAGGCGATTATTGCAATGTATTGACTACATATCGTAGTCTTGTCAAAGGGAACGCGATATCGCTCGCTGCGACCCATAGACGTCCCACTGCTGGGCACGGGTCTCTCCCACATACACTTCTGCGGGAGGTCTAGAGCATACTCCACCACGCTGCTCCAATGCGGATTGGTGGAGGACGCGATATCAACAAAATATAATGTGAAGTGGAGGAGTACACGGAGTACTTGGAGGTGAAGACGATGTTCCAGCTGAGGAAGACGATGTTCCAGCTGAGGAAGACGATGTTCCAGCTGAGGAAGACGATGTTCCAGCTGAGGGTCCACATGCTGGAAGCGAGGAAAGCAGTCGACTTCAGCTCGTTTGTTGTATGCGTCTCAACGGAACTTCTGTCGACCTTCCTGGACGCAAATGGGGTTTTGTTCCGTAAATTTCGCGAACGTCGGCGAGTATCAACTCGCGCCTTCTAACGTGACTTAAAATTAAGTTATAAATTGATATTATTATGTATGTAGCGTCCATAGCCCAATGGCTCAGGTCGATTCAATTTGATCGAATGAGTTAAGCAACGACGAGCGCGGTCAGTTTGTGGATGGGTGACCGCTAGTGGCAAAATTTCATGGGCGCTACCGTGCTTCGGAGGGCACGTAAAGCCGTCGGTCCCGGTTGTTTTCAATGTTGGAAACAGTCGTTAAGCCTTGTCGAAGACCTTCGGGTGGCTTGAGAACATTCGACACTGGGTTGGCCACTAGCCCCTCCACCAATCCGCATTGGAGCAGCGTGGTGGAGTATGCTCTAGACCTCCCGCAGCAGTGTCTGTGGGGGAGACCCGTGCCCAGCAGTGGGACGACTATGGGTCGCAGCGAATGTATGTTAGTCTTTAAGGTATTTATGTTATGAGTCTTGGTTGCCTGAAATAAAAGATATTATTATATAATACTAGTTGACGCCCGCAGGTTCGCTCGCGTGGAATTAGACATAAAAATAGGTGCAGTATAGCCTATGTCACTCAGTGAAGATGCAGCTTTCTAATGGTGAAGGAATTTTTGAAATCGGTCCAGTAGTTTTAGTGTGAAAACATCACAAACAAATGTTTCCTCGTTATAATATTAGTATAGAAGTATAGATAGATAGATGCTGTGTACATGCTTCTGCCATCGAGTCGCCAGTCTCCATTCTCAGGGCTGCTGGAAGAAATTTCTGAAGGAAATAAGCAGTACCTTTGTACACCTCTTTCTTTTTAATTGTTCTTGTTCTATTCTCCTGTATGTACATGAAAAATAAATAAATAAAAATAGATGTGTATGGTTATAATACCTCGTCGAACAACACTTGTGCCATGGATATGGCGCCGCCGGGGAAGTACGGGTTGTAGTTCTGGCCCTCGCGCAGCGGCACGCCGGCGGGCGGCTCGCAGTAGCCGGTGAGCAGGGCGAATATGTAGTCCTCGCCCCCCTTGCGGCCGGACACTATCAGGGACAGGTCCGGGGGGTAAGCACCTGGGGACAGGGAATTAGGTTGATATAAAATTAAATTAAATAAATAAAAAAGTTAATATTTCCTGCAAGAATATTACAATGCTATAAATGCTAATCTATATACATATATAAAAATGTTATGTTGGTTTGTGAACGCTTCAAAAACTCAAAAAGTTCTGCACCGATCGAGCTGAAATTTTAGCATGATATATAATTAGCATCAAGGATTGTTTTTATCTAATTTTTGCATCAGCGAAAAATATTGTATATCCACAAGTATTGCAAAATTAAACTTATATGACATGTATTCATTGTTTCGTTTCTCATTTCGCAACCATTCAATCACAATGTGCCACAGCGAAGCGTGGCAGGGTACAGCTAGTATCTAATATTTATTTCATTAATTTATTTATTTCATTAATTAATTAATTAATTTAACTTTATTGATACCTCTAAAGAGATATACAAAATAACCTGCCCACTATAGGAGGTTCTAGGTTGATATAGTATTTATGCTTGCTATTTAGGTCCACAGCTCATTATGATATTGCACACTTACTGCTTAAAAACAAGGTTGGAAATTATCAAGATAATTATGTTCATTGATAGTTATTGGATAATTATCCCGTTATTATCTAACAATATAAGGTAATTTACTTTTAATTATTCTAATTCTTTTATTACAAAAACAAAAATTGACTTTAGAAATAAGTATTTTTATTTATCTTCATTATTACTAATACTAGATACTATTACTACTTAATTACAGTACTCCCAAATTAATAATGCGCATGCAAATCTTCGCTAATTGTCGTATTCCCGGAAACACCCGAATCATTGAATCGGAGAAAGCCCTCAACAATGCACTTGCATTTTGCACCTTGTTCGAGTCAAAGTCATATGTCAAATCATGTGAAAAAATTGAAAACAATTCGGTTGGTCGGCGGCTGTCGCCGGTCAGTCAAAGGTCCGTCAGTCGTCTTTATATACTGGTGAATTTTAAAGAGCTGCTATTACACACCCTTCTTGGTTTTGTTTTCAAAGGTGAATTTAATTTCAACTTTAATTATCTTACTCAAATTGAAATAGTTTATTTTGTAAAATAACATACTAACTGTTGGCGATGGAAATAAATAAAACCACCGAATCGTTTTGTTACTTCAGCGTGACAGCTGACGTCTTTATTCTTTTTTTTTTTTTTTTTTTTTTTTTTTTTATTTTTATTTATTTAATGCTTCATTAACAAAATTACATGCAACAAACTTATATATAACACAGGCCAAAAAAGAATAACATGTAGTTTCAATTAGAAATGAAGACAGCTAACATATAAGAGTACATAAACACACATAAAATATACACGAATATAAAGCGAATAACATAACAAAAAATGAAAAAAAAAAAAAAATTACTTTACAAATTGGAAATTAAACCGAAAAAAAAAAAATTAAAAATTAAAAGCTTGTAGATTTGGATTGGGAATGGGGTGCAAGACTCTATGTATTTTTCTTTTAAATGATACAAGTCCATCACGAAAGAGGTAGATGGTAAAATCTTTAGCTAAAAATTCCTTCAGAAGCCTGCATAACCGTGGAAAAATGGAGTGGTGCCCTAAATTAGTTCTATATATATTGTGGGTACTACATTAAGATTTATGCCGTTTATGTGGTAAGCTACTGTGAAAGTATTATAATTACGAGTGAAATTGACTAGGGAGCATTTTTCAGGGTTTAGGAGCATTCCGTTTTGTTTGCACCATGCGGATAATCTGTCTATGTCGTCTTGTAAAGCCCTAGCATCGTTCATGCACGTTACTGGTTTAGCAATTTTGATGTCATCAGCAAAAATAAAGCATTTAGAATTTTGAATAATACTCGTGACGTCATTTATAAAAATATTAAATAAGAGTGGCCCCAAAATAGAACCCTGGGGCACGCCCGAGGAAGCAGTATAAAAGTAAAAATGTAGCCCTTGATTACTACGCATGAAGGTCTATTATTAAGGTAAGATGACAGCCATAGTAACAAGGATCCGCCTAAGCCAAAACTTGCCAGCTTATTCAAAAGAAGTTGGTGATTTACCTTATCAAACGCTTTGGATAAATCTGCATATACCGTATCTACCTGAATGCGTGCGTCTACTTTACTCGTAAGATAGGTTATAAGGTTTTCTCAAAAGTATTAAGCTTTATATTTTTCTAAGGTGCGTTGCCTACACTAACATTTTTACACACGTTAAATACATATTAAGTACCAGAAAAAAACATTTATAAAATCAGATTTAGGCTTATATACATTTTAATAGAAAGATACACATGCATAAAGAAACAAATATATAAAACAATATAGGAATAAATAATATTAGAAAGTATATTAGTACATAATGCAATAATACAAGAAATAAAATATGCCTAATTCTTCCAGAATGGATAAATTTAAACGTGGAAAGCCGCTTAAGTCACAAGCACGGCAAATAGTATTTAATGTGTACCTTTATTTCTTAAATGAAGCCAATGTTTTCGAAAGAGACCATGATGGTTATTTAAAAAAAATTCAGGACCGTGTTACAAAAGCTACAGGAATTTCACGACGAACTTTGAGTAATATCTTAAACGAAAAAAAAAACAGAATCAATCAATGAAATTTTCCTCACCGAAAAAAGGAAAACCTAAAAGTACATTTCGGCTGGGACTTGATGATTTCCACTACTGTGTTATTCGTAATATGATATACAATTTTCAGTTGACGCTCAAAGAACTCCCAACTGTAAATAATTTGAGAAAAAAGTTGATCGAAGATATTAATTTAAAAGGTTGTGCAGAGACTTTAAGGCTGATCTTGAAAGAAATGGGGTTTAGGTTTCTGAAAACTGATAATAACAGACGGTTACTTATGGAAAAGCATGATATACGTTTAAAAAGGATCAAATATCTCAGAGAAATACAACAGCTGAGGAATTCTGGTAGAAACATAGTGTTTATGGACGAGTCATACGTGCATACATCACATACTAAGGGTAAAACTTGGCAAGATAGCAGCAAAAAAGGTATAAAACAACCCATTTCCAAAGGAGAGCGAATAATTATTGTGCACGCAGGCAATGAAAAAGGCTTCGTCCCAGGGGCTCTAATGTTACATAAATGTGTCGACTCAGAAGGTGACTATCATAAAGATATAAACGCGGAACGTTATCAAACTTGGCTACGCAATCAATTGATTCCCAACTTGCCTCCTAATAGTGTGTTGGTAATTGACAACGCCCCATATCATAATAAGCTGTCTGTGAAACCACCAAACTCAAACACACCTAAAGCACAAATGATAGCTTGGTTACAACAACACAACATTCCGCATGACCCAAAGAAACTGAAACCCGATTTGTATGAAATTATTAAAAGTCATAAAGAAAAATATACAGAATTCGCCATAGACCGTATAATGGAGGAACATGGGCATAAAATTATACGATTGCCACCATATCATCCCGATTTTAACCCCATTGAAAATATTTGGTCCCAAATAAAGCATCACGTAGCCAAAAAAAATATTGCAATGACTGTCAAGTCAGTTAAAGATGCTATATTAGAAAAAATCAATAATATAGGATCAGAAGAATGGAAAAAAGTTTGTGATCACGCTGTTAAATGCGAAGATGAATATAGAAAATTTGACCCAAGAATCGATAGTTTTTCCGATGAAATGATTATTTACACGGGTGATAGCAGTGGGGAAAGTGTAAATGAACAAGAGCATAATGAAAGTTCTGATGAATCTAGGATGTCAGGAATAGAGATCCTCCTTGATTCTGATTAATTATTTGTAATTTTAATATTATTCTGGAATGATCAGTGCTGTAAATACTTTTGAACTGAGATTATAATGATTAGATTTTAATGTAAACCTGTGTTTGAAAACCATTTTTAAGAAAATGCACTTAACCACTCTATACACATATCGTCTTCCGACGCTCGGGGAATGCGACCTTTGCCGAACAGTAACGAAGATTTCTATGCGCATTATTAATTTGGGAGTACTGTAAACTAATCAATGGGATATTATCATCCTCATCGTCTGATTTGTTAATGTTATTATCAATGTTATGTATCAGTACATAATTATCGCGATAATTATCAAGATTATTATCTTGATAATTATCCCGTGCAACCCTGCTTAAAAAACCATCAAACCGCTCGTTCCGACACTGCATTCGCGGCTGTTGTATACCGAGTGTATACCGAGCGCCGTGGCGCGTAAATATGATTCGCGTTTCGACCGTTTGTATGAAGATAGAATACTGTTAGATAATAAAATTATACCGTGCCTATTGTTGTGCCTGTAGGGTTGTACCTTTGAATTAATCAGCTTACCGGCCCGTTGGCGCAATCGGTAGTGACCCTGTCTGTTGCGCCAAAGGTCGTGGGTTCGAATCCCACTCAGGACAAATATTCGTGTGACGAACACTTGTATTTGTTCTGTGTCTGGATGTCAATATTATCTATTTAAGTATGTATTTAAAAATATCTATGTATGTATATCATAGTCTCTGACACCCATAACACAGGCTCGCGCCTACTTTGGGGTCAGATGGCCGTGTGTGAGAATGTCCAAGATATTTATTTATTTATTTACCGTTATTGGCGGCTCTGGCAGCATTCTCGTTGGGGTACGGCGATGGGAGGTAGTCGGAGAGCTTGCCGGGCCTCTCGAAGTAGTTGCCCTCCTCATCGGGACCGTCCTTCACCATCACCTGATATTCAAAATATGAGGCAATTAGTTACATGTAATAGTTATAATCAGCTGATTTAATATCTACTAGTGGACGCCCGCAGCTTCGCTCGCGTGGTATTAGACATAACAATAGTTTCGTATGCACATAGTAATATTATATATACTATGTCACACAGTGAAGATGCAGCTTTCTAATGGTGAAAGAATTTATGAAATCGGTCCAATAGTTTTTGTGTGAAAACATTACAAACAAATGTTTCCTCTTTATAATATTAGTATAGATTAGTTTGCCTTAATTGGGGATGTTTTCCTCATATATGCTAAATGGACACAAGTTCTAACATATTATTATGGCTTTTTAGCATATTATACTCGTATACTATATAGTATACAATGTATAAAGGCTTTATGCCAGTGGAATTTAAAATACAAACCAAAAAAGTCAAAGAAATTTTCTTAAGTAATTCCAACCAAGGATTCACAACTATGTAAGATTGAAATAATAATAAATGAATGCCTCAAAATTGTGACATTGTTATCATACTAACTAAAAGCACAAAAAATTACATATTATGTAGTTGATAATGCAACAAATTAATAGTTATGAGATAAGTTTCCCAAAGATTGTGATGTTGTCTATGAGTCCTTTAAACTGTAGGATACTTTTGTAATATTGTTACAAAAATTTTTTGCGTCTTAAAATATTCATTACTGTCTTGTTGGCTTAGTGGTCGCAAACGTGTTTGCTAAGCGAAGGTTCTGTTTCTGGGCTAGATCCTTAGGTCCAGCGGAGTATTATTGTGCTTTTCTAACTTTAATTTCCTAGCAGGAGCCTGGAATAGTGTCCGGTATATGGCAATAGGCTCGCCACCTCTTACATGGGATCTATACATATCTGGTGAAAAGTGGGTGTCTACTCAGCCTACACTACTACTACCTCTGGGAACATACTCCATATATGTGTTCCCCAACCAGATCTGAACTCAGGACTCGCAGCATCTTACCTCTGCAGCCTCAGCCTTGGCCTCCTCTTCGGTGTGGGAAACGTTGACCAAGTTGCGGAAGGCGATGTACTGCAGGGAGTGGCACGCCTTGCACACCTGCTTGTACACTTCATAGCCTCGTCGGACGCTAGAATCGATAGAGTATGAAAACGATCAAGGGAGAGTTGTTATTATAAACTACTGCCTCATTGCACTGGCAGTGGTAAACGTGACTGATAAGCAGAATACCACAAATTACTTAATAGTTATTGCAATTCTATGTATAATATACATTATGAATACCATAATTTTCAAGTTTGAAAATTTTAGCTCTGCAGTTCTTGTATGCCTGCAATTGACACATTAATTGAAATATTTTTTTCTTTTTTTCATTGTCTTTGATTGACTGCTTAGATGGTCTAATGGTTGTAAGAATGACTGCTAAGCTAGAGATCTTGGGTTCAATTACTGCATTGCTCAAAGTATTATTTACCTCTGCCTGCCCCTTGGGGAATTATAGGTGTTATGTTACATTGATTGACCCATAGACAAGACCCACAGACTTAACAATATTAATATTCTGTTCCAGTCTTAATAAGTTAACATACCTGGCATGGTCAAGGGACTTGAACCAGCCGTCATGGCTCCATGGCTGGTGGAAGGGATGGGCCTCTGTCCCGGAGGCTTTCACTGACTGTTCCAAAGCAAACAGCAAAGCCCCCACGCCACCACCAACTACCCCTAATGTTGATAGCAACTGTAAAAGAAATTAGGATTTAATAATTTTATTTCTTATTATTAATAAATTTATTATTAAATGTCTCTCTTCAGCCCACTGAACATAGGCCTCTCCCAAAACATCGTTAAATATATTCTTTCAGTCCATTATGATAAAGTCTATCTCAATTCTAGACCTGCCATTAGGGCTATGCCATGTCCGTTTCCTCTGGAGATTTTTCTTGAAGAATGAGTTCATCAATGAAAGCCCCTGGTTCTTGATGAAATTTACCAGCATTTGGCCTCTATGGTTTAGTGTAATTTAAACAAAAGTGGTAACATTAAATGTCTTCTATTAATTTATGGGAGATTCAAATCAGTTCTATTCTATTCCTTCCAGATCTCAGGTCCTATCCCAAGTTAGAAGCCTGCGTATAGGCCTTGAGTATAATATGATCTTCACAAATTATATTATACAGATATTATTAAACAGATTCTACTGCAGTTATGTTGCATATTGTAGACTGAAATTTTAATATTTCTTTTCCATATGGACAGTAAAAAAAAGAAATTAATAAAGTAAACAGGTATGTAACAAAAATTAACTCAAATTATTATTTTGATTTGTTAGTTCATTTAAATATTATTTAAATTAAATTCTATTTTATATAGTGTTTCATATATTAAAAAATGACAGAGGATAATGATTTAGACTTTATTTATTAAGTTAAAATCACTAGTAAAAATATGGTATGCAACATTACATTATAATGATCTGATGAGATACCTGGGACACAATAGATTTAAACAATCTATTCATTCATTACTAACTACTGATTTACTACCATTGTCTATTTTAACGCAGTATTGACACGAATGATGAGAATTTAGGCCAGTGTTGAGTTCAATATACAATCATAATGCCCATTGCATCACATCAATGAACTAAACTGTATTATTACTTACCAGCTTTCTGTTTCTGGTCCATCCCTGAGTGTTGGTGGACAGCTGACAAACCTGCAATGGACGGTTACCATTAGATTTCTGCACTTGTTACATAATGTTTTGCAAGGTTATTACCAGCCCTTTGAAACCTAATATGCACTGAGGTACTATTTCGCTAGAACTAATGCTACGCAACCACATTCTTACTTATAACACATTAATAGTCCCGGAAATTATCAAAATTGCTAAAATACACCCCTTACACCATGGTTATTCCAATGACATGTTTTTTTTATTACTCTATCCCCGAAATGCTCTTTATAGTATAATAATACACTCAGTTTGTTATTAATTACGAATTCCAGTACCTGGGGTGCAACTTGGCCATAATTTTTCAAAAGTCGTGCCCCAAAAATCCTGCCTACCGCGGCCGCCATGATAATGAAACGTCGTAATGAAAGACCGACGGGGGCGAAACGACTGACAAATTGACAGCAAGAATGTTGGATGTTGTGCAGAATGACAATGACATTAAACGTATAACTGCCATGACAAAAATTATTTTATTGCAAGTTATAAGATTTTTTTTCCTCATCCTAATTACAAACGTTCCCGTACAATAAGTACGCAAGCGAGTGTTGGGAATCTTGTTTATTATTATTTTTCTTTTGCCATAATAATCAGTTTGACTACGGTCAATGTACTACTTTTGGTACATTTTTTAAATTACTATTGACGCTTTTCTCGACTTTAACTCAACTAGTTATTGTCCGGCTGGCACGCCTGCGCCACATGCACATTTATGCGGATTATCTCCCGAGGGTCGACTTCTCTCTAGGGTGCTTTAGGGCCATCGTCCCACTGACCAGGCGGAATTAGCTGCTAACTCAATGTTTTTATTCAAAGTCACAGAATAAAAAAATCACCATAAAAGAACGAATTAGTTTACTAAGAATCCAATAAATCATAATAAAATCTATATCTATATCAAGTTGAGGCGTCAATTAATTTTCAAAAAGGACACCTGAATTACATACATCTTTATATTAGTTGCTAAAAATTGTACTTATTGGATCCACAGAGTACATTAAATACACTGAAAAGTGGATCTTTGGAAGGTTTTTGCAACACTAGGTTTTTGAGTGGCACAGAGTACTTTGTTAATTTGTTATCTATAGAAATTGAGTGGTCTAATAAAATTCAAATTGACACATGTCACTACTTTATTTTGACTGACATTTCATGCAAGTAAATTTCTATTTTTATCACATTTTGAATTGAATTCTCTCATAATTTTAGTTTCTTAATTCCGTGTAATCATGTAAATGATTGTAAAATTATTTCAGCTGGCACTGAGAAATAGTTTAGCAGTTTCATCATCCATACGGTACGTAAAATATCTGTTGTAACTACTTAGATAATTAGAATCCAAAAAGTTTATCGGCTTTTTAATTTTTTGCCATACTGCGGTCACAAATCGCTCGGAAATGTGACCGCAGTATGGCAATAGGATAGGCTCACCACCCCTACACACACAGCACACATGGGACCTAAACAACTGGTGAAAGTGTGTGCTACTGCACACCTCTGCTGATACTGATATACTTAAAAAGTTATTTTTAAATACACATTAAATAGATTAAAGTAACTGCAAGCTCGTTTGCTATCTTGTATCCATAAAATAAAATAAACTTTAGTAACATCCAGACACAGAACAAACACCAGTGTTCATCAAACAAATGATTTTTTAGGTTTTAGTTTTTAGCAATATTCTAAATTCTAAACAGAATAAAATTGGTACTTGTTGTTTAAATTATATTAACCCATATCAAACTGCATTCACAGATTCCAAACAACATTAATTAGCACTGAAGTAAAAATGCAAGTATTCACTCAAAAAAGGAACCCAATAACTGGAAGTACAGAGTGGGATGTGCAACATGAAGACTATGACTTCCACCAGGAGATTGCACGGTCGGCTTTTGCTGATATGCTCCATGACACAGAGAGGAACAAGAAGTATCACCGAGCGTTGCAACAAGCTATAGAAAAGATGCACCAAGATGGAAAGAAAGCTAATGTGTTAGATATTGGTAATGTATTTGTTGTGAATTTTTCTTCTTCACTACATGCCTGTTTAGTGTGTTACAATGTGCCAATTATTAACTAAAAAGTAAAACTACAATTTGAAAAAAGTTCTCATATTAATAACGTGCGGTTTCTAAAACACTCAACTCAAATGTTTTATATTTTATTTCTAGTTAATTTATTTCTGTACTGCTTATACTTTCATGTCTTGAACTCTATTAAACTTAGGCCAATAACTTTGGGTTTCAAGCTGATTCAGATCAAAAACCAAAAAAAATCATTCTATTAAATTCATGAAAAAAAATCATCAATATTTTTGTGATTCATACTTATTTCAGGTACAGGAACCGGCTTGCTATCAATAATGGCGGCAAGATGCGGAGCAGACTCTATTGTAGCCTGCGAAGCATTCAAGCCCATGGCAGATTGCTGCATAAAGATTATGCAAAGGAATGGAGTTGCAGACAAGATAACTGTCATCCCCAAGAGATCCACTGAACTGACTGTTGGGGAAAATGGTGATATGAAGCAAAAAGCTAATATTTTAGTCACCGAAGTGTTTGACACTGAGCTGATCGGTGAAGGTATGTTGGAGAGTAACCCATATTCATAAATTGTAATTTAAATATAGAATTGAAATTGGATAAAACGAGTACAATAAAATCGTTTATTTTGCATACTGGAAAACAACAAAACACAAAAGATGCTTTGCCATTAAATAGATAAATATATAGAATACTTACTACATGCCAAGGTTTAAAGTTTTATTCACACCATATTGAATGTAAAAAGAGTTGATTGCTTTCAAACAAGGCCTGTCTTGGCTGGGTTCAAATTCATGTGGCATGCACCAATGATTTTTCTAAGTTATGTGCATTTTAGACTGTTGTAACAGTGAAGGATAACATTGTGAGGAAACCGACATGAACATAGTATCACGGACTACACACTATGGTCCTTACACTATGATAGTATTGTTGCATGTGAAGTCTCACAACCTGCTCTTAGCCAGGAGGGTGGACTAAGGCCTAAAGCTAAATGTTTCCATTCTGAGAGGAGACCTCAGCTCAACTGTGGGACAAAGAAAGGGTTGTGGTGGTGACCCATTTAGTTATCTGTTTTTTTGTCCTTATGTGTTATGCAAACATTTTTGAATCTGACAGAAATAACTACATATTACAAATACAAAAGGTTAACTGGAACAGGAAGAAATTGCTTTTCAGCAAAAATATGGCCTTTTTGTACGCTATCTACAATAAATTAAATTACGTCATATGTATCTATTCTATGTATTAATATAGAGTACTTATTTGTGTTGATTTGTGGCATTCTTTTCTGACCTGCATTATTTCCTTTTCAGGTGCTCTTTCAACATTCTCGCACGCCCACAAATACCTACTAGAAGAAGATTGCATAGTTGTGCCTGATTCAGCAATCATATATGCACAAGTAGTGGAATCTCCAACACTTCAGAAATGGAACAAACTCAATGATCTTGCAGATGAAGATTTGCAAATTGTGTTGAGAACACCACAAAAGGTACACAATTAGAGCTCTTGTACATGCTAAGAAATTTCACTGTCTGCCGCAAATAGGACCAAAGAATTATGCTATGTTATGTTAACTACAAGAATTTTGGCAGATCTAGGCACGAAAATTCGTCTCTGGTGTCGAATTTTAGATTAGACATAATAATAGATCTTCTTAACACGTTAACACAAATAGCTCCACAAATTTGTAATGAATCCGTAAATGTTATATCTTAAGTTTATTTTACACCCTTAAAGGTAACATTTCTGCAAACTTTGAATGCCATATTTATTTAACTATATCTAATCAATAGCCTAAAATATAAATTTTATGTTTATAGTCCTGAATATGACAATACTTTCATACAACCTTTCATCCCCCTTTTCAACCCTTTACAACACTTTTTGCCAATTAAAATGTAGCCTATGTCCTTTCTTAGGCTCTAGACTAGACTATCTGTGTACCAAATTTCATTTAAATCGGTTCAGTAGTTTTGGCGTGAAAGCGAGACAGACAGACAGAGTTACTTTCGCATTTATAATATTAGTATGGATTTTTCGCACCCACTGAGTACCTATTTCATTATTTAGCCTTAAACATTTTGTTTAATGTTGAGAAACATTTCGATGATTTCAGATGAAGGATTGTCCAGGCAGCGTAGCGGTCCACGACATCCAGCTGTCGCAGCTCCCGCGTTCCGCGTTCAAGGAGCTGTCGGACCAGGTCCCCGTGTTCTCGTTCGACTGGTCCGGCCGCACGCCGCTGGAGACGGCCAGGGTGTCCAAGCAGAGGTTCACCGTGGCCGGCACGGGCAAGGCGCAGGTCGTGTTCATGTGGTGGGAGCTTAATATGGATCCGGAGGGTTTGTTGAATTTTTTTTTTAACTTGACACAAGTCTGCCGAAGAACCTTCTACAATTGCAGCAAACCACAACTATTTGCCTAGTCACACCTTCTACAATCAAGGAACTTGACCCCAAAGGCATCCTGGGATTTATCCGAGTGATTGGCCTTTGGGATCAGGTTTGAACTTTTGGGGGCTAGCTACAATAGATCTCAATAGGTCGCAGTGGCTTATGGGCATAACTGCCCACACCCCCGTCCTATAAATAATAATAATAACCACAACTAAAACGAAGAAGTGAAGGATTGAATAAAATTATTTTACCCTTATACCATTTTCTTCCTGTCATAAATATTGTACCTATTTCCTAACTAAAGTGTGTACATAAATTATTAAATAAAAATAATTAAATATTAAAACTTAAAAATCTGGATCATCAGAATTATTGTAGTTCTTTAAATCCGGCTTTCAAAAGTCCTTTATGAGACTGAAAATGTTTGATTATCTTGTGAGTTGAATAAAATAACTAAGACAAATTCCTGTGATTTGAAAGAGTACCATGTTTTAAATGGAATTTTATTTATTTCAGGTAAGATATTGCTAAGCTGCGCACCCTGGTTCTGCCATCCCGACGCTGACATTTCAGCGGAGCGGCCACAGGACACCATTCCATGGCGCGACCATTGGATGCAGGCAGTCTACTATCTCCCAACCAACCAGAACGTTACCAAGGACTCTGAAGTTACCCTGGTCTCCTGCCATGACGAATATTCCCTGTGGTTTTACTTGGAGGATTCAGATACTACGTACAAGAATTATGACCGACCTGCTTGCGATTGCGGTGTTCACATGACATTCTCAAGAACACATGTTTCCTATCTGAACGATGGTAAGCGAAGTAAGAAGTACCTCGCTTGGCTCAAGGAAGAACTGGTGAAAAACGATGTCGTTCTAGATTTGAATGGAAGCAGCTTTCTAGGCCTGGCCGCTGCAAGAATAGCAAAAGAAGTTTACATCCTTGAACCGGCCGCTCTGAACGTTGAAATACTCAATGACTATATCAAGGAGAACAGCTTGGATAATGTGAATATAGTGTCGGATGTAGACAATGTGTTGGACCTAGTGACGTGTGTTGTGTGTGAGCCAAATTTCAGCAGTGCAGTGTTGCCGTGGGAGAATTTGAAGATGGCATATCTGTTGCACAAGTTTAGTGAGAAATTGGGGGATCATGTGAAAATTGTTCCGGAAGTCTGTGAATTCTGGGCAATGCCGGTGGAGTTCCAGGATTTGCACAAGATTAGGATTCCGCTTGGCGTATGTGAGGGAATCGATATGGGCGCGTTTGATAGTCTTGTTGAGGTGAGACTTTGTTTTGTGACTTTTCTATAGATTTTATTTTACTGCGACTAACTAACTAACTGCCTCGTTAGTATTGTGGTCGCAAGCGCAACTGCTGGGCTGAGGTCCTGGGTTCATTACCTGTTTGGGGTTCAAGTACCACTTAAATGGATTGAAACGGATTGTGACCGGTTTATGGCAATAAGATAACATACCTGATGAAAAGTAGGCATATACATATACAAATACTCAGACGTGATAATATTTTTGTGCCGTGTGCTTCTCGATAGCTTCAACTTTGTAAAAGTGGCGGAAGATAAGTCAGTCACAGTTGTCATGGGCGACAGCGGATGGGTGGTGCTGCAAATTGTTTGCTATCTTATATCCATAAAAAAAGATAAAAATGTAACAAAGTTAATTATATTATTATATACAAATATTTATGTACATATATACAGGGTGTCCCAGGAAATAGTGTCAAGCGGTAGCCTAGAGATAGAGCACCCCTAGGGCTACCCGAATCAGCCCCATGTATGTTCTGCAACTTTTCGTAGTTTTCGAGTTATGATTTTTTTTGTATTTTTTTTTGATACCTTGGTTTATTTGACATTATTGGTCACAGAGGGATAAATTGTTGAGATACAAGCTTGATTTTTTTTTCTGAAATAGGTGAATAGTACTTATTGCAGATACAAAAACAATTGTGGGCCCATATGCTACTATTAAGCCATAAAAAAATGTTGAACTCTAAGTTTGTTAAAATTTTAAAATTAAGGATCTCTTTTAGGACGATTTAAAAAAAAACTTATTCTAAAAATGTTTCCAAAATCTCTTTCAAAAACTTCCCAATTTCATTAGCTATTTGCCATGTAAATTTCATAGAGCTATCTCTACGGCTTCATCCTTGAAAGAATGTTTTAAACACGGTAAGTCGAAAAAACTTAATTTAAAGATCGGGCTAAATAAAACTAAAAATTAATTATCATTGATTGTTCATTATTAAATTACAAAATGTCTCCCTTCCTGCGCAATGGCAATTCTACATCGCCTTTCTACAACGTTTAAAATGAGATTCGTCTGTTCACAAAATCGTATTAAAAAAATAAAGACTTTTTTAAGGCGATGTAGGATTGCCATTGCGCAGGAAGGGAGACATTTTGTAATTTAATAATGAACAATCAATGATAATTAATTTTTAGTTTTATTTAGCCCGATCTTTTAACTAAGTTTTTTCGACTTACTGTGTTTAAAACATTCTTTCAAGGATGAAGCCGTAGAGATAGCTCAATCAAATTTACATGGCAAATAGCTGATGAAATTGGGAAGTTTTTGAAAGAGATTTTGGAAACATTTTTAGAATAAGTTTTTTTTTAAATCGTCCTAAAAGATATCCTTAATTTTAAAATTTTAACAAACTTAGAGTTCAACATTTTTTTATGGCTTAATAGTAGCATATGGGCCCACAATTGTTTTTGTATCTGCAATAAGTACTATTCACCTATTTCAGAAAAAAAAATCAAGCTTGTATCTCAACAATTTATCCCTCTGTGACCAATAATGTCAAATAAACCAAGGTATCAAAAAAAAATACAAAAAAAATCATAACTCGAAAACTACGAAAAGTTGCGGAACATACATGGGGGTGATTCGGGTAGCCCTAGGGGTGCTCTATCTCTAGGCTACCGCTTGACACTATTTCCTGGGACACCCTGTATAATTGACTAAAGTATTTAAACTTCTTTATTAAACCTTAAATTAGGTTAAACAAACGGCGGATTTGCTCTACTTACAAAATTAATGAATCTGAATGTATTAATGTGTCCCCCCCAGAGGTCGCGGACGATAAGCGACGCGGAGGTGGAGGCGCAGCCGCTGTGGGAGTACCCGTGCCGCAGCCGCGGGCGCGCGCGCCGCCTGCTGCGCGTGGACATGCGCGCGCGCAGGCCCAAGTACGCGTGCGACGACACCTTCCTCGTACAGTGAGTGTTACATACTGTACATGGCGTAACTTTCACGTATTACAATACACCCTGTATCTATATATATAAGGGAGAAGGTGACTGACTGACTGACTGACTGACTGACTGACTGACTGACATATCAACGCAGGGCCTAAACTATTAGGGTTACAAACTTGAAATTTTGCACAGGGGTTCCTTTTATAACGTAGGGGAGCACTAAAAAAGGATTTTTGAAAATTCACCCCCTAGGGGGGTAAAACGGGGGTGCAAATTTAGTATGAAACTTTGCCGTTTTTGAAGTTAGTGAATGTCTAATTCCACGCGAGCGAAGCTGCGGGCGTCCACTAGTCTTAATATAAATATTTCTTGTGTACGTGTGTATGACAGTGAACTCCTCCTAAACGGCTGAATAGATGTTGATAATTTTTTTTGTGTATGTTCAAGGGGATTCGAAAATGGTTTAGTTTCACAATTTACTCAACTGAAAAATGTTTTTTAAACACTATTTTAGTATTTTTATTTTTACCCGTCGTTCATTGACGTGAAGCATCGCGTCACTTTGACATTTCATAGGGCAGCACAACGTTTGCGGGGTCAGCTAGTAAACATATAGTTTCAAGAAAACGTGCTTACTGGCTTACTTAAAACCGCATTTTCAGTAGAATAATAAGCTTTTTTTTTAATTTAATGTGACAACTTCATTCCAAAAAACGTTTCCATCTTCCAGCGATTCGCCTGGAGAAGCCGAACACACAATAAACGGGTTCGCAGTGTGGGCGACGTGGCTAGTCGGCGGCAAAGCGATCAGCTCTGGGCCCGTGGAGTTGCCCACTGTTGGGGAACGCGTCACCTGGGACGCGCACACCAGGCAGGGTGTTAAAATACTTGTAAGTATTATGGTTTTGGATATCAGAAATTTTGTTGGCCGAAAATAATGGGCCGTAAAGTACACACATTGGTGTATGAATCATTATGCATTGGCACTTTGGAACTTTCATCTCTGAAATGAATGCCAGATGATGTGCCATTTCCGAGCACTGAATTAAGGTGACATACCTTCCTCTTTTATAATTAAAATATTTTATTTAACTTCACTCGTATGTATGTATGTCCTGGAATCTTGCAATCAATATTTCACCCACTTCAACTGAAGCTATCGAGCTGAAATTTGGCATACATACATATTTGGTTCCGATGACACGAAATAAATTTTTTTTATAACATTTATAAAAAAAAAATTATCTGATAAATCAATGAGTATAAGCAAAAAAAAATTAATCTAAAATAACCTGTTTACTTCCAGAGCAAAAGTCACACAGTGAGCGGCACGCATAAGTGGAGTTACCAATTGGTCTGCGACCTGGAGAAAGGCCAGTTTGACCTCAGCCTGGATCTGGTGCTGGACGATGGTGCTATCAGTTGAATACTTAATTTAGCTATATATTATGTTATTTAGAAATATAGTAATAGTATATTGACAATAGAAATATGTGTTTTATTTTACCCCCCAAACCTTTTCAGATACATTTCAGATCATAATCCGTGAAAGCTTCTTTTATATTTAAAATCAAAGCATTAGCAATGTACGGTATAAGGTATGTTTAAAAAAAAAAATCCTGATCGTCGTCCATACGAAATACATTCGGTATTTCGTATGGACGACGATCAGGATTTTTTCGCTCAAAAAATATTTGCATCTAAGCAGTTTCGACCTTTTAGCCACTATTCTTATTTTGGTATTAGTTTGATATCTCAACAATAGAATCAATAAATGTCTACTGTACACATTTTTAATAAATTAAATGACACTTGGTGTAATAGTGAAGGACACATCGTGAGGCTCTGCATGCCTGAGGGTTCTTCATAATGTTCTCGAAAGGACTGTGGTGTAAACACATTTACGTAAATAAAGTTAAAGCTATTGTGCTACATTACATCTCATTATTGGTTTTAGTATTTAGATATTAGGATATTACCTTTGTTGGCAAGCTAAACTAAATGCAAGGTTGTAAATTTATTTTATTAGTGGCTTAATATAGTCACCTGGTCGTCGCTGCGACCCATAGACGTCCCACTGCTGGGCACGGGTCTCCCCCACAAACACTTCTGCGGGAGGTCTAGAGCATACTCCACCACGCTGCTCCAATGTGGATTGGTGGAGGGGTTAGTGGCCAACCCAGTGTCGAATGTTCTCAAGCCACCCGAAGGTTACAAGGCTTAACGACTGTTTCCAGAATTGAAAACAACCGGGACCGACGGCTTTACGTGCCCTCCGAAGCACGGTAGCGTCCATGAAATTTTGCCACTAGCGGTCACCCATCCACAAACCGACCGCGCCCGTCGTTGCTTAACACTTTCGATCACATTGAATCGAAGCGAGCCATTGGGCTATGGACGCTACCTAGTCGTAGCTAGTAGCTAGTCACCTGGTAAACAACATTAACCTGTAGGTTTAGTACCGTTGCAGCGACTTCGCTAAACGTTTTTGTCAGGCGTTATTAAGGCACCGTAAAGCAGTTAAGGCTGGTTATGGGCAATAAAGCAAAAAGTTTGCTAAAATTCAGCAAGAAGCGGATAGCCGTAGTTGTCCATGATGAACTGCGGATGTAGATGTATGGTAACTAGTGTTGGTCCGCCCCGGTACGCGCACCTACCGCATTATGGGACGAAAAACTTTAGGCTGATTACAGGCGAGCGACTCAGTCGATATTGTATTACGTGACAATTCGCGGCGCATTCAGATGAATTAGCTGTACCAAGCCAATCTTATATAATATCAATAGGTTGCGATCAGGAGCCCCTGTTCGCCTGTTGGGATTAAAATAGAGTAATTTTTTACCACGGAGAAATAATTTTATTAACATAGCATGATACAATACGCTTATGTAGAATAGGTTAGGTGTAATATGAAAACTTAAAATATCTGATGCATCTTAGAATTGATCCTAAGCCTTCGTCAGGAATTCAGAATGACTGTAAAAGTGACATGAAAATAGATACTCCTACTTATTCTCTTATAATACCTACTTTTAAAAGTGGTCCGTATGTACCGAGCCTAATCCGCGACTTTGTAATTCCTAGCTCGAAGCCATCGAGCACGCTTTTTGTCGCGCACCTCACGCAACTCCTCATTACATAGTCGCGAACGCGACTCACACGATTAATTAATTATTTATGGCTTATTAGAAATCAGCTTAGCGGTCACCACCATAGACGCTCTCGGACATAGTGGATCTGTGTTGGTTTACGGAAGATGGCTTTTTGTAAGACTCCCGGTCTTGAGTAAACAGTAGTAAACACTGAACAGGACAGTTTATATCTGATCTGATAAACCATCGTCATAAAACTGAGAATATACTTTTTATTACTGTGAGCTCTTCTTTTACCTATGCCAACAGTTAAATTTCATATAAGATGGACGATTAGGAAATTCACTAAATTCGAAAAAGGAAATGAAAAAATCTTTCATGTGATGTTCTATTCCGCTTCTATCCTGCAACGAACGTGCTAGTGAACTGGAAGGTTTATTTCCAAAAATAGGTTATTTCGATCTAGAGTTAGTTTGAAGTTAATAGATAATTGGAATCAAAATAAATATAATAAAACTAAAGTGATTGATATCAATGAATGGATTTCTCTATCACTGTCAATCAAAGTAACGTCGCCACTTGAGGCTTCTGCAGCCAGACTGTTAATGAGTGCCAACTGTTCCAAGGCAAGCTAAAGATGTCTATCGGGATTAGTTGGATTGCCGAGGCGTGCTTCGGTAAGGTGCGATGACTGTTACCTGTCCCATTTTCAGTTCCTGGAGCGTGTGGAATAAATGTGCAGCAAGAAGTCACGATGAAGCGATTAGGAAGTCGTCGTTGGCAGGTGATGCATCATGATTCATTGATTGATACTAGTTGGTATTTATACCGTGATTCATTGGTAATAGTAAGAACCCATTTAGACATCGCGTCTTGCTGTTGAGTTGCAGTCTTGCAGTTGAGTTGCAGTCTTGCAGTGGTTCAAAGTGAAGGAAAGGGGAAAATTATTGTTTCAAACGAGAATTTATTATTTATCCCGGTTTGGAGCTAAATATTTGATGTCTGGTCTTTTAGATTTGAGTTACTTAACACATTTTCTATACATATTCTACATAATCCATCACTTTGGTAATTTTAACTGTTTGATGAAAAATTGTATTTATCAGGAGGTTTTTGTATCCTCGATAAACAACTGCTACTTACGAGGTACCTAAGATATGAGATCCAATAAAAAATCTCGCTCTACCAGTAGACGCACTCACAAGCACCGACGCTTCTTCCCTTCAACCCATCAGTAAAGTAATTATTTCAAAAGCGTATAGAATGTCATGAAGTACGCAACGATGCAAAAACTACTCGAAAATACTCGGTGCGACCGTACATTGTACGCAATCTCCTTAATTGATGTTTAACGGGCATTTAGTTTGCTCATTCGAACTCATCATCATTCTTCATTCGGCCTTGTATGGCGATAATAAAATAGTTTATACAAGCCATAAATATCAACCTGTGATGTGTTCTCAACTGTTTCTGTGGCTGGAATCTGACTGCGGTATATTTGTATTTTTGCACTCGGAATGTTCCGCGCCACATTCATAGGCATTCCCTTTTTCATCTGATCATGTTTTTAGGGTTCCATAGGTAAGTACAAACGGGACCCTATTACTAAGAGTTCGGTGTCCATCTGTCCGTCTGTCACCAGGCTGTATTTCATGAACCGTGATAGATAGACGGTAGGTATATATATTCTCGGAAATATGACGAAACTTACTGATTATTTATTTCAACACTCTAAAGTTTTATTACTGAACGATTCGTGAGTGTCTACTAAGTGTCAACTATGTGAGTATTTTGTAAAAAAATTTGATAAGATGAACCCTAATTTGCTATATTTGGCTACTTACCGGGCCAAAGTCAAGTAAAGTTGCTCAAATGCCCTAGGGAAGGTATCAATACAATTTTCCTTTCTATCGTATAAAGGACTGTGCCTAGCTAGTTGATGATGTGGCTATTTTAGGACGTAACTGGCGTTTTACAAACCAGTTATTAAATAAAACATGCTGCATTATACAAAGGTCACCATAGTCAATCACAGCGACAGATCTCAGCTGTCGAGTGGCACAGACGGCATCGCGAAATGAAAATATGTATGTCAGGCTGTTTCACGACAAAGTCGAGGCTAAATATGCTTGATTCTAGATAGATAGATAAATATCGTCATACGATAGTCTAAGTACTCTTATGTAAAGGAACTAAGGTACAACCTACAGGCAGTTCGAGGTTCAAAAATTAAACGTTGAGTCAAGAGTGATCAAGATTTAACTTACCTACTTCAACGCTGAATGATAATAAGTTAAGGCGCTAATTTAAGGCAGACACAGATGCTTAATGGCGCTTGAATTGCTTAGTTCACCTTAAGTTATCTTCTGGAACAATGGCTACAATCCCTGGCAGAGCTTGTACATACCTACCTAGAAAGTTGTAAGACTCAGAATTACTGGCAAGGTGACCCGATTCCCGAAGCCTAAATAATAACGTTGATATCCATCGCATCTACGCCTGCTATCCACATAACATGGAATTGCTCAATAGCACCACGACTTAATGGCTCGTTTAAACTGTGACGTGTATAGGTACTCATGTTGTACTACACAAGTACACATAACGAATAACCTTTGCCGCCGCCCGCGGGGTCTAACCTCAATCTATCGTAAACATTATAAATTGAATATCTATCTTCCCGCGCGCCTTGACTGACGCCATGCGCCCTCGCGCATGACTCTAGATTATTCAAGTCTAAATTGCCTGTAACTGTAACCCGTTAGCTGAACACAAGTACACATAACGAATAACCTTTGCCGCCGCCCGCGGGGTCTAACCTCAATCTATCGTAAACATTATAAATTGAATATCTATCTTCCCGCGCGCCTTGACTGACGCCATGCGCCCTCGCGCATGACTCTAGATTATTCAAGTCTAAATTGCCTGTAACTGTAACCCGTTAGCTGAAGTCCTCAGCAAACACTTGTTTGTCATAGACGCTCGGCTTGGTACTTTAACGTGCCCTACGAAGCACGGAAGCGACCACGAAATTTGTCACTAGCGGTCACCCATCCACAAGCCGATCGCGCCAGTCCCTGCTTGATCAGATAAGATCGACGCGAGCCATTGTGCTGTGGACGCTTCATGAACTTATCAGATATCAGAGTCAAAACGATATCCGTATATGTAGATTTTCTTCACGTTAATCAAAATGGTGAGAAGTAAGGAAAACTATATTATATTATATGGCAAATAACATTTTGTAATAATAGCTAGCTTCGATCAATAATGTACTCTTCAATAATGTACTACTAGCAATTAATGTACTAGCAAGTAATGTACTAGCAATTAATTTTATATTCAAATTCACTTATTTCTGACTGCTTCTACGTGAAATGCCTTGTTTATCTGTGGCAGGGTAAATGTCATTACCTACCATAAATACAAAAACGGTATGATTGATTCTAACCTTTTACCTACCGTTTGCGGTGCTCGTGTCGATTACTGCTGGATTGTTCGTGGCAAAGTGATTAATTTGGTAAAATAACAAGTGCTTTACGAGTCGTTAGTTTTACCGGTTGCACTATATCTTCCAAGTGCAGAAGATAACTTTTTATCTATATACCTTAAACTTTGATTTAGTTTACAGTATTGATTGTATCTCCTACAATCCGTGGCCAATTTACCAATATTTTTATGTTATCAAAAAGAGCAGACAGTATGTTAGTATTCGTACTTAGTTGTTAGTAATAAAACAACTCCGTGTTAAGTTGTATAAAAATAAATCCATCCATCCAGGCCTTTTAAGGGCCACTGCTTGCCATAGACCTCTCATAAACGACGCCTATCTAAATGGTCCTGTGCCTTCTGAATACAGCAGTTTCCCGCCATCTACTGCTATACATCTACTCCACCTTTTCGAAGGAAATAAACAAATAGTTTAAACTAATTAATGAATAGCGGAGAAAATATATCGCTAGCGATATGCAGTAAAACAAGTGCTTTGCTCAGACAAGCACGTTCTGTGGAAAGGCGATTAAACCGTTCGACAGCCGTTTTGTTCGCGTGATAACTTTTTCGCAGCGAAGTTACAAATTACTGTTTATCTTTTCGTATTGTTGGACAATTAATAATGCTACGTGTTAAAAAAATTCTTTATGTTTACACTGTTAAGCTCTTTGCGTTTATAAAATTGTATTCAGTGATGTTTATTTAACTAAATTTTCACGTCAAAATTAATAATAAGCATCCTTGAAATTATTAACTTGATCTGGTATACTACATTAAAAAACTTATGAAACAATATTATTACGGTATCTAAAAGTATTATAAACAAACTCTTGGATAAATGAGACAAGTTATTGCCAGCTCTACTACATAATTATTTAAATATACTGCCAATAGATAAATGTGAATATGATGCAGACAAAAGGTCAATTGATTCGATTAATAATGGTATTTAACAATAATAGATAAAATCATTGATTCAAGTAGGTATTTAATAAACCGTCCGTTGTTATGTATTGGGGTTAACAACAGCCTATTCCGCTTGGTTTATTCAAAGTATATTAAAAGTTAATATGCCTCGGGCGTCAGGCATAGTACGTATTTATTATAGGTACCTAACATAACGATAATATAGGAACCACGTTTGCATATGCATGCATGGCATATTGTGCTTGGGGTGTTGTTATATTGAATATCGTTTTTATTGACCCCTATAACGGTGATGGGACTATTCTCTTAATTGCAGTGTATAATTATAGGTATAGCGTGATGTAGTGTCCATAGCGAAGTGGCTCGCGTTGATCGTATGTGATCCTATGTGATCGGTCGCAGTTGGCGCTAGTGGCAAATTTCACAGGCGCAACCGTGCTTCGGAAGGCACGTTAAGCCGCCGGTCCCGGTTGTTTTCAATGGTAAAAACATTCGTTAACAGTCGGAGACGGTGGCTACTATCCCTCCACTAATCCGCATTGGAACAGCGTGGTGGCGAGACCTCTCGCAACTGTGTCTGTGGGGGACACTCGTGCCCGACAGTGGGTCGTCTATGGGATGTTAGCTGCTGTACTGTCTAGCCCTTTTAATCTCATTCATATGTCAGTCACTACATGTGTTGCCCGGCCGGATTCGGCCTATAGCGTGGCTAGCGTGGGCTAGTACATCAGCTGTTCACCAGTTATGTTAAACGTTCCGCGTAATATGCGGCAATCCTTTTGCCATGCACACAAATCCTACATGCTGCTCAATTGTAGAATACCCAACACACGATTCCTAAATCAGCTGTTGTTGTCAATTATAATGAAAAAAAAAAAAATCTTTTACTACTTTTTTTTATTTTCGTGCATTGTCATTCAGTGGAAGTGGGTGAAATATTGATTGCAAGATTCCAGGACATACATACATGACTGAAGTTAAATAAAAGCTTTTAATAAAAAAGTGCTCAAATACAGCCCAGCTTGTTTCATATTTTGTGCATGTTTCTTGTCACTTTCAATTGATTTCAATACACCCTTGACTTTTTATGCCGTGCTTTGTGTATATGGTGTTTATGGTGTTTGTGGGTATGTATAATGGCTTTTAGTTAAGCCTTCGTAACGGTGTCGAGAGGCAGCTGTCCGCTTTCACTGATATGAACAATTACACTAAAACTTTGTTTAATAGCCCCAATAAAGATAAATAATACCTTAGTTGATATAACGTTAAGCTCTTCATAAGGCAACAGTATAAAATTGATTATATTGTGATAGTGATCGTTAATAGTATTAAATAAAATAATTAACGTTTCAACAAGAATTACAATTTACCTAGTAAGGTTTTGTTATCAAAATGTCGATCCATTGTTTTGCAAAAACCGCAGACGTTTTTTTCCACATCTGTCCAATTATCATAATTAAGGAATGGTTTAGCAGATGTAATTGATATTATTAATTTAACCAGTTGTAAATAAAAATGTTTATCAAATTGTCAGTAAAATGTTTTACCTATATTAAAATTCGACTCTTTCATTTTGTATATTCATTTATAATGTTTACCACGATCTTAAAAAGCAGTTTAAAACTTTCTCTTCAATTTACTCGTAAATTAGGCCACTGCTGGCTGACCATTCCCAAGGCAACACAGTATTTTAAAATTACTATTCTAACGTCAAAAAAGTCTGGAACAATTACACTAAAAAATTTATTAAAAATAAAAAAATTCTAATTAAAATAAACAGTGTATCGTGAAGAATGCAATTAAGACAAAGACGCAAAAACCATCGAGCTAGCGCTACAGATTTTTAGATTCATGTAAGATTTTTTCATTCGCAATCCTAAGGGGAGTGCTTTTAAACGGAACCAAATCTCAAATCCCAGAAGATTTTCACAGATATATTACTCCGTCGCTCAGTTTCGCATTTAAATACAAATATGGATATTTCCATTCTGAGAGGAGACCCGTGCCCAACAGTGGGACGTCTATGGGTCGCAGCGATGGATATTTAAAACAGCATCGGTAAACATACATATTCAAGGATACTGATATTAATAACATAAACAAGAATTCACTAACACGCAGGCAAACAAATGGAAGTTTTATCAACATAAGTATAGTGAACTAATAGGAAACTTTAAAACGAAGAAACTGCATATTTATAGGCTGTTGCTACTACGGTGTACGGTAATCGCTCGTATGGGGCGGGGTCTCACCGATAGATGCTTGGCTACAACCCGTAGACGTCCCACTGTTGGGCGCAGGTTTCTCCCACAGCTAGAGCTGTGGCACGACTAGAGCATAGGTACTCGTACTTCACAACAAATGTGGATTGGTGGAGAGGTTAGTGTCGAATGTTCATAAGCCACCCGAAGTTCGACAGATAACAATTTTTACTAATTGATTTGATTCACAGTCACCAATTGATTGTTAACGCTTCATGATTGCTCAAGCTAATTATTATCTCGTTTCTCGAGCGATATGGGACTAGCGCACCCGGCTGCAATTGAAGAAAATTGCTTACGTCGGTGCAAACTTATTGCGTTTCGGTGTAACGAGAGGCTGCAAGCGCGCTCTTAACTATCATTATAAATATATGTATAAATCAGGGAAACTGCCTCTTCACTCTTGTTCAATCAATTTGAGTTGGTAATCTATGGGCACTAGTTCGCTGCGTATAGCTGTGGTTTTATCTGTCCAGTGTCCACCCACAAAGTAGTGTCGCCAATCGGGAGATGGGAACACTTAAAATAAGAAAGAAATAAGAAACACATTGTGATACGTTTAATTAATTTAATTTGTACGAAAATAATTTGTTAATTTGTAAAGAAATAAGTGCACTCGGTACGTAAGGGTATCATTATCATACCAGGCCTTTATATTTATTTATAGGACTTATTATTAGACTACTGGGTAATACCTCCATAGGATTAATATTGATAGACCTTCAGCATGTGATTTAGTGGCGTCTCTACAATTGCACTATCAATTAGGTTCCTACTTTACGGTCTACCCGGTGACATTCGTTCTAGATGTAAGCCCTTTCATCAACGATTTGTACCCCAATTACCAATGTTTACGAGTTAATACTCACTTCACTTATGTATGAGATAGCTTAGAACAGACTGACATATCAACGCAAGGCCTAAACTATAAGGGTTAGAAACTTGAAATTTTGCACAGGGGTATCCATTTATAACGTAGGGTAACAAAGGATTTTTGAAAATTCACCCCCTAAGGGGGTAAAACGGGGGTGCAAAGTTAGTATGAAACTTTCCCGTTTTTCTTAGTTTGTAAGGTTAACACGGCATTCTGTAGATAATGATATGTATATGTCACAGGAAAATAACAAGAACCGCAAGTTTATAAATTTCCTAGGAAATTTTAGGAAATTTATAAACCTTCGTAGGATTCTAAACGAGAGATAAATTGTATTATTTTACGCCCACATTTTCGCAAATTGATAAACTTACCGAACTGACGCGTAAAATAATAAATAAGCAACATTTGTTGACGAACTGAAATTTACCACAGAGCTACGAAATTTTTATAGTGGCGATGACCAAAATAGTAAGAATTACTACTTACATAAACTTTTAAGTTTCAATTTCCTTAAATAAATAATTTCTAATCTTGTCAGATAGTAAGCGGGGGGAACGGGGGGCCGCAGGCCCCCCGGAAAAAAAAGGGGGGCTCGGGGGGCGAAGCCCCCTGCCAAGAAAAAACGACACAATTAACTCCAAATTTTGTTAGGTTAGGTTCAGGTTTTGTCTATGATTATTTACGCAAAAAAAGGAACCCCGCTTGCGGGGTTCCGTCGACATTTATGACAGAGTCCGACTTGTCTCACAAGAAATAAAATTCCTATTATTATTATACAATTTGTTTTATTTAATTCCTTCAATCAAAGCAAAAGTTATTTAATTTTTCATTACTATTTAAGTACCTACTGTTTTGTAATCGAAACTGATAAAGTTACAGTTTGGCAAGTCTGATTGTACCTAAGTCTATGAACACAAGCATTGCCACTGTCAACATTGACCAATCAGAGAGCAGTGCGTTATTTGCCTTATTTTAAAGAAGCGTAAAATTAAAAGCTCTTTTGTGATTGGTCAAACCGTTTAGAATCTTACGGACATTGATATATATGTTACCACTAGATTAGCAATCACCGCGCTTATGCCTTGCCACAGGCCATACGCCAACTGGCGTATGCGTAGCTAACGTCAGTTCAGTGCTCTGTGTGACGCCGGCCGAGTTGAACTGACAGAAAATATTTTCAAAATGGGCAAATGCACAGTGTAAATGTGCGATTCAAGATCACAAAAACTTAATAAGTCCACTAGAATTACTTTCCACACGTAATTTTATTATTTCTGTGTTTACATCAACGTAAAAACGCAATAAAATAAATAAATTGTAAAATTTTGAAATATAGGTTCAGTGTGACCACTAAAAACTTAGTTTTAGATCCCCACAATTCTGGGAGAATTTTAAATTATGGAATAAGGGAATATATTTTTTTTTTAAATAATAACAACGTTGCAGTGTACCTAAAGATGCAGCACGCCGTGATAAGTGGGTGGAAATAATTCGATTATTGAGAAAAGAGACAGACTGGCTACTTACAAAATATTAAAAGAATTTGCGATACACCCGGGAGATCATATATCCTCAATACTAGTTGATCATTCCCTTTTAGTGGTGGCAAACTAGTGGACGCCCGCAGCTTCGCTCGCGTGGAATTAGACATAACAATAGTTTCGTTTACACCTAGTTGCCACCCTCCGAGATGAAAAGTACCTACATATCCTACATTTTAATTAATTAATTCAACTGTAAACATTTGTTGCTAATATGAAGCAATTCATCAATTCTATTCATCTTTTAAGTAATATATCTAAGACTACGCTGCGCGGCGCCACCCACACCGTATTATTTTATTATTGCATTATTTTCTTTAGATTGACATTTTAAATTCGTTATATCTTTTTATTCGTTATTCGGATTTTAATAATTTAATAAGTATTTAACAGGTATTGAAACGGTCTTTAATATAATAATATTTAATGGGATAAGGATTAATTCAAAGTTATGAATAATAATGGTTTGATTATTGTCGGCACTGTTATCAACTTTTAAAATGTAAAAAAGTAGTTATAGTGGAATAACTACAGTAGTTGCACATATGGTATCGCGACTTTTTGTAAATAATGATGTGATCTGCTAAGTCGTAGTACATTATTTTATTCTATCATCAATAGTTTTCGCAGCTCACGCGATGTAAAGAATATTTTAGGTAATTTTCACACCTTGGGTAATATTATTGCATTTTTATTAAGGATCCCTATTTTTTTTTAAATGTAATATATGGTACTCAGTGAAGGTGCAGCTTTTTAATGGTGAATGAATTTTCGAAATCGGTCCAGCAGTTTTTGTGTGAAAACATTACAAACATACATTCAAAAACACAAATGTATAATATTATTATATAGCCTATGTCAGAACGTAAAGATGCAGCTTTCTAATGGTGAAAATTTTTTTGAAATCAGTCCAGTAGTTTCTGTGTTTTAACATTACAAACAAATGTTTCCTCTTTATAATAATAGTATAGATTCCATAATTTGCAAATATTTTAAAATAAGATTGTATTACGAAAGGAAATTATTTACTCAAACTTACAAAAAAGAGTCTAAAAGGCAATTGTATACAAAACTTATGTTATAAAGCGGAGTATGATTTCATTAATTTCAGATCATCAAAATTCTATTTACATATGTAATTCAAATATTTTAAAGTTAATTTAATTTAGTATTAAAACTTTTCTATGGCTTAAAAAAATTGGGTAAAACTTCGCGTGGGTAGGCAACCCTGTCGCACCGATTCCCGTAATTGCATCGTATTGCGATCTTTGTCTAATCTACGCGACGGTATTGTTATTGTGACTTGTGTAAGTGAGACATATATATGTTTACATTCAAATGTTTAGTGATTTCAAAGCTACGTCGTCGCGTTTAAAAAGTGGTTACGCTATATTTGAGGCATTCATATGAGGTTTGCTTCTCTAGTATATTTAACTCAATGCTTACGGATTGATATCCGTTAGTTTATAAATTTACCAAGAGACGTCGCAAATTGATAAATTTGCGAAAATGTGGGCGTAAAATAATACAATTTATCTCTCGTTTAGAATCCTACGAAGGTTTATAAATTTCCTAGGAAATTTATAAACTTGCGGATCTTGTTATCTTCCGGTGACATATATATTTCTCACGCATCTAACCGAGATAGGCAACATTGTAAGCATTGACATTGAAATGAAGATTACATATGTTGCACACAGCCTGCGCCAGCAAAAAGTGTTCTTCACCTGGTAACTCGTCAGTTCTTCATTTGATGCATGATGTCTACGTGTAATTAGCGATACTTTTGTAACTAGCGAACCAACTGTTAGGTGAACGCAAGGGTTGTTTTCTGCCTCCAAGTATTGTATTCCATTAAAAATAGATGTTGTTGCGTCGATAAGTAAATAAAAAATTTATTCACTGACCTACATTAAATTTTATTATTTAAAATGTTATTTTTAATTTATATACACACCGGCATATTTAGCGGAACACAAAAAAAGGTCCATAATTAAAAAAAATATGGCTTTATTTTGAAATCTACTTACTACACTTCTTTTGTTATTTAAAGTTTCATTTGTTTTACTTAAAATGAGATCACATTATGAACAGATTTTGCGAGTAAAGGCTATTTGTGAAAAATGGTACATTTTTGAACTTTTCATGTAACCGGGAAAAGTGAAAATTAATATTAAAATAACAATTAATTAAATTAGAAAAATGGTGATTAATATCGCGTATTTCCTCCACGTGCTCTTATTAAAGTTTCTACCCGTCTAGGCATACTGAGAATGATGTTATCGATGGTCTCCTGGGATAGTCTCCGCCATTCCTCAACTACGGCGATTCGCAGTTCACCCACGTTGGCAGGAGCTGGAATTCTGGACTTAACTTTTCTTTTCAGCAAGTCCCAAACGTGCTCTATTGGGTTCATATCCGGTGATCTCGCCGGCCACTCCTTAACAGTGATATTCATATCATTAAGATAAGCTTGAGTTAACCAAGCGGTATGCGGTCGAGCATTATCCTGCATTAAAAAAAATCGTCACCGATATATGGGGCAAACGGTACGACATTTTCTTCTAAAACTTCTCTGATATAGCGGTCTGCAGTCAGACTCCCTCTGTCAATCACCACCAAGTCTGTGCGAGCTCCCAAACAAATGCCCGCCCAAACCATTATCGATCCACCACCGTATGCAACTGTAGTTTCAAAATTTGTCTGAATGTATCGTTCTCCTTTGCGTCTGTATATTCCTTGCCTGCCGTCAATTTGATTTAAGAGAATTCTGCACTCATCACTAAACAATACCTTACTCCATTGCTCCGCGTTCCAAAGTCGATGTTCCGCTAAATATGCCGGTGTGTATATATGCTAATATAATATTTCACCAGCCACCAGGTCAGGTTGTCCTATAACATAGGCCTCCTCTGACTCCCTCCATCTGTTTCTATCTAATGATATTCTTCTCCAACCTTTCGGCAGATCATCTTCCCATCTTTTGATTTGTTTTTATGTCTTGACTTTATATCTCTTACCATTTCTAGCTGATTTGGAATGATATACTCTTACTAACAATTACTAACTAACATCAACTAACAGAACTAACAATCACTAACAGTCCTCAGTCCTCATACCCACTAACGAACTGACCAACTAATATTCTAATTAACTCTCACAGCTAACTGGACTAGCCATCCCAGTCTCTATTTGAATCTTGTTCAAAGTCAGTCACAGTTATCGTGGGCGGCAGTGAATGGGTGGTGCTGAAAGCTCATTTGCTATCTTATATCCTTATAAATAATAGTTTTTATTTAGTACAATAAAAGCGTTTTGAATAGACATAATAGACGTCTAGATGGGTAGCTCGCGTGATCACTTGCGATTAAATACCATGAACACTTATGAGCTATGAACACTTCTTGGCGACTATTACGACCGCCTAATTAGGTCGTCAAGTGCACCTCTCACTACCTGCCAGCCTCATTACTGTTAAATTTAGTGTCTCATATCAATATTTCAATGTGATTACAGTAAATATGTAAATGCTGCGCTGAGAAGTCAAGGGAATTTTTATGTTTTCCGCTGTTGATATTTATCTGAGTTGTAAAGAAGTGGAAAGTTAAAATAACATTAAATACCCTGAGATACATGATTCATTGAAGCTTTATGTCAATTACTGCGTGATGTTGACGATGTGTTAAGTGAGATATTTAATTTAATTATGATCAAGTAACAGCGTATGGATGGAGTATGTTCTAGGAATCTCTCAGCTGTGACTCAGGAAGAGACTCGAGCATGAAACAAGAAAGAGACTTGTGCCTATATGGGTTGTAGCTTGGCTTTTTTGGGTTCCGTACCCAAAGGGTAAAACGGGACCATATTGCTAAGGCTCAGCTGTCCGTCTGTACGTCTGTCATCAGGCTGTATCTTATGAACCGTGATAGTTAGACAGTTAAAATTTTCATAGATGATGTATTTCTGTTGTCGCTATAACAACAAATACTAAAAAACTGAAAAAAATAAAATTTACGGAGGGCTCCATACAACAGACATGATTTTTTTGCCGTTTTCGTAGATAAATCTTTCCTGCGCAAGTCCGACTCTCACTTGGCCGGTTTTTGGCTTAGTTATTAATTATTTCATTGTAGCTTTTTTCATAACGAACCATAGAACGAATCATAGGATCATATAAACAGACCAACAATCAAGATTATGATTAGCTGAACAGTCCACAAGTAAAAAAGTAAAATTTACTCTCAAACTTGTCTATGGTTGTCAGACCCTCATAATTTAATTCCGTTATATGACGTGCCTTCTGTTGTGTGATTATAATTTTATTACAATAAACCTTTCATGCCGCCAGGCATGAAGGTGGTTACTATTGAGAAAATATCATTAAAATGCTCAACATCGCTGCTCAACTTTCGTAAAATACACCCAAAATTTTTACATAAATGTACAATTTTCTTATCAGTAAAATACATACTCCAGAGATTACCATAGACCGCGCGTGAGTTCTTGTAATGTGACGCCCGAAGCAACGAAGTGCATGCAGGCTGAGGTATCCGTAATTGTCACAAATTATACACCGTTGACCACCGATTCTCGCTCTATACACATTATCTCTAATTCGACATAGTCGGCCGATATTATTTTAGTCGGATACCGATCAATTAACAAATGACTGAGTAATGACGACTAACCACATGGCACAATAATTTATACTTTTTAAAGTTCAATGCTGACGCTAGAAAGAAAGTAAAGAATTTTAGTGAGTTGATGACCAAGTTTTATCATTAAGCGATAAGACAAAAAGTCATCCATCCACCCATCAGCCTTTTTGGGTCCACTGCTGGACATAGGCCTCCTCAATCATCGCCACTCCTCCCGATCCTGCACCCTCTGAATCCAACGGTTTCTCGCTGTCTTCTTCAGGTCGTCACGTCGAAAACTTTCGAGTAGTAGTAGAAAAAAAATATTGATTAACAAATAGATGAAATCTGCCGTCGTTCAACGTAATTTTCTTCGTAAAGAATTTTAGTGAGTATGACCAAGTTCTATAAAAGCGTTCGATAAATGGCCATAGAGGCAACTTTGTATCGTTAGGTGAGTCTTTATCATTAATTAAAATAAAAACAAATACCGAGTCCATCGCTATTCCTTTTAAACACTTTAATGGTGTTTAAAAACCAGCTTTTAACAAATATTGCCACTAACGAGCCAAAACAGGAAGCTAAATAATGTTTTTGCTGGACATCGTTAAATCGGAATGTATTCTCCAATCACCTGTAGGTACGGATATTGCTTATGAGGTAAAACGGAGCCGATACTGCCAGTTTAACATTCCTCGGCATTTTCTAGAATTACAGCCACTTCGAAACACATCACAGATTCTTCCTTAGGTTTAAGTTGTAACTGAGTTGCAGGCTTTCGATGAATACTGCATTTTTGAAATAACTGCTGACAATTTTGTGCCGATATCTGAAGGTAATTTTTTTCTCATACCACAGACCCCATTGAAATTGATTTTACCGCGTATTCAATATTTGAAACTCCACATATAGGTAGGTTACACCTACATCGTTTTTGAAAACTTTTATACCCCGATTATTTAGTGCTCAGTGGTTCACCATTGTTGAACATTGAAGGTAGGTATCGCATCAGCGAAGACTTAGTTATACACATTGCACTTTAGGACAGAGCATGGCCGCCACTGTTGACTTGTCAGAACCCTTCCTACTGTAGACGGTTTCATCCAAGGCTGCCTGGACACCTGTCAATAATATGGCAGCCATGGCAGGTGTTCATCTCACCCTCACTCAACACAACTCTACTTACCTTCAGATGGCTTGTTTGCAACATAATCGCATCTAAGCAACATAATCGTAATTCCTTAGGCACCAGGTCAATCATTTGTGAAGTTTTCCGCCCTACGTTCAATGTTAATCTCATCTGTGTCCCTGGCAACTGGCAGTGGGCCGCACGTAAGCGATAAACGTCTCGTAGCGCCGGACAAACAAATTAAACGTCTGCTGAGCTTTTAATATAATAATACGGACGCCCGAGGAAGTTGCTTGTTCATGTAATGAGCTGGTTGCGTAATCTCGTTCGCTGTTATTACATTATTATGAAGTGTACATAACAAGGTTTTTTGTAACTTGATAGAAATTGGTTAGCCAGTTACAATATACAGAGACGTATAAGGCGAGGGTCACTACACCACGCATCGCCAGTGAGCAATGGAAAGCCTTCAAGAAAATCTCGAGAAGCCTTCGTAAATAACTAAAATAGGTTCGATACGGTTTCATCAATCACTATAATTCGCGCGCGAGTTTGCCGAGTGTTATGAATACATAATATGATCACTACTCAGTCGGTATATATCTGGCTGACTCAAATGGTTATGATGTTAGTTATAGATATGGATGTAGAACGAACTATTTAGGCGATTGACGCCCACTAAAAGACTCTTTATTGCCTTATTGAAGGCGCTGTAAGTTTCTAAAATAATAAACTAATGGGTTGAATTAAGGGCGATGGGTGGAGCCCCCCTCCGCGTCCTTTAGTAGTGTAGTAATAAAATTTATTTAAATAGATCTAACGTAATGCGACTAAAAAATGATTATAAGTAGGTACGTAAAGTTGTATAGTAATTAGGCTTCAAATATATAGATAATACTGTTGAGATGCTTTTTTAAGACTTTATTTTGCGATTTTTTTCTAGCGAGTAGAAATAATACAAACATGTATTTGAAATAATTACATTCTCGAAAATATGATGAAGCTTACTGATTAATTTTTTCAACCCTCTAAAGTGTGTGTATTTTGTATAAGATGAACTCTAATCTGCTAGATTTGACTATCACCGGGCCTTAAATACAACCGTTGTTATACAGATCAGGTTAATATTAGCGCAATTAAATATTATACTCTCAGGAATCACATTAAAAACGGTTTACTCCGTACTACATATAACAAATGTGTGTGCCCTAAGCGTCTTACAAGAACAACAAACAGCTCTATCTGACCAAAGTCCATCAATCAACATTACAAAACCGAATTGCGCACGCGTCTGTACCGACTAATGTGTTCCATCCATCAGCTGTGTTATCCGGCGATAATTACGGGCCTAAGGCTCTTGCAATCACAGCTGAACTTATCTATGCAAGCGCTCGTACTATACGACCACGACTGCGGGCCAAACTTAGTTTGATGAAAGATAAAATGCGAGGTATGGTGATTGAGATGAATGCATTGACTGTACAACAGTACAAGAAGTGTGTCAGAGGATATCAGTTACTAGCTTCAAATCAAAAGTGGGTCGGTTAGTTAGATCTCTATCTCAATCTCACCACTGGAACCAATTAATGAGTGTGGTATCTATTACACTTTTTTTTGTCCTACAATATTGGTGGAATAGTCCGTCGTCGGATGAAGTCTGTGGTAAAAACATGACTGACAGCTAATGGAAAAATTTCATGGACGCTACCGTGCTTCGGAGGGCACGTTAAGCCGTTGGTCCCGGTTGTTTTCAATGGTAGTAACAGTCGCTAAACCTCATCAAGACCTTCGGGTGGCTTGAGAACATTCGACACTGTGTTGGTCAGTAACCCCTCCACCAATCCGCATTGGAGCAGCGTGGTGGAGTATGCTCTAGACCAGCAGCTGTGTCTGTGGGGGAGACCCGTGCCCAGCAAGACGTCTATGGGTCGCAGCTAAAAACATGACTTGCAAAACTTTTTTCCAGTAGGTCATTGATATAGGAAGTGGTAAAAAATTACCAATAGGTACAATTCGAATAGAAACTACGATTGATAGCAAGTGTCCGTTGCGGTTTGACCCGCTCGACGAAAGTCGCACAGTCGTCGGTCGTAAAGAAGGAATGTCCACCTTAAGTGCCCATGACAACTTCCTTACTGCGGCTGCGATTAAAAACCGATATCCTGGGCAGCGGCTCTCAATCAGCCATCACTTTTCAACTATAAAGTCATCACTGTAAATTAATAGACTTTTTTCTAGCTTCCACGATCAGCTGTCGTGCAGAAAAGAAATTAGTCGTTAGATTAGCTTTTAAATGGTACCACTACCCGCCACGGTATCAGTAACTAGTACCATTTTAACCGTGTAACAATTTCTTTAATTGGTTTTAATTGCAATTGTGATTTCGGTTACACATATCTAGAGGCGATCTTAGTCCTCAAAGCAACGCATGTGTGGCCAGCTCAGAATGAGTCTTTACTAACTATAACTAACAAATAACACTATACTATAATTACCAACTAACAAATAACAGGACTAACTATCACTAACAATACCACACCAATTCTCATCCCAAATTACCTACTAACTTTTTACTACCTATTTACTACTAAGCGATCATGAATTTGATGTAAAACGAAATAATTCGAAGTCTTTATAATGAATTTAAAAAACGCTACACACTCACACTGCGCAGTAGGACTAAGCCTGTTTTGCGGGTGGACACACAGAAAACAAAACAATTGTACATCCAAGACCCGTGTACAAACATTTATCTGCGAAATAAATATCTGCCCGAACGGGATTCTAACGTGGGACCCATGGACACTCACCGCCGCGTCACAGAAGGCGTGAAGTTTTAAATTTTCCCACCACAAAAAGGATTGAAAACCACTGCCTTCTGCGCAATAACACTTCACTGCAGCACTGGTTATTTAGAATCGTAGCTTGCCACCTGCTAGCTGAATTGTGGACGCTCGCGTAGCTATCTTCTCCGATATTTCACGGTGAATTGTGCTTTGGATAGGCCGTGCCAATGAATTAGATAGCTATTTAAGTGAACGCAGGTCAGTAAGAGCTGACAATATATTATGGCAGGACTGGGTGTTGCAGGTTGCTAGAGAACATTTATTGGAGACTAGAATGCTTGGCTTCGGCCAATTAAGAAATAGTATAATAGATTTAAATTACGTTTTCTCTGTTAAAGCTCCACTATTCCTTCAGAAATAAATGATATATGTATTGAAAAGTGCAATGCTATCGCACGGTGCACAAGTTTGAAATTAATGTCACTATTTATGTTTTTACTATTTAAAAACAACATAAAATTATTATTTTTTAAATTTCCCGCCACGGAGCGATGCATCCGCCTTAACTATAGTCTCTCATGATAGTTAGTTTTGAAGAACAGAGTCTATTCCATCTTAATTAAAGGTAATGTTAATAATCTAACTGAATTACCAAATGGGCTCACAGAGACCCAATTTTGGTCACTCTGGCACATGCGTACATAGCTTTTCTTTCTTTCAATTAATTTAGAATTACATTAACTTCGGTTACAAAGTAGGTAGGCTTTGCCAATGCGAGTTGTATAGCATTGGCAAAGCGTACTACCTACCTCCCTACTAGCAATGTAATAATGGCTAATTTCTGACCTACGTGATGGGTGAAATTGAACGCCTATGTCTGCAAGTATTCACATCCACAAAAACCGTTGAAATATAGGTGATAAAAATTGTGTGTAAAATTAGTAAGAAAATCTCGTACAACAGTGAAAATAAAACTTGCAAACAGCGGTCATTTGCGTCAGTAAAACACCAGCCATAATTGTAGGTACCAGTCGCGATGGATAATTCAGGGTCTCTCAAAATATGCTAATCGTGCTAAGACTTCATAAACGGCCGGCAGAGCCGTGTAAATAAATTACGAGGGTAGGTATAAATCAGCTCAACTGGGATGTAGTTTTCATTCTGAAAGTTGTTCATGATAAATTTGTCCTAAGTAAGTACGTATAAAGCGGTGACAGCCCAGTAGCTATCGATCTCACTCGAGCGGTCCGGGTTCAAACCCAAGCGGCACGCACCAATTACTTTAGTAAGTTATGTATGTGCGATTTAAGAAATTAAATGTCACATGATGCAACGGTGAAGGACACATCGTGAGGAAACCTGCATGCCTGAAAGTTCTTCATAATGTTCTCGAAGTCGTGTGAAGTCTGCCAATCCAACAGCCTTTCCAACAGTGGGACAAAGAAAGGGTTGTGGTGGTGGAAGTATGTAATAACGTATTGGTAATATTGTTTTGTATACCTATGAGCATTGAGGAAGGACAAACGCCCCGGACGAAACAGTTCTTTGTTGTCCACTGTGTCCACTCGTATCCTACTTATTTGCATAGATACTAAAATTTATTGACAATAAACGGTATTATGTTTCAATACAAGTTTTATGGGCTGTCGTAAATCCCACGTAAAGGCACAAACCCTTCGTGGATGGTTCAGATTTAAAACAAATTGCTTCTTTGATCACCAAGGAAATGCTCATGTAACTGATTCATTGAAGGGTACCGTTTATTATTATGAGAACTTGACATTTAACTAGTTACTAACTGCCTCGTTGGTCTAGTTGTCGGTAGTACGACTGTTAAGCCAGAAGACCTGGGTTCGATCCCGGGAAACTATTAGGTTTTTTCAACTTGAACTACACGTACTCGTAAAAATGATCCGGTAATGTAGTAAGCATAAATTATCACCGCATTGGTGTACGTTCGTAAAAAAAAAACTATTCCAAATTTAAAAAAGTAAATCATTTGAGATTTGGCTTATGCGAGAGGATGCTTAAAAACTGGCACTTGTAAAACAATGTACCCCTTCGTTCTCGGGAGATTGCCGTATACATGTCACATGCGGGCAAGAAGGAGCTGTTGGTTGGCATTTATGCCTTGGCCTCTATTTCACGACATTTAATGTTTCGTTTGTCATGTGGTTTTTAACCACCAGACGTGAGAACTTGCTCCAATTGTATGAGCCAATAATTCTGCGGACAACTTCTTACTGGTGAGAAGAGTCCTTACGGATTCCGCACACTTCCTTTTTGCAAGCGGTAATTAGAGGCTGTTGAATTGCGTCAAGACTTTATGTTCAATCGATTTTCTATTCTATTGCAATGGCAAAGAGACCAGGAAACTGGCCGCCGTGAAAAGTACAGATACAGCTTTGTGAGAGCTTTTATACGCCGTTAGACGGTCGGTTCCCATCAATTAGTCACATACCAACAGCGTCGAGGAGAAAATTGAAATAAGCCGATACGTGTATTATGTCATTTATCTTCAGTGACTGCGGTTAAATTGCGCTTCAGAGGTTAATCACAGCCAGTACCAGTAAATTATACATTTACGTACTTACGTGTGTTTATTCTGTGATAACAACGGCATGAGTTTTACTATCAATTTGTTTTAGGAATCTTTTCTTTGGGAGTAGAGGCTGGCTGTTCGCGTTTTCTTGGAAAGCATATTGCTCTACTAGATTTGTCAGTGTAACGACGTAATTAGACATGATGATCAAGATGCTTGAACGCACTTTTATTGATATAAGAAAGCAAATGAGCTTGCATAGCCACACATCCACTGCCGCCCACGACAAAACTGTGACTGACTATTAACAAGAACTATAAACTATGAACTATGAACTTCTGCTTCACCTCTCAGCTATCAATCTATCACATCTCGTAAGGTTTTTGGTCATCAGTCATGCAGGTCAAAATTAGGTAAATGGATGGATGGAAGTTTTCTATTTTAAGATATATTCACCCAATTATAGGTACGCCCAAATATATTGATACAGCGTTTAAGTTTTTTCGCACTTAATTATCAACTAACTTAACTGCACGCTCGAGATGCAAGTCAGCTTATGGTACCTGTATGCATCATTCATATGTTTTCAAGCCTATTCAGCTGCATCCGTTTACAATTGATCGAAGGTTTACAAGCTCAAACAAATAGATACTTCATTTATGTGCCTGTCAAAGTCTCAACTTTCTAGGATTTATTGGCGTCGCGATAGTAGGTGTTATCGGCGTGCAACATCATGAATTCTGTTATCCCTCGACTCCCTCGTGACTGAGCGACAAATTAATAAATTCTGTAAAATCATCCTGTATTTATTATGTGCAACTTGTTCTCAATGGATAGAAATATTTTACAATATTGTATTTTATAAGAGTTAAGGAAATTATTTGCATATTTTGTTACCGCAGTAAAATTGTCGTAAATTGACGGTCGTTATGATAAGCTATCAAAGTGATCACTAGTTCTAGACTTTTAAATATAAAAAATAAATTATCCTTTTAGTAAATAGCTTTTAATATTGAGACTGACGTTTGGTCAGTTGTTTTCGTCATTTTGGAATGAAATTGAAAAAGGTAAACTAATGGCACCTGAACGACTTTAAAATAAAAACGACGATGAACCTACATTACAATACCTACTTAAATAAAATCAACGATTAGGTATATAATTAACCCTGGTAGGCCTAGGCCTATATTACGGGTGGTGAGGAATATTGTAAGTTAAGTCTGGTTGGCGAACACATACAAAAAACACAATTTCACATCCGCGACCAGAGTACAGTCAAATATTTTAAATCTGCGGAGTAAACATCTACCCCGGGATTCGAAAGGTAACCAAACCACGGAATCTTCAAAGAATAATTATTAAATAAATGAAATCAAATGATGTTTTACAAAGTAATTACAAACATTGACGATGTCGCAGTTGATAACCATCCGACGCAATGCTGGGTATTTAAATCTTGTAAATTAATTTCCGTAAAAGCCCATGACATATTCTCCTTTGAAAGGCTCACTCCTAAGCATATTTCTATACATTTCTGACACACGACTGACACGGCGTGATGGATCGGCGTAAGCTCGCTCGGTACGAACAAGCCTTCACGCGTCACGGGCATTATAATAACTTGTACACATCACTATATTTTCACGCTTGAATTTCTTATTCATTACATAATAAAGTATATAATCTTCGCGTTTTCTCAAGAGACGATTCGCGGTCCCAGTCACAGTGGTCAAGGTCAATTGAATGATTGAAAAAGTCTAATTTGAGGTACGATTTCCTTCAAATCCGCTCTGGAGCAAATTGACTAAAATACATAGTAAGTTCCAAGTTTTCTTGTGTCCACTAATGGGTTGTTGTACACGCACTGTGTTCTAGTTATTATGAGGCGTCGCGATATTCATATTTTATGCTCTAACATGGCATCTTAGTTATGTTACTAACAGCACATTCAATAATTATTATAAATTGAGAAACTGTAAATGGGACTTTACCGTCTTGCCTATTTGCAATTTCAGCATCATTAGTTTACCGTTAGCTGTAATTTTCAGTATTACAATAATAATGGACTACAAAGGACTTTAAACACAGGCCTTTTATCTAACTTTAAATTCCCTTTCATTGCAAAATCAGTCAGAGATATATTTCTATCTAATTATAGATTCCTAGTTCCAACCCACTATGAATTGCAAAAATAAATGGTTGCTATTTACAATAAGCTAATCATACGGCTATTATTGTTTTAATATTACTTTTGTTTTCAGTGTTAACTACTGTCAATTCTGTGACAGTTTAAATATTTATTACGTAATAAAACCAAATAATCTGAATGTAAACCACAATAGTTCACATTTATCATCTGTTAATGTCATATGGGTTCCGCTAGCCGCTTACGCGGGAATGTTATAAAATATTTTTGTTGATATCGTCATTGAATGAATGTTATTCGAATGTATGATAGTGTTTCATAAATTTAATTAAAAAAAATATCAGTATTTTCTTGCTCGATTTTCACCGCGTCATTTAGTGGAATTTGTTCAGTACATTTGAATTGTTGTGATGTAGGTAAATCTTTTCATTACTTATACCTATGTCATTTCTACAAACGCATGAATTGATATTAACGGGTTTTAAAGTAGGTACCTTTATTTTAACCATAAATTAAATTCATTCGGGGTAAATTCGACCGGGCACCTGTAATTGGCTGGTTGACGAAGGTTTGACGCCAGCCGGCCTTTTTTACCCAGCACTCACTGGCTGATTGCGTTGCCCGGTACACTTTTTGTTCAATTAGCAGCGTTTGTTTCGCCATTTCACTAATTATTATTGTGAAAGCTACCCAACGAGAGGTTTATTCAGCAACTTATTTTGAGTCTGCAATACTTACCTATGTGTTTAGTCGGCGCCGCGTTATACTACTAGTATGTATAAACTTGTGAGCCTCTGTATCCTGGCCCTATCAGTTCTTGTGTTAGGTGTTAGGTGAGGGTTAGGGTGATAGGGTGACAAATAAACCCTAATAATATACCTCCGGTGTCTGTGTGTCTGTCTGTCTGTGACAATGCTCAATTTCTTGAACGTATTATAGGTAGACACCTGAATTTTGAACAGAGTGAGTGTTACAAACGCCAATATGCAGCTATGCCGCTGCCGCCATACAGCTATGCCGCTATCACAATAACAGAATCCTACGTTTGCGAGTCCGACTCAAACTTCAGCGGTTTTTTGACAACAGGATGCCTATAACCTATAGTGTCTTTCGATTCGCACTAAAGTTGTTGTTAAGGACGATTGAACCTTTTCATTTGATATGCCTGCATTAGGCTGCCTTTTCGTTCACTCATTGGCAGCTGCCAACCCGCGAATTCGTGCGGACACATACAACATAATATCTCGATCAAGGACCAGCCATTTTAATAACCATTTCAATCTTGCCAAATTGAGTTGAATTTTACTGACATTTCTACAGTTATTTTGGTTTCCTTGTGCAAGTTTTTGGTACGGGCCTCATGCAATGAACCTGTCAAAGGTATTTAACTCTCTGATCTGTAGTTCTTCATTGGATTCCACTGCATCAGATGCCAGTGTCTGTTTACTAGCCCTTCTGACGGGTAAAAAACCTCGACTTATTTAATCGGCCAGTCTTGTTAGGGTTGACAGTGCAGGCTTATCATTCCTGTAATTTCATAACAGGTAACATACGAATATAGGGTTTGTCCATGTCGAACTATTAAATTAATTTAGAGGAATATATTTTAAATTAATTACCTAATTAATTAGTATTAATTAGTCGAAAAAATATTTTGGTTGAGCTAGTAAGTAGGTAGTGCCTGAATTTCGGAGCGTTATCAGATTTCCGGGCCATCTGACAACCCTAGTAAATACGAAACTTGGATTATTTATTTTAATAAGCAGATGTACGTAGTTACTAAGTTTTAACTAATTATAGACTATGTAATGTAAGTACCTAATTGGTTCATTGTTTCCACTGTCCGCAATATAGGGATGGCAGGCGATAAGTTATACGACAGCATAATCGTGTTCGTTTAGAGCTTAAAGCCTTCTCGGACGTTAAGCTATACTATAATTTTTAACAAATTAACAGCAAGTTCAGCCGACTACTTGTGTTTTTTGTTTAAAGACGAGAGAGGGATGAGTTTAAATTTTTAATATCGCCGCCAGTTACTTTCTGTTTTAATTAGGTTTCTGACGTTGAGGTATGCGTCATTTGAAGGAACAAGCGCTATAACATAGGTCAAAAATCCGGTGTTTGTTGACAAACTTAGTTCATGGTTAAAATATTAATAATTTTATTTTGTGATTGCTTCTTTTTAATTTTTTAAGAAACGCATCGCATAATATTCTTATATTTTATGTTATAGGTATGAAGTAGGTATGTTGAGTTAATAGGCAAATTTCGAGCTACTACTGGAAATTTAAAAAAAGACAAACCTAATAATACTTTTCCCGATCCGGGTATCGAACCAAAAACCTCCAGCTCGCCGATGCGTTCTTACCGACATCAGATAAATAAAAAAGATTGTGATGAAAACTTGATTGATCCTGCCCCAACAGTGGTTCGTAGCGAACGGGAAAGAGGTAGTTTTTACAATCCTGACGTCAGTGCGGTGAAGCTGTAAAGGATAATCGTGAACGCCGGATGAGCACATGTGATCTTTGATGTGTGAATAACGGGGAAAGTGGTCGAGTCGAAACGTTCTTTTTTTACCAGATGTGAGCATACCTTTGTAAGTTTGAACGTATATTGTCAAACAAGATATCGGTACAAAAGTCAACTAGCCAAAGTGTCATTTTGGCAGTAAACAAAGTTAACTAATCTCACATAGATTAGTTTACCTTTGTAGAATTATTACTTTTTTCAGTAAAAATATTTTGCCACAGTATGCGTTGTGTCAAGATATTGATGTCCATATATTTATGTGTAAAAACTGACAAAATGACACTTTGGCTAGTCGACATCAACACGTACTTATCTACTAAACATTCTCAGTCTTTTGCAAATGACCACCACCATGTCTTCGAGAACATTATGGAGAACAGGTTTCCTCACGATGTTTCCTTCACCGTTACAGCATGTACATTTTATTTCTTAAATCGTACATTACTAAACAGACCACATAAGTCATGGGTATGTCCATTTGCATTTGAATCCGGAACGCTTAGCAATTCAAACTCAAACTTTTTAATGTGAAAATTTAGGACCGGACTTGAAACTACAAGAGTTTATAGAAATAACACAGCCAGGGCATTCATTACAAGATCGCATATTCAATAATATTAAAGATATCGGGGCTATGCTTATTACGAATGGGCATCAAATCTATCCAATGAATAGTTTACAACGACCTACACCGCTTATGAATAATGCAAATAGGAAACAATAAATCCCTGTAACTATTAGCAAATCCCGTAGTTTCTTGCGTTCATTAGAAGCGATAATTCATTCGTAAAGTTTGACAACAGGCGACCTGTGAACCGTGGGTTGGGAGCCACTGGCTTGTGACGTATATTTTATGGGAATATCACAGTGGGATACTAGACAAGCCGCAAGCCACAATCCACCTGGCAGATAATGTGAGGAAATGTTTAGCTACTTAGAACTAATGTTACACCCATTGGCGACTGCAAAACACATTATGTATGGTATAGTACGTAGATACTTAATAGCTAATAGCGTAGCGTCCATAGCCCAATGGCTCGCGTCGATTCAATGTGATTGAAAGAGTTAAGCAACGACGGGCGCGGTCGGTTTGTGAGTGACCGCTAGTGGTAAAATTTCATGGACGCTACCGTGGTTCGGAGGGCACCGGTCCCGGTTGTTTTCAATGTTGGAAACAGTCGTTAATCCTTGTCGAAGACCTTCGGGTGGCTTGAGAACATTCGACACTGGGTTAGCCACTAATTCCTCCACCAATCCGCATTAGCAGCGTGGTGGAGTATGCTCTAGACCTCCCGCAGCTATGTCTGTGGGGGAGACCCGTGCCCAGCAGTGGGACGTCTATGGGTCGCAGCGAATAGATACCGTTGCCACCTACTATAGCATTTAGGCATCGCCCATAGCATAAATTACTCTTCTTCATTCTAGACATCGCATCATTTCAACTTATAGTTTCACATAGATAGAGGTAGGCAAAGGGTTGAGAAGACTACAACCAAATTACTCCAAATTGTCACCAGATATAGATTGAGATCTGGTAAGTCAAATATACAATACTGGGAATTTCAAATAAGAAAAAACGCAATAATACCTTTGAACCCTCGACCTCTAGTTTCACAGTGTGGCTTGACCACTAGACCAACAAAGCAGTTATATAATAAAACCGGCCAAGTGCGAGTGGGGCTCTAACATTTCTGTCGTAAATGGGGATTTTTTATGTGAACTTCTTTTTACTTTTGATAGGGGTCAGAGTAACGTCAGTAAAACGCATTCTGTGAAAATTTCAGGTGGTATTTCAGTTCAAAATACACCTGACACAAACAGAGAGCGAAGGCATAATCACAGGGTTCCTTTTAATAATTTTTCGACATTAGAAGTACGAAGTAGGTACGCAGTGAAATAACCCTAAGCCGCCTCAATCTCAAGTCAGTATTTATTGTCTTAGCGGTTAATTCCCCGCCCACGCCGCGTCGAATCGCTAAGCTGCGAAGTAACGAGCCTGTTATTATACCCACCGGTAACTGTGCTTACCTCAATTATTGCCTGCATAGCTTTTAAATTATCCCTATACTTTATACATGGCAGTAGCTAGGCAGGTCTTAAGTCGCCGTTCCTCATTTATTATGGCCTTTAAACTTTTGGAAAACCATGGGTATCTAACGTGTGGAGAGTCACACACGTTCTAAAGCCATTCGAAGGTCCTGGACAGGGCTTAACAAGCTATGACTTTAATTTTTAAACATCTTAGTTAACTGTTAACTAAGATGTTTCTTTTTTTTTTCTTTATTTAAAGAGCTTTGTCGGTTGCGACTTAACAATGTTGGAAACAGTCGTTAATCCTTGTCGAAGACCTTCGGGTGGCTTGAGAACATTCGACACTGGGTTAGCCACTAATTCCTCCACCAATCCGCATTAGCAGCGTGGTGGAGTATGCTCTAGACCTCCCGCAGCTATGTCTGTGGGGGAGACCCGTGCCCAGCAGTGGGACGTCTATGGGTCGCAGCGAATAGATACCGTTGCCACCTACTATAGCATTTAGGCATCGCCCATAGCATAAATTACTCTTCTTCATTCTAGACATCGCATCATTTCAACTTATAGTTTCACATAGATAGAGGTAGGCAAAGGGTTGAGAAGACTACAACCAAATTACTCCAAATTGTCACCAGATATAGATTGAGATCTGGTAAGTCAAATATACAATACTGGGAATTTCAAATAAGAAAAAACGCAATAATACCTTTGAACCCTCGACCTCTAGTTTCACAGTGTGGCTTGACCACTAGACCAACAAAGCAGTTATATAATAAAACCGGCCAAGTGCGAGTGGGGCTCTAACATTTCTGTCGTAAATGGGGATTTTTTATGTGAACTTCTTTTTACTTTTGATAGGGGTCAGAGTAACGTCAGTAAAACGCATTCTGTGAAAATTTCAGGTGGTATTTCAGTTCAAAATACACCTGACACAAACAGAGAGCGAAGGCATAATCACAGGGTTCCTTTTAATAATTTTTCGACATTAGAAGTACGAAGTAGGTACGCAGTGAAATAACCCTAAGCCGCCTCAATCTCAAGTCAGTATTTATTGTCTTAGCGGTTAATTCCCCGCCCACGCCGCGTCGAATCGCTAAGCTGCGAAGTAACGAGCCTGTTATTATACCCACCGGTAACTGTGCTTACCTCAATTATTGCCTGCATAGCTTTTAAATTATCCCTATACTTTATACATGGCAGTAGCTAGGCAGGTCTTAAGTCGCCGTTCCTCATTTATTATGGCCTTTAAACTTTTGGAAAACCATGGGTATCTAACGTGTGGAGAGTCACACACGTTCTAAAGCCATTCGAAGGTCCTGGACAGGGCTTAACAAGCTATGACTTTAATTTTTAAACATCTTAGTTAACTGTTAACTAAGATGTTTCTTTTTTTTTTCTTTATTTAAAGAGCTTTGTCGGTTGCGACTTAACAAGTGTTTGTTTTTACAATTGAAAACCGCGCTGAAAATCAGCGTCATGATTTTTAAGGAATCATGACATAATGCTGAGTGCGCTCCAATTTTGCATTAAACTGTAATCCTACACAGTACCTATGCCAAATTAACTAAAAAATAATAATGTCAAATTCGGTTATTGTCACAGAAAAAATAAAATAAATGCCTAATGGGTAGGTAGAGGTGTGTAATACTGGGTGTATTACATAAATTTTCATCAGTTTAGGCCCCATGTAAGAAAAGTTGGAGAGTTTACCATATATCGGGCACAAATCCAAACTCCGAGCTGGAACTGGGAATTCCAATTTGGAAAAATTTCGCCCAACCCGGGAATATAATCCAGGACCTGCAGCTGAGCAGTTACGTAGTGTCACCACTAAACCATGTATCCAATCATGATACATTATAACTTGTAGGTAATTCTTAAAGAACATATTTACAATCTATATATATAAAAGGAGAAGGTGACTGACTGACTGACTGACTGACTGACTGACTGACATATCAACGCAGGGCCTAAACTATAAGGGCTAGAAACTTGAAATTTTGCACAGGGGTTCCTTTTATAACGTAGGGGAGCACTAAGAAAGGATTTTTGAAAATTCACCCCCTAAGGGGGTAAAACGGGGTTGCAAATGTTAGTATGAAACTTTGCCGTTTTTGAAGTCGTTAGACGGGTAGACGTCGTTAATGGGTCTAATTCTACGCGAGCGAAGCTGCGGGCGTCCACTAGTCGATAATATTTGCCGCCCACACCGGGGCGAATCGCTAATTGGTAAGCTAGCGGGCAGTCCGTGTTATTATATCGGTCGTAACGACCCATACTTCGACCACTTACCAACCATTTCTAAAATAATACTGTAATTAGGTTAACACTCTTCATCTTTGTTTGTTGTATCAGTTATCGTCATTGTTCCTGAGCACAGAAATTAATCAAGATAGAACTGTGAACTGGACGTATACGAGTACCTCATGCCACAATCTTGCAATATACTGCAAGATATCTTGCAAGTTCGGTCAGTGCACGTCGATACTTGTTACGGTACGTTATCGATAGATTTGATTACGACAAAAACGAGTGTGTCACCTCACTAATTACTATAGTGTGACGTCACATAGTAGGCGGGACTTGGGCAGGGCTGATGAAAAAAGTGAGACGTATCGTTTGTATCAAAATATTACGTGATCGCTGTTCTATCTTGATTCATTTCTGTAGTCCTGAGCTTGGATCTTCTCTCAGGGTGAGAAGGGTAGGGTTCAGCACACTGGCCATGTTCGCATTCGTATACCCTACATATAGGTACATCGTTATGTCGTGGTTGTAGATTCACACAATGTTCCTTGCTGTGCTTGTATAAGGTTGTGTCTGGGCGTGAAGGCTATCTGTATCATAATTAATTTAATATCTCTCTTGTACATACAATCAAACCCTTTTCTTTAAAGCTTTTATTTGTGAGTACCGCTGTCATGAATATCATTACAGTGGGAATTAGTAATGAGAACCGATTTTGGCTGTTTGACAGAGAAGCGTGTTATTACTGTTACTTTCAAAAACGCTAGTATTTAAAAGAATGCCCGCTTAATTTATAAAGACATTTACGCTTCATGGTCATTAATAAGACTTTTTTTTTACTACCGCTCATCCAATAAAAGTCTTCTATTCAAAGGTCCAGGATATTTTTAATTGTAACAGCGCTTAATAATTCCTGACATTTCGTTAGTGTTTGCTAGCCATTGGCATGGGGGTGAAAATTAATAAGCTCAATTTCTTATAAATTGTAATTTATATGTCAATGTCGCCTGGGTATTAAGAAAAATATAGATGTCAACATAGAAATTGCTTTATTATTTTAATACGTTTCTAGTTCCTAATTTGTGTCTTTTTATCGTCTGTGGTAGTTAAATGCTTTGTGTATCTTGAACGAGTTTGAGAATAGACCTTATTTCTTATTTATCCACTGTTTGACACGAGTTTCTTCTTATGCCATTGTGACAGATCCTAAGCCCTCCAAATCATTTTCAGCTAGGTACACTTTTTAAACTTGGGCGAGTCGATGTATCCATTCGGGAAACTTCCATGCAGTCCTTCAACGACGAAGTTTTGATATCTTAGATCGCTCGCCTTAGTAGCGTCCATGGCCCAATGGCTCGCGTCGATTCAATGTGATCGAAAGAGTTAAGCAACGATAGGCGCGGTCGGTTTGTGGATGGGTGACCGCTAGTGGCAAAATTTCATGGACGCTACCGTGCTTCGGAGGGCACGTAAAGCCGTCGGTCCCGATTGTTTTCAATGGTGGAAACAGTCCTTGTCGAAGACCTTCGTGTGGCTTGAGAACATTCGACACTGGGTTGGCCCCTCCACCGATCCGCATTGGAGCAGCGTGGTGGAGTATGCTTTAGACTTCCCGCAGCATAATCTGTAAGGGAGACCCGTGCACAGCAGTGGGACGTCTATAAAAAACAATAAAGTGGAACAAATGGCGATCTTAATGCAAAATGCATTCTCTACCAGCTATAATAACCTCTGTATGACTGTTTTTCCTTAAGCCTTCGAAGATGACTAAGACTAATTCAAACGGCTTTGTGATTCGCACCTTTTTGAATCTTTTTACCGTCTATTAAAAACGTAATTTCTTTAAACTGACTTTCTAACTTTTCTCTAATTTCTTTTATAATCATTTTTGTTTATCGTTTATTAACTTGTTTATGTTTTATTAGGTAAAATATTTTATTTTCGGATCAAATCATTCTAACCTGCACTGGGTAGAGTGACGAATGGTGTCAAGTAGGTGGTGTTATGAGCTTATTAACTATTCGGGTTAATATTAGCCAAGTTACTAATCGAAAAGTGTTAATTACATAAAAATCTAAATATGCGTCTCGACAGAAGCCCTTTTATTTTGACCATGCCTTAATAATAAAGTAGAGAGGAGTAATTGGTACAGTTAGTATCCATCTTGTACGGATCCTTAAACACGCACGCTTTGATATTCCTAGCGCATTTACCGTCGGTCCCTACCGCAATTGCTTTGCGTACGCTGATTATCTTATCCATAGTACACACAACTGGACAGTTTCAATCAATGAAATTTTAACTTAATCTGTTTGGAATAAATCACAAATTTCTTTGCATATTGCTCTAACTAGTGATGTTCAATGTTGAATACATCCTCAACGCACCTGCGCTGCCTGAGTGATTGTAGCTTGTAGCTAGGACGTGCGGAAACTGGTATGATATAATCCTCCTAGCCATTAGAGTGCGGTTAAATTGTGCCACTAAGTTGTGATAATTGCGCCATTTGTTTCTATTTCATAAGGCCTCTCTATCTCCTTTCAACCTACATTAGTCCACTGCTGAACATAGGCCTCTCCAAGGTACGCCATTGAGTCCTTCAGCTCTCATTCACATGCTTCCCGCCGCCTTGCCCAGGTCGTCGCGCCATTTAGCAGGAGGTCGTTCCACACTACGTTTGCCTTAACGTGGTCCTCACTCTAGCAGCCACCAATATTTCATATCATGGCCGCCACTCAAATTTTTGTAACGAATCTGAGTGGCGGTTTCTCTTTTATATGGAAGGGCGCAATTACTAAGTTTGTGAAAAAAGCTTAAGTGTTATTAGCTAAGGGTAAGTTAATTAAATTTAAGGTATTTAGGTAATGTACCTAACATTACCAAAGTTTGTAATGTGCCTATTGTTAGAATTTACCTAGTTATATTTAGGGGTAAATAATTAAGAACCAAGATAACTACAAACATAGATTTTTAGACTTTCGTTAAGCGTGTACCTTATAGCGAAATAAAAATATTTCATTTAATTTCACAACCCTGCAGATGCCATAATTGGTCTACGATAAAACAGACAGGGCTCGTAATATTACAAGATCTTTGAGTAAAAATATTGTAGCAGTTTCAGAATCATGTATCTACGTACGGTATTAAAAGGAAAATTTAACATTGAACGTATAGACGATTGTAAGCACATTCGTCTTAACTCCGTTCTTTATTAAAAGTTTATACAACAAAATGATTTACATGTAATAAAGTAATTATAACTTTTTCTGGAAATAAAAAGTTCCCAGACATTTTCATTTCACGCCATCAACATTTGAAAAGCTTCTTTCAAATGAAGTCACCCATATGGCACCGATCGTTTAATGAGTTGAATCTTCTATGGTATCTTTTAACTCCTTAATTATTTTTAAAACTACGCAATAAGTTGTGAAATTTTTGCTCTAGCAAGTCGTTAAAAGATCTGACTTAGATCTGGCATCATTCGTCATTAGTAAAATTGTTTTGGCCGAATTTATTTATTTATTTATTTATTTATTTATTTAAATCAAACTTATATCTAGCTTTACAGGGATGTCCCTAATGCGCTAGTATAGTTATACATTGTCTTGTCAAATAAAAAATTAAATCAAATACAATCATCATCCAATCATCAAAAATAACAATCAAATTCATAATTAGGTATATATAACATGTCAAAACGGAATTAAATTATATATTAATACAAAAAAGACAATACACAATAATCAACATTTAAGTAATAAAATTAAAATTATCCATAGTCAAAAATTATCTCAATCACGATTTAAAAAAAAAAAAAAAATATTTATAAACCCTAAGTAAAAAGAGAAAATTTAATTAATATAACATTACACAATAGTCAATATAAAATTTAATTTCATAAAATAAAAAAAATGTACATGTCAATAATTAACACATTAAATTTAAATTAATACATTAATAGATGTTTAAGTTAATGATTTAGGTGCCCACTCGGTAAATTTTCCAGCATCGCACTAACAACTCTTATTTGTGGCCTGTCCTAGAATAATTAGTTTACAGTCAAAGACACACCACTGTACTATTTGTAGTGAAGTACTCTTAACGATAACAATATCAAAGTAATATATTTATACCCGTATGGGTACTTGGGTAATACTTTACCACGATTAAAATAACAGTGTGCAACAGAACTTCGTACGAGATTCGAATAGCTATATATTTTTTGTTTTCTATGGTAGATATTTAAAATCTTTCATAATACTTAGCGCTATTTTAAGTAGCTGTGTTCCGTGGTATCCTCTATGCAATGGGTGCGTATAACTCAAACATAATTTCTTCAAATGAAGCTAGGTTTTACTTGTGAATTTAGTCTTAGACAATGTAGAACGTAATAACTGCAGTTACAAAGCTTTTATCAAATACACAATACGAATCGTGACTGGATATTTTAAGGGATTGTCATACTGGCTGGTCAGTCATTAATCAGGATTGACACGTAAGGACTCCATTCAGCCGAGCGGTGTCTAGTAGTTTCAATTGAATGTGTAATTTACTATTTGACTCGAGCAATAAATGGTTAGTCAATCGTCATATCGCTTTTGTAAATACAAAACGATAGAAATCTCCTCTGGGGCATGAATGTCAGTAAATACTAGCTTTGTCTAAGTACGTGTAGATATGCGTATAGCGTCTTGATTTGAACAAGCCATTTCTCGTAATATAAAAGGGAATATCATGAGTACCACCACCACCACCACAACCCTTTCTTCTCACTCGGCAAGGGTCTCCTCTCAGAATGGGAGGGATTAGGCCTTAGTCCACCACGCTGGCCAAGTGCGGATTCGGAGAAGTAGTCAGGCCGTTAATGTGGCTCATATTATAATGATCAGTAACTATTCATGAAACGGTAACCAACCTAGTTATGAGTGATTATTTCTACTTTTGTCTCTTTCACCATTGAGTCATTTAGAGTTCAAAGTAACTGCTAATGTTTAGACACCTTAGGAAATAGGAACATAACAAAAAAATAATAATAAATAATTAAGTGGGGAAAAATATAAAACAAAGTGATAAAAATACATAGAGGCTCTATATTTAATTTACCACCTTGAGTTATTCCGAGCTGGCTAAGGTGCCGTACACATGACAAGGAAAGTTCCGGCGGGCAGTCGAGCCATCTTTATGCATGAGGCTTATCAATTTGTTAGCAGACCGTGCGCTTACAATTTAATACAGGGTTGCCACTACATAATTACTGGACATGTATATTTTTTACTAGACAAAATTACTGGTTAAACAACCCTAAACTATACATAGCCTTTCAATGAATACGTGACACGAGTTAAAATATTTATAAACACTTAAATTATTAACAGAAAAAGGAAGTACGAAACGTGAGTGACCATTGTTGATAGCTTTATTTATCCCGACATTAAATTATGTAAAAACACATTCATTCTAATGGACTTGCAAATTTTACAGATGTCTGTAATTGACTGGACTTATATAGATACTAGCTGACCCGGCAAACGTTGTTTTGCCATATAAATAATTTTTACTGAATATTTTGGGAGAACTTAATCTAAGTGTGTGGACTACAACTACCACTACCAATACCACTACACCTACTACTACCACTACCCCTACCACTAACACTACCCCTACCACTACCCCTACCACTACCACTACTCCTACCACTACCCCTACCTCTACCACTACCCCTACCCCTACCATTACCACTACCCCTACCCCTACCCCTACAACTAACACTACACCTACCACTACCCCTACCACTACCCCTACCACTACCCCTACCACTACCCCTACCTCTACCACTACCCCTACCCCTACCACTACCATTACCAATACCACTACCACTACCCCTACCACTACCCCTACCACTACCACTACCCCTACCACTACACCTACCACTAACACTACCCCTACCACTACTACTACCCCTACATCTACCCCTACCACTACCTATCACGCACCGGCGCCATCTACTTAAAATATTGGTTTGTAGTACATGCTATGTATCAGAGATGGCGCTGTATGTGAAAAAAGATTTTTCCCGCTTTTCTGTTGAAATTTTTCCTGAATTTTCTTTGCTATAAACCTCACCGAGCCCGAGACCTTTCCAACGAATGCAAAACCGTGGAAATCGGTTCGTGCGTTCTGGAGTTATAGCGTCAGGAAGGAAAACCCGACTTATTTTTATATAGTAGATTACATAGCTGTCATTATACGTCAATTACATAGCTGTCATTTGCGTTTTGTTATTCCAAGTCTGATTCTTTTTTGTTATACCACGTTTTATAGTGACTGACGTTTCATGTCAAGTCACACGGGAACGCTGTCGAACGGGATAAAAAGTATCCTATGTCCGTCTCCTGGCTCTAAGCTACCTCCCTACCAATTTTCAGCCAAATCTGTTCTGCCGTTCTTGAGTTATAAGTGGTGTAACTAACACGACTTTCTTTTATATATATAGATGAGTGAACGAGTATTTTATTGTAATGATGCGTGCAAGTATCAACTGATCAGATCGGATCGGATGTATCAAGTTACAGATAGATAAAATACCGGAGTTTACCAAGCCTAGTATTGTTTATTTTAATGGTTACAGATAAAAAACCACTTTATAATCTGATGAGAACGACTGCGTAGAAATAAATGCCTATTTAATTCTTGTTGTTGTTGGACTGTGGGCATTAGGTTAGGACTGCAATCTATGAATCCTCGTTGACCGAAGAGAAGTTCATTCATTCATTCATTCATCCATCCATCCAGACGTTCGAATTTTCTATTACGAGTACTTACTTACTTTTAGGAATGGTGCTGCCACACTGCTGTTCAAAAATGTTTACAAACATTACTTAACATAAAAACGTTTTCTAACATTGTGATAAATGTTGGTTAGAAAAAGTTTACTAATGTTTGTAAACATTTTTGAACAGCAGTGTGGCAGCACCATTATAGTCAGTAGGTATAGTTTTTTTTAATTCCGCCCATTACCTCATTATTTTAGAGACTTACAGCGCCTTAAGTAAAATAGTCTACTTATTTATTCACTAGTTAAATTACAGTATTCATAAAGTACTTGATCATTATGAGGATATGAGGACAAATGACAGGTGACTTATGATCTAATAAAAGGTATTTATGAGGAATGCGGAAAGTAATAACATAAAACTTATTGCAAATATGTCTACATATTTTAATTTATAAACAAGCTAGGCGGAAAATAGTATTGTATGACATTAGCATCCAATAACCAGTGTTGAGTTGAGAAGTCACAGCTGTGAGGCCTACTACACTACACCAGGCTTATACATATTGGTGTAGGGTTAATGAGCATATCGGTGGTTAATGACCATTCCGGTCATCACCGGTACAAAAGCGCTCAGGAACCTAGTCACCAACCAAATGACAGTCGACACTCACAGCTTAACACTATAGATCAGTTGTCGCCGTGTAACCACGAGCACTCACCTGTCACCATACTTCTAATAAAAGAGTACGCATAGTATAGTACAGAGTAGTAGTATAAAGAGTATACATAATACGCAGGAATAAGCTGATTCCAAACTCCATCCAAAACCCAGGAAAAGTGAGATGTTTTTATCCTAGCAACATGTTATCTCTTATATATTATTCTCAGATATAATTTGGTTATACTGCAGACGTTTCACGCCTGTTCCATTAATAAACGTGTACAACAAGACGTGTTAATTGTTTGATGTATGTGAAAACTGGGCGAAAATACTATAATTTGGAGTCGGTTCATATAATATTTTGACAGCTGAGGTGCTCCATAAACTAACTGAGCCCGGCCTGACAACCGGTCGGTTATTATCGATATATCAAATTGGAGTATAAAAATTGGAGTTAACCATAGTCTTGTAAAGCGTATAGAGATGCTAGTTGGGAACCACAGTGAGAAAATCTATATAAGATATAAAATCATTGCCTGTAGGTATCGCAAAATGAAAGAAGATATAAAAAATAGAAAGATTACCTCTTTTTTTTATGGATACAAGATAGCAGAAGAGCATGCTAGGTCCACTGCCGCCCATGACATAGACCTTAAATGAAACCCAAGAGTCTCGTTCCTGTCTAAGTCTGTCACGTGTAACCCGAAACGAACTCTTTCGAAGATAACATAAAGATTCGAATTATTCTTTACTAAAAGTCATAAAACACTGTTTTTATATCACTGTTGTTATATCAACTCTACTACTTAACATTTGCAACCTGCGAGCCCTCTGGTACTTGAAGCGAGTTCCGCTCCTTGAAGAGCTCCTGGTCTGGTAGTCTTTACGAATGACGTCAATGTAGATCTTCTAGACCTCCTAGGGGTGTTTCCATCAAAACTAGATAATCTGTCACAATTAGGGGCTCAGATTTATATTTATTTTTAGTTCTATATTGTTTGTTTTTAGTTTTATTCTTTAATTCTTTGTAAATTACAAGCTGAAACTAAAATTGTAGTGAAATGTTTTTATTTTTAGTAATTGATCTCTATGGTATGGAGCCCGCTGCCAGTATTTCTAAGAATCATAATTTTAAGTGAATGTTGTCACAAGAAACCTGGTTTGCGACTTTTGAAGATTGCTTTCATTCTGACACCAAAGAAATTGGAACCTACATTTATGGGTGACACGCATCGCTTCCACTGTCATCGATAAGCGAAGTGAAACCTATAAGAAACCGATTATAACCAAATATCTCACTTCGGTCCGGCGCGGCGTGCCATATTGAGTGTACGATAAATTATTGTTTTTGAAGCCTTCCGTCGGAGTTGCGCGGATGCACGCGTCCGCCATTACCATGCGTAATTGCAGTTGCCGTGCGCCCGCGCAGATAGCCTTCCCGTAACTTATTTGGTGTGAAATGAGAACAATTTGACTCGCACAAGATTTATGGGCACAGATAATGACGTTCTAGGTAGTCGGCCCGCTAAATTGTTTTACTTTGCCCCGTATGGAGGCGTCGATAAAGGGTTATTGAGTTTTCAAACGTGCGTGAGGTCGATCTGTCAGATCGTGGTTTGTTTTTTGCAATTTATGCCTCCGCCGGCAGCTGATCGGTTCGAGAAGTTGCACTGACAGTTTAATGTTTATACGTCCGTTTGCTTTTGTCATGGTGCTCGTGTCTGATAAGGGAGCTGTTGCATCATCCGTTCCAACTTTTTGTCCTAGGTATAATATACGGGCAGGCATTAATGTGACTAGTTCTAGCTGCGAAGTCCGGATTATCAACTCGTTTTTACCGCGAGTGTAAAAAAATTACTTAGCATGTCAAATTAGCTGAATATGCCTACATCATATATCTACGCTCAACTCGAATAAATAAACATGTACAATCGCGATAAAGACGTTCTTGCCAATTAGGTATTTATGAAAACTTCATAAGTATGCTACCCGGAAATTAAAACAAAATTGCATATTGAAAATAACTTTCAATTTCAATGTGTTCAGCGGAGTTTAAAATTTATATAATTAATACTGTGACAACACTGTGACATTTATTTTTGATTCAAAGGGCACAGGAGCGGGTATCGTTTCTTATGTTCAGTAGCTGACTACGAAATGGATAGCTGGATGGATTTGTTGTTTGTTGAAACAGTTCGCTGGTTCTTTCTTACCCAATCACCATAATGCGTAATCAGCATAAGGCAAAGTAAATAAATGTGATAAAATAGAAATAGAAAACAGTCTGGCATTTAATGCGAGCGACCGCATCTCTCCCGATCATATCAATGTCGAGGCCACTTGTCTATTGATAATGCGGGTAGGGATGATGCCAAGACTAGTCCTGCTGAGTCCACTAGTATGTACAAATGTATGGGATTGACATTCGCTATCGACTAATTAGTCGTAAGCGAATGTCAATCCCATACATTTGTTGTTCATTCTACTTCTATTCTACTAGCGTTTTGCCACTTGTCTAGGCCCCCAGTTCAGACATTTTATTGAACGATGTCAGAATCTATACTAGTACTAGCTGACCCGGCAAACGTTGTTCTGCCATATGAAATGTTAAAATGACGCGACACTTCATGTAAATGACTTCACGTCAATGAACGACGGTTAAAATATTTGGATAGTGTTCATACAAAACTACTAAAATCGTGTTTAAACACATTTTCCAGTGGACCAAATTGTGAATCTAAACCATTCTCGAATCCCCTTGAACACACACAAATAATTCCATCAACATCCGTCCAGCCGTTTAGGAGTTCAGTGACATACACACGTACACAAGAAATATATATAATATGTAAAGATTATAAAGAGGAAAGATTTGTTGTGTTGGTTAGTATTTACTGCATTTTGTGTTTTATATTATAAGCGTGTAATTTTTTTTGTGGCAATTTATTATTTTTTGATTTGAAGTTTTTCACAGCCCTATATTCTAGTCCTAACATCAGCTATCCCAGGTCAGGTGCTGCCATGAGATGTCCCGAGGCATTTACGTATTTAGTAACTCAAGATGTTTAATCGAAATTATCAACTTGTTTTTAACATTTACTTACTTTCAGGTACTTTTATTACCTGTTTTGTTTCAAGTGAACATACATTATTATGAACGTTATATACATTATTATGAACATAACAATATATATATGAAGTGTTATATACATTATTATGAACATAAGGTGTGCTATAACAGGTAAATTAATATACTATTTATAATTATCTTTATAAAGAACTAAATTTATACAAGAACCTCTATTGTTTGACGTGTGGGAAATCTTTCAAATGTACCCGGACATAGGTATTGTTTAATGCTGTCTAATTTAATGATTCGAATTAAGCGATTTATTTAATTACTAGAGTATTAATGTAGTAAAAAAGATCTCAGGGATTCAGTGCATGTTTGTACCAAGTTTCATTAAAATCGGTTCAGTACTTATTGATTCCATCGCACATAGAGAGATAGACAAGAGACAGACACAATAAATTTGAAAAAAAAAATTCGGAATCTGTATACGATTACTTAACATCCTAATAGTTATTTCCAAGATTTATTCAATGTACAGACGCGAACTCTAAGTTAGTTTTATTAAATGTATAGATAAACGAACTTCGCACTTCAAGAAGGTTTTATATTATCCAGAAATTACACTTTAAGTAATAACTTTTTTACTACACCTACAACTGAATGATTTGCTTATACTACTCTCGTCGCAGTTGTATTTTTTTTGTTGAATTGCGTTGTCTCTGAAACGACAGGACGATAACCAATAACATTAAGCTTAATTACCGTATGTATGGTAGGACATGCAATATCTTAATGCGTGCCTAATTTATCTCAACACTATGAGATTGATAGTGTTCATTACTGTAAGGCCTTAGGGCCACGTTGAGTGTGATAAGTTATACCTTAATCCCATAAAGCATGATAGTACAAATAAGAGAGAGGAAAAAATATAGAACTTAAGTACCTATATTAGGACCACGATTAGATAATCGATAATGATAGATGTACAGTAATACCCAGACTTACGCTACCCCGAATTACGCGAATTCGGAGTTACGCGATTTTTTAATTTTCTCGTCTATTCGTCTTTTGTGTGAACGCCGTACTAATGTTCGTTCAGCTTACGAAACTTACTTACTTTAAAAAAGGGTTAACAATTTTGGAAAGCATAGACTCCAAGCGCATTTCTGTTACAAAACAAGGAATAAAAAAATTACTAGCATGCTACGAGGAGATATACGGGAGGAGAAAAAATCATTGACTCTTCAGACGACTTTGTTAGATTTTATGAAAGCCCAGTTTTCATCAATTATTTCTGGGTCCCATGTAATAGTTGGTGAGACTAGTGCCATAAACCAGGCACAAATCCAGACTCTGAGCTGCTACTGGGCATTTCAAGTTAGTAGATATGGTTGTCTCCACCAATCCGCATTGAAGCAGCGGGTGGAGTGTGCTCTAGACCTCCCGCAGCAGTGGGGGAGACCCGTGCCCGCAGTGGGACGTCTATGGGTCGCAGCGAGATATGGTTGTTGCTCCGTTATACCGTTACAGCAAGGGACATTTAATTTCTTAAATGGTTTGCCACTCCATAAACAAAACGGACTGCATATTATAATGTAGGTTAGTTACCTACCTACCATCCATTTTCTGAACAGGCGATTCTCTTGATTGAATTTTTCGCTTCCTCAAAGGTATTCTCGTTAAATGTATAAATCGCACACCGTTTATCAAATGTCGTTGAGATAAATACCTTAGTCGAGAAAATAATGACGGACTGTATGATTCCGGTTTAATCGTAATCGTTTTAGTTTCTGATGCATTGACGGGTTAAGGCGTCGATCGGTCATAACCGACGAGGTGCAATTTAAGTAGGGAGGGATCTAGGATTATTTATCGAATTTTTCTCGTATAGTTAACGCAATAAGTCGTTTCCATATGTGTATCATATCCGTATCGTATCCGTATCATATCCGTATCGTATCTGTATCGCTGTATCGCGACACTTTGAAGGTAAAAAAATATATTATAGAAATTTAAAAAAATATAGTTTTCATTAAAATAAATAAATAACAGAAATATCTTTGTTTCATTTTGCCTTTTCCATAAAATATTATATACTATTTTTAGAATGTATTATATATTTTAATGGTTACTCTGAAAAAATACTATATTTAGTCGAAAAAAAGTTGGCAACCCACCTCTATTGGTAAGTTTAGTTCCTGACACTCCCGACAGGATATATCGCGTCGATCCGTCACAGTCGTTCGAGGCGCATGAAGTAGCGCGAAACCCGGTAGTTACGAGTATCTCGGTGCGTTTAGCTTGGACATGGACATTATGACATATTACATTTACTTGCTGTCATTATACTGGCCAAATCTTATTTATGGCGAGAAACATGAGTGTTTTTTAATATAAGGCGTTATTATGCAGTTTGGTGCAGATATATCGCCTTGACATAGGCTATATAATCTTACTAGGTGTAAACGAAACTATTCTTATGTCTAATTGAACGCGAGCGAAGCTCCGGGTGTCCACTAGTCTAAAAAAAATAGATTCGGATTTATTTAGTTATGAAGCGACCACGACTCTGAAAAATGAGCACAGGTCGCTCTTCGACAAGGTGGACAGACGACCTGAAGAAGACGGCGGGAAACCGCTGGTGACGAAGGCAGTCGTTTAATAGAGGCCTTTGTCCAGCAGTGGACTACAGAAGGCTGATAGATAAATTAGTTATGCTTATAGCTTACAGTCATGTGCCTTGATTCATTGGTACCTACTGATTGCTAAGATTCGGCCGCTAGACCTCCCTCAGATGCCTGTGGGGGAGACCCGTGCCCAGTAGTGGGACGTCTATGGGTAGCTAGCAGATAGGTTGTAGCCATTTAGGGATAGGGAAACCTTTACCTATCAAACTCCTATTAAATAGTTTAAGATATCGTGCAACGATAATGTATTCCACGGCAATGCATTAGAACCTTTAGTCGATATTTATGAAGTGACGGCCCATGACACAAGGCGCGGCGTGCGGCCAATCGTTTTGTTCATATAAGTCTTATATCTCATAAGTATCGCTCGCAACACGTTGTAAATACCGATAATGTCATGACCATATCGATAGTGTTGTGCACACTACCAGCCGCCGTATATGGGCCGTCGTTTTGTGCAAAACGGGACACTAGAGGGTCTCCGGTATTGTTCCGACCGTCGATATACTAGCACATACAATGTAGTATAGATTGTAAAAAAAGTAGATGAAGGTGCACATTAAATCTGATTAAGTTTGTGCACCTTTTGCGTAGATTCGCGTCGATGCGTATTCAGATTCTAATGTGAAATAAATGTGCCAATTGTGTTAAAGATGATGGATAATTTAATTTTTTTTTTTAAAAAGCTTTATATAACTTTTTTTTTTCTCGTACATTGTCATCGGAACCAAATATGTGTGCCAATTTTCAAGCTTTTATTTAACTTCACTCGTATGTAACGAGTGAAGTTAAATAAAAACTTTTAATAAAATGGGTCAAAATGGTTCGTATAAAGAAACATATTTCTGTCGTCGTCGCCTGAGCCTGGCTTGACCACGGCCGTGTGTCTCGTCTCGATATTATGAAGGTAACATACTCGTATTTACCTTTTAACCGACTTTGAAAAAAGGAGGAGGTTCTATTTTGGACTGTATTTCCTTCCTTTTATCGTTCCGACATAATGTTACTACCCTGTTTATTTGAGTTCAGCAATCCTACTATGTTTAAAGGTGCTTTGTGGCGGCCCATTGGGCCCTATTTGGCAGGTAACGTACGATGATCGGCCAAAACAGATTTTGTTGGCATTATTGTTCGATATCTGTGTCACATTGGCAACGGAGGATACTAGAATCCTGCTGGGATACATTTAGGTACTTAGTATAAACAACATTAAACTGCAGTAGATTTTTTTAAAATTTATCCCGACATCTAGCCTTTTTTAGCTTTGTTCAACATTTATTTTTTCTTTCCTACCTAAAAAACACAGGTAATCTATGACAGCGATCCCGCGGCGCTTCACCTTAAGCGCTGATGGTGCCGCTGGGTTTTACTCGTAGTTGGTTCTGGTTTACAGCGACTCCCACATACCTGTCTGCGTTCTCATAAATCCAGGCAGGATGCGCAAACGCATTTGCGAGAAAAAAAAAGGCAATCTATGTCGCCTTTTACGAGAAAGGCCGGTGAAATTCTAATAAATAATCCCATTTCTAATAAGTCTACCCATACGTTCTTCCCTTCTTCTCAATTCGGCATGATATTGTAGTTCGATTGTTTTATAAAACTAGTGATCGGAGAATGGTTGAAATTCGATCATAATTTATTTTTTAAATTCTAAGTATCAACGTTAATAAGATATCTTTATACATTTATAGAGTTACTCCAAACTAATGATCAAAGCAGTACGTATGTATATTTTATTATTAATCTGTGGTTCAGAGTGACATAGTGACAAATAACATGCTATCTTATCATTTGCACTTCTGCTCCATATAAACTTTAGTGTTTTTGCTTTGCTACCAAAAAAACAAAATGACATGAAGCATATTAATCTTAGTCTGCTTTTTTATCTTTCAGTGGAATTCAAGTAGCAATACTGCTTCGAGAGACGTCAATCCATCATTGCATATAAGTCGATATTCAATATTATGTTATTATTAAAGGACATGTTATGTTAACGCAGCCTGTTAAGCTTTTAAGATATCAGTTGATAGCTTGATAGCCATGTTTACCTTTATGTCCAATCAATTTTTATCGCAATCGAATCAGTGGTAATAGTGGCTGTAATTTGGATCTTCTTTCAAAAGGATCCAGGTTTAAATTCCAGGGGTTCATCACCTAATGACTTTTCTAATTTACATATCAATAATCATTGTGAAGGGAAAAGCAGGAGGATACCTGCATGCTACAGAGTTCTCCATTAATCCCTTGAAGGCATGTGAAGTCTGTGTATCGTAGGTAGCTTTAAGCTTGGCCCACCTGATGTACCGTCAGTACCAGATATGGAGAAAGTAGACGACGCCGACGCCGGCTCGGCGCGCTGCGCAGAGGTAAAGCGACTCACGATCTCTCGAGCCCTGCCGACAGCGGCGAAGTATTCAACCTCCAACGTTTCCCGGTATAGGTGGGTACTCCTTTTCGCAATCCGCGTCTGAAATTACCATTAGACCTTCTATTTCAAGCTGTAACGCATCGTATTCACCATACCACTCTTCAGTTTTAGCTAGTCTAACATTGAGTTCATTAAGTTGGGCTTTAGTAAGATCGACATCAGTGACAATATCTAAGTAATTGCTGAAATGAGTTATCTTAGCTTTGTATGAGCCACGCTTTCTGCGTAGCTCGGCTAATGAAGACATTGCTTAAAGTAAAATAGTGCACAATGCCAATACAAATTAACTGAAGATAACTGATTACAGAATCAGAATCCAATTGAAAGAAATTAAATAGAAAATGAAAGTTGTTATACAAAGTGCAAAGACTAATCAGTAAAGAAAGAGGAAAATACTTAAAGGCGTGAATAGGTATGCAGTGCAGAACAGGCAAGAAAAGGCAGTTGTGCTGCCAGCAGCTGGCAGCGGAGCCTTCCGAAAGCCGGCAGACAGTGCTGCGAAGCCGCCGCGTGCCTGGAATGCGATATCGACAAATATAAGAAAGAGAAATGTTGTTTACTATTACTTCCCAGGTGCCTATTTACGCATATAAACGTAATAAATAACTATTAACTACCGTTAACGTTACAAAAGGAATAATTATTTTGATAAATTATTTTTTTTCAACAACAGATTAGATGTAGGTACTTTTAAGTTTCAATATGGAATTTATTATTAAAATTGTATAGACCACGATAATTTATTAATGCAAGGAATGCTTCATTGAAGTAATGAAGTATAATAATGGTTTGAAATACTGCTTAATGACAAGATAATAAGAATAGGTTAAGGAAGGAATTAATATGGAACGAACTCACAAATTCACAATGGCGTCGTAATGTAATGTCGAGCCGTTGCCGCTTGCGATGCATCAATTATCATCCCCAATCGTAATGCTGCTGGCTTGTTGCTTCTAATGGTATAATGGTGTAATCCGGTTCGAAGACCAACAATGGTAGGGAAATCTTCAATAACAACGCGGCTGAAGAGAACTTGTGTTTTATTACGAACTTGTTACAAAAATATAATTTGATACGATGACAGTTTTAAGGCGTGTGTCTTCAATTCCTCGGATGATGGGCGAATGTGCGTCTACGCGCGGCGGGCTAGTGTGCGTGTCGATGCTTGTGTGCGCCTTGAATGCTCAGGCGCTAACAGTCTGCCCCTTTGTACTTGGCCAGCCTGGATGACCTTACCCCTCTTACCTCTCTTAAACCTGCCAAATACTGGTTCAATACTCTTCTCGGCGTACTTCGACTGTGGGTCAATTAAATAAAAACCCTTCGGTTGCAATAAACACCTTATATCATGCATGGGCTGTAGAAATATCTGTCCTGGGAAATCCTGCCTGAGGTCAGTGTGCCAGGTCACTTCCACGCCTCCACTAGTTACGTGGGCTTTTCAGCTTAACATAATTAAACAATATACTCCAACAGGTATTGAATGGTTCTTTATGTCCGAGAATATTTACTGTACAAGTGTAGGCAAGACTATTATCATAAGATTATTAGATTTCGTCATACTGGCTTGCTAATGGTCCTCGGGTACCTTAAACTAATAGGGTCATACAAGTCAAATTGTAATAGCTTTGGGCTCAAGAATGAATACCACACACAACGATGAATATACCCTCGCTTGGTAAGGTTTGCGATAACCCCTGACATGTAGAAATAATGTTTATTCATACCTCACCATATTGTTCGGTGCTCTGTCGTGATTGCAACCGAATTATCACGATTACATTGAGTTGAAATACAAAAATAGAATGGACATGTCAAATGTAAAAGACTCGGCAATAATGGCTGAAGAATTTACTTTTATTAGTGGTCGAGTGTTTAAAATTCTACAGTAATTAAATGGTTTTTTTTCGTGTAAGTCATCTCAAACACTCACAGGTGGCGCTAGATATGTGTACCTATCACATAAATGAGCGTTGTTTTATGTATTGTTCGTACATGTTAGTACAATTATTCAAGGTTTATGCCAACTCTAAAATGCCTCCTGTTTCTTCTGCCCATTGTTTAAAAAAATCTGTATTACAGAGTTGTTTCTTCACATTTTAATGTGAAGAACGTTGGGAAAAAAGTAAAATTTATTAGAAGTTCGTGTACCTATAAGATATGACAGAGACTTTATCGAAAACTAAATACCTACATAAACTTTTAGGTGATATCAATGTAAACTATTGACTGAGCTTCATTCTGAAGGTTTCTATGATGAAGGTTTCTATGATGGTGTTCTTATCATCGGGTAGCTGTACCTAAATGCGCAGTAATCTATAAAAAAATAAAAAACCGAAGGCACGATGTCGTCTCTAGAACATTGTTCCTCAATGCATGAATCTCAGATTATACTGTTTGACAGTAAATGGTGCAATCATGGGCGCACATCGTGGCTTACCGAAAGATAGTATCCTTGACAGAAGTAATGGGGTGTTTCGCCTTTTACTTCCTCGTCTGTTAAATCACAGTGCTGGTGTCTGGATGATTGTGTCTCTGGCATGACTGAGGATAGCCATCGTTTGAGATTGAAATGAAACATTGCTTGGTATGCTTTGGTTACAGGTTTGGTTGTAAAGGGAATTTTGACCCGCGGCCTGTTGTACACCTGCTAAGTAAGCCTATATCGACGGCATGGTAAAAGGACGTCAGTTAATGGTAGCGCGACGTGACCTACTCATTTCCACTTCAGTTCACTGATTCTTCGAGCTATGTCGGTAACCCTCGATCTTCATGGTGAATCCGTTCTCGTCGAGAAATGCCGAGCATAGCTCTCTCCATAGCGCGCTGAGTGACTATGAGCTAGCGGATAAGACCGACGGTAAAGTACCACCTCTTGAATCCATATGTATCACTGGCACAGTGTTCTGCAAGTATTATAGTTTAGCCTTTTATGGAGCGATATTTCGAATCTCGAACGCTTCATAAAGAAAGAGAATCATCACCGCGTGAGATGTACCCGACTGACACGACTTACTGATGATGAAAAAACTGCATAAAAATTATAGATACTATTATAGCTTTTCAATGCTCAATCAGTGATGTGCAACTTTACCTTTCACTTTCCCTGAACAGCCGATATTCGTGCTCCAGCCTTTTAATAGCGTACCTTTGTAATAGCGGGCGACAGACACATTAGAATCGCTGAATCCGTCGGAACCTATCATTGACCGCTGGGTCAGAAATAACAGGGTATTAGAGAATAGCTGTTTACATAAGTACCGTATACAAATCTTTGCTTAAGGTGGTATTTCTATAACGCCTTAATACTGGGTTTGTGCCGACTAATAGTGGTTTCCTAGGAGTGATATCTGCATTTAAACATGCCTTGGAACTCTTGGAAGTAATTTCCTTTAGAATTGATTGTTCTGTGCATTATTTCCTACACAGGATTTGTATTTGCTATTGTCAGTTTTAATTTATGACTATTTTGTTTTGATTCATTATTATAGTCACAGTGATCAAATAATTTCATATAACTCTACACTTATACATAGTTACCAGTACTTCCTATTATGGCCACACTTTAAAGGCAAGTAGCAGATTGATAGCTACACCAAAATATGTTTTAAATAAACGAACGAAACAAATACAAGAATGCGGTCAGAATCTTGAACGAGTAAAGTGCGTGAAAGAAAATCTGTAGATGCCCGACTTTGTAAGTCTGGTTTAGGCTTTCAAAAGCCATGGTATGTTGGAAGGTTGGAAACCCGCGCCTCAGGCGGAGGAAACGGAGGGCTAACCACTGGGCTATTGCTTAGGCTCCATTCAGACTACATGATTGGTCAGTGGCCGAATAAACGTAGTCTCGTTGGAAACTGCATCGAAAAATGTAAATAGACAGATGTCTATCTGTGCGTTTACAAGAAGGCGATTATAATACACAATTCAGTCGAAGGGCGACCTGTACTCCTTTTTCCTAGTCATGGCCTTCGTCTTCTCTATAACCTGCCGCAGCATATGTATGTGGTGTATGAGAAATAGATAAATAAACATACGGATCCCTATTGTGAGACTTTCCTGACTACTACATATATGCAATATGTCAATTTATCAAATATAATTAAATAAAATGTATATAAAACGCAATTCCACCTCATTCACCGCTCATAAATCATGAAATCTCAGAATCGAAACATAAAAACGGTATGAAAAACGGATTCGAAGGTTCTTAGTAGTGCAGCAGTCATTTTTTTTGCATGTATAAGCATGGACAATAACATACTGTTGTGTGACAGTGGAATAGGCGTTAGGTCTGAAAATAGCCTTATACCAAGATTTATTAGCAGCAAAGAAATGTCGGTTCCACAGAACATCAGATCAATGCGATGTAATATTTCTTTCTGCGATTGCTGTTTTGAATAACGCTCTGCGTTCCGATGAAAGGTAGGTTCGCGTTATGCGGAAGCGCTTGTAATGGCGGAGAAATGAAACATAGAATGGTGTTTGAGCGAAATTGCTGGTTGGCAGGTGTTCGTGATTGGCGCAGAATGTTGGTTTCGGCTTCCTACTGTGCCAATTGTTGGCCGAGCTGTGGTTTCGAGCCACCATTTTCGCATTCGATTCGACTGTATGTAAATAATGTCTGATTAAAATTTTCATTTCCATGTAAATTCCCAAGGCACTAAATAACCTGTTACTTATTCGGTTAGGTACTTAGACGACTTATAAAATTTAGATGATCGAAGATATCAGTGAAATAATTGTTTAACAAACAATTTGACTGGTTTTTCAGGTTGACTGGCAGAAAATGCTCTTAGCATTAAGTCCGCCTTTTGTACCATATTTAGGTATAATAAAGCGTTTAATAAATAAATAAATAAATAAATAAATTTGTATACTTATCGATTGATATACTTATGGCCAGTGCTTATGGCAAAAACATACTTACAGATTTACAGATATCTTCTTCTGGATGCTACACTACCACCGCTTTAATAAATTATATGTAGTGAAGGAACTATAGTGTGGGAACCTGCATGCCTCATGATTTCTTTATGCATTTTTTTTACAGTTAGACGCTATAAACCTTATAGCTCTCACGTTTAATTGGGTTGCCCATAATAGCAGAACCTTTCGTGACCTGGCCGCTAGATGTCGCACTAACGACTGTCATCGCGTTTGACATTTCATTCTACCGACAGCAAGACTTCGAATGAACTGAAAACAATGTAATCCCGTAAACATAACAGCAGCCTATTCTTTTAGCAGTAAAGTTCAAAATAGAGCAAAAATTGTTATTGTACAAGCAGATCGGCTGCGGCCAACACCTTACAAGGGTATGCCACACGAAACTTCGTGCAGTAAAATACCAATTTACTTTAACAATATGGCGATTTACTTGCAACGTTCCGAAGCCTTATAAGGCTGGATACATTTAGGCCAGCGTCGCGGTTAATGCTTGGGGCTAAATAAATATGCTCCGATCTCGCAGTTAGATGTGTGATAGTCTAGTGGTTAAAGAGCCTGCCTTATATCTGCTAAGTTGGAGTTCGAGTTCGAATCACATACAATAGATGGCGTGGTAATGGCATTTTTGGCAAGTAGTGTTGTAGTGACAAGCTCGTGTCGTTTGGACCCGGTTCCTCTCAAATGACACGCCAAATTTCGCTCATTCTGTCACCGCTGGTGACAATGCAACTTAACCTAGCTGCAACCCATGAGTGAGTTGAGTGTTCCCCTCCACGGAAATACAATGCAACCCATAGCCCAACCTGGTGGGCACGGGTCTCCCCTACTGACAAATCTGCCATAGGTCTAGATAATGCAACTAGGAATCGAAAATAGCTGAATTTTTTTAACTATACTCACTGAGTTAAATATACATTATACTAATATTATAAGGAGGAAACATTTGTTAATAAACTGAATAAACTGAATTGTTTGTAATGTTTTCACACAAAAACTACTGAACCGATTTAAAAAATTCTTTCATCATCAGAAAGCTGCATCTTCACTGAGTGACATAGGCTATATAATATTACTGCGTGTAAGAGAAACTATTGTTATGGCTAAATCCACGCGAGCGAAGATGCGGGCGTATAAGATAAAAACGATCATGCACCCATCCGCTGAATAAACTACAACCTAAAGAATTACAACCTGATGTAAAAAATAATAGTTTCCGATCCCGTAGCTGTAGTATGGCATTTACAAGGCCCGACGACACCTCCGCTTCACAACGTTACGACACTCGGAGACAAGATTACCTTATTCCAATAATAATAAACGCCATCGCTTATAACGAATGGAGAAAATATTGTAATAATCCTCTAACCTTAACGGTTGACGATACTTTTCTGATTACTAGACTTATGGTATGGCCATTGTGGCTGATAGGTCATAACTATCAAATCACAATTCAACTGTATTCGTTATAGACGATTTATCTTCTTTATAGTAGTAGTCGACATTATTTTTAAATATTTAATTTAGTGTTACGTCGTTGGTCTAAGGCTTATCTTTAATTCATGTGTTTGGAGCTTTGTACGTCGTAACGGCTGACAGAGTAAATCTCCTTTGCCATCATAAATACGCCGCGAAGGTTACTAATCTACAAAATCCCTTTTAGGGAACTTGTTCTACGGAGGAATCACTAAAGGTTCGAAGGAAATTCTAGCGTCGTAATAAATAAAATAAGTTAGTGGAGTTAAAGCTGATTCGTTGCTATTAGGGAACCTCTTTACGTCACGGGTGAGAAAAGGCTAAACATACGATATATAAGTACAATTTCTGCCTTTCAATAATTGTTTGTAAATCAAGTGAATGCTACGAGACATTTGTTTGAAAATCAAGACGAGTTAGGCGAGAAAATCACATAACAACGCTAACCATTGAGTTGTGGAACAAATAAATAGTCATGTAGTCAGTATCCTCACTCCAAAGTTTACATTAGGATGCGCTACTAATCCAAGGATTACTAGGTTTCGCGTGTTTACAAAAGCAGGATTTAGACCGCTTAGACGCCAGCGCTTGTTGAATCATAAACTAAAACAATTGAACGAGGAAGCCCGAGGGTGCGTTAAGACATTGTTTTAATAATACATGCACCGGATTGACTCATTTCGGAGTTGGGTGCGAGCCAAATGACAATAATCTTTGTTATTCAACGTTCGCCGCTAAAACTGTTTACACGTTGCGGTTTGCAGGTCATCGCACATGTGGTGCGCGCACATCAGAGCGACGAACGCTGCGTGTCAATGCTGCTAGCTAATATGGCGCTAATGACTCAGAATAAGAATAAAATCAGTCTTGTACTATTTAGTATTCTGTGGCAGATTCCGATTTGCTGGAATGCTGACTCGTAAAACTCGCTGTAAAACATCACAGATGCGTTGCTCATATTCTAGAAAAGTTTAACAGCGATATGGTCACCTTTTATTTATTTATTTATCTTTATTGAACCACATATAATAAGTATAGGGTATTAATGGCGAGCTAAATGCATAAAGCATTCTCTACCAGCCTAATTGGCTAGGCTAACCAGATTAATTTTATTTATAAACAAACATAAAAAACGTAATATTATATTAATTACATATTAACATACCTACAAATTCATTCACAATAATACACACACCTATACATACACTATCGATTCGACCTTACGGGACGTGTCTTAGTAGACTTCTACTCGTACCTACGTAATTTTAATTCAAAATAACGATATACCTACAACGGTTTACAAGATATACGTAACGATACTTCCATATTTTTAAGTCATAGTAAATGTTATAGTTTGAGCACATGGCTCAAACTATAACATTTACTATATTAGTATAACAGCCAGCGAGGTTTTAAAGTCAAGGGGACACCAAAATCAAACCAATCGATGCTCATGTGAAGTCTGACAATCCGCGCTCACAACTCGGCCGACTGTGGACTAACCTATTCAGGGTTCTATCAAGGGAGGTGATTTGGCTCGCATACGCAAATTATGGGTTGTGTTGAATGTTCGCGAAGGACTGCCAGTGCGGTGTGTTGGCACCACTAGGGAAATCTAATTGAGAATTATGTGGAATGTTAACAAGGGACATTGTGCAGGGCAGTTATGATGCGGCTGGAAATTGAGATAGCATCGTTGATTCAAAAATAACTGCAGATAGCAGGGAAATGAATTTTATAAATTATTTTGCGGCGGCATGTATCCTGTGTAGTTAAGCTACAAACCCAGCTCTCCTTTCCTCCTTCTCCTTCAGCTACAGTTGGTCAGGAGCATACTCCACCATGCTGCTTCAATGCGGATGGTGGACGGGCTAGTGTCTTCGATAGGACTTATTGATTGCTTAAAATAACGGACGGCTTAGCGTGCCCTCCCACCGTGGCGCACCGAAGCGCCCATGAAATTTGCCACTAGTCCCATCCACATACCGACTGCGCCCGACGGTGCTTTACTCGGTCGATCACATACGATCGACGCGACATTGACCTACGAACGCATCATTCTACGTGACAAACAAAGCCTTAAAACTCTTTAGACGATCACCAAGACGGTCGCTATGTTTACAGTTCGTTGAAGGAAGCCTGTCTTGCGTATAAGTATAACTAATATAACTCGTCTTGGAAACAACGATCCATCGACAAAATCAATCGGCGAAGCACGATGAGGCGATACAACTAAAATGGCGTGAAAATATCTTCAATCTATAAGAATGTTAACGATTGCAGCATAATTCTGCAACCACGGCCAGCGCTTGAGTTCTGATCTACAGGATCCAATATAATACGATATCAGATGCCCGTAAACAAAACGGTTCAACGATTCCAGGAGCTCTATTTTTGAATCACTCGTAGATCGTCGAGTGAAAAGTATCGAATCATTTCTTGATTGACAGCTACAATGCGGCAATACGTCGGTAAGCGATGCGAAATTCTTGTTCCTTTGACGATTTATGAAATAATTATTAAGTACGGAAGGTTTAATTTCTTTCGGCTGTTTCGGTGACAGTGTACATTTTTGGTGACAGTGCACTTTTTATTACGAATAGTATCTAAGTAAACATTAATTCAACGGAAAGGTGGTAGAGATAGACTACACAGTACGGATTTTTTTTCTATCGAACGAAAATCAATCGCTGTTGACCGCTCGATGCATGAAGATCGATTCAAAAATACAACTCCAGCGCATCTCATTCCTGCGTTTCCGCTCGCATTTTATCTGATCGCCTCGCCGGCAGCATCACTGCGATGTTCAATGCACAACCACTGTACATTTGCAATCACTAAACAAACCTCAATTATAATATCTTTAAGCGGAATTTTGTGCTGTTTTAAAATAGAATAATTTTTGAAGAGTTTCGTTTCTACCGGTGATTTTGGTAGCCAGGATTTGAAAGCCAGTCGATTGAATATCACTGCCAGTGAAAAAAATAGTACGACCACTTAGATACTAACACGCCTGCCGCCGCTCCATTATTCATAATTTTCTGTGTGTGATGCATTATCATCATTTCATCATTAAACCATCATTGCATCAATTAACCAAAATTGTTTTAGCCTAGTAAAATATGGGAACCACACACTTTCACGTGAAATTCGAGAACATTAATTCCTTGTCTTGTAGAATGCATTCTAGCTTCCATATGTGTGCTTCCAAGGTTTTGATGATGATCAAGATGTTGATTCGAAGAAAATCTTTTCAAGGGATACGTCTTAGCGTGACGTCAGTGCTATCATCCAGTCCCTATATATCCAAAAAAATCGTGGGTTCAAATCCCACCTGCGGAGAATTTTTTCAAGGTTTTAAATTAAATTTTTTAAATGTTTTAGAGCCAACTTTCCAAAAAGCCAAAAAGCCAAAACTCTAAAGACAGGTAAGACTTTAGTGTTGTCGCAACTGTAACAGCAAAGTCAACTTGTCAACAATCCCACAGAAACTGGCGTTGACACCGGATATCGTCGGATCCATCTCGAGAATTCCTCGGCGTATTTTTCGCAATTTGCATTCGGCGTGTATCTAGTTCTTATCTGTTGGGGATCGCGCTAGCAATCTCGACATATCGACGCTTGTTTCCGCAACGCTTTTTACCGATACAGGCACTCGTCAGCCATTAAGCGATAAAAGAATATTTATTTATAAACGCTTAACCAGGATACCTCGAGTACGTAAATACTTATTTTATGCACAAAAAAGGGGTTGTAAGAGCTTTATATATCTTTCGGAAAGAATCTTTGTGTATCTTTCTCATTTGTGATTTGCTGATGATGATTTAGTCCATATAAATAAACAAAGAAACATTCTTTCTTTTTTTCTTTCTAAATTATGTAAAATATACTTTTCTAACTCGTCTATTATGAGTGTAGTCCTTTAACTATTATCTAATCTGGGCCTGAGCCTTGAAGTAGAACCTAATGATAAACGGACAGGTTTTTTCTATAATAAAGCCAGCAATTATACAAACGCGATATGATGCGGCATAATTTTCGAATAAATTTTTGGATTTAGTAACATCTGTTGTACAACCGGTCTGCGACGGAAGTCAACGAATGTAAATTAGATAGAGTTGTTTCCAATCGAATATATTCTTTTCCATTATTAAAACGTGAATTAATTGTCAAATGCTACCGCCTATGGTTTGTGTAGAATTTATTAAATATCTTTAATGAGCTTTTATGCTGCATTTAATTTATTCATTTCACATTACAATGAACTTCATTTACATCAACCAAGAAATGGTAATCAAAATTCCTCTCACGTCGTTACGAAATTACTCAAAGCGTGTCTTTACTACACAAAAAGTTGTTTACATTAAACCCAATCCACAAAAGGCAAGAAATTAATAACAAACAGCTGTAAGTTGTCACACTGTTTACAAAGTTACCGCTTTTCACCAGTCAATATTTAATACTGGCAACTAATTACCACTTTGTCTCGTCACCGGCTACGTCTCCTTTGAAGTGCAACTGTTGAGAGTTCGTTTGAGATAATTTAACGAGTCTAGCTACAAACACGCACGAGATGACTTCAGAATCTCCGTTCTAATATTTCTAATAGTTTCTCTACCTTTTGATGTTCTTGAAATATCTATTTTTAGCGCCATCTAGCGGTACCGTTTCGCTTGTTCACGGCAACCGGACCGCTAATGATGACGTATCGATTATTATGGCCAATGGCGCACAAGGGCCGGTTTTAAAAATGGGTTGCTCGTTAAAATGTAAATTCGGAACTACTTTCTCGAGTCTTTGAAATATCATGGTGTTATTCCCACGGCTCACGATATTAGCTCGTTGGAATTCGTGTAATCCGTTCCTTGGAATGGTGTGTTTGTAAATGCATACATTTGTTTCAAAATTCTATAATTTAATCTTAGTACACTTTGACATACATTTTCGTAAATTCCAGCATGCGATTTTACGCAGCTGTGTAATTTCTGCAAAGAAACATCTTGGGAATTTATTAGGTCACTTCGGACTGAAGACATCTGTTGCTGATTCCTAAATGAATCTCAGAAGTGTTAGTTGTATTTCTTCTTCAAATATAATTAATAAACAATGGAAAATAGTTGACTATTCTCTGGAGAGGGCCACAGCCTCTGAGCAAGGTTTGTTGTCAAGCATCTGATTACGAGTAGGTACCTACGAGTGTACAGTACACAACCTTCTTTACACTCCTAACTACAATTACCCACTTAAGTATTTACATATTGCAATTGCAATGACATAGCCAATTGCATAGATAAATATTAGTGCTGATGCTGACACATACAAGTGTCTTTTGTCGCAGTCATAAAAAATAGTTTTCTAGTAAGTAACTACAAATGTTATAGAAAAAAGTCGGTTAAGCCATTCTTGTTTCTTGTTGTACCAGCGCGTAGGTACTATCACAGAGGAATAGGTAAGTATATATATTTTTTTATAATATAGACGGACAAACAGACATACGGGCACCTGAATCTGATGGTATGTGGTCACCGTCGTCTATGGACACGTGCGACACCAGGGGTATCACAGGTGCGTTGCCTGACTTGAAGGAAGTGTTTCACACTCTTTTTGAAGCGCTCCATGTCGTAGCTCGAAGGGAAAACCTCAGTCGGAAGCTAATTCCACAGAAGACCAGTTCGCCGTAAAAAAGTCCGCGAGAAACGCACGTTGGTAGTAGACCATGAGTCGATTCGGTGTGAAACTTCAGATGATCAAGATACTGTGGTACTATTAAAAAGCGATGGTAGAAATATAAAAAAGTTACTCGTGTGCTGACTTGAATGTGCGTTGTTATGTCATTCAATACAACAACAGAAAGGATTTGGTAGTCAAATGCTATCTAGTGGCGCTCGATAGCTAATTATATGAATCTAATCGACATAGGTCTGTCGTTACATTTAAAACTGACAAATTATAATTGGGTCCTTGTAACGTGAATCTTGAACGCCAGCGAACCGAATGCAACTTTGTAGCTTGGTTCGTACGCGAAGTGGCTGTGTAACACTGTATTAATTCAAAATAGATTGTCAAGCCAAGCACTAAATCGTGACTGCACTGTCAAACGGAACGTGTCAGTCAGGCTTGCATTGGTGATGTCGTAACATCAGTATTCAACTACCACTTACGCCAGATATTGATATTCAATATCAAACAATACAGTCATCTTCGGAGCCGCTTGATATTCAAGGTATAGCAATCATGTTGGATCGATACGTAATCGGATAATCGAGCGAGTCGATACGAATCTTGATCGCTGAATCGATACGCCGGATAGGGGACGCTGACAAATTACGGCTTTGAGTGTCTTGCAGCGACAAATTAAAGCGTACTTCTGTACGGGTTTTGCTTCTTTGGTTGAGTTAAAATTAAATATTGCTTGAAAATTTATGACCTGCAGTGTAAATCCATGTTCAGCGTCTGAATACACACACAGTGGTAATTGAAACAATTTTTGCTACATAAATACCTGGCTCGGTTGGAAACCAGAATCTGAATCGAATACCGAGATTATTTTTCTAATAATAACTAATTCGGAATTCATAGCTCTTCATTGGTGACTTCAGTTTACTTGTAAGCTAAACGAGAAATTAGACAAAGCTAAAACTCTGTCCATGTTATGTACCTAATAAAATAAAATAAAAATTACGATAATTTTTAACTGACCAAGTAATGACTGACCAGCTATTGTTCTAATTAACTTCTCTCAGCTAACCATCCCAGTCTCTGTTTGAGTCTTGTTCAAAGTCAGTCACAGTTGTCATGGGCGGCAGCGGATGCGGTGCTGCAAGCTGCTATCTTATATCTATATAAACAAAACTACACTCTTTATTAAACCCAGACAATGGTACGTAATGTGCAGAGCATACTCGTAGTTTGCCCCATCAGCGAGTTTTATGTTAAGTTTTTATGCCAACGTCAAGCGTCCGTATCGCACAAGGGCAAGTGGAGTCAGTGACATGGAATTACGAGCCCGTTATGTTTTAAAACGATGTTTTTGGCACTGTAAGCGGCTATGTACACCCATTAACATACGCGAGTGAGTAAATAAAGTCAGGACATGTGGGAGTTTCGACATTTGAACGCATTCAAACGTAGTACGAAGGCTCAGATGAATAAAAAACGAAGGAATAAAAGTATTTTTTTTAAATCGCCACACACGGGTTGGCTAAAGCCTGGGCGGATACACTTAGAGAACAACACAATTTTACTTCGATGACCCGATTACAAATATTTATCTGCGAAATATATATCTGCCCCGATCGGGATTCGAACCCTGAACCCGCGGTTCGGCATTTAGGCTCACTACAACCGCGCCACGGAGTCATCTAGTATCATAATATCACTTTGAACAAAGTAAGTTGGACTTCTTCAAGCATTAACTTACACGTATTATAGTAGATCTACCACTACAATTACAAATTTCAATCCAATAAATAATTATCAATTGTTTAAACGGCGCCAGCTGATGTGGCAAGTTAATAAGCAAGGAAAGACTTGAGTAAGTACTGTACCATCTACCAACTACCAACAGACTTCAATAAAGAATTTTAATTTGAATTTCAATTTTATGAGTCTCATCACCAGCTTACTGTACTCTCAACACCGGTAGAGGCCAGCGAATAACATAATGGTTTCATCCATATTGGCAAGAGTGGAAGTTGGGTGGTTTGTAGGTAAAACCGTAAGCGGTATACATATAAGGCAAGAGATTCGCGACAAATGTAGTGACTCCCCTTCAGCGCGGCAATGGGTAAATAGAGTCCATACATCGTGTCAGGCGAAGCGTGCGGCGGACATCAAACAAGCCGCTATCTGGCCGGCTGCGGTTAGAGCCGCGGCCTTTCAGCGCCCGCGCCGCCGCGGGTGACCATGTGGAGGGGAAAAATATCCGGGAGAAAATACCCGGGAGAACATACCCGGGAGATAATACCCAATACAATTATTTCCAATTGGTTTTTCCCGCGGCACCGTCAGCGTTAAATACTCGTAGTTTTCCGTTCTGTGTGTAGTAAGGTTCTGCACTACTTTTACCTCTTTACCTTTTTTACTTTTACCTCTTTCATTAAAATCCCTAGAAATCTTAAGTTTTCGGATAAAATGTGAATATTACAAAGAAACCTAACTCAGTCATCTGGCTCTCACTAAGTAAGGTTTGGTGAATACACTATTTGTACCTTTAAATAAGACCACTGTAAATACTAGTAGCGTCCATAGCCCTACTCCCATGCAAACCCATGCCATACATATGATGTATTCTTAGCAGAAGTACGTGACGATTTACCGGGAATAGGTTTAACACGAGAATATAAATATTTACCTATGTTATTAAAGATATATTGGAGTGAATTTAACACTGAATAGTCATCGAATCCAGTGAAGCGTGCGGCCGGATCAAATGGGCCGCTCTCAGCAGAGCCCAGACCATTCAGTGTGCATAATTACCCCCAGTATTGTGACAACAATCGTTGGAGACATTGCGGAAGATATCCCACAGCACGTAATAAAACCGACAGAGGCCTATATTCGCCGCTGCGACCCACAGACGTCCCACTGCTGGGCATAGTATATATACACTGAGGCTATAGTATACTATATAGACTTTCTAAGGCTGATGGATGGAAGTAAAAATGTAAACAGCAGTCGTATTTGTTTTAAGTTTTATTCAAATCATGATATTAATACGAAGTTAAATTTGGTTGTACACTACTTACTATATAACAATCGAACTATGGTTCATATTTGAATTAAACAATAGGTGGTCAACAGTCAAAAAAAACTAATTGACCTTGGGGAAAACGACTTACGGCATAAAAGTGCCTGTTATCGTTAGCATGGTAATAATTTTGAATCGTTGCAATCTGTACTCATTTAGATGTTATTGGTAAAACTTATAGAACAATGTTGCTAGATGTGACCATGTACGTCATAAAATAGTCTTGGCATCATGATATTTCGATATTAATGATATTCTTGCCATCTATTGAAGTCGTTGTACTTTTTGGTCCGACACATAATCCCCTATATTAGTTCTGTTTGCTTCCTTCCCATCATGGTGTGGCGAATATTGATCATTTGATAATAATTTTAGTCCTAAAAAATAAGTATTTTAAGTAAACCAGTTAAATCGATTGAGTTTGCGGTTAATTTAATATTAATTTATTGAATAAAAATGTTTTATGATTAAGAAATCTTATCTCTAACAGTTAAAAAAATGACTGTCATTTTGGAGATTTATCCTGAAACTTCAAACTGCTTGGAACACCTACATTGGAGTTGTAGAAATGTGCAAGATCGGGAACGAATCTCTGTAGAGGAAGCAGCGGGTTGGTATTAGGTTACACGTTACACGTACCACTCGGCTCGCTGAGTTGAGATAATTAGTTTTCATGGCTGTTGAAACACATGCATGATATCAGACTCGATTGAGAATAGCCTACATTGTTGAACTTTGCTATGAAAGGTGCAAATATTAACTTTAATAGGTTTAGAACATTATTTTAATATTAAGCTTACTTATGTTATTATTTAAGTATTATTAATAACCGCAGCATTACAAAGTAGGTGCGCTCTAGAATGATTTTACAGCCCATCTGCCCACAACTAGATGGTATTCAGATTCCTATATACCTAGTAGGTACGGTTCCCAAGGGAAAGTATAATAACTTCTTCACTTCTCTCCGCCTTCAATAGGAGATGCAAATGGTGTTACTCAACTAAAGTATTCCATACGAAACGTTAAATTTACCGTCTATTAAGTTTACCATTAAATTTACTCACAAGGCGATATAATTACTCATAACGACGCCTTGTAGCGTCCATAGCCCAATGGCTTGCGATTCTATGTGATAGATATAGTTAAGTAACGACGGGCGCGGTCGATTTCTGGATGGGAGTCCGCTAGTGGCAACATTTAATGGATGCTACCGTGCTTCGGAGGGCACGTTAAGCCGTTGGTCCCGGTTTTTTTTAAATGGAAAAACATCGCTCAGCCTTTTCTTAGTCCTCCGGGTAGCTTGAGAACATTCCATACTGGATTAGCCACTTACCCCTCCTCCAATCTGCACTGGAGCAGCGTGGTGGATTATGCCTATGGATATGGTGGACCTCCCGAAGTTGTGTCTGTGGGAGACCTGTGCCCAACAGTGCGATGTGGGTTGTAGCTATAATGACTCATTAATTTTACTATAGTATAGGACACTGCATAAAAATAAACTGTATTGAACAATGATTAATGATATGGACAGGATTCATTAACCATAAAATAAGCTTCCACAGCGTAGGTTTAAGGCAAACGAGCCTTCATGTTTTCTAACCTCCGTACTAGCGAGTGATGTAATGTGAATGGTTTACTGACTAGCTTAGAAATTATGATTCTACGCTATTAAAATGCTTGCTAGCATCACTTTTAATATAAATTCAGTAGGTTTTAAAATATTTAAAATATACCTGATACGTTCAATGGCATTTTTGTAGATGATTGTAGGTAACTAAGTAGCTACACGTATGCATTTGTAGGCACAGAGCTTACGATGCGTAAGTGTATTAATATTTGTAACTAGTGGACGCCCGCAGCTTCGCTCGCGTTACACATTCACTAACTTCAAAAACGGCAAAGCTTCATACTAACTTTGCACCCCCGTTTTACCCCCTTAGGGGATGAATTTTCAAATTTTTCTCGCCGTAAAAACCATCCTTGAACTTCAACGAACATTTTAAAAAAAGAATTGGCCAAATTGGTCCAGGCGTTGTTGAGTTATGCGCTTACCAACACATTTTGCGATTCATTTTTATTATATAGATTCGTATATATATGTATATTCTGCGCTATCTCTTTTTATAGGTATATCCATTCTGGTTTTTTTTATAGACCGAAGCAAGCTACGGCTCTTATTGTCGGGGATTAAGACTCATTTTGGGTCCTAGAGGGATCTCACTAACTAAATATATTAAGTACTCACATATTTCGTTCATTTAAGTTTTAATACAGATTTGATTTGTAACCTTCCATGATTTTTATAAGCAATTAATTTGATATGTAATGGTAGGTTTTGATGAAGAAACTTGATTGGCATAATTGAGTAGTTACGAGTAGATAAGATAAAGACATATTGAGTATTATTATTAAGTAGGTATTCTGTGGTATTATGACAATTCATATGAGTTTAAGAATGGCCGGCTAAACAGTTTAATATCGAAAAGTAAATTCGAATTTGGTAGTGAGGCGAAAACTCGATTCCCACAAATTCCAAAATATTTTATCTACGAAATCTATCTCGATCTCTATCATTTTTGTCCAATCTACCAAACGGCCACTTTATATGTATAAAGATGAAGGTACGTGAGCTCAAAACAACACGAATGTCTCACACGACTAATATTATTAGTTTCTAGAAAATAGTAGAAAAATAGACGTGTTGTAAAAATAGATGGTATTGCTTCTGGGAAGGCTGTTTAGGAAGCGGGGACGGCGCGCCGTGCTCACGATATGCACTCAAAATGGCTGATTTAACTGGGACTATGGGATTTAACTTTTTTCTGTTGACTCTATCCGGGGTTCAAAACAGTTCTTCTAAATTTAACTTTCAGACATCAACTTTTTGTTTTTCTTCTTCTATTGGCAATAGCGAGAAATCAACTTAAAGTATTCTTACTTATGTATAAAACACGTGGTCACAGATCAATAATTTCGATAGTAAATAATATTTTAAGTCTGCCTTGTTGGTCTAGTGGTCTTAAGCGCGAACTTAATTAGAGGTCCTGAGTTTGATCTCCGGGAAAGGCAAATTATTATTTAGTTTTTATTAACGGAAATTATGAACCAGTGAATGGCAATAGGCTCACCACATATTACTTACATGGAAAATACTCAAAATTAATGTGTAAACCATACTCAAAAATATTAGGTAGGTTTACCACCAGTCCCCGTTGAGCCCGCTAGGCCTCTATCAACTGTGGAAGAGACCCGTGCTCAACAGTGGAATGCCTATGGGTAGGTTGTAGTACAAGGTCACGATAAAATATTTTTACTGTAAAATATTTGCCTACATTGAAAAATTGTTGTACCTTCCGAAGGCATTTCCTTATTTATGTATTTATTTATTTATTCTTTATTATACCAAAAAGCTTGTGGTACAAAAGGCAGTGGCTTGTGGTATATATTTGAATTCTAGAATGCAGATTTAAACACTGGTTTACTACTTTTAAACTTCAATTCTTCATTTCTTCATATTCTTCATACATTTCATGTATCAAATGAATATGTTTCATGAAATTCATATTCATACCGAACACAAGAAGAATCATCAAAAACTGTTAAATGACAAAGTTATCGCTTTACATGTAAAAAAAATAAATACAAAAAGTTAAACATAGCACCTCCTCCTTTTTTCGAAGTCGGTTAAAAAATACACGGGCGGTGCAGCAGGAATCAACTACTACTCGTAAAGTCGCGAATGAACCGTTAAAAATGACTTCATTTAAAAATACAGAATGTTATTAACAATAGCTCCTAGCCTACCGAAGGAGCTTCTGGTATTAATAGTCTCGATTTATGAACTACAAGCGTGAGTAATATACTTTGCCACATTAAAGTAGGGAATGGTGTAGCTAATTACTTTAATAATAAAGACATAGAAATAGAAATACAGCGACGGCAATTAACAGGACAGCGAAAAACTATCCTATTAAATGTCTAATTTATTCGCCATAAAATCTTTTGAGCATTAAATATTTATTTATTTATATATGTAATGCTTTATTATATCTAATTATGGTACAGAAGGCGGACTTAATGCTATTATTATTAAGGGTGTTTGTGCCAGTAAATACATAGATTACTTTGAGATTTAGGCTTTATAATTTGTACTGTCCCAAAACAATAATTATATAATAGCTTAGAATTGCCTAGGGATCTTGGTTTAACGAAACCTACATACGGGGACAGGAGATGCAACTTAATAATTATTAGTTTAAAAGTTTCTTCAAATGTTATTTGTTGTATTTTCTGTGTACCAAATAAATATTTTCTATTTTTATTTCTATACCCAATAGACAAAGTGGCAAAGTATTTCCGTACATGTTACCTTCAGGTAATATTATTCGTTGACGCCGTAAGGGTCTGTATGACCAGCAAAAGTCCATTCGAAAAAGAAAAAAATAATGAGGCAACAAGTCTATGTAGTCTTGTTTCCACTTATTCGTTTAGAACATAGAACTATTGAATAGTAATCATAATCCAGATTGGATAGAAAACGTGTAAATGTAAATGTTCAATATTTTACCAATCCACAGATTTCTATCCAACCTACAGATAAACTAGTTACCTAACAAGTGGTCCGGTAATTACAAAGGCCGAATCATCAATCAAGTCAATCAGAAATGAAAATTCCACGGTCCCAAGATCAATGGCGCCGCCCACCGTTACGAAAGAGTTACAAAAGAAATAACTATCAAACTTCGTGGTTTAATTGATTTTAAAGATCGATTAATTCGATTGAAACGCGTATTATTCTCTTTGTCTCGTTTCCCAGCTGTTGCTAAAAGTTTATGGGATGTGTGTTCGCCTTGTGACGGTCGGTATTTACCATTTTTCTCTAAGTTGTAGGTAATGATTAATTAAATTACAGTCATTGACTTATTTAGTTTTATTTCTTCTTCTGGACTATTACAATAACCAACAGGAGTACTTGTACTATTATTCTGTGGTAATACCTAATATAAGGCTCCTTTAGTCCTCCAATCATTGAACTGACAAACTAATGTTCCATCATCATCATATAACTAAACTGATATCCAAGTTCTTTTGAGTTTTCTTTGAAGTTTCTCGCAGTTCTTATGGACGACAGAAAAGGCTTACAGTTCGTATAGTATTAAATTATTAGTATTTATAGTATTTAATTATTAGTATTTATAGTATTTAATTATAAGTATGTATTAGTATTTAAAATTAAAGCATTTCCGCCTTTCTGGTGTTGTCGTGCTTAGAGTTTCGAATCGTTACAAATCGAAACATCGATAGTGCTGTGTGATTGGCGGCCATGTTTTTCTAAACTATCGAACTATCGAGAAAGATTCGAATATGGATCTAAATACTAATCGTACTTCCATCACCCTTTCTTTGTCCTACAGTTGGGCACGGGTCTGCTCTCGTAATGGTAGGACTTAGTCCACCACGCTAGCCATGACCGGAATGGCAGACTTCATATCCCTTCCAGAACGTTACGGAGAACTCTCAGGCATGCAGGTTTCCCGCGTGTTTTCTTCACCTTTGCAGCTGGTGACATTTAATTTAGAAAAGTCATTGGTGCGTGTCGCTTGGGCTTGAACCCGGACCGCTCGAGTGAGATGCGAGTTCGATAGCCACTGTGCTGTCTTGTGCCGGGGGGCTGAGAAGAGCTGGTATTTTATTTTTTCGATCTAAGTTGATGGTATACAAGTAGTGTTGAGTCGTTCAAAATCTACGAGTATAATAATGATGCGTTTCTAAAGATTTTCTCAAGCGCTAATTTAGACATTACAGATTAAAGCGTTCAAAATAAATCGCCCAAAACCAATGGTGGTATGATGAGACCTTATACTGTTAGAGATCCGTACAGTTAGTCTGTATGGGGTGTTTCTTAGATGCAAATTAATAATTTATGGATGTGAAATCCATCCATACATCCAGATAACATTCTCTCCAATCAAATCACCATAGGTGTTTCTTATGAAGAGCACTCTGCCTATAAATATTTGTTATCTACGGAACCCATATTTCAAAAAATATTTTTTTCTAACATGTTATTGTGGTTATTTCGATGTTCGTACATGTTATTGTGGTTATTTCAATGTTCGTACCTTAAAACCATGGTGTTAATAAAGAGTATTGATTTCACACCTTCGTGTAGTATCTAGATATTAATGTGATTGAATTAGCGTGTTAATAACTTCATCCCATTTCATGGTACATAACATTAATGATATGGAAGGAAAGCTTTGGGTTCAAAAAATGCTATACCAGTTTGTAACGCATTCCAAGAGATTAATGAAAGGTAATCTTTCGTTATTATCAGAATAGAATACAGAGTTGTGTTCTCGTCGCGGTATAAATAGAATTATGTACTTAATTTTTTTTAAAAATAATACAAGATAGCAAACAATTATACAGCACCCCACATCCACTGTTCTCATAACAGCAGTAGGTAACAGATTCTGAGCGAAGCTCAAAGAGTCGTTCCGAGTCAGTCAGTCATTGTTGCTCAAGTCAAAGTCAAGTCAAAGTCAAATAATTTATTTCGCTATGAGGTGATTAGACACGCTTAACGAAAGTCTAGGTACTTAACTACAAACTACTTAAAGAGAAGAGGTAATAATGCTATTCTAAACTGATTAATATAAGGCAAAGGATGAGCTATTGATCCTTGAATGAATAGCTAATCCTACACAGGTGCCTAACCTGCCCACTAAACTAAGCTCTAAGTCACGATAGACTATCTATCTGGTCATTGGCTTTAGGAACAATTTACAATATTCTTATCCTTTGCCTTATTGTAGGCCGAGAGAGAAAAAAGCCGAAGGAAAAAACTCTCGGTACTCTTTTAAAATTCAAATTAATTTGTACAGAAAAATGTACAGTATGACCATGACATGATCAGGACAGACACGAGACAGCCAATGCAGCCAGTGTATGCCAAGAATCACCCTATATGCCAACTGCTTACAATATTTAGTATAATTAATACAAGCAAAAACCATAGTGATAGCCTGTCAGAGTTTAATTCAGTCCCATGCCTTCTTATCATCCAAATAGGTACTCCTGAACATCATACTCATACCTTGATGCTACCCTTGAGACCGAAGTCAGTAGGATAGGATTCTCTAGAATAAAATGAAACTATATTTTTTTTTACTATCGTAAAAGCAAACTCATTCTCTGAATAACCACTACCACATGTGCTGTTGACATTTATAAAGCTCTCTAAATTCGATTTATAAATATTTCATTCTAATGCGTCGTTCTCACGCACCTAGTCACAAAGAACATATGACATTCATTTTTAAAATGTCATAACTGTTATTTTATATTCTCATGAAGTCTTTAGTTATAGGAATTGGTTAAGAAATGAATCATCTAAGAAGTGCTGCAACTTGAAATAATTGCCCACACATCACGAACGATCAAAAGAGAAACGGATATGGAAATAATTTTATTATTTCTAATGAAGCGAACGAGCCAGATTGAGGCGGTAGAGATATTTAATAACAGCATGAGAGGAATAAATAAGAGTATTAATAAAATAAAAAGCGGTGACAGCCCAGTGGCTATCGAACTCGCCTCTCACTCGAGCGGTCCGGGTTCAAACCCAAGCGGCACGCACCATTGACTTTTCTGAGTTATGTGCGATTTAAGAAATTAAATGTTACTCGCTATAACTGTGAAGTATGCCAATTCGCACTTGGCCAGTGTGGTGGACTAAGGCCTAATCCCTACTAAGCCCCCATTCTGAGAGGAGACCAGTGCCAAATAAATATGTTTTCAGTTTACGCAATTCTTTTTTTAAAATAATTATTATGCAAATTTTATTAGTTTTAAATTTATAATTATTGGACGCTCTTGATGAAATCGTTTATTTTGATACTCGACAGGTTTTGAGAAAATAAACATTTTTAACTAGGGCGCCAAAAAACGGTCATGTTAACTTTAATGATTTTGATATACCTACCCAGTTTCACTATCACAACTCAGACGAATGTAACAACACCTCTAAAGCTAAAATCAAACAAGCCTGGCTACAGAGTATGCCAAATAAATATACATACATACATACTTACAAAACATTCATACATATCTATATACATACATACACGCGAAAAACATAACCCTCCATCTGGCGCAGTCGAGTAAAAAGAGAGTGCCGTTTTTAAAAACGCGGAAGACATTGAGGCTTTAGCTTGCAGTTAAATTGATCGCAGTTAAATTTATAACCCATTTAAAAGTATATTAGAATTAGTTTCCGTAGTTAAGTAGAATTATATAAAAGTAGCGGCAGTTCGTGAGACGTTAATGGTGACAATACGTTTAGGGGAAGTGGCATAGTAAACATTTAATTTCGTAAACATTCCGAAAATAACCAGAAATGAATGGACGGCTGCATGTCGACATGAGTGTTATTTCTCAGGGGAAATATGGCGAGTGGAGCCACACCTTGGGTGGTGGCCATATATAATTTATTAGCAGGTTAAATTTCTAATTAAACTCCACCTCTGTTTTTAATATTGCCGAGCGGTCGCGTTCAGTTTCGGAATTTAATTATAGTTATGGGCTGGATTGATGATTGAAACAGATTAATTACGCGTTTTGATATTTTATTTGCGTTGCTTTTAAGCGCTGCATTAATAGGGTCGTTAACGTGATTTTTACGATTGCTCTGCGGTTTCGACTGCGAATATACACAGGCGTAATTTTGTGTCCTCAGACTTTGTAATACTAGATATGTTTTTTCTTTTCAACTTTTCGTCACTCATGGTTTCTGTGTTAGGATCCAATTTGAAAGCCAATGAACGAAGTTACCATACATATGTAATTTTATCGGGTGTTATTATTAGTATCTTATCTAAGTTGTTAATTAAAAAAAAATTGGAAGTGCGCAAAAAAATTAGTTGCCCTAAAACTGGCGTGATGTGTTAGTGGAAAATACCTAAAAATATAACTTGTTTCTCAGAAAAAAAAAAACTAACATTAAACAAAACCTCCTTAAAAATACATTCTATAAAATAAATGACTACTTAATTAAACGATAGCAGCCCTTAGTGCGAAGTATCTCCAGCTTCATTTTAAAACCAAAAATAAAATGTACCTGTATTAAATTCTTTAATTGAGAATATTGAAAAGAGTAACTAACGAGCTTCTTGCCTTGTTCTTCGGTAGCATCAACTTTGTGAACCGGCTGTAGATAAAAAAAAATAATGAATTGGTTAATTAAGCGTGTAGAAATACCACATAATGAAAAATATATGAATCTGAATCTGAATCTGAAGTTCGAGCCCAACTGGGGCAATACATAACAATCATATTAGCCGTATGGAATTTTATTATTGTACTTGCGAAAGGTCGTTTCAGACAAAGCAGTCGTTCGTATCTTTTCCCGTGAATTATTATTTTGAACCTCTCATTCCTTACGAGTTATGGTGTACTATCGCGCAGTTATCTCTCACGGTGTGTAATTACCATAAGAGTAGGGGTTTAAGGTGCATGGATGTATTGCTTCTAGGTAACAAGGAAGGCAAGCGTACCATTGTCGGCGAGATGCGAGAACTGCATCCGGGGACATTTACGTCTAGTCCCTGAGAGAAAAACATTCCTCCAGTGCGGTTATACCTCCAAAAGACCCCGAACGTCACACGTCACAGCGTTATCAGTGTTCCCATCACTATATTACGACAATTTGTACCTTAAATTCAAAACGTGACGAAGTTGAAACTGCCTCTTTTCTAATTTTATAAGCAACTAGTGGACGCCCGCAGCTTCGCTCGCGTTACACATTCACTAACTTCAAAAACGGCAAAGCTTCATACTAACTTTGCACCCCCGTTTTACCCCCTTAGGGGATGAATTTTCAAATTTTTCTCGTCGTAAAAACCATCCTTGAACTTCAACGAACATTTAAAAAAAAGAATTGGCCAAATTGGTCCAGGCGTTGTTGAGTTATGCGCTTACCGACACATTTTGCGATTCATTTTTATAATATTTTATAAGCAATATCTATATATGTATATAAAAGGAGAAGGTGACTGACTGACAGACTGACATATCAACGCAGGGCCTAAACTATAAGGGTTAGAAACTTGAAATTTTGCACAGGGGTTCCTTTTTTAGCGTAGGGGAGCACGAAGAAAGGATTTTTGAAAATTCACCTAAGGGGGTAAAACGGGAGTGCAAATTTAGTATGAAACTTTGCCGTTTTTGAAGTCAAGTGGGCAAACTGAATGCGTCGTTAATGGGTCTAATTCTACGCGAGCGAAGCTGCGGGCGTCCACTAGTTTTAATATAAATTGGATATTGGATAATTGGATGTTTGTTACTCAAAAACGCAAAAACAACAAGACGGATTTGGATGAAATTTATCACATCGGTAGATGATATCCTACATTAGCACATTGGATACTTTTCACTCCGAAAATATGTTCCCCTAGGATGCTTCGCACGTTTATTGAAAAGCTAGCGCTGACACTAATTCGTAACTTGATTACACTTTTTCCGCGGGTGAAGCTGCAGACAAAAGCTAGTTCATTCAAAACTAAACATAAAGAAGTTTTAACTGAAACCCGAAACTCTAAAAACTCTAACCGCATCAATGATATAAACATCTCAGTACTTTCCTCTTATTCCACTTATTATCTGATGGTCTCAACAGTGCAACCTATTGCTCCAGGTAACACGGGTTAAGGAATGAAAAGACTACCTTCACAAACAATTGGTGTAACTCGGTTTCTTCGTATAATGGCACAGTATTCACGTTTGAACTGGAGTATATTATTGTATGAATGCCTTCCCCGTGCCAGTATCCGTGGGTTGAACTCTGACCTCCAAAGGTTGTCCTACAAGGCTAACTTCTTTAATTCGCTGCGACCCATAAGCGTCCCACTGTTGGGCATGGGTCTCCTCTCAGAATGGGAGGGATTAGGCCTTAGTCCACCACGCTGGCCAAGTGCGGATTGGCAGACTTCACATGCCTTCGAGAACATTATGAAGAACTCTCAGGCATGCAGGTTTCCTCACGATGTGTCCTTCACCGTTATAGCAAGTGACATTTAATTTCTTAAATCGCACATAACTTAGAAAGTCATTGGTGCGTGCCGCTGGGGTTTGAACCCGGACCGCTCGAGTGAGGGGCAAGTTCGATAGCCACTGGGCTGTCACTTCTTTAATTAACCTTAATTTTCTATTCTATTCTATTCTAACTAGGAATTGCGAAATTTGAAGATTTGCGCTTTGAAATTACGCGCCAGAAAATGCCCAACAGTAGAACGTCTATGGGTTACTCGCCCACTTGTCACATGAAAAAGAACCGGCCAAGTGCGAGTCGGACTCGTGCATCAAGTGTTCCGTACACACTTTAGTTAGGACATAGGTACAGCCTATAAGACAGGAAGAAAATGGTACAAGGGAACTACTTACTTCTTATATACTTTTTATTACCTACTTATAAAAACGGAAAAGTTATCATGTCTGTTGTATGAGCCCCCCTTAATTTTTTATTCTTTCTGTTTATAGTATTTGTTGTTATTGCGGCAACAGAAATACATCATCGGTGACAATTTCAATTGTCTAACTATCACGGTTCATGAGATACAGCTTGGTGACAGACGGACAGACGGACAGCGGAGCCTTAGTGTAATAGGGTCCCGTTTTACTCTTTGGGTACGGAACCCTAAAAAGCCAAGATCCGTGCCTCGGGCTGTACCCACCACTCCCACTCACTCGACCTATGTCGCGTGGAAAGTTAGTGGCACTGTTGAAAGTTTAGTAAAGGTCGTATTCATTCACATGTGCCTACGCGCCTAGCGGACACAATTGAACAAATTTACGACTAGTTTATATTGCATGCATGTATCCAACAAGTATTTATGTACTCAAATGTCAGGAACTCAGCGGTGCTAGCTTAGTCCACTTACATCTACTTCTATTTATATTTTATATTAAAAGCTTTAATTTAACTTCACTCGTATGTATTCATTCATTCATGTAAGTATGTATGTCCTGGAATCTTGCAATCAATATTTCACCCACTTCCACTGAAGCTATCGAGCTGAAATTTGGCACACATAATATTTGGTTCCGATGACAATGCATGAAAATAAAAAAAAAATTTAAAAAGCTTTTTTAAAAAATAAAAAATTTTTAACGGTATAATTATCACAACTGAACCTAATACTTTTTTATTTATTTATTTATCTTTATTGAACCACACACAATAGTACAGGGTACAAATGGCGAGCTTAATGCATAAAGCATTCTCTACCAGCTAACCATTGGGCTAACCAGATAGTCACGAACAGCGGTTTTAATTTTATTATTTTAAGCACAAAAAAAACTGCGTAATTCGGGATATGAAACCTGGACCCGATTGTCGTCTAATGTATATCGCAACAGACAGCTTATGAGGTAGCCACCACGGGCGCTATACTACTGTTGTCTCAAATGTCAAAGGGTCAGACAGTCCAAATAACAGTTTATTGTATTGAGAAATGAGAGAGTGGGAAGGGCGACATGAAACGTGGTTCAACGTTTAGAACATTTCACACTAGCGCCAATTCAATACGACATGACAATATACAATATATACATCTTAAATTACTCACTTACAGACATAATAGCGGATAAAATGATATAACAAATAATCAAGACCCAAATACAAATTGTTCAGCGTGGTAAAATAACCAAATTGAACTATTTTGTTAGAACATAGTCAAATAATTATAATTATAGGTGCAACGAGTGCATTATAACTTACATAAAAGTGCGATCCATTAGATAAATTTAATTCAGTCTTTAAATAAAAAAAAAGTGTGTGCGTGTAACCTTTACGCGCGATTGAAGTAAAACTTATAATAAGTTATTGTTATTGTTATTTTTATTATTTATTATGTAACCTAGATATTCAAAATAAAACAGCCAGCGCACCGTAAATAGGTTCTACCACCAAAAAGTGTCAGAACTTTTAGTCTTAATTTTTTCCGTCTAGCCCCCTTTCGCAACACTCGATAAGGAACTTCGTTCCAAAAGTAAAAAGTACTCGTTTGATTAAAATAAATTAAACTATTAATAAAAATAAGCGTCAGATCCGTCAAAAAAAAAGAACTCGTTTGATTAAAATAAACTAATATATGAAAATAACCGGAACATCCGTCAGAATCTAAAATCTGAGTTACTCCCTAGTCGCGCCTAAAGAAGTTTTACTTCAAAAAGCGCTAGTATAGAAGCCTTACAGCGGTATTCACTAATCGTCTGCACGAAGCTGATGAAAACATCGGCAATAAACATAATGCAGTCACATAAAACATGGATTACTTTGTCTCTTGCACCTAGGGCTGCAGGGTATCGCTTGTACGGATAGTAATTCTATTATTTTAAAAGCTTTTATTTAACTTCACTCGTATGTATCATGTATGTATCTATGTATGTATGTCCTGGAATCTTGCAATCAAGATTTCACCCACATCCACTGAAGCTATCGATCGAGCTGAAATTTGGCACACATATTAGGTTCCGATGACAATGCGCGAAAATAAAAGTTATAAAAAGCTTTTTTTAAAAACAAAATTTTTAATTTGTAATTTGGGGTTACATTTCATCAACGGAACCTACTACCGAACGTTTAGACCAGACGGTTTGTGTAATTTTTTTCAAGTTAAATCATGATTTACCATGGTAAATCGTACCACGTATTTCGAGGGTAGACTGGCAAGACAAATTAAAGAATTTGACAAGAAACACGCAACTTAGTTAGCACCCCCGTCCTTTTAAAAACGAGATTTAATATTGTTATCAAATGTATAAAAATCAATGTTTGATCATTTGTTAGTCTTGCATTGGATCCCTTAGATCATGTAGCCATCTTAGGGATACTTTTTATCCCAAAAAAACAAAGAGGTTCCCTAGGATAAAAGTTTTAAAGAAATTAAATGTCAATTTACAATCCCACGCGAGCAAATCTGCATACAGGATACCCTAAATCAGTCGTATTAATAAATTGTAGTCAGAGCAAACATAGTCTCGAGTACAGCAGCCATACATACAGTTGCATAGCAATTCAACAATGACAAACTTAGAATGATTTGTAACGGAAAACGAAGGAATCACAACGCTATAATTTAAATCAATTAGCTCACGTGTCGGCTTCCTAATCTCTTTCATTACTAAGGAACGCGTTTGCTAAATATTTAATTCGTTGCGCGGACGCATCAAGACAGGCAGATAAAATAAATTACGACTCCAACACTCACGTAATGAGGACGGTGCTGCCATCTCTGACAAGAGCTATGTCTTTGTATTCTATTGTTTATGACTCAGCATCATTTGAAAGCTAAGTAGGTAACACTACGATAGAATTAAAACGGGGATCATTTAGAAATGATGATTACTAATAGGGTGCAATTTGTTGGCAACAATATTTTATGGTGGTAGAGCCTATAGGGAACCAAATAGGTTTTACGTGAAGCCTATTTTGTTCCATGCAGAGTTGGCCGGGGAAGTACCACCGCCCACCACGGTACCTAGTACTATTTCTACCGTGTAGTAATTGTTTTTAAAACGATTGTGGTCCGGTTGGAAAGGTAAGGTTTCCGGTTCCAATTCTTTAGAGGCGACCATCTTAGTTCTCAAGAGTAGCAACACATCTGTGACTGACTTGGATCGAGACTACTGTAGACTGTAATTTTCGTGACCTACTGCTGGATACTAATGTAAATGAATGAATTCTTATACACCCAAATCCTCGTATAGAAAACAATATAATTTAACATCCAACCAGACCCAAGCAATATTTATTTTAGCGAAATAAATGTCTACCCTGATCGGAATTCGGATGAACACAGTAACTCACCACCGCACCACGAAGTCTGATAAAATTGGTAGCAGTTTCAAAAATTTACAAGCCGCTTTATAATACATGTGGTAGGTGCTTACCTGTACCACAGAGAAAATATTTCTTCGCCTGTACGCGGATTCCATAAATGCATGGGTATCTGGGAGTCCTATTATTAGGCCTACTTTATTTAATGTGTCTGCTTTGAAACAGCGCAAAATAGTATCTCACTGCGTTTACCTGAATCTGATTTGGATAAGCTATACTTACCGACTTAATAAATAGGCTACGATCGCCACGAAGTTAATTTAAAAATTAATCTTCATCAATGGATCCCGTCTTAACCGTTCCCATGCACTAAATCATCCGGTTATGATAATGTACATCTTTAACCAGAAAATTACAGTCCAAATTGCCGACATGGCCAAATCGTCGATTTAGAGCCGCGTAGTGTTTTCGATACGATGTAAATTAGTTACTGAACATGTATTATTCATGCGGAGAAACGAGGGAGGTGCCTAATGCCTACTTATCGGGAACTTAACGGTTCGAGATCGGGTTAATTAAAAGAACTCGACCGTAATAATATTGTGAACCGTTCGGGAATCGCGGAGCATCGACAATGATTTCTATCGGTTATTTATGGCGAGGACGTCGGCGAAAGGTTAAACGCCTTATTATTTTACAGACGTGACAAAGAAAAGCTATTTATGATGCTGACTGTACTGTAATCGTTGCAAAAAGTGTTGCGGCGTCAACTTTGAGCCCTATTTAGACGACTGCGGCTCGACTATGCCGCCTGTATGGCTACTATTCGCCTTCTAGACGGTTATAGATGGAATGTGTAATTCCAGGCACGCGTTGACATCGCCACTTGAAGCTAACCTTCCTTTACACCCACTGATTTTATGGTCTCTAATTACACGATAAAACTGAACGACGCCCAACAATAGTTGAATGACGCGTCCTCGCATGTAACAAAGACGTACATTGTCGTGATGATAATCTGGATATCGTGATACAATAATAAGATAAGACTAAGCGTGGTCAGGCGGGGACGCGTTGTTAGTCTGAGAAAGGTGTGAGATTGGCTAATTGCATGAGGGGCCATATAAGCTTGTAACACTTAGAGAGAAAATTGCCCTCGCGGTCTGTTTATTGGTTTTTTATGGCGTATACCCATTTTTGGTCAGATTGCGTTGGCATACGAAACTGATTGAATTGAGCGGAGCTTAGTGCTAATCTGCTGCTAAATGATTTATGTGGGCGTCATGAACCCGTACGGTCAGATCAGAAATAAATTGAATTAACTTGTCACAATACCATATACATTCAAGCTCAATATTGATTTATATTACATATTACATACGTTTGCAAACTCAATCGAGTATATTTAATACATATTTACAATACCTAGTTCGGAAATCCAAACATATACCTACATAATGAACACAAACATGATCTGATTAAATAAATCTGTCTGTCCATCACATACGCTTTTAGCAACTACTCCATTAATGATACCGTATATTGGGTGGTAGAACCTGTATTCTACTGCCTATTGCCATTGCTGCTGCTCTACCCAATTATCAAGGGCCTCATGTGGCGAGGTTATAATAGGTGCTGTTGACCTTGGAAAAAATTCGGATATCTCAACTCGAAAAATATTATTATAATTGTGTTATTCTAACATTAAATTCCCACTAGTAGCTTCGAGTTTAGTCACAAGCTTAGTTGTATCCGGTGATGGTAATATGCTCACCACCATTACATGGAACCTTAGATTAATAATATGTCCATGGAGCCTAAATATAACTGAGCAAAAGTGGGGTGTACTGCATTCATACATCTGCCTATCGCTTTGGAGAAATACAAGCGTATTGTTATGATATGTTATATCTGCATAACTACCGATACTAATGAATACAAACTATACTAACTCGTGACATTTTTAAATCTCTATTTTTTACTTTTATTCCTTTTTATTTCGCCGGGGGAATCTTTCAAAGCATCTCGTGCCCCCAATTCAATCTTTTGAAACGAAATTTTGTTGGTAAAATTAAATGGAATGCTTTTAAAAATAAATATTGATATTGTAAGAATTAATGTTAATCACTTTTGAGATTATGCACGAGCACATACACACACCTTCTGCATAATCATTGTGGTCAAACACCGTCTTTTTATGTCGGTCAAGCCAATATTGGTGTGTGCATTGTTTGAAAACTTTTTCCAGCTCGAAAGCGTCGTTAAATCAAACAAAGCGATGTTAATGAAGCAATTACATCATTGTCGGTGCCATCAAATTTAACGAGCCATCTTAGTAACATCCTGAAATGTCGATGGACAGGAAACCAGTGTGGGAGACTCGCGTTCGTCCTAAGGGTCTCTCCACACTTGGGCCGTGATTTATTGGGTTTGCTTGATATACATTATGTATTTTAAAGTCAGAATTGAAAACATGGAATAGATACACGCAAGTACTACAGGTTTAATATTAATTAAGTTTATTTAATTACATATTTAAAAATGTAACAGGTCGAAAAATATGTAGTATTTTATGAACATTTAGTAACTATGATCTTTTTATTTTACCACGTTATGGTACCAACTATAAACAAACTATAGACGTAAGCTGCTGGTATTATCTAGTTTTATTATATTGTATAACTGTGTTTTTTTAATTTCCCACTCAAAGTCGTCAGTCCAACTAGTTAAAAGATGTCCGGTAAGCAGTCCTAAGTCATGGACATTCTCATAAGTCTTGTTTATTATGTTACTACACGCCTACTCCTACAACTTAGCACTTACTGATGGAAAGTCCGAGGCTAACGCAACCAAAAATTTTGTCAACTTTAGCTGTAAAAAAATTTCAAGGCAAATCTAGCTTATCTCGACATTAGTCATGCTTGAAGATGTTGACGTATTTTGACGTGTGTTCGGCCCCTTAAGTTCTTAACACGGTTCAAGACGATTAACATACAATGTTGTCTAAGTACCCTCCGTACCGCTGAGTGCCCGTGGCTCGCCGCACAAACGTGTTTGTAGTGGGATAGTTTATGGTAAACAGTTTTGACAAAAAGCAATTTATTTGAATTTAAAAGCATTCCACAGACCAGTAGCTTTTAGTATCCGTTTACGAGCTAAACTATGTTTTTATTCGTACCCGTCAATGCTTAAGCGGCACTGATTGTATGTTGTCTTGTCTTCAACGCCTTGTAAAGTGTTGGAGTCGGAACCTGTGAAGTGTTTTCACAAGTGACTTTTTTATTGAATATGCAACTGGATACTACCTTGGGTACCTAACTTCAAACTGTTCTATCTTCGAATTGGACTCTGGAATTAGTTCGAAGTGTGACTATATGTGAAAAGTTTGAGAACTTAAGTATTGGATTAAGTATAAGAATGTAGTCTTAGAAATGACGTAGTTTAGTTACTATTTATAAAATAAAATAACTAGAGATGACCAAATTAGTAATTCATCCAAAATTCGCACTTGGCCTGCGTGGTGGACTAAAGCTTAACCCTTAAAATTCCGAGAGGAGACCCGAGTCCAACTGTGGGACGAAGAAAATATTCTGGTACTTGTGGTGATGGGTTCTAGGTTTTACCTCGCTTTCCGCGGGTCCCTAAAAGTATCAAACGGAGGAGTTCTAATTGTTGTTATTGCGGCCCGATCAGCGATTCGCCGCGCATTATCGTCGGCGGCACTCGAGGATATAAATCACGGCTTGATTCGTGGCAGACATTCCATTTCCGAACTGCACAAAGCAACTACCTTTGATTCTGTGTCCATTGACCATCAACGACATTTAATATTTTTTAAAATCGTACCTACTCGTAGTTACCTATATTAAATGTTGGCCCAGCTATTGATTCTTTTGAACAGCTGAAAACTACCGTTGCTTATCGTACCCACTATGTTAAATGTTGGCTAATGCTTCTTTTGGAAAAGCTGAAAACTACCGTTGCTTAGGCCATAATAAATCTGAGTGCTTTTTGTCTGCACTATTCACCACTAATTCGCACTTTACTTTCTTCCTTGGTACACTTTGGTTCTTCACTTATCGCTGTCCTGTCTCGCCGCCGGGATCAGCTTATATACCCCTAAGAACATTATCGAATATACCAGAACAGTGTTTTAAATGTTTCGAACGTACTCGAGATCACCTATCATAAAGTCGATGTTGTCACATTTGAATTTGGAACGCAAGATTACATGGAGTAGTTTACATAGAGTATTTCCGCAGTGTATTGAACGCATAAGCTTACACTTTAATGACGCCGTAACACTTCGTCCCTCCATAAGCATTCGCGTCTCGCGCATCAATTGACCGACAATATGGAGCTAGCCGATCGACATGGACGATCTTCGGTGTTCCTATTTCCATTTTATTTATGCGGTAGGTGACGCCGTTAATCTTGGTGACGAACGTGTATAGACCTTCCCACCTGACTTGAAGTTCGGAGATTTCCTTTTCATTCATAAAGGGTTGTGTAGCCAACAAAAGCACCTTACTCGAAATCCCATTCGAATTTCGATCGTACCGTCATCTTTTTACTGGTCTGAAGACTTCATTCCTGCACAAGCTCATGTGTTTTATGCTATTATACGCCTCACAATATACTCAACTTGACGAGTCAGATGGAGTTCCAGTGAGTGCATCCAGCGGGAGATATATTTCCCTTCCGAAGTTTACCCTGAATGGGATTCATCCCGTGGTGTCATGAAACGCAGAACGATAAGCCATTAAGAAAAGTGGAATGTACTGGTACTCCATCGGTATGTCATGCATCAAGCTATCCATAATCTAATAAACATATAAATTTGTAAATTTTTCATAGAATGTACATTTCTCTAAACATTTTTGACCTTTGAGCAATTTTAAAATTTATGCAGTGGTGAGATAAGCCTTTTATAATATGTTCATGCCCTGATATAATAAATTGACGGTTTCACGATGATATCGGCCACGACACGACATACCAAGAAGCGTTCAGTGGACAATCTCCATTCCCTACGGTTTGATTCTCGAAACCCGCCTCACGTTCAGTCGGTCTTCGTGACCCCCCGATTGGCCGATGAAGTCATAAATTATATAATGCATTGGAAATTGTTTCTCGCGGTAGATAACCATGGCGCACCTACTAATCGGTTACGGCACGCCTGAAGCGTCCGCGAAAGGATTTATGGGATCGAGATCTCGTTTAAGCTGAATGGGTATTGCGCTGTATATATAACGGACGATTCTCATACTACCGGCGGTACCTAACCTACTCGTAGTGTGGTGATGTTTTCGATCGGGTTTGGTATCAATTGAACGCAAATGTAACACTTGAATAATTTTGAATAAAATAATTGACTTCGTGGCACCTTTTTATTTTGTGTCCCTTGTGGTGAGTGCCGAACTGCATCTCCGGGTTTGAATCCCGGCCAAAGCAGATATTTCTTTCGCAAGCAGAAGAAACTCAGTAGTTAATCTTAAAAAAAAAGTTTTTTTTGCAATATTTATAGTAGAGAAAGACATACTTTACCAAGTGTTTTTATTTATAGTATAGTAATTATACGTGTAGAACATATCCTATACTATACTTATATACCTATCCATCTGTAGGTACTAACCGAGACTCTAGACATTACATTTTTCCATTATGATACTGCAATTTAGTTATCATAAAAGGCACTTAAGCATTATGACTTGAGAACCGTCCGTCCAAGATTTATCTCGTAAATAGCAGAAATTTAAGATGTTACTACGCAAGAGTTGTGCGTGTTTAATTGTAGTTGATCTTATCCGAGATTTCACTATTAACTTTAGCTTTGCCCGGCAGAATTGAGACGTTAGTTCACTACAATCTATTGCATGATACAAGATCTTACGCACTTATCTAGATACCATGATATAGAGACGTAATTCTCTAACATTAAATTTAGATAAAAGATATTTTGAAAACGGTTAATATTTCCGTTATACCTTTACACTAAAATAACATTGCTGTGTTATCTTATTTTCTGTCTCTGGCCGTTCACCTGGAAATGGTGTGATGCATGACAGACCTTCAGCAAGACTTAACATACTCGGATAAAGTCGATCACAGATGTGTTGCTACTCTTGATAACTAAGATGAAATCTAAAATTTTGAAGATGAAAGGTTAAGTAAATCGCACGTAGATCAATCCAGCAGACATTTTATAAAAAACGAGTGGACGCCCGCTGCTTCGCTCGCGTGGAATTAGACATAACAATAGTTTTATTTACACCTAGTAATATTATATAGGTAGCCTATGTCACCAGAGAAGATGCAGCTTTCTAATGGTGAAAGAATTTTTGAAATCGGTCCAGTAATTTTGTGTGAAAACATTACAAACAAATGTTTCCTCTTTATAATATTAGTATAGATATCTGACATGCGTGTTCGCTTTGATTTACTTTGCTTCTTAAAACACATTCACTCGGCATAATCGATTTCGACAATGTTGTTGTCTCTTAATAGTCATTTAACTCGAAATAATTCAGTATTCCCACGTGGCCACCAGTGGCGCCACGGTTAAATAAGCATTTATCATACAGTGTAGAAACATCGCTAAGATTAAGAGCCGACTGTGCTTTGACCTGTATTTCTAACGGCCAACGGTGCACTCTATCTGAAATTGCTTACAAAACCATAAATGGTGTACGGAACCAACATAACTCATCAGGCGATAAGTCAGTTCCGTGACTTTTGCTCTACGAGCTTGCAATGTTTCTTTCATTATAGGCTGGTGGTAGGTACTATAATTTGCAAGCCAATGTTGATATAAGTGCTATAATTGACTCCCGCCCGGTTCAATTATTTGATCGTAAATTAACTTAAAAAGCAAGAGGGTACGTGGGTTTATTACGAAGTGATTTTAACGTAAAGTTTTAATGTTTGCACGTGTGTTCTGTATAAGGTACTTGTGCTACTGTTGCTGGGAGATAGATTTCTGTGTTAAGTTTTTTTTTACAAGTACCTTAGTACAATGGATTTTGTCAAGGGCAAGGGTACCCGTGAGCAAATTCTCAACGTCAGACAACTTGTTGAGAAAGCTTACGAATACAACACGCCTATCATCATGTGTTTCGTTGATTTTAGCAAAGCCTTTGACTGTGTTAAATGGAATAAGTTGTGGACCGTACTACAAGAACTTGGAGTTCCTTTTCATCTTATTGCTCTTCTCCAAACGCTATACGTCAACACCCAAGCGAAAGTAAAAATCGACAGTACAACTTCTAATCCCTTATACCTTGGGAAAGGCGTGCGTCAGGGATGCATACTCTCTCCAATTCTATTCAATGTACTGCATGTATAATTACTATACATACTATAAATAAAAATACTTAGTATGAAGTATCTCCTTCTTCACTATGACTTTTTAACTATAATTTTTTTTTCTAATGATATACCTACTACTAATTTTCGCTGGCCTCGTTGGTCTCGTACAATTTTATTTCTTTCACCTCGCACGGGGTAGTAACACCGTCCGCCACGATACCTAGTACCATTTCTACCGTGTAATAATTGTTTGTAAAGCAATTGTGGGCGGGATGGAAAAGTGTGGTTTCCAGTAACACTTCTTTAGAGGCGATAATCTTAGTCCTCAACGGTAGCAACACAGCTGTGACTGATTGGGTTGGATCGAGACTACTGTAGACTGTAATTTTCGTGACCTACTGCTGAATACTTATGTAAATGAATGAATTCTTATACACTCAAATCCTCGTTACAAAACAGTATAATTTAACATCCAACCAGACCCAAGGAAGACTACAAAATAGTATTGTTCACTTTAAAGTAAGGTAAATATTGCCTGATATTAATGACTTTTTAAATGTATCTAATAGGAAAACAATCGTAAAACATACAAAAGATTTCTCAAAGAGATGTCAATTCAAAGGCAAATGATGTTTTAGAATTAGTTTTTACTTTCTTAGCTATGTCAAAACAAAATTACATATTGTTATCTCTTGTCGCTTCACCAACACCGGTAGAGCACATTGAATATCGATGCCGATGAAGCTATAAATTATTATAATACCTCCGCAAATTATTTTACGAAGTTCGTTTTGATTTTTTCCTTCCGATAAAGATCGGGCAGGGACGCCGGCGGAGCTTGTGTTTAATGTGCTAACGTGGCGCTTTAATTTTATGTCAAACTAATGGAAATGAGGAATTTTAAAATTTTTGAAGTTGATTGATTGTGATAATAAATTAAAGAAAATTGCATTTTGGATACAATCCAGTTTTAAGGCAAATACCCTGGTAAATTAATAAACTGGAAGTCACTCCAACTGATGTTCAAAGTATTAAACCAACGTTTATTTAATTTTTATAACAAATGCAAACGGGTTATTAAAATAACCTTTCTCTTCTTTGATTATAAGTACATTACCACGATACCCAAGTACGGGTGGTTTGACTAGCCTGTAGCAAACATGCCTTCGTGATTCCTCATAAAAAGACTTTTGTCTCATATAGGCTTCAATGTAAATTTCAGAAGTTATACCCATTTGATATGTAAATTAAAAACAATAAAAGAAGAGAGTTCCTCCCTGGAGGATGCAGTTTCTTGGGGGGTCTTCGCGAGAACAGCGCCACGTCGTTCTACGCACCTCAAACACACAAAGTATCTTCCGGCCTACCGCTGGCCCAGGCAACTAGGCTCCACTGGCCAGTTACACTACACTGTAGTGACTACAGAAATACTATCGAACCAAAAATTTGACTGTTCAGTGGCTCTGTTAAGGTCAAAAGCAGTTGCTGTACCATCAGAAAAAATATCTTCTAATATAAGTTTTTCCAAGAGACCATGTTGTCACGCCGTGCTGCCTTTTTAATATTATCTAACCGACTGAAATAAGAAGTCAAATATATATATATAATAGCTAACTGGATAACTAAATTCATATCTGAAAAATTCAGCATCGTAAAATTTTCTTGGATTAAAAAAGTTGAATTGCATTAATGGAACTAAAACACATTCACATTGGATAAATTTCTATGCAAATGTGGATCCTGTAAAAGGATCCATGTGGATTGTGTCAGTTTGATTGCTCTCGCTTCATACGCCTTATATGCTCTGAACGTAAAAGTCAGACGCTATCAGTGCTTGCAGTATAAGAGCGTGCTTCGCTCTTTAATTTGCAAAGCTCAAAATGCGTGTTTCAGATCGGAACTGTTGGCAGGCCGGAATTCTGTCTCGGAAAGTGTAAACACATTTCAACGTAAAAGTGTTTATAAGGGTTAAGGGGCCGTGGTCCCACTGAAGATGTTGAAAGCGATACCTGCAACAGCTTTTAAACACCTAAACGTTGCATAATACTTTATAGGATTCTCTTTACATGAATGGAATAGAAAGTACATGCTTTTTATACTCACGATTCTTCAAGGATTCTTTGTCTGAGAATTGCATAAATGGATTTGTTAATGAAAATTACAACGGAACTTCAAATTAAATATTGTGTGGTGATGCAAAACTAACACATGACACAAGACTAAAACTATGTTAAAGTTTTACGATAATGTTCATTAAAAAAAAAAATTGCTTTATGTCTTATTTTACCCCAACTCACTATACTAGAGAAGAACTATTTAGTCCTACGTTATTGATCCCCGCATTTCTTGCTAGTAGCAATGGTAACTATACCAACAGCTGGTAGATAATGCAAAGCTCTCCATCAATGAATAATTTTCAGAATGTGGTTCAATAAAGTTATCAGATATCCAACGGCGTTCTTTTAATTTTTAACTTCGATAGCATTAAGTTGTTCATGCTTGTAACATTTAGCAGCGTAAAACTAGTATTTTTTATAATGTTCGTAGCTAATTTACAAACCAAAATAGTACAGGTGCTCCTGTACATACGCCGTGGGCGTGGTTTGCGTAGGACGATGTATAGATAAGTAATATATTAGAAATGCCATAAGTTTCGTCCTATCTTCCCTCTTCTAATATCTCTTGTAGTAGTCTTTTGACCATTGCGATAGTGTGTCATCACCACGCTATGATTTCCTATTTTGCGGGTTACGGTCACACTTTAATTTTGTGTTTATAACACAAAAGTTTTTATGTATTATAAACACAAAATCAAAGAGTGACCGTCCTCCTTTCCTGTCCTGTCCTAAATTATTGTAGTAAAATCCCCTCTTTTTTTAACGAGCGGTTAATCTTCGAGAGATTTCCGACCGCTGGCTGGGGTATGTGAGAGAAGAACGAACGGAAACTCGGTAGTTACTCTTTTAAAAAAAATATTAACATTTTCTTATTTGATCAAGGTACATTATTATTGAGCAAGTGGAGCTGGAGATACATAGCACACTAAATCAACATACGGGTCATCTGTTGGTAAGACGACTCCATCTTTTAGAAACATGTTAGGCATCTTTACTAATATGGAAAAAAAGCCTAAATATATATATATATATTTTATAAATGGGAAATTGTGTTTGTTGATTTGTCCTTCTTCTCATCCTCAACGGAATTTGGGATCTAGTCAAGGGTCAATTCTAGTTGGTTGTTAACTCTGTGGTCATGCAGGCTGTACGCAGCCACAGTCAAACAAAGCGTGTTATTACAGACATGCCCGCAGGTCACGTCACGCGGTGCCCGGCTCTCGTGTCGATGGCGAACAAAAATAAATTAATAACAGCCATCGAAAGAGTTAATTTAACGGGAAATTATTTTAAGTTGTAGCGTTCGATGATAATATTCAATAATATTCAAACGGGACATTTTTATTGAAACACAGTAGCGGACCAGATCGAGACTCACGGTCGTGGGTCTAAGCCAAGTTCAGGCGACGACGGCAATGTGCAGCTTTACACGAACAATTTCGAGCCATTTTTGACGATTCGCATTTCTAGAAATATTGGAGACATTTGCTGCGACCCATAGACGTCCCACTGCAGGGCACGGGCATAGTATAAAGAGTCTTCGCTCCGGCACGGGTCTCCCCCACAGACGCAGCTGCGGGAGGTCTAGAGCATCCTCCACCATTGAAAACAACCGGGACCGACGGCTATACGTGCTCTCTGAAGCACGGTAGCGTCCATGAAATTTTTATGCCAGCGCTCACCCATCCACAAACCGACCGCGCCCGTCGTGGACTCTTTCTATCACATTGAATCGATGTGAGCCATTGGGCTATGGACGCTACGCTTTATCTTATAGCAGGAACCATATAGCTTTTCACAAAAAAAAAATCGCCTATATTCATAATAACGATATTTTGTTTATCGTAACGTTAATAAAGAGGTTTTAGTAAATTAGATAAGATTAATATCTACTTACTTACGTGGTGGAGCATGCTCTAGACCTCCCGCAGCCCAACAGTGGGACGTCTGTGTTGTAGCGAAACTAACTGGAACAATTCGATTTTTATATTGTTAAATATCAATATTATTGTAATAATTTCTTCAAAACAAAGAATTGACGTGATTTCTTATATAAATTTTCCGTCATTATTCATAACTAATTTATTTAAACAATACGGCTTTTATAACCGGTGTGCCACAAGCTTTTAATAATGATAGCGAACGAATATGAGAAGCTTAATTAAAATATTATTTCTGATTGCCATCTGTTCTTTAAGAAGAAATTGGATCAAATTTTCTTATTATAAACCTACTCAAATTTTAATGCTCAACAAAATTATATTACTTTCAACGAGTTACCCACTTATCAACAACTCTCCAGCCTTTCCTACAGTTGCCTGCCAACCGTTTCATTGTTGCTCAGAAGTCCACGGGCCCAACTATCGTGTAATTTATCAGTTCATGGGCAAAACTCGTTTACCAAACGTGAACAATAGTACCTAGCGGATAGGGTCACCAACTTTTTTTTAATTTAACATCTGAAATAACGTTAGGTACTGAAAGTACAAATATTTACCTCCGCCAGTTTAAAAATAGGGTCACAATTTTTTTTTTAAAAGCTTTTATTTAACTTCACTCGTATGTATGTCCTGGAATCTTGCAATCAATATTTCACCCACTTCCACTGAAGCTATCGAGCTGAAATTTGGCACACATATTTGGTTCCGATGACAATACATGAAAATAAAAAAAAGTTTTAGGTACGATTATTTTTTTTCTAATTAGAAATTTCCATTAGTAGCTCGGACTTCTGTATTCTGGTGTACGTCAATAACCCGCCCCTGCGCCAGCGTGGAGTACTAGACCTTACCCCTCCCATTCCCGAACCCATCAGTGGGACAAAGAATGGGGAAAATTGGGTAAACACATCTCTAACAAGTCTCTCTCTCTTTTCCCTTCAAGCTACGATATGGAGCGCTTCAAAAAGAGTGTGAAACGCTTGCTTCAAGGCAAGCAGGCAACGCATCTGTGATACCAGGTGTCGCACGTGTCCATAGACGACGGTGACCACTTACCATCAGGTGGCCAGTATGTTTGTTTGTCCGTCTATATTATATAAAAAAAAAGTCTACTGACGTGAAGTTGTACTGTTACATAAACTGAAAGCAGGCAGCCCTAGTGTGGTCATTACCACGCATCAATAACACAGCCCCTCTGGGCGAGGGCCCTGACGTGTGCCCTGTTTGATCCGGCGACCTTGTCTGACATATTGCAATATACGACTGAACTCAACTAATTTAACCCACAGATACAATATGTCAGATCTAAACCGTACGTACGTACGTACTGTCAGTTTCAATGAACTTAATATTAACGCGTGTGGGTGGACTTTTGGTGTGGACATATTTAATCTATACTAAATATTATAAAGAGGAATGAATTGTATGTAATTTTTTTTTTTTTTTTTAATTTGTTTATTCAACTTTATTGACACCTCTAAAGAGATATACAATGGGCGGACTTAATGCCTTATAGCATTTTCTACCAGTCAAACCCTAGTTTGTTTTCACTCAAAAACTACTGGACCGATTTCAAATATTATTTCACCATTAGAAAGCTGCATCTTCACTGAGTGACATAGGCTATATAATGTTCTAATTAACTCTCTCAACTAATTGGACTAAACATCCCAGTTCTTAATTGAGTCAAATTTTCTCAATTTCTTGTTCAAAGTCAGTCACAGTTGTCATGGGCGGCAGCGGATGGGTGGTGCTGCAGGCTCGTTTGCTATCTTGTATCCATAAAAAAAAGACAAACATAAATTGGCATTCATTCTTTACATTATTATCTTTAAAAACGGCAAATAAATCATGTGTGTTGTATGGCCTTTGGGCGTGGGGTCATACACGTCCATTAACCCGGCTCCTGGGGGAGTAGAGTTATCCTCTCTACTTCTCACTTGGGCAATTCCTGTCTGGCGCGTCCACGTCGCGGGGGTGGGCATCTTACACTTCAGTAGGCCGGAGTGTGCAGATGGCAAAGTTCAGCACAGGGACCTAGTTCTGCGGGGTATATCGCGGAGCCCGTGCCCAGGGTTACGGGTGAAGACCTCAACGGTGGGAAGAGCGGAGACAACAGTTGTCGGTACGGTCCAACCAGCGGAGGAGGCGAGCCACAGGGGCTTTGTACCTGGATCCTGATAGAGGGCAGCGGTAGCTATCAGTACTGTAGTGAAGCGCACGAATCATATGTTCCGAATCGGTTCACTTACAGAATTCTACGGACACTGAGTCTGTAGTACCGCGATGTAGAAAGCAACGGGATACTACTACATTATCGATTCCCACGAGAGTTGAATGATGCCAACAGATTATAGAGAAGTACGTTTGCCTGACGATCCGCGTAGCGACCGGCGCTCTGAGTTTTCCGGGACTCACAGTGTGAAATTGGCTACCGGCCGAGGGAATGTAGGCAACCAGGCATCCCACGGAAAACATGCGACTGGAAGAGAACAACTCCAATTGCGCAAGAACATCCGTATAGGCACTTGGAACGTACGAGGACTCCTCGATGAGGGTAAATTACACATCTTGGATTGTGAGCTCCAACGATGCAACACTACGATTACCGGTCTAAGCGAGACGCATTGGAAAAGTAGTGGCCACCGAGAATTGGATAAACATACCATCTATTATTCAGGAGATGATTCCAGTAGCTACGCTGGAGTGGCCATTGCAATCCCCAAACAATGGACTAAAGCAGTCTTAGGCTATAACCCTGTCAGCAACAGAATTATAACGATGAAGCTCGGTGCATCTCCTACCCCCCTGAACATTATACAGGTGTATGCGCCCACCAGCGCAGCGAAAGATGAAGACGTAGAAAGGTTCTACAACGACATTGAGTCTTCAATTGCAGCTATACCAAGTAGAGAACTACTGATTATACTTGGGGACTTTAACGCGAAAGTGGGTGACACACGGACGGATGTGGGCTTGCGGAATATTGTAGGCAACTATGGACTGGGCCAAAGGAATGCTCGAGGTGAGAGATTACTCCAGTTCGCAGCCGACAATAATCTCACCATTATGAATACAGTATTCCAGCAACACCGCAGAAGACTGTATACGTGGACGTCTCCTGATGGAAAACACCGGAATCAGATTGACTACATACTTATAAGATCTAGATGGCGAAGTTCAATTATGAACGCACACACACTGCCCGGAGCCGACTGTCAATCTGACCACCAACTTCTCGTATGCAACCTCAAACTTAAGCTACGTAACTCCAGACCTCGTAAAACTAACACGAAGCTTGAAGTAGTGAACCATGCGGCTTTTAGGAACCAACTATCCGCCGATAACAGCACATGGAGGTCACTGGCTACTGATGACAACCCCGACTCACTCTGGCAGTCCGCAAAAGAGCATATAAAAAAGACTGTACGCTCTTCACAGCCTACTCAACCTAAAGGTAAACATGAACACTGGATGTCAGACGACACCTGGCGTCTAGTAGAGAGCCGTCGTGAGATGAAGGCTAGGGGAGCATCTGTCCAGGACTTGAATTTGATGAGTGCACAGATCCAATCTTCTTCTCGCAGGGATCAGAATAACCACCTCAATAACATCTGTACAGAATTGGAAAAAAATGCAGAGCGCCATGAGACCAAAGATTTATTCAAGAAGATTCGAACCATAACTCGTCAATTCAAACCCAAAACCTGGTCTATCGAGGATTCAAATGGAGTAACGGTATCGGAAATCAAGGATATTGCGGGCGTGTGGAAAGAATATTGCGTACAATTATTTAGCGATACGAGTATAACATCATCATGCTACACTGGAACACTCTCACGGAATGATACAGAACCATCGATTCTGAAATGTGAAGTTCGAGCCGCAATTGACCACCTGAAAAGGAATAAAGCTGTAGGAGCTGACGACATCCCAATCGAGATATTTAAAGCAATGGGCGAATACGGCGTTGATATGATGCACACTATCTGCAATCGCGTTTGGGAGACAGAGAAGTGGCCTCGCAAACGTGGACGGTTCGCCTCAAAGACCGACGCAAGATCGATGCACTCGAGATGTGGTGCTGGCGGCGACTGCTCCGGATCCCTTGGACAGCGTTTCGGACCAACGTTTCAATCCTGGAAGAACTCAAGATCAATGAGAGATTATCGTCGACTGTGCTTTTACGAATCCTCAAATATTTCGGACACGTTGTTCGAAATAATCACTCCATGGAACGTCTCGTTGTCCAGGGGCAGGTAGAAGGCAGGCGGTCACGCGGTCGATCACCTACACGTTGGACAGATATCATTAAAGCGTCGACACAGACTTCTATAGTCCAGAATGCCCGAGACGCTGAAGACCGCAATAAGTGGAGACGCATCGCAAGGGTTGCATGGGCCTATAATAATAAAGCATCATCAACCACGACCACTCTGTCAAGAGTGAACGACTGAGGAGGAGTTGTATGGGAGCCCCACTGAACCGTACCGGACTGTAATGGTACGGAGTCCTTCATGCGCGAGTCTGACTCGCACTTGGCCGGTTTTTTAGTTGTTTTTATAGCGGTAACAGAAATGCATCATCTGTGAAAATTTCAACTGTCTAACTATCACGGTTCATGAGATACAGCCTGGTGACAGACGGACAGACGGACAGCGAAGCGTTAGTAAAAGGGTCCCGTCTTACCTTTTGGTACGGAACCCTAAAAAGCGAGCAATTTAATTCATATTAGTTATGACAACATAATTTCGTAATTTGGTGCGATGACGCTGTAGTACGTATTATGTGCTGCAAATTAATTTATTCGAGGTCAATGTGTCACAGAACACTTTTTTACGCGTCAGTACATCGTTGTCTATCCACGAGTGCCTACGTATTATTCCGTTGGAGAAATGAGCTTTTTATGAATACCTAAGGTTTTCAAATGAACTTACTTTAGTCCTACTATTAAAAGTTTTTTAACTTCACTCGTATGTATTCGACTTCACTTCCACTGAATTTATCGAGCTGAAATTTGGCACACATAATTGGTTCCGATGACAATGCACGAAAATAAAAAATAAAGTTGTAAAAGCTTTTTAAAAAAAAATTACAGTATAATTTTCAGGCAATTTTTAAATTTTAGTATTCTCAGAGAATATCTCAGTTTAATACTAGATAGTTTTGTTTCTATCTTAACTTCAACACAAGCATAGTGGAGACCGCCGCCAATCAGTAGGTACTGGGGCAGCGTGGTTGATTACTGGCCTTCTCAACCCAGACCTACAACGTATTTTTTCTTCTGTGAACTGAATTCGAAATGTTTACAGTTGTTATAATTATTGTTATTATATTATTTATTAAATTTTTAAGTTCGATAGAAACACAGTTTATATTAAGAAGAGTTTTTTCTAAAATCAATTATGAATGTTTACTTTATAGCGAGGTCATTCAGGTGAACTGAATTCGAAATGTTTACAGTTGTTATATTGTTATTATATTATTTATTTTATTTTTAAGATCGATAGAAACACTGTTTAAATTATGAAGATGTTTTTCTAAAATCAATTATGAATGTTTACTTTATAGCGAGGTCATTTAGCTGATATCTTTTAAGCTTTAATATGCCGTTACAATATTTATTTGCTTTTTATTTGAACAATCTTGCTCAGCTGTGTAACAAGTACCTACAACCATTATCCCTTATCCATACCTTCTAAGCAGACAAAAGCTGGATATTAATTCTAGGTGAGTTACCTTAAAACGTTCCCGTCCGAAACTCAAACCCGTCACTTCCATTTCTATTTTCGGTTGCCACTAAGTAATAAACTCGTTTCTGTCATTATTAGCCGCATTGTACAGCCCGGTCCGGCCGGGGAACATGTCAATTAGAAGTCAAATTAGCAAACAATAGCTGCACAGCACAGTAGTTGTACCAACCAACCTATGTTAGCCTAGTATTATATCGAGCGTTCCATTTTCGTTCCGTTCATAGCCAACTGGCTCGCGTCTATCGTATGTGTTCTATAAGCGCGGTGTGTGCATGGGTGACCGGTGATCCCTAATGGAAAAATTTCATGGGTCCTTCCGTAGGTACTTCGGAGGGCACGTGAAGCCATTGGTCCCGGTTGTAAGGGTAAAAAAAATTAAGTAGTTCGAAGACCTTAGAGTGGTTTAGACATTCGACACTGAGTCTGCCACTAACCAAGCTATGGTGGTACCAACTGCGTAAGATAATATCCTATGGATGGATATTACCTTACGCAGTTGGTACCACCAGGTGATCTGAATAGATTCATCTGTGCGCAATTCGTACATGTATTGCCACTCGAATTTGAACCCGGACCCTCTTCAATTTCAGCCACTGGGTTATCTCCACCAATCCGCTTTGGAGCAGCGTGGTGGAGTATGCTTTAGACCTCCCGCAGCTGCGTCTGTGGGGGAGACCCGTGCCCAGTAGTGGTACGTCTATGGTCGCGGGTTATCACCGCTCGCAAGTACTGATAACTTCGATGCTGACTTTATGTTCGATCTGGAAGCTTCCAAAGTCTTACAGTTCCAGACGGCTTATGAAGGAGACATCCCTCGATTATCAGTATTTGTATAAAAATGCAGTCTTGACAACAATGAGGTATCATGGCAAATATCTGTGAGACAAGGACAGAGGACCCTAGGAGACACAAGGGCGATACGATAGAGGAGGATGGCGAGTGATGCAATGTTCATTAAAGAGGGTCAGCGAATGGGGGTGTAATTTCTCCCGTCCCCCGGGGCGATCCTGTGGTCGTCTTTTTAATTTGTTCTTCTGATGCAGGGTTGTAGCAACAGTAAAAATCATCTTTGAAATTGTTTTCGTTCTATATTCTAAAATGGTCACAGATGCTTGCACCTCGGAGTTGAGGTATTAATAAACATAGGTACAATAAGAATATCTTGTGAAGACCAAAGTCCATTAATTTGGGCCATGTCAGCTAGATATACATAGGTAGCATAAGACGATCTCTTCCTAGATGGTGTAAGTCGGCGCAAGTCAGCGCAGCGCTTCTGAGCAAGCAGCAAGTGGATGAGAAGAGTCCAAAATGGGGCTTAATGGCGTACTCAGAGATTGATTGATTGATGTGGGCTGAAGAGTAGGTAGGTACCTACGCTGTATACTAGTTAGTGACGTTAGTTGACAAGTGGAGCTATCTATTAATTTACATTAAGTAATTCTGAAACTAATTGATGATGAAGTTGGTATTTCAAAAAGTTAACTAACCCAGTTTTTCCGATAGCACAGCCCTGGCGTCTCGAGACAGTACAGCCGGGAGGTGCGGCGTCTTATCAACGAATTAATTCTAGACTAACGAAGACCGGGGGAGGCCGCGATTAATACAACCTCCCCTCGCGAGCGGGATTGCGAACGTCTAGAATTGGCTTTCGGTAAATACGGGAAAACGGCTTTGGAACGACAAAAGATTATATTTTTAATTTCTTAAATAATGTATATAAATAAATTTTAATCGTGAGATATATATTTGGACAGATATACTGATTCTTACAGAAAAAAAATTATAATTTTGAGAAAATAGGATTTACCGAAAACAAAGTGATTTGACTGTTCACAATAATTCACGGGAAATGTTATAATGTGTAATTTTGATTTAGGGGCAGTGGTCCCAAGTTGGGACTCCCAACGGATTAAGTGTTCTGTACCTACTGTAATAGTTATATTTATTATAGACTAGTGGACGCCCGCAGCTTCGCTCGCGTAGTATTAGACCTTGGTTGCCCACTTGACTTCAAAAACGGAAAAGTTTCATACTAACTTTGTGGGTGCAACCGTTTTACCCCCTTAGGGGGTGAATTTTCAAAAATCCTTCCTTAGTGTTCCCCTACGTTATAAAAGGAACCCCTGTGTTTAGGCCCTGCGTTGATATGTCAGTCAGTCAGTCAGTCAGCTGCTCCGATGCCGTCCAGGACAACTGATAATTCAAAGCCATATAGGCTTTGTTCAAAGCTCATTTACTAGAATTACTGCAAGTTAGGTAAGATTAAATGGAAGGTTGCCAGATTGTATTTTTCGTTTCTTCTCATTCTAAACTCTTAAAACCCGCTCCTGCCCTGCCACGTTTCCACAAAACAAACGTGTCGCGCCCTGCCCCATCTGGAACGTTCCTGTGTCTGTGGCCCAAGGTCCGAGCGGGTGGCATATTAAGACGAAGTTGGAAGTAAAAAAAGGCGAAAAAGAGTTTTATATTCTCTCTCGAATGGGAAGAAATAGGAGAAATCTTTCTCATTTAGCCCACCAGTGCTGACTCGGGAGTTGCGGCGGGCAGACTGCTGGCTTAAGCTCTGTTTTTAATTAGAGTAGCAGAGGCGTTTAATGAGTGATGGAAATTGGTAGCGGATCATTTGTGATGCACACGTAGCTATGCCATCTGATGGCTGGCTTCGTGGGAGTGAATCGAGGATCGTGAAAGTGATAACCGTGTTGTGATGATAAGACTAAGTGTATATACTTTTGTGATATCAGCAATCAGGATATGACAGAGTACCTGCCGATGACTAATGAAATTAATTGTATCAGGCGTTACTTTGCGGAACTCCATTACTGTTACTGTTGTGTGCTCGGAACAATGCATTTGACACACAACCCTCCATATAGGATCAACCCAGCTATCTGTTTTCAGATAGGCATGCCTTCATGCACGCAGCAAGCACACATCACCGTACATTTTTGTTTGCGGATTTGTTGCAAAGTAGATACATTTTTGGTTTCTACTAATGGAATTGGTTATGAGAGGATTCATTAAACGTAAAGTAGTTTAAGATGATGATGCCCATCTGAAAGCTGGGTTGGACCTATATGAAGGGTTGTGTGTCAAATGCATTGTTCCGAGCATACAACCTTCGATCAAACAAAATTTAAAAGAGGTTTAAATGTTCTGTGGTTCCGAGTGTTGAGAACTGTCAAATGAAGATTATCACTGGCCACTACTGGTTGGAATAAGACGATTGCTAATGTAACTAATGGTTAATGTAACGTAACTGAGTTACTAAAAAGTTACGGAACAAACTTCAGTTGGACGATACAGGAGGATCAAGATAAACCGCTGGTGTTCAGAGGTCACTCTCGTCGTTCCTCTCATACAGTTATGACGTGTCTCAACAAAATGTAAGTACACGTCAGTGAAATTTTTATCAATTGGTTTTCATTATCAACTTACCCTGTGGTTCACTGCTGGACACAGGCCACTTGTAAACAGGCCTTCTGAATCCAGAGGTTTCCCGCCGTCTTCTTCGTTATGATTTCCGGTTACACTTTACACGACTGTGACTGCCTTTGTACCAAGTCCTACTAACAATTACTAGCTGGACTTACTAACACCAAAAAACAGGACTAACAATTACTATCATGACTATTACTATCAACAACTAACAGGACTGACTATTACTAACAGTCCCCAGTCCTTTTACCCACTAACGAACTGACCAACTAATGGTCTAATTAACTCTCACAGCTAACTGGACTAAACATCGCAGTTCCTATTTGAGTCTTGTTCAAACTCAGTCACAGTTGTCATGGGCGGCAGCGGATGGGTGGCGCTGCAAGCTCGTTTGCTATCTTATATCCATAAAAAGCCCGTCCTAAAAGGGTAAATAGATAGGTGGGTAGGAGAGAGTTTAGGTCGTATAAGCTTAGTAGTAGTAGTAAGCTTAGGAGGTAATACGAGTACACCCTATATGAAATGAATGAAATAAAAAACAAAGATCCATGGATGTTAGTATACAAAAGACTTATAAACTATGTTTGTAAAGTAATAGACTTAGAAAACAATAAACAGGAATTACTCGAAAAAAATTGCAAATACAAACACGAACCCATTTGAACCCAGAAACAAAACCTGCATCATATAAAACGAAATGGCGGTCATTATAAGAAAGTACTCGGAACAATAATCCGGGCGGGAAGCTCGGAAGGGTCACAGTCTCAGTCTTGCGAGTTCGACCTTCGTTATCCCTAAAACCCACATGCCGGAAAATTTCATTTCAATCGGCCGGTATAAGCGTCTTTTCTCCTAGCCTTGCACTCGATCTGTATGTTTGTATGTATTTAAAAAAAGAAATTGTGATAATAATAATAAACTTTATTGCAAGAATGTAGTTACAGGAAGGTGGAATAACAAATATGAATTCCTACATTGCAAAATTTTAAATTAGTACTAATATTATATTTATTATTTATTATTTTACATTGAATTATAAATTAAACACTCTCATAAAATTTATAAAATTAATTATTTACAACATCTCCACTATTTTAATATCAATTGTATTCAAATAATGTGTATGAATGTCAATTATATTAAAAGTGATATTTACAATAACCAGTAGCTAAGAAAAAAGAAAAAAACAACTGCTGGAATAGATTATCAAACTATCGCGCTACTTTTTAGTGCGATCCGTTCTAACTTCATAATTTGGACAATGGGAAACTGGGAATTCCCAGTTCCTTTTGTCTTCCCTGCGGTAGGTATATATATATGTACTTAAATACGTAGGTACCTAATTCTCCACAGAACAAGAGCAAAGTCGCGCGCTCAAGTTGGTCGTAAGTGAGCCCTTAGCCTCATTGCAAATACCCTGGACCCGGCTTAATATGCATTAAGGGTATCCCGAAATTTCACCAGTAAAAATGTATGAGAGCAACCCGACCGTGACGTATAAGTGGATTACGCGAGCCGTCCTACTCTAGCTCGGCGTGGCGTCTCTTTCTCGCGAGCGCTGATAGATTTTCGGTGGTAAAAGTATGGAATAGACTTCGTTAAATAAATAAAGTCTGTGTGATTACTTTGTACAAATACAACATTACACAAAATAAATATTTATCTTTCAAAAAACTTCCTTGTTCAATGGAAATAATTTTTACTATACACTGGATCACCTGTCTATTATAAAAATATTAACATTAAAAAAATTCAAAATTGTTCTTACACCTGAGCTTATAAGATACTTACTCTTAGTTGCCGTTATTCACTTAAGCGACCTAAACTTAGATAATTGCATATCAAAGTAATCAAGAAGGACTATAAGTCATCGTGATTAAGTGTGTTCGATGGTCGATCCAAACAGAATTTTACAAATTTACGATACGATCATAAATTTTACAATTACGGATATCAGATTTTACCGCATAGATGAATGTGTGTGTAAGCTGTTGACTTAATTGAATTTCGGATAAAACTAGCTTTGTATGTTTCTCGTTGGGTTTTCGTTTAAACTTGGAAATAATATCTACTTTTTCTGATGCCATTCATTTTGTTAGAACGAAATGAGGCTATTATTAATCATTATATTTCGATTAAAATCTTTTTGATTTCTCTTGTCTGATCTGAAATATTATTTAGAACCCTGTTGTGCATGTAAAAAATCAATGCAAAAATCCATCAATGCGAAGCAGCACAGTAACATAATAAATTACTTTTAAAGATTTGAATAGCGTAATTCTACGGGAATTAACTTCTTGAACTAACAATGTTTGTGTTTTAATTTTTATACTTAAGATTTTATAACATATATATATTTTCTAGTAAGTACCTTTTATTTAGCTGCCTGTGAGTGTACGATCGGAATTTTCTAATTTGGCTGATTTTGTTTACTGACTGACTGTATATATTTATATATTTATATTTATTTATTTATTACATGTAGCCGTGAAAATCATTGAATCGAAAAATAACCGCAACAAGATTTATGATACTTTAGGTCGTCATCATTGAAATAATTATTCAACTGCATCTATATGGCTGATGACAAACACGAAAGAAATTCTCGTTCGTACACAAATCTGACCTAGTCTACAGTCTTAGTGATTCGTGTTTTACTAGACGTAGAGAAGTTATACATAGAATCTAAAAAAGATTACAAACTTGTAAAAAAGTGTTACTACATACTGACTGAATATATAGAAAACGAATAAATAAAACAAATAAAATAGATCGATGCTATAAAATTGCCAACCCTGAAAGAGTATAATGTAAATACATATTATTATTTAATACAACATAATAATGTGACATTATGATGATAAATAAAATAAATAAATATCTTGGACATTCTCACACACGGCCATCTGACCCCAAAGTAGGCAAGAGCCTGTGATATGGGTGTCAGAGACTGATATACATACATAGATATTTTTAAATACATACTTAAATAGATAATATTAACATTGAGACACAGAACAAATACAAATGTTCGTCACACGAATATTTGTCCTGAGTGGGATTCGAACCCACGACCCCTGGCGCAACAGACAGGGTCACTACCGATTGCGCCAACGGGCCTGTTAAACGGGCATGATGAATGATGATGATGATGAAGTAAAGAATATGTTCCGAATGTTTGATTTGAGCCAATGCAGCAATGGTTTGAAGGAAAGAAGCCGTCTCCCCTTAAACCCAGCGTATTATTCTTCTCAGTCGGCGACAAAGACTGTGTGATGTAAGCATATTTTTCTGGCGCGGCTTTCGTCCTGAAATCAATACTCGCCCAGACTTGGCCGCCAAGCACTTGGCAAAGATTCTTTGTTGTAGTGTTTCACCTGGTTTTAGAAGATCCAGTTTAAAGTATAAAACTAACAAAAAATTTTAATTTCTCATTTACAGTAACCGCAACAAAGAAAAGACCACCACATGCAGAAAAATATACCAAATTAAATGTTATTTTTCCTATAAACAAAAATGTGATACTGATTTTTATTGAACTGGCTGACAATTTTATTTATTTGTTTTTTTATTTTATATTATTTATTTATGTACACACGATACAATGGAAAAATCTTAAATATTACAGGGTAGGTATGTACAAGTGTACTACTACTTATTTCAAAAAGTCTTCCAGTAGACCCGTTGGTGGAGCAGTCATAGTTTTATTTTACTTAGTTGCATGCTCTCTCTCTAAAATCTAGTTAAAATACCTGCCAAATAAATATATGGTTGCACCTGAGTCGAACTCAGTACGTAATTGACAGTAATATTATTTACGATTGCCTTATTGGAGATAATTCCATAAATCCAGTAATTGCCCCGCTGAAGATGCAACATCTCAAAAATAGAAACTTCGAAGAAAGTATTGACCCTGACACCCCCGTTCAAAAAGTTTTGCATATAATCGTATGTATCTTATTTGTGCAAATAAATAATTATTCTATCCGTCTGAGCGATATCGATTCAAACCCTGAGTGCTTCAATTGTATTTCGAATCATATTTTCGATTCAATAGATAGAGGTCTGTGTCTGTGGTCTTCATCATCAGATCTGTCTATGCTTATTTGAAAAGTCTATTGACTTGGTTATAGGACCGGACACAGTCGTTAATAATTCTTAAAGCTACTGATATACCTGCCTATTTTGCCTTTTACGAGCCTCAATAAAGAGCGGTTGGTGTATATTATAAATACGCCCATATACGACGTCAGTGAGAAAGGTTAAGTGCTGTCATTTAACTAAATAAATATGTAGTTAAATAGAAATCAACATTTCACTGTGGGCGAGGAAAGTCGTTGAAACAGCTAGTACTCAATAAACTTGACGTAGACGAAGTAGGAATACTCGTAATATTCATTTAAAGCCTATTTACTCTCTGGAGTAGGGTGGCAAAGCTACGAGTTAGTATGTTTCGGAAATTCTCGCTATCCATGTCACTGTTAAAATGTATTTAGAGATTATACAAATTTAATAATCTTTTATTTCGGACTGGTATGTCCATAGAATACAATATTACAATACAATTACAGTATATTATATTTATCAGTTACATTTGGTAACAGGGTTTTGCCTTGGCTTTAATACCTGAATCAAACAAGAGAGTACAAAGAGAAATAAGATTAAAAAAAGTTTTTTTTTTCGCTTTTTTAAGTTATTCAATAGGTAAAAATATATTGTTTAATCGATACGAGATTTATTTCAAATACCTGCTACATTTCTGTCGCTTTCCAGTATAGTATAGTGGAATGGTTGTTGAATTTTTTTAACATTTTTGACGATAGCCTGCTATTGAACTGTGGTTAGAACAGAAAATCATAATTATTTGATGATTGATTGATGATTTGATTAAATTCAAAATAGAATCAAATTAATGTGCAACTGAAATAAAGCCCCTTAGAATTTATTGAGAGTGCACTAATGAGCATCTAAATACGTTTGATTTCATAGAAGAAAAACTAAATTAATGTTTACAATGGTCGCCCTAGCAATAATTTCAAAGCTGCAATTCGAACGAGTTGAGTACGGTGGTCTGGAAATAAAATATAAATCAAATAAGAGAAAAAGTGTTGGAGGAGCGACAAACTCCGGCAAAATATAAACATTTTAGCTGTAGCTAGGCGCCGAGCATTTTTATTGGGGCTCCGTCTCTGCATTGAAATTGATTTTTTTTTATTCGAAGGCATAACACAGCAGCATCTTATAGGCATAACTAACCTTATTGACACGACAGTGTTTTTGCAGTAAAACAGATATTACAGTTACTGCTACAAAGACGTGCCCGAGTCTTATGCTTCAATTTGTGCATAGAAGTGGAATAAGTTACACCATAAGATACCATACCATATTTAAACTCTTTCTCTAACTCCTCAGCCCAAGGTTGCCTGGAAGAAATCGCTAGTTAGCGATAAGGCCACCTATTGTACCTAAGTAGTTTTTAGTCCTTATTCCATGTAATTGTTCTTTTATGTCTTGGTGTGCAATAAAGAGTTAATAATAATAATAATAAGCCCGCAGGGCAGCTTGTGGCGAGCTGTTGGGGAGTAGCAACCCCACGGACCCGAGTTCCCCGGAGACTCCCGCTGGAGTCTCGCCTCTGGCTTGCCTTAACCGGCCGTCCAGAGTGGGGCGTTAGAGCTATATGCTCGCAGGGTGGAAGTGAAACTTGCGTAAGTCGCGAGTTGGTAGATTGGGTAAAACCACCTCATTTAAAGCGCGGTACACCTCTCTACACCCTGAGCCACTCACGAACATGTTGCCGCCTTTGCCGTCCAGCGCGTCGGCATGTTTGGGTAGCCCATACAGTGAGTGGCGAGTCATCACCTGCCGCTTTTTAGGTTTGTAACGATCTGAATGGCAGGTGTCATAGTTCTCCATAACCCATGTATCAGTCCCTCTAAATCCACCACAATAGACCCAATATAGTTTCCATTGCTTTGCAATAGTTCCTGTACATCTGGCGGGGCCCACCTTCGGGTGTACTAATTGATGCTGCAGTCGATCGAGGGTGGTATCCGCCAAGTGTGCCACATCACAACTCATTAAAATGTCTCAAAGGGGCCTCTACGTGTTGGACCTGTGTCCCCACGCAAGCCTTCCAAATTACTGGGTCCACATCTGGACCCGTGAAATTTAAAGAGATACATAATAATAATAATAAGAATATCCATGATAAGCTGAGATTATTGACAAACCAGATGGAATATAAAAATGCTTAAAAATTATTTGAACCCCTGTGCTAATTGCATTGCAGTTATTCGCACTCGCTTGTATTATTTTATTTACAAACTGAGTTGCCACTCGCAACACGTCCAGCGTAGGTGTGTGTTGCATGAACTGAGATGTAAGTTGAGAAATCGGGTAAGCGTTCACTGTTTAGTACATAGGTATCTATTATAAGATCAAACGAACTTCTCAAAGTGAATTTTGATCAATATAATATGAATCGCTTAATTCGAAGACACGCTTAACTGCTATCTGATTTGCCCGCACAGATTGAATAAACATAAGAATATATTTACTCGTATTTTGCTTTGAACAAAGAAAATTTAACAGAAATAAAATAAAAACATATACATATAATAAAACAAAGCAAAGAAAGGACCACACTCGGCATTTGGGAAGATTTCAATTAAATCATGACGCTGATTTTCAATGTGGTACTTTCCAAATTAGTTCGGTTGATAAGAGAAAGCAACAAAGAAAGAGAAGAAAGAAGATAATCCAAAATCATCAAAACCACCACTCCAAAGAAACCTACTAAGTATTAAACGCTGGATTTTTCTATGCCTATGCGACTTGGGAAAAGCCAAAGGCAAAATCAAGACTTAAATAATATTCTGCCGAGCATGTAACTCCTCAGTGGTGTGCGGTCAGTTATTTTAACCCAATGGCTGGGCTCGACCGTTTGCAAAGGTCAAGAGAAAGTCACTCTTCAAAGTCAATTAACGCCTCTAAACCTCTCCGGACCTTTATTATTGCTTCGATAATTATGAACGGGTAAAGGCACGTGCAATGTGCATTGTGATACTCTTATTGTATATGAGAGTTTCTTATGGTACATGATAATTGTGAATACATATTGTGGCATTCACTTATAGTCAAGTCAAATAAGGAAGTCAAGTAGATTTGTTATGATCGTGTCTGTACATGATATAACAACGCCTGTACTTCCCCGAATGGTTAGGCAGGGGTGCGTAGTGCAATCACTTTTCCCTGGTTAGGTCTATTGTCAAATTACCAAACACAGGGCTACGACTCCGATACACTACTATGACTCCGAGCTACCACTGGGAAAATCAGGTAAGTAAACCCCAATAATACTTTGCCCAACATGGGGATCGAAACCAGAATCGCTAGCAGTAGCGCTTTCGACCACTAAACCATCGAACCACGTCCTTTTATCGCAGTATTCAAAGCATTGTTGGAATAAGAATGTTCTTAGTTAAACATACTAGAATCACACTAAAAACAAAACAATAACTAATTACTAGTTACACACATAATACACAAATCTACTTAGAGAAATAGTTTCATCCACACCGAATCGACTCATGGCCTACTACCACGGTGCGTTTCTCGCGGTCTTTTTTACGGCGAACTGGTCTTCTGTGGAATGAGCTTCCGACTGAGGTTTTCCCTTCGAGCTACGACATGGAGCGCTTCAAAAAGAGTGTGAAACACTTCCTTCAAGGCAGGCAACTCACCTGTCGCACGTGCATATAGGCGACGGTGACCACTTACCATCAGGCCCGTATGTCTGTCTGTCCATTTTATATAAAAAAAAAGTGTTGTACCGTGTCATGGCGTTTTGATAGTAACCAGATCTCAGTGGGTGAGGAGGGTAGCGTGTCATCTTATATTTTCGACCACTATGTGCACGCGGCTCTACATTCAATGATTGTTTGTGGCTTTGCTTGCTATTATAAACTAGTTTATAGGCAGTCGGAGAATCAACGGTACCTTACCTTACGTACCGTACAGAACATTGGTAATGAATATGCGCTTGCCACGAACTATTGCCAGTGTTATAAAGTGCTTAGATTGTTAGTGTTGTTTATATGACGCCTACATTGTAAGGTAACATCACACACATTGGACACGCACGAAAATTCACGTGTTTAAAAAAGACATGACAATTACCTATCTGTAGTACATATCAGAGTACTGTCCTGTTTCTCTTAAGCTCGGACAAAAAAAAATTAAACCACTCTTAAAAAATTAAACGCAAGTTAGATTATAGGTAATAACATATATATGGCTACTTTAAATAGGTGGTAATAACGATTTAACTTCCGAATGCACCTTGCCTATATCTTTACCATAAAAATTACATAGTAAACGGTGGACAAGCGTCAGCTATTCAAAAGCCGTACTTAAAAGCCGATTAACGATTAATCGCTTCGAAAACACTTGCAAGTGGCGATTGTAGGCGGGAATGACACTTGGCAATCCATGAAATTAGTCATCAAGTATGGATTAAAGTAAGTAAATGACAATTCGTTGTCGTCGCCTCCCATAATCGTTATGGTTATGGGTAATGTCTCGAAACGATGTTGTAGACGCACCTTGGGTAAGGGTGTAGTCATGATTGAACTGCAATACAGCTGCGAATTGTAGTTTAATTGCAGTTTATGAGTTTATATAACATTTCAACCGGATACAATAGAATGTATTTCTATTGAACTAAATCTAAAGCGGTTTACACACCACCACAAGTCTACTATGGAGTGTTGAGACTGTTTTAAGTCTCGGTCATGTCCGACCAATGCGACTTGGAAACCTCATAGTAGGTAAAATTGCACAACAGCTTGCGTCTCTACTATTTGGCATATGCCTGGCAAGCCAGTCAAATGTCGGGAAAGGATAGCTACAATCTGTTTGCTATTTCATAACGCCTTATATCGCATCGTTCTACTAAAGTATCCTGGTATCAATTTGGGTAATAGGTACAAGCAGTCTCAAAGCCAGCCAAGTCTCAGCTAAGTCTCTCAGTGTGAACTAAGCTTTGTAGTTTTGTCACATTAAAGAAAACGTTCACGATATGTACGTGAAGTCAGTAGTATTATTTTGCCACTATGGTGGTAGTTTCAGAGTCATTCGCGCCTACTGATGGACGCGTTAACAAATTAAAAGTTTCCTTAAAAGCCTTAAGCGTCCAATTACCATACAATGGGATTACCGAGTCATTCTCATTCATTCATTTATTTATTTACTAGTGGACGCCCGCAGCTTCGCTCGCGTGGAATCAGACATTCACAAACTTCAAAAACAGCAAAGTTACATACTAACTTTGCACCCCACTTTTACCCCCTTAGGGGGTGAATTTTCAAAACTCCTTTCTTAGTGCTCCCCTACTTTATAAAAGGAACCCCTGTGCAAAATTTCAAGTTTCTAGCCCTAATAGTTTAGGCCCTGCGTTGATATGTCAGTCAGTCAGTCAGTCAGTCAGTCACCTTTTCCTTTTATATATATAGATTTATTTATTTATTTATTTATTTATTTACATTTGTCATTAAGTACAGGTAACAAGGATGGTAACAAGAATGTAATTAACGAGCCTATGTACTTAGCCACTGAGTGGCATACAAATATTTATAAGAAATTAGTTATTTATCATTTGATTTAAATTATAAATTATAAATTCTAGATATTTAAATTATAAATTATAATGTCACATTATTGCTATTTACTTACTACTTAATATTACTTAAATTAATTATAATATCAGATTCGAGAAATTCACTAAGATTATAATACACTGTTTCCAAAAGTATTTTTTTGAGTCTATTTCTAAATTTATTTATTGGCAAGATTTGTATAGGTTCTGGTATCTTATTATAAATTTTTATACACATTCCATAAGCGTTGCTTTGGAGTAAAGATGTGCGCGGTATGCTATCCCAGACCAGTCTTTGGGTGTTTCTGGTGCAGCGTGTATACACCTGATCTGCAGTTTTAAATAAAATTTTATGCTTCTTCACAAACATGCACGCTTCCAGAATATACATACTCGTCAGTGTTAATATATTTAGTTTGCGAAAAAGGGGCTTACACGACTCATATGGGGGAATTCCAGATATTGCTGGAACATTCGCTGGCGCAACGTGCAGACATGCTTCGATTAAAATTTGTCTTAATGCCAATCGTAATGAATAAAAATATAATTCTGAAGAGAAATCAATTTTGCTTGCCTTTTTCTGATTTCAATGGTTGCGATGATATTTTGTTGTTAGCGAGAAAGCTCTGTTATTTCTTCATTCTACATTTCAGATTTCAGATTCATTTATTTTTCATTATATGGTATTTTTGTATACGCTTAATGAACGTCATAACATTTATTATCTACCGCCGGTTCACAAAGTTGATGCTACCGAGAAGAACACGGCAAGAAACTCGTTAGTTACTCTTTTCAAAATTTACAATTTTTATAATTTGATCACATTACATTATTATTGAACAAGTGGAGCTGGAGATACTTCGCACCAAGCATTTCTATCGTTTAAGTAATCATTAATTTAATTCACTTTAGATGTAGGCTAGGTTGTATAAGAAGTTTATTTCTATTAACTTAATCTGAACAAAAACATAAATGTAAAAATAGAAAGCCAAATAGAAATAAATTCAGTCTTCTCGACTGCTTAGCCAAAAAAAGATGTGAGATGTAAATGGATACCAAGTTCCAACTTACTAGAAGTGGATGTAAATGTTTACCAAGTTTCAACAACAAGTCTTACTAGAAGTGCAAAATTTCAGGTCTGTAAGTGTAATAATTTTAAGGTAAGGGTTTAAAGTTTACTATTCCCTATAAAAATCGATTTTTCGGAGCACATTTTGCCATTAAGTACATCGCCTTAGTCTTACTGTAATCAATCAAAATCATCATGACGCTGATTTCTGCTCGGAAGCGGATATTTGATTTTAATCTGAACTAATCAATCAATTGTTGGAAGATCCGATTGAAATCTAACGAGATAATTGTATTTGTAATTCACGCGGTCAATGCTTGGGCATTTCCCGCGTCCGAAACCAATTCTAAACGGATGATGTAATGAGAATTCTTTCGCAATGATAAATCGATGATATTGCGTGCATATTTACCGGATTTTAATTTATTGCGAAGTTATTTCACTCAACACAGTCCCATCACTCAACACTTTGGCACAACAACGGGTATCTCCCACAGCCACGACTGTTGGTGATCTAGAGTAACTATACTCAACCACGCTGCTTGTAAACGGATTGGTGGAGGGGTTGGTGGCAAAATCCAGAGAGGTTTTGAGCGCTTTAACTTGATAATTTGATATAGTATTTTATTACTGAACGATTCGTGAGTGTCTATATTCATAGTTGAAGTTACCGGCTTACTCACGTGTGATTTAAGTCGGAAATAGGCCGACTAGTTTCGATCTATTACGATGATCGCGGCAGGCACGGTGTACACTGTACGGCGTGCCCGCCGACAGCGCGTTCACTTCTGAAGATGAGAGAAGTCGTTATATCACACGTGAGTAAGCCGGTAACTTCAACTATGAATATTCATTGATATAGGCTTTTAAACAAATTATAAACCCAGCAGTCTTGCATCTCAATCAGTTAAATTATTGTGATCAAGCAGGCAAATCCACAGTATAGCGGAAGCGAGCGCGTATATTTATTTCCCTGGAGTGGTTGTGTCGCGCGAAATAAAGAAATATCTCTCTTATTCGTGCGTTTCTTCACGCTCTACGAGGATTGATATTCTTGATCGTTAGTTGTTAAAATCTGGAATGTGTTTAATTGGCGGATAAATATTTGCACGTTCTGGTGGTAAATTGTCTTGTTTCCTTGTGCACCATTCGAAATACATTCGTAGAAAATGTATATGACGTGCACACAATTTTATCTAGGTGCAATAAATGCACCGGCATATTTATATACGAGTATATATACCCCTTAGTAGCCCTTAATACAAATAATGGATAGTATTTTTTTATGGATATAAGATAGCAAACGAACTTGCAGCGCACCCATCCGCTGCGGCCCATGACAACTGTGACTGACTTTGAACGAGACTCAAATAGACTTTATTCTGTTCATCAATAATCTATATGAAACTGATTTAGCTAGACGGTAGAAAGTTTGATAACATATCCCTGACAGGCTATAACGATGCTAGTTTTAGTGCCACTATGTGCACTATGCCAACTTAAGGTTGTTTTGCTGTGTAGTTGTCTCGTTTGTATTTGGCAAGTTTATTGCGCGTTGGGCATCGATGTTCCAGGAAGGAAAGGCCGAAATAAAATTAATCCTGGCACTCAGCCAAAACGTGCTGCATTCGTTTAAGGTTTTAAATTACAAAACACGCCAGAATTTCAGTCGCTAGAATTAACAGCTACGTACATTGTGCATGTAAGTTATATGTATAATGTAATTTTTCACTGCATGTAGGTAATTTATTTGTATAGATTATTGCATGCCCAGGTCAAAATTTTCCAGTTTCTACTAATTCACAGAGGAGCTGGGATGACATAATCTGTAAGTCTACTTTTGAAAATCTTTTGAGCTGTAGTACAGGTTCGGCGCGTGCTAGGCTTTTGGCCGTGGGTGCGCATGAGTCCGGCTACTGGCTTCACGCGTACCCTTCGCCAAATACAGGCACATTTCTTGAGCCTGACACGCTCCGAATCGCAACCTGTCTACGGCTTGGGGTTCCGGTCTGCGCTCCTCATAGATGTCCCTGTGGCAGTGATGTCGACAAGCTAGGACATCACGGACTGTCATGCCAAAAAAGTGCAGGCCGCTTCTCGAGACATGCTGCACTTAACGATATCATACGCCGGTCCCTTGCCACCGTCAACGTGCCAAGTCTACTTGAGCCGACTGGTATTGCAAGAGACGATGGCAAGAGACCGGATGGTATGAGTTTGATTCCATGGAAGATGGGCCGGGTGCTGGTATGGGATGCAACCTGTTCAGACACACTGGCCCCTTCCCATCTACATGGAACCAACAACAGAGTTGGTGCGGCTTGTGAAGCGGCTGAAAAAGCTAAAGTGTGCAAATACAGGGGTCTAGGCACCGAATATGATTTTGTCCCATTCGGTGTCGAGACCCTTGGTCCGTGGGGTCCTAACGCTATGAGGCTTTATAAGGAAATAGCAAAAAGGTTAGTCGACATCACAGGAGACCGAAGAGCTGGCAGCTACCTAGGACAGAGAATTAGTATAGCTATTCAAAGGGGGAACGCTGCCAGTATCTTCGGAACCTTGCCTAAAGGGACTCCTTTTAATGATATATTTTAGTAATTTTTTTTTTTTTTTAGGTTTATTTTTAAGGTTTTTTTTAGTTTAGTTTAGTTTTCATTAGTTATGTCAATTGTTAATATTATTATGATTATTAAATAAATATAATTATTTGTATAGAATTATTTTTTTGTTGGAGAAACCCGTGCCATTTCCAACCCATGGATTTCTATTTCTATTGTCTGTCCTGACAACTACCTGACAACAACTAGAGAAAAAAATACTGTTTAGTTGTGGAATACTTTGTTATATATAGCACCAGAGTTCGTTCTTCATCTTCAGGGCTCATGAAATGTGGAATTATTAAACAGCCGATGAACTGTTGCCCTCTGCGTGCTGTCTACATGAGCAAACTGCGGTTACTAATATTGGTTAATATTGGTGACTTTGTCTAACACGCTAAAATTGATCTATGTAGTAGGTATAGTAGTTGACATGATTTCTGTTTTTTTTTTTTAAATTTGATGTCTTGCAAATACGATTCGTTGCACATTGCAAATACATTATATTTGTTGTCTGTCTTATTTGTCAACTTATGCAGTATTAGATGTTTATATATTAATATCTTATTTTAATATTAGGTAATTCAACACAAAAAAAATTGATTTCCCACTTAAACCCAACTTTTTAAAGTATCAAGACTTATCAGTAGGAATCAGGAAAAATATATTTCAGTTGAGCCAAGAGACGTTATAAGTAGGATTTGGCGCTTGGAAATCCAGCGAAAGGGACAGCAAATGTGCCAAAGGGGGATAGAGGACGGAGTAAATGAAATGCATGTACATAACCCGGCTTCGTATATAGATAAAACATTAAATACAATTGGCTCACAGATAACGTAGACTTATTTGAGGCAGATGAAAATGGGAAGGCGGGAAATAAGCGGGTAAGGTCTGAACCATGAATACAAATGGTTTTTCTTGAGACCGACAGTGGATTTGTCTTGTTTATATTTATTAAGATTACTTTGAGTGGATTGGAACTAGTCGCGGCTGATATCGACGAGAAGCAGACAGGATACAATGGCTTATTTAAAACATTGATTTTTGCAGAAAATTTTAGTAAAATCAATATTCGATTCTCCCTGGGCAGTATTGCGCGGTGACATCCCAGTGGCTTTCAAACTCGCTTCACGCGGCACGCGCCAATGACTTTTCTTAGTTATATAAAATTATATGCCACTTGCTGTTACGGTTAAGGCATCGTGAGGAAACCTACATGCCTCAGAGTTCTCTATAATGTTCGCGAAGGCATGTGCCAATCCGCACTTGGCCAGCGTGTTGGCCCTCCCATTCCGAGATGAAACAAAATTCAAAATTTTAACTGAGCGTAACAATGTGAATGTTGTGCTCACCTGTAATTGTATGTACACGACTGCAAGATTTATTTATCCTGTTTTTTTTATACTGTTTCGTGTATCATATGTGCTTAATTTAAATAAATAAATAAATAAATAAGACCCGTGCCCAACAGTGGGACAAAGAAAGTATCACGGTTATTGCTGTTTTCATTTAGCTATGATCTGACCATCGTAATTTTTGACTCCGATTGCAACTCCTCCGTCACACTGATACCAGACTTATAGACCATTTAATTAATAAACCTAAACTGATTAATAGTCAACTAACATTTTAACCTTTAAAAACCTTAACCTTTAAAAGGTTAAATATGTAAAACAAAAAAAGAGGTAGTACTACTTCTAAGCATGAATGAGTCGTGTCAGAATACTATCGCAATATTACAAAACTTGCAAAGAACTTTTTTATTAATGGCTCCACAGACCAAGTGCTTGCTTTGTTCCTTTCAAAACTTTATTCACAGGAAAGTTGTAAATTGTAGACTTTGAGTTCAACCCTACTTTGTGTTTATGTGAAACCTGAATGTCTGTTTTATCGTACCTCCTATTGAGGACCGTTAAAGAGAAGTTTTGTGTAACTTTATGCTTCATTTAGTAAAATGTTGTTTGAATTTAGAATAAGTAGGTCGTATTGGTTTTATTGCAGTAATTTGTAGTGTTGGAAGACCGTTAGTTGGTCAGTTCGTTAGTGAGTATGAGGACTGGGGACTGTTAGTAATAGTTAATCTTGTTAGTTTGTGTTAGTAATAGTCCAGTTATTAATTGTTAATAAGAGTTACGTTCCAAGTCAGTGACAGATGTATTGCTAGCCTTGAGGACTAAGTTGGTAGCCTCTAAAGAAGTGTAACCGGAAACCACACAAAAAACGTACAACAACGTACAAACGGAAAGAGCTACAGACAACAGCAAGTCTCGAAATAAAACCACCAACGAACCAAAATTCTTTGTTCTACACTGCATTATTCGCAAGATACTTTCAGTCGATATTTCAAAGAAAGAATTCGCAATAAACCGGCGGCCACGCCCCCACACACGAGGCACGTTCGCCGATACGTGCGGGCGTGCTTCGGAAAAATGGGGAAATCGGGAAAATGCCGCGTGGAAGAGTTGGGAGGAGTCTCAAGACATGTGAACGCCTCGGCATTGTGTTGATGTAGCGATGTAAGTAAGAGGCATATCGTTGTCATTACCACAGAAATGTAATATTATATTCGCAATAGATGGGCCATCACGAACAAAAATTTTGCTCTTATATTTGTTACCTCGAAGTAACAATTCACTTGAAGCAATAATTTAATTTAAATCAACGTTTTTGTATTAAGGACGCTTTATGTACAATGTTACAACATTTTTTCTACGGATATAATTACTACTCATAACCTAATCATGCTGACTTTCATGTTGATCTATACTAATATTATAAAGAGGAAAGATTTGTTTGTAATGTTTTCACACAAAAACTACTTGACTGATTTCAAAAATTCTTTCACCATTAGAAAGCTGCATCTTCACTGAGTGACATAGGCCATATTATAATATTACTAGGTGTAAACAAAACTATTGTTATGTCTAATTGCAAGCGAAGCTGCGGGCGTCCACTAGTATGTAATAAACCACAATCAATTATGGCCTATGGTATATTTATTACTACCTATAATGTTAATATATAATATTTATTACTTTATTCATTACTATAATGTTTTAGTTTTCGAAGTACTTCATGAATAAAATCAGCTTGTAGCTGCAACAGCTTAAAACAGCTAAGCCCATCCCTTTAACCCCGAGCTCCTGAACTCCAGCAATAACTTAGCAAAAAGCCAAACCCTAAACAAAGCACAAAGGCCGTTATTGCAGCGGGACGTGTCCTCAACGGTCGTCTTATGAGAAATTCTTTCTTTGAGCCCGCACGTAAATTGATTTTAAGACGCTGGAACTTTTGATACAGAGTAATGTTGTGATGTTGTTGCTGAAAATTTGTTTGGCTGCGTAAAAGGCCATGATTTTATACTACAGATGCCACTTAGATAGAATTCAGTGCCAAAAAATGTTCTCATTAACAAATCAACGCTGTGCTCGTTGCCCTGCGCAACGCTTAGTAAACAGAAAAATAATGGTTGTCTGTAAAGTAGGTTTACGGACGATAATTTTACATTCATCATCATCTAGATGTACCTTTTTCTGAACCACGCAATCAACTGTATTGTGTAAAATACATAAAAATCTCAGTACGCCCTAGAAAACTAGCTCTATGGGTTACAGTCTGAAAATTTAATGAATAACGCTTGGCATAACACTTACGTACGTTTGGCGGTACGGGTGGCGTAACACTTGGCGGTACGGGAGGATGACGTCACACTTTTTTTCGTATGTGTATGTGTAGGCGTTCATCGATTTATAAGACGTTATCACGTCAAAAAGTCTTCACTTTTGATGAGCCTATGGCAGATCTGCTTGTTTTGTAAAACATCTTAAATCAATAGCATAGAATAAAGAGTCGCTCCGCTCTAGCGACTCTTTATTCTATGTCAATAGTGCCAGGGAAATGTTTCTTCTCATACTGTGCCTACTATAAAGCGTGGAGGTTAAGTTTGAAAATATTTGATGTGAACAAAAAATTAGTCTAGTTCATTTATTAAATTGAGTCAAAGGTATTATGTTTGAGAGTCATTAAAATTATTATTTAAAAAGCAATGACAATGAAAATGTATTTTATACCGTAACTAATTGTATATTGGTTTGATTACCTATCAAGGCTTTAGAAAAAATCCCTAATGTTTAATACCTATTATATTTGCCTCTGCTGACGAGTTACTCTGTACTTTCGCCGTGATATTAGCTCTGAAAGTTGATACGATACGAGCAAAATATTTAACGTACATTTCACGCGACACAACAGAATTACCAAGTTTGTTAACTCTTATAGTACGTATAGCAGATAAACACCTATTATCACATTAGTCCTCTTACATAAATGTTGATTTCCTTTGATATTTACAATTTTATTAATCCTTAATGTGTAAAGTTTGTGCTTATGTTTATTATGAAATTCATATAGCTAATATATTTCTCTCTCCCTACAATTTATGAAAAATACCAATACTAATGTTAGTCGGTTATATGTAGTTATACCATAACATCTCTTACATAAATGTTGAGTTCCTTTGATATCTACAACTTTATTAATCCTTAATGTGCAAAGTTTGTGCTAATGTTTACAATGAAATTCATCTAACTAATATATTTCTCTCTCCCTACAATTTATGAAAAATACCAATACTAATGTTAGTCGGCACCATAACAAAACAATAACCATATTTTTCTGCCTTTAGAATTCCATTGCTTTTCAATCGATACCACTCCACCCGTTTCTGTTCTATCTGAATCCAGCGGTTTCCCTTTGTCTTCTTCAGCACATTAGTAGACCGCGCCGGAGGGCAGCCAATACTTCGTTTTCCAAGTCGTGATCTCCACTCAAGGACTATCCTAACCCATCGGTTATTTGTCGAGCGACGTGGCCTACCCATTGCCACTTCAGTTCGCTAATTCTTCGACCTATGTCGGATATCTTTGTTTGCCTTCGGATTTCATCCGTTACGGTTACGTAGCGAAATACCGAGCAAAGATCTCTCCATAGCGCGCTGAGTGACTTTGAGTTTACGGATAAGATCGAAGGTAGAGGACCAAGTCCCGGACACTGAGGTCGTCTATTATTTATCAATGCTCAGAACTAAAAGAAAAAGTATGTCCCATAATAACGCAATTAATGCAACATGCTTACATAATTACTTATAACAATAAATATTTTATGGAAAAGGTACCATGCATTTGTGGCAGGCAGCAAGCAATGATATGCATTAAACATACAGAGGTATTTGTTTAACGTCACCAATCAAACTACCGTAATATACGGCGATCAGAATAACGCTTCGCTCATTGCAAAGTGGCCAGATCATGACGAAGCCTCGTATTTTGATCTCTATTGTAACATACTACAGTTTAAATTTGAATGAGGAATGTGTAGGAGTTAATAACTAAACATGCCTGCACGACTTGGCGACTCGATTGAAACAGAATACCGAATTCGATTGCTCGATTCACGTCTCGTATCGAGTCGAGTGTGGCGTGCCTTGTCGTAATAATTTTGATATGCTTTCCATATGAGTGTCTGGTGAAGTATATTGATTGATATTGACTGGTGTCTAGTGAATATGTTTCCGAATGGTCCTCGGTCCTTCAGTTGTATCGCTTGTCCCTTTGTCTAGTAGTAGGACAGAAAGTCTCCGTCAGGCCGATAGTTATAACGGAATGAAATAAATGATGAACACAACGCCATGTGAAAATTAAACAAAACTATCAACAACATTGAAGATCTATTGCTCACAGGATACGATTTCGATATAAGGCCACAAATTAATATTGCTGTGGTTGTTAACAGCGGTGACATTGCGACTTCAGCTTGCTTACTCGACAAGCTATGTCGGTTACCCTCGTTCGTCGACGGATTAAATTAATTAAATATTTTTCCGACCTAGCTGTGACAGTCCAGTTGCTATCGAACTCGCCTCTCACTCGAGCGGCCCGGATTCTAACCCAAGGCACGCACCAAAGTTATTTAAAAAGGCTTTTCTAAGTTATGTGCGATTTAATGGATGGATGTCCAAGAACAGTGACAACATGACAAACTTAGAACGAGACCTATAGGTCTAGGACCTCTAGGTCAGTCCAGGTAACAGGGGGATGTTTGATATGAACGTTGAAAGTTGGTCAGTTTGTTAGTAGTCCTCTCAGTTAATTTTAGTTCATAATGTACTAGTTGTGCATAGCAACCAAAGCTCGTTTAGCGTTTAGCCAGAAGTGGCATTTGCAGTGGACTAACCAGTAAGCATCCAAGATTTATTCGCGGAAGTAACTGATTAAAATTCTTTGCCATAATCTCAAAGATGAACTGTGTAGATTATGCTGCAATGGGCATATTATACGCACGTAAGGCTGCGCCGGACAGGATCGCTTGTATGCATTGTTCATGGTTTCCTGAGACTCATTAGGCCTTAGTTGGACCAATAAGGACGGTGCTCGCCACAAATAATTACTTGTGTTCAGATTTGCTAACCTTACCTCGGGCAGAGAATACATAATGCCTCGGGGAATTGTTTATCTGTTCGTGATGTAAGAATCACGAACGGGTTAGCGGCGTCATTATCTGAAAATCGTTTCGTATCAGTGCTTTAATTTCAATGGTGTATTTTTGGGGTCCTGCTTTAGGTAAAGGACCTACGCACCTACATTAAATTTTAGACCGTTATTTTCTTCTTTTTCTTCTATTTCTTAAACGAACATTTATCTTCTGGATTCTACAATCCAGAAGATAAATGTTCGTTTTATTTTCATTTAGCATCGAATTGACGCGAGTCGTTGTATAAAGGTCTAATATTCTCCTTATATCTCCTCCTATCTATCAGACTAGACCAAATAGGATAAATCCTTATTTGGTCTATATAAGGATTTATCCTTAAGAAAAATATTAATTTTAAAGAAAAAAGATAGTTTTAACATTAAACCTGTTTGGTTATTTTAGGCTCTATCCTACCTACCAAAACTTTTACTTCTACGCACATACGATTTTTTTCATGATATTTTAGTCTGTGAAAAAAAAAAAGAAAAAATACACAGATAACAAACAATTTATCATTCATGACCCGAGTACAAACATTTATATGCGTAATAAATATTTTCCCTGGCCGGGATTTGAATCCGGGAATCCCCCGGTTTGCCAGTCAGGGTGTGAGTACCGCGCCTGTTTAATAATCTGTTAATAATTTATTAATCTGTATAAATTGCCGCATGAGACGCATAAAATATTTAATAAAATTAATTTAATAGAGTCATCACAAATGATTAAATGAACTGCAATATTATCTACAACAATATTGTATGTTTATGTTAACCGGCTTCCTTATTGCTTAGTCAATTGAAACATTCCTTATTCACCGTGTCAAGGGCTTAACTGTATGTAAATCTTAGTGTTTGATATTTATCTTTGCAGAGAATTACACGTAAGAAGTTTTCTGATAGAGCTATATTAATTACTAGTGGACCCGCAGCTTCGCTTGCGTGGATTGGATTTTATAACAAATGTTTCATTTATAGTTCTCCTTCTCGAAGAAATAACCGGAAAATCTCAACCCAAAAGTTCAAGAGAAGAGGTATTAACGGGATAAATGTCCATGCATTCATCCAACTTATCCAAGTATATTTAGTACATAGGTAAATCTCTCTCTAAAAATAAACCTACCTATCCTAAACCTATTTTGTAAACCTTCAAGTGACAAATTAAATAAATTATGTCTCGTTGGTTTAGTGGGCGATAGGTAAGTAAGCCACTATTTCTGCGTATTCTGTTTCTGTTCTGTTTCTCTGCTTTATTGGTAATCCGCTTAGAAATTGTTTATATGTAATTAATTATTATTTATTATTATATTATAATTATTAATTTTGTTTATTTTTTAAAATTATTTCTACTAACTTGAGTTATTAAATCGGACTGGTAGTTTACCAGAGATGAGCGCGTTTAAACAAACAAAAAAAAATCTCTCGCTTTATAATATTAGTATAGATTAACACATGCCAATGTTAGATTGCATCTATAGTAACAGCGATTGTGTACTTAATTAAAATGTTTGTATTGGGGCGTAGGTAATAGACATTAGTTAGTGGTACCTACCATAGTACATTATTGATCGAAGGGTACATAAATCTTATTTAGGTATCTAGTTAAAAGGGAAGGCTACTTGGCTACTTAGAAGGGAACCTACATTGAGTTTTAATATACAGTAGCGTTCATAGCCAATGGCTCGCGTCGATTCAATGTGATCGAAAGAGTTAAGCAATAACGGCCGCGGTCGGTTTGTGGATGGGTGATCGCTACTAGCATAATTTACGGCACGTTAAGCCGTCGGTCCCAGTGGTTTTCAATAATGAAAACAGTCGTTAATCCTTGTCGAAGACTTATTTGTTTGAGAACATTCGACACTAGGTTGGCCACTAACCCTCGGACCAATTCGCAATGGAGCAGCGTGCAGTATGCTCTAGACCTCCTGGAGCTTTGTCTGTGGAGCAGCCCCGTGCCCAGCAGTGGGACGTCATAGTCTACCATGCTGGGTAAGTGCGGATGGACAGTAACAACTCAGTGATAGTAAAATTCAGTTGGAGTCTTGTGAGGTGATCATGACTCAAGGACTAATTGGACAAAATACCACGACAAGACATCGTGAATACGCTGAATTCCCACACCAAGCATCGCTATAATGTACAATCATTGTAAAAATATCAGTGTTGAACCAGCACTCATTGGTATGTTATGTCGACTAGGGGTTTAACTAGCCTCCTATTTTTTTCTCGACGGGTATCTCTTCGTAAGATCCCCTACCACTCTAGGGCAAGGGGCCGGGGTATGTGAGATTTTTACTCACTAAAACCTCCTCGGGAGGGTAAACCTTCTAGCACATGTAGGGAGGCTCCGGGATCTCCTACGGAACGCACCGGTGCCTCCCTTGCCTAAAGCCCTTGGCTCATCCCAGGGCTAAGCAGTCAGAGCTAGCTTCCGAGTATCAAGTGTGCAACGTCCACAATTATGTGTAATTTGACCCACTTTTTTCAAATATTTAGATATGGTTTAGGACGAGGTTTTCTTGCCAACGGTACGCACGTCCACTAGAGCGATAAGTGGTGGTGCGTGTGTGCAAAATCCTCGGCGCCGCATTCCGGGCCGAACAAACATGGAGTCCTCCATTCCGACTGTTTTGCAGTCAACTCTCACTTACAACACTGTTGCGGGATGTCTGAACCTTAGGTAGCTAAAGTATTCAAGCGCTCGTAGGCCAACGGTACCCGTGGATCATACTTTATCGAATGCAAAGTTAGGCAACGTCGGTATGTAGATGGATGAATTAATGATAATATTCTTCTTTCCGTGATTCGGAGGGCACATCAAGCCGTTTGGGGGGTTCGTCACCTCTCCACCGATCCGCATTGGATCAGCATGTGGTACATGTTATGGATAGGTACCTCCCTCACCTGTGGCTGCATGTGGGAGAGACTCGTGTCCAATATCGAGACGCCTAGAGACGTACGAGCTTAGTACGTTTTATGAACATTTGTATTAACATACTCTAAGTATTTTTCATATCTCTTCAGTGGAAAAAACATTAGATGAGTAAAAAGTTTCAACTTGAAGTACTATTTATGTTCTACAAAGCAGTCTTTTAAATAACAATATCATCCACAGCAATACGAGGCTCAAGACAGTCTGAAAAAGATTAGTAACCCAAGAAAGTATGATAAACAATTAAGCAATGATTCAATGATTCATTGACCCCTACAATCGATTGTCTACCGCGACCTTTCCCAAAATCGATCCCCCAAATATCTAATTACTGGCAGGCGTAAATTTGGAGCGGCACCCCTATTGATTATGGGCGACCTTGGCGCAAAAATTAAGTCAAAAACCGACCCAATTTTGGCGAGGTCCCCCAGCCAAGGCGTTCATTGCCAAGTTTACATTAAAGGAACGGTCCGTTTCGCCCATTAAGACGGGAATGAAATCGGCGGCGCGTAGTTGAGAAAAAGCTCTTTAATGAGACGAATGGGGTTGGGGCACTTAAGAAATGTTGCGCGACTCCTCAGTCTTGATACTGGCTCTTGTCGATTTCCTAAAATTTTTTTGCAAAGTGAGAAGCAAATTTAATGTTCATTTACCTACTTTAATTTTATCTACTTAAAGAATTAGTTATATTTATCATGATGTTTCAGAGGTTTATAATATTTGTTTCAGAATCATAAAAAAATACTCTTACATACAGTTCAAGTCATTTTGGTCATTTGATAGCATTTAAGAAATAAATTATTTTTATCGTACCTTATTATTATCTTGTACAGCTATGAGAAAATGTTCTAAGCAATTGCAAGCAAACTCCTTTTTCTTCTTCGTTCTATATAATTATTAATTAATTAGATATCATCAAAATCCTTTAAAGTTTAAAGTATCTACAGTGGAGGTAACAAAACCTTGGGTGTCCCAAATAATTTGGAAAGTTTTCCGGATCCGAAGAAAGGGTCGCACTACAATTAATAAAAAGGAATTAAAAAAGGACTCCGAATCAACGGTCGCGTGCCCTAGAGGCCAATGTCCTTTAGACAAGATCGCCCCCTCTCATGCCATCTCGCTCTAATTAAGCATTTAATTCGCGTTTGTCCCTTTCCCGAGAGATGCTAATATCGTGTTACTTAATACCCCGCTGGGAACGTAATTTCGGTATGCTTTAGATCATCCCTAATTTGAAATTTTTGTTACGAGGAAAAACGATTTACGCAAAGTGGTGACTGCTTATAGATTTCAGATTCCTATTGTCCGCAACGGAGTCGTAATATATTTTAAATCATACTTTAAGTATATGACACAAACGCATATCAGATATCGTGTAAGCAATAAAAGCGAAGTACCGCGAAAAATATCGCTAAGTAGCACGCCCCTTAATATCTTCCACCCGGCAGGTCTCGACGCGCCGTATCGGAGAATTCTCATCTGAATATTTTCCTTTCCATTGTCGTTATCTGGAAAAATATGTTTTTCGTACAGTCCGTGCCCGGGGAGCACGCTCTAGTACGGACACAAAAGTCTTCACCGACACAATTCAATTTGAGACGTGAAACTCTGATTTCAAAGTTGCAATTCCTCTTTTCACACGCGACGTCGCGTCGCTTTCGGAGGCCGAAGAAAAATAGCGAAATGGCGGTAGAGATAAATTAGATTCTAAATGACACATATAGAGTAGGAATTCGTTTGGAGTGTAAGAAAGGGTGGTAGGTGGATGGGAACCGGAAGCTCGGGAGGTGGTTGGGGCAAATGGACGGAAGAGAAACGAAGGCAAAAAACTTCGCTCTTCATACACATGCACGTATATACGAGGGGCACAAATATCTACACAACCAACCCAAGTTCCACAATGAAACGTTGAGAATTTTTATCATTTGTCGTCATAAAATCTCCCGTCTAGAGACTGAAATGTTTTCGCGTACGCCCGCTATGAGAAATATGTTAAAATGCCTTCCTCTGCTGTGGCGCTTTAAGTTGTTCTCGTAAGTGGTTAGTTGATGGAAGTTTGCGTAGTAAATGTAAGAAATGTTTGTAATTGCGGGTAATTTGTGTTAGAGTAGTCTTAATGTTGTTGTTTACAATTTATGTCGATTCTTTATTCAGGTCGATTCCCGGACTTGATCCAAGGCAGTAAAGATTGGCGTACCGAACGCTTTCCCCATAGATTTGTTAATGTTAGGCGTTATGTCCCGGGTCCTTGTTATAATTTTCAAGCTCTCGTATGTTGCACCTACTTTCATTTCAAGGAAGCCTAGTGTAGCAAAATGTTTAATCATAAGCTAACCAAACATAACCTCAATTAGTCCGCTATAATGTTGGCAATTTACAAATCCTTAATTCCAGGTTTGTGGAACGTTGGAGATTTAAAATAAGTTAAGCAAGAATAAATTGTTAAAAGTTGTCTATTTGGGATATTAGGAGTATGAAAATGTAGTCCTTTTTAAATAAATATTTTTAGCATAATAATATGTAGTATTATTCCTTCCATTATCATTCTTGGTGCAACTTTGACATCCATCAGACTTTTTGCAATGATAATTTTTTTAATACGAAGGTTACATCGCGTATTAATAGCATAGACATTGTATTAACTAAGGTTGTCATGTTAATGTTTTATTAACACTACACGCATCGTAGATCGTATCGCGTATGAAATATTAGTCGCGAGAAAACTAGGGTCACATTGACACCGCACAAAACACTTCATTATTCTTAAAATGCCAGACAGAATGTACAGCGTTTATTTACAATAAAAACAATTATTATTTATAATGTTTGTTTTATTAGCTCTTACACATCAGCTGCTAAGAAATTAAAAGCGATGTATAAATAAAGGGGCTCGCATGCGATCCGGTAATTTGTTAACTCATTGCGCTCCCACTCTCGAAAATCGCTCGCGAAATCTTTACAAGCAAACAATTATCGGGGCAGGTAGGTAATGTATTAAATTGTAAATTAAATCCTTGCTTAGTATTGGCCGCAAATTCCTTTGTGGTTGCTGGGATTCTTTGCGAAGTCGAAAATCAAAGCCGGTCTCGCGAAAGTTGGGCTGCCCTTTGAGCGGATCCGTTATTATTTTCTCGAGAACCTCTTTTATGTAAAAGAACGCTTCAGATGGCGAGGGTGGTAGAGAGAAAAATATGACGGAGTTGTGTTGTTTGCGTCCCTTTCCATTGTGCGGTTCGGAGAGGGACAGAGGAGGATGATGTGGAGTGCTTTCGAGTGAAGAGTCTTTATACACACTGGTACTCGTTACGTCATGGCCTGGGGCCGTGTGGGAGGTATTTCGACAAATATTTTATGAAAAATGTAACCGTCTTTTCGACAATCTTTACAATGCTTCAAGCTTTTTGTGTACTATAACTGTTTCGAGTAATAATGAGATGAAAGTTCGGCTTCCATGGCTTGTTAACCCACGTGTTCGGCCGCGTGGGCCGCAGGTTCTGTTTAAGGCACACTCGTTTTATGTCGCCTCAAAAGTCAATAAATAAATTACTTTATGACTTTCATGCGAATACAAACACAGCTCTAAAGGCCTTAACAACACCTTTAACTATTATAGTGCTAAAACAAACAGCTGAAACTTCAAACTCCCGGTAAACGAATGTGGTTGCTAAGCAATTCGTACGTAAGTTCAGTTAAACCACATTTTGTATTAAGGTGGTAGCCGCTAGCCAACGATTACAGTCTCTTGTGTCTTAGACCATTAATATCTAGTGAAGATGCTAAGATGCAGATGAAATCGACCATCCTCCCTCAATCGACGTCACTCCTTCAATACAATACCGCGAGGAGTGTCAGGAGGACTGACGTCGATTGAGGGAGGCTATATCCAGCAATGCAATTAAATGATAGATGGATGGATGGCGCATGAATTCAAGAAGAGCAATATAATCATCACCATCATAAATTAAAAATAATATTAATTCTGGCTTACTCACTGTATGAATTTTTAAAACAGTTGTCATAAGTAGAATGAAAGGTTAGCGAAATTTAAAAGAGGCTGTATGATGGCTATATGCTGTAAAAATTTAGTGAAACATCTTTTAATTACGGTGTTACTTACACTAATAAGGGCTAGCCCAGTGGTGGGCAAACTTTTTTAATGGCGGGCCACAAAGGTTTAGAAATTCTAGAGGCGGGCCAGAATTAAAGAAAAAATGCATTTTGTGTTATAATATTATAAAAACATTACAGCATTACACACAAATGTTATGACTTTTAACCTAAATAATAATTAATTTAACTTTTATTCGAAGGCTCTGCCTTGTTAAGCGTGTGAGACATATGGAATTGTTTTTGTTTTTCCCATAGAGAAAAAAAGGGGAGCTTCCTCCGTGGTTTTTCCATAATATTTTCGAAAGCTGGTTCCAGCTGGTGGCGACTGAGTTCACTCGCCCCGCCGCTCGCGCCTCTCATTTCACCACGCTTTGCGCACCGTATTACGCAACACATGAACTACGCGGCTAGTTTAGCTTCACCTATAGGTTATGCATCTATTATTCTACCAAGTAGAATCTACTTTTTCTTCTCGACCGTCAAAACGTAATTATAACGGGCCATATACTATCCATGTCGACGGACCCTCGGCGGGCCGGATTAAATACTTTCGCGGGCCGGAGTTGGCCCGCGGGCCGTAGTTTGCCCATCACTGGGCTAGCCTTACGAGCCCCGGACCGATCGATCACACAACACAAAAATATAACGTATGCGCATTATTGCGCATCATTTAAATGCTCTTAAATACTCCATTCTGTGAGCCCAGTATACCGTTCCCCGGAGTTCGCAGTAAAATATTAAAGTGTAGAGTAGACCTATATAATACTTATTAATAAAAATATAAGCATAGTCCGCGTGACGTGTTATAGCAATAACAGCAATATAAACTCAGGAAAACGAAGCGTTTTCCTCCTTGGAGTTAAAGACGGTACTGGATTGGGCATAGTCCGATTGTGTAGATAGCGCAGTGGTTGAAATAATATGCAAGGAAATACGTCGTAAGGAAAATTGCATGCAAACTGCAAAATTGACTTGTCTCAAGAAATTGATGTCGCGGGTAGTCTGCCAATGCACACCCAAAAGCCTACGACAAGACTCAACGACTGTTATGACATGTGAACCTGACACCTTAAGCGAATTAAGTTTAAGTTCTAATTTAAAACACTTTTAGATATTAAAATGATTGATTCTAAGATTTACTACAATTTAGTAATTTTAATTTATATAAGCTAATATTTAATTAGCTATAATTTTATATTTATATAAGCTGTATTAAAAGCTTACCTAGTTATTATAATAGCGGCCGATCCAGTATTTTATAATCATATTTCCTCTCAGAATATTATTCGCTCGGCTTTCTCATTACGAAGCAAATCATTACTCGGTGAAATCGTATGGAATCGCAAAGAGGGATTGTTAGGCTGAGAGTTAGGGAATAGCGGAGATATTATCTTGGGGGTCTATTTTGTTATATAACAAAATAGACCCCATATAGACATATCACGTCGAACCAATCTATGGTTCGACGTGATATGTCATCTGTGGCGCATGAAATAGGCGCGTATTTGGAAAATGAAACTCCGATCGCTAAGAGGTTTTTAATATTTTCGAATGTTGGAGATTCTTTTTGGATTTTTTATGCGTGCGCTGCTTTTCGTAATGGATATTTCTGTCTTATCTGATATAAGATGTTTGTAGACAAGTAGGTACCTAGTGATAAATATATATCTTTAAGTAAGTAGAGATTTAGGTTTTCTTTGTATTTTCTTTCTCAAAACTTTATAACAGTTATATTTTTTAAGTTCGATAGGATTAGATTATAATATGCCAGATTTATAAACTATCAAAGAAAAAAATATACAAAAAAATGATGTAAAAAACTAACTATCTAACGTTAGTTGTCAACAAGTAGGATACGAGTAGTATGTTGATGTAGTAATACGAATTAATAAACTAATAACTGCAGTTTTTGAGTTTAAGAACTTTAACTTAGTTTTTTTTCTATTCTATTCTATTCTAACTTAAGCGTTTTAAAGTAACACTCGAATAATTTGTGATGACGTCAGTGTTTCCAAGTCCAACCCTTACAAAACATCTTCACCAATAGAAGCGAAGCCTGTAGAAAAACGCGATATTTCTTATTCCTGCCTACCCTATTCGCCTCCATATACCCCTTCCCACATACGAGTATTCCCTTACATTCTAATAACACATGAATCTAATTCCCGTAAGTCCAAACTAAGGTTTACTATTAACGTAAAATGAATCGTATTGTTCATACGTGAAAGCCTAGTTTTTCTCGAAGTTTCAGTGGAGATATGTCCTTTTGTTTGAGAAAGAAAGCTGATAAATTCCGAGAGATTGGTTGTCGTGAACATGCCTAAAGATTTAACTTTTTCCGCTTTTTCCTATATTCCGATGAGCATTTCGTTGTGTAGGTATATATATAGTTTGGTAAGTATACGCGAACACAAAATACTGACATGGATAAAACGACTAATTATTCAACATTTATTTACCTAAGTTTAAGGATAGTTCGGATAGTACATTACATATATCTATACTTCTATACTAATATTATAAAGAGGAAACATTTGTTTGTAATGTTTTCACACAAAAACTACTGGACCGATTTCAAAAATTCTTTCACCATTGGAAAGCTGCATCTTCACTGAGTGACATAGACTACATAATATTACTAGGTGTAAACGAAACTATTATTATGCCTAATTCCACGCGAGCGAAGCCGCGGTCGTCCACTAGAAGCTAATAAAAACTAATATTTGTTAGCTTTGCGTTTACGATCAGACCCCAGCATTAGTGAGAGACCGAGGTCTTTATTGCCTCGTTCTAGAATTAGTGCTGATACCGGCTTCATTAGGCCAAATTAGGTCTCGGCAAGGGTGTTTTATTGATTGATAAAACTGTACGTCTGTCCGTCGTTTAGGCGACGCGGCGACGTGCGGGAATGCGCGCGTTGAAATGTTGTCATTAGTTTGTTTGTTGAAATGTGAAAAATTGTGTTGAAATGAACAAAAAATGACTCCATAATATGATCGAGTCATTTTTTGTAGAGGACTTAATTATACTTCCAGGAGTCCTATTTTGAGTCGCTGGACTGGCGCTTGATTACCAGTTACTTAAGGTACGTACCTACTAGTAATTTAATAATTTTTGAATCCCTCAAACGCAATGAGTAACAACTATAGGTGTAAGTTCTAAAAAGTATGGTCCGTTTTTTTCCGAATGATTGAGGAAGGCGCCGGAACAGTACGCGACTACGCTAAAATAAAAAATATTGAAGGCATGTGAAGTAGGTAAGTCAAACTACGATTGATTAGCGTGGTGGACATGTCCTCATCAGAGAGGACTCGTGCCCAACACTGGGATTGGGACATTGGAAGGCTTGTTTTGGTGGTTATCAATACCTAGCCATAACAACCGGGACTGGCATCAAGTTAACGTGCCCTACGGAGCACGATAACGCTAAAGATCCTCCACGAGTAGTCACACAGACTACCGTTTATATATTAGCCAGTTAATATAAATGTATACTACATGTGTATACATGCCTAGCCGAAGGGGTATGCTCGTAAGAAAAATCGCTCGGTTCCGCCCACCAACCCTGACATGTGGAGATGACGCCACCCTTTCTGCCATTCGCGGATTTACCGTTTTCTGCTCTACTTCGAGGATCTCCCATTCACATGTGAAATAGGAAAAATTGCCTTGTTATGTTAGGGTTACATCAAGTAGGTATTTACTATTAAAATATCAAATATGAGCAAAACAAAAGTTCTCTATCAGATAAAAATTCAGTTTTATAAAATTGATCGTTTGAATGAGACTTGTATTCTATACAAACCTCATTCTGTCTTTTTAGGGTTCACCAGGCTCCGCTGTCCGTCTGTCACCAGGCTGTATCTCATGAATCATGGTAGTTAGACAGTTGACATTTTCACAGATGATGTATATCTGTTGCAGCTATAACAACAAATACTAATCTATTTTTTTAATTGAAAAAAAATTAAGGGGAGCTCTCATACAACAGACATGTTATTTTTTTCGATTTTATATAGATAACGGATCCCTTCGTGCGCGAGTCCAACTCGTACTTGGCCGGTTTTTAATTTATTTAGAGCCTTTATCTAAACAGCGACTAACTATATACGATAGCACGGCTATTTTCACACGCTTTAAATAAATCTAATCACATTTATATTAGAAATATTAATCAAAACGTCGAGTTGTTATAAAAACACGGAAGCAAGTTCCCGCTTATTCTGATAGAATATTGATGAGCTTTTAAATTGGTAGCAAGTGGCATTGTGCAACATCCTATTGCTCAACAATTTTGTTGTCGATTGCAACTCGACGGCGATAATCTCCAGCCTACGCTTTTGTTGTAGACTAGTTTATACTCTGCGAGTGACTTGCGCTAGTACTTGCTAATTCACTTCCATCTATCGATTTCGTAATAAAGACTGAATGTCGAGTGACTTGCATTGTAAAAGGAAATATAGTTGCTCAGAGCTTCAATTTTAACACATTTTTAGCAGGATATCAATTAATCAAACCTTTGAGATGAATTAAGTATTTGAAAACATTCTAGACGTCCCAATGTTGAGCACAGGTCTCCCGCACAGTCATAACTGCGGGAGGTCTAGAGCATACTCCACCACGCTACCCCAATGCCGATTGGTGAATTAAAATATTAAATTAGTTAAATAAAATGAAAAATTCGTTGGTGAATTGTAAGATTAGTATTGTAATCTATATATATAAAAGGAGAAGGTGACTGACTGACTGACTGACTGACTGACTGACTGACTGACTGACTGACATATCAACGCAGGGCCTAAACTATAAGGGCTAGAAACTTGAAATTTTGCACAGGGGTTCCTTTTATAACATAGGGGAGCACTAAGAAAGGATTTTTGAAAAATCACCCCCTAAGGGGGTAAAACGGGGGTGCAAAGTTAGTATGAAACTTTGCCGTTTTTGAAGTCGTTAGACGGGTAGACGTCGTTATTGGGTCTAATTCTACGCGAGCGAAGTATTGTAATTGTAATTGTAATTATAAGAATAAGGCATTTTATTTAATTTTATTGAAAGGCTTTATTATAAAAACTTTAAAAGTGGCTTCATTCTTAAACATTACATAAGTACAATATCACAGAACAGATAAAAGCGGTTATCGTGACAACGTCTATAATATGTACTTATAGACGTTGTCACGATAACCGCTAGAAATAAAATTACGATTTTGTATCTAGCGGTTATCGTTTAGTGTTAAGTCTAGGATTGCATGATTGAAGGTTTCCCCCTCGACAAAAAAAAAAAAAAATTAGCATTTTTAAATTAGCAAGTCAAGCAACTACTCCGATGTGAACGGGGTTCTGACGAACGATACTATCTTTGACGTGGGAGTTAACATCAACACCCGAATTCCCGTCAAAGCCATAGGCATTGTCACCTTCGTGTCTAGAGCCTTCGCACCTCCATAACTCATCTTTGTTAACTCCAACTCAAGCAATCAATACGATTGTATTGAATAGGTGTTCTGATGTTTTAAGCGCTTACAAGCAATGTGTAAAGTTAACTTACAATAGCAATGTGGGCTATGATCATCCATTATTGTTTTGTTTGAACCATAATAGTTGAATGGATCGTTTGTTCTGTATATTAACGTAAATCTATACACAGAATTTTAGCATATACATACCTAAATCCGTATTACTTATGTTAAAATATTTTTTACCATTGTATTGTAATTGTTCATGCTACCTAGTTTTATCGAATCTCAAATATTAGTGAAATAGTAAAATATTCTCAAAAACTTCAGTTCTTGATTGTTAGGAAGAAACCGAAATATTTAATCGTATTCTAAATTTGGTTTCAAATATTTTTACCTACAACACATTGACGCACGGTTGGGCTCTCCCCCACAGTCACAGCTAGGGCAGGTCTAGAGCATACTCCACCACGCTACTCCAATGCGGATTGGCGGAGGGGTTAGTGGCCAACCCAGTGTCGAATGTTCTCAAGCCACCCGAAGGTCTTTGAAGGTTTACCGATCTTTTTTGCATTAAAAATCCCTCTGAAGCACGGTAGCGCTCATGTCATTTTGCCACTAGCGGTCACCCATCCACAAACCGACCGTACTCGTCATTGCTAACTCAGTCGAACACATTCGATCGATGTAAGCCATTGGGCTATGAACGATTCAAATATTATTTACCTGACTGCTGACTTGCTGCTGAGCAACTGAGTAATTGGCGACTGGTTGTTCCAGAGTAGGTACGGCTCTTAAACAAGTTATCAAACTGACTATTATAAAAAACAATTTTTAGAGATGAAGAATATCTAAGTTCTATTAAAATGATCAAGACATTTATTGACATCTGCATAACTAAATATTTTTTTTGAGTATCTAAATTAATTAAGAAAATGACAGTAGGCATTATGTTGGCCCTATGTTAGCCTCTAAGGTGACATGAAAATTAAATAAATAAATAAATTATTATGATTGTAAAGATACCACTATATTGTTCCAGTGTGGATTAGTGAGGCATATCGTACCTTCAGAAGCACAAGTAATAAATATTCCGTCATACTATTATCGTTCACCCATCACAATATAATTAAAACTTCAATTTTCCATAAAAGACTATATTGCCAAACCAAAACCGTCTAGCAATCTTTTCTGAAACTCAAAATAAAAACCCTAAAAAAATTCGTCACTGCAAAATCTGCAGTATTCTTTTATACTTGGCGTCTCTCTTGGAAGCAAGCTTACCTTTCAAAATTTCTTGCTTAGAGCAGCCAAATAAACGAATAGCAGAAACAAGGGGACTTCAGACGAGCCGCGTCAAAAAATATAAAACACAAGGAGGCGATATGACGAAAAGTCCTTTTGAGTTCCACGAGTGTGGGGGAAGCTTTTTTTCTCGCTTCTCATGGGAGAAGCGAGGTATGGTACCTGGGTAAACATTTTAAAGGGTTGTCACCGACCCGTACCTTTAGTGGGTAGTGGGTACATAGATGTGTAATATGTATGCTATGTATATTTTTATGTCAAACTTTTTGGAGTTTTTCAGACGTCGCGTGGCAGCATTTGGGCTTGATATTAATGCATTCATTTTTCCGTTTATTTTCGTTTTAAAATTTACTTGCAGTCATATGAGTTGTGTTAATTATGCATGGTTTTAAATTCAGAGGATGAATTTTATGATGTTCTAAAGTTTCTAAATTTCAAAGGCACTCTTACATGTGACTGAAGTTGTCTAGTCCATTCGCATTCGCGATTTTATCGATTATATTGTCATAAGGTCGCAACTGTTTTCAATTGCGGATGAAAACAGATGCGACCTTATGACACATGCACCCTGCGGTCTTTCATAGACATCGGATTTCTACTTAATTCAGACAATCTGATTTTGCTTCATGGTATTTATTGTACTTAATTTACATGTACATTTTTAACCTTGGCTCCTACCATATAACTTACGATTAGTATTAAACTATTATTGAAACTAAAAACCTGGTAGAAAATGCCATAAGGCATTGAGTCCGCCCATGGTATATCTCTTTAGAAGTATCAATTAAGTTGTATAAATAAATACATAAATAAATAAAAACCTAAGTTTAAGAATATTCTAAATTCTTCCTAAAGCCGATGACCAGATAGATAGTCTATCGTGACTTTGAGCTTAGCTTAGTGGCAGGTAATTATTGTAAATTAGCCTTAAGGCAGGTTAGGCACCTGTGTAGGATTAGCTATTCATTCAATGATCAATAGCTAATTCTTTGCCTTTTATTGATCAGTTTAGAATAGCATTATACTTGTATCTCTTTTCTTTAAGTAGTTTGTAGTTACCTAGACTTTCGTTAAGCGTGTCTAAACACCTCATAGCAAAATAAATTATTTGAATATGACTAAGTAAACGGTATTTTGCAGAAAAATAATAGTAGGCCAAAGAAGAGGTAGAAAAGACGCGTAATATATAAACCGCTGTTGCAAAAAGCTTATTGGGTCTTTCGATGCTGTTTGTATTCCATACAGCATTACTTCCTGGATGTTTCGTATTCCTGAGCACTTTGCCCGCGCGGCTATTTCCTTATGCAGTCGATTGTTTTTCTCGGTGACAACCATTCGCTTTTACCGTTGGACGGACAAGCAAGAAAATTGCATTAGACGATGTGCGTAGCGGTCTCTTGTATACGAGTATTACATACTATCTGGAGACGCGTTAGACTTGTGTACATGCGTGGCGTAGCATTTTAAGTCTGTGGAACTGGGTGGCCTGCTTCCGTTGTTCGCAGGCTACACTTATTTGCCTAACACCAAAGTACAGTGTAGTTATGCATAGAAATACACGGTTCTTAAGTGGCAGTCAGTGTTGATCATGCGAAAGTTATCATTAGGTCCTATTAAGAATAAGGTAAAAATGGGAAATAGTAGGGACATTATTCTCTTATACCTATACCTATAGTACAGGTTCGATATGAAAATTTAAATTCTGCAGCACTAATACGAAGTGTTCCGTGGATCAAGTGCATTAGGAAGATAAGAGCTCTTCGGATACCCCTCATGTCCTGACGCCCCTACAGAGTCTAAGAGGATGCAGTACAAAGGAACCGTAAGGTGTTTTACGTATGGCATAGGTACAGTCACGTGAGAAGAGTACACTCGCTATCTAGAATGTGTTATTATCATCTTGGTTTAAGTTATATATATATGGCATATGTTGTGTAACAGGCCGGTGTGAGAACAGGTTAGATAAAAAATATGAATACTTCAATCAGATAAATCGAGTAATCATTGATTTAATTTTGTTTTTAAAAGCTTTTATTTCACTTCACTAGTATGTACGAGTATGTCAATCTTGCAATCAATATTTCACCCACTTCCACTGAAGCTATCGAGCTGAAATTTTGCACATATTTTTGGTTCCGATGACAATGCACGAAAATAAAAAAAGTTATAAAAAGCTTTTTTTATAAAAAAACGTTTTAACGGTATAATTTGTTTTTGTGAGTGCTCGCTTACGATGTTGTCTGACCCCCAATAATTATTGCCATTGATGAAATGCGTCGAAGAACCCTGAACGTACTGTTCAACAGAAATATTTCCGTCTGTGTTTTAAAGGATTGCAACTACATAAATATGAATTACGTAAAATTAATGGTATAGCGGAGTTGGTCGCTAACAAAACAATTTGGGGTATTCGCGTAATAGGATGAGAAGACGTTTTCAACGGGCAAAAATTCAAAACGTCGGGGCAAATTTTAAAATCGTCAGCGTTGCATTCTTTATGTTGTCGTGCATTTTTAAAAAGGTGCAAATGAGAGAGTTCGGTTACCACGGCGAGTGAACAAGCCACGCATCCGACATTCTTTGTTTTTGCCATGCCAACCAGCATAACTCTACCTCCACTGCCCCTCTCGCACCTCCTAAATCTACACAACACAGCGCCCTCCAGACACGCTCAAAGGTCGAGTTACACCGGCCATACATAGCAGCGAAATAAGTTAAAAAGAAAAATTAATGCAGCGAAAAAGAAAATGGGAATTCCAAACGAGAAAATGATGGCACCCCGAAATACGGAACTACACCTGTACAGGTTGTACAACGCTCTGAGTTTAAACATAAACTGTTATAAGTTCAGGGTAAACGGTATTGGAATTAGGTAATACTTGCTGGCTCTTTATCCGACTGGAGGGTCTACTGGTTTCTAGGATGTCCTCTCTACCCGGGCTGGCCCTGAAGGAGAGCTATTTTTGCAGCTTTTTTCAAAAGCCCTATGTCATAGCCCACTCTGAAAACCTCAGAAGGAAACTCTTTCCACAATTTGAAAGTCCTTCTTAATATCATGGAATTCATTTGAATGAAACTGAATCCGCAGAATTCACAGTCCACGAGGCACCACGCCGTTGCATGTGAACAGCCACTTAGGCCAGGCGCGACGGTCGCTCGCATTCATTTGCGTCAAAAATGCCCACTCACAGTAATGACAGTATGACAAATTGTATTGTGAGAGCCGTGAATAAAGCTCAAATTGCGTGTCGGGGAGATTATGCGGAGATTTCTTTCATCGGAAGGTATACACGCTGTGAAGAAATCGTAATGGAAGCTTCACAAAAGGTAGGGTAGTTTACCCCTTTTCGCCCGCCGAGGTGGTGATGGTAGATACCTACACAGTTTTGATTTTTTCTTACTTTGTCAATTGGATTAACTCGTTATCTAAACTGAGTAACAATTTCGATCCACGTTAGTCGGTTAAGAGATTATAATTTCGAAAGGTGCATGGAATGTCTTGTATGCGACTAGCAGTTGAACTTATTAGTTTCCAAAATAAAGTCAGTATTTCCCCAAAGTACCACTTGCAGAAGTGTGGAGGACACCCACTATTCACCAGTTTAGGTCATATTATAATATATACATCATTTATACATGGCGAGCCTATTGTCATACCTACCGGAAACAAATCCAGGCTCCGAGCTACTAGGTACTGAGAATTTCAAGGTAGAAAACTCCAACAACAATATTTTTCCCAATCATTCCTCTAGCTAAGCTGTCTTGTACGACCACTAGAACTAAGAGGCAGTCTATATTTTAATACCTACCCACCTTGGTAGCGTTTCAGAAAACTTTAATATCTCGCGTGGAATAATAGACATAACAATATTTTCGTTCACACCTAGTAATATTATATAGCCTGTGTCACTCAGTGAAGATGTAGCTTTCTAATGGTGAAAGAATATTTTTAAATCGGTCCAGCAGTTTTTGTGTGAAAAAATTAGAAACAAATGTTTCCTCTTTATAATATCAGTATAGATATAGATAAATATAATGGGTATGTAGTTTTAGAATATGGAAAATGCACTTATTTTCCACAAGATCCCGCATAAGTGTACGGTTAATATATGTGCAGAAGCCTCTACCTCATGATTATAATTCCGAGTGGAGCGGGCGATGAGTGCGGAGTCAGGCGCGGGCGTGACCCCGCATCGCACTCGGGCGAGGGGCTTGTTTGCTCCCGGGCGAAATAGCAAATGCACGGGGTTGAAGATGGTTGAGGGTACTGCAACTGATTATTGGCTTTGTCTTTTCAGTTTCACTAGGTATCATAAATTCACACTAGCTCAGAATCTACTTAAGATATATCTATACTTATATTATAAAGAGGAATGATTTGTTTGTAATGTTTTCACACAAAAACTTCTGGACCGATTTAAAAATTCTTTCACCATTAGAAAGTTGCATCTTCACTGAGTGACATAGGCTATATAATATTACTAGGTGTAAACGAAACTATTGTTATGTCTAATTCCACGCGAGCGAAGCTGCGGGCGTCTACTAGTTAAATATAAAAACAGACGTGTCCTCAATATTATAACCAAATTTTTGTTAAAGAAAGCACCTTAAAAGAACACATATAGGTTGAAAATTAACTTCAAATTTATATAAAAACAACACCAAGAGAACACACAAGGGAATATATGTGCGGGAAGCCTCCGTCTCATGACTATAATTCCGAGTGGAGCGGGCGATGAGTGCGGAGTCAGGCGCGGGCGTGACCCCGCATCGCACTCGGGCGAGGGGCTTGTTCGCTCCCGGGCGGAATAGCAAATGCACGGGGTTGAAGATGGTTGAGGGTACTGCAACTGATTATTGGCTTTGTCTTTTCAGTTTCAGTAGGTATCATAAATTCACACTATCTGAGAATCTAATTAAGATATATTTATACTAATATTATAAAGAGGAAAGATTTGTTTGTAATGTTTTCACACAAAACTACTGTACTGATTTCAAAAATTCTTTCACCTGCTGAAAGCTGCATCTTCACTGAATGACATAGGCTATATAATATTACTAGATGTAAACGAAACTATTGTTATGTCTAATTCCACGCGAGCGAAGCTGCGGGCGTCCACTAGTTAAATATAAAAACAGACGTGTCCTCAATATTATAACCAAATGTTTGTTAATGAAAGCACCTTAAATGAACACATATAGGTTGAAAATTAACTTAAAGTTTATATAAATACAACACCAAGAGAACACGCAAGGGAATATATAATATGTGCAGGAAGCCGCCTCATGATTATAATTCCGAGTGGAGCGGGCGATGAGTGCGGAGTCAGGCGCGGGCGTGACCCCGCATCGCACTCGGGCGAGGGGCTTATTCGCTCCCGGGCGGAATAGCAAATGCACGGGGTTGAAGATGGTTCTGGGCGTCTTCACATGCTTGGTCATGAGCATCATAATTATTAAAAGCTTTTATTTAACTTCACGTAGAGTCCATAGTCCAATGGCTCGCTTCGATTCAATGTGATGTAGCGTCCATAGCCCAATGGCTCGCTTCGATTCAATGTGATCGAAAGTGCGGAAAAGCAACGACGGGTGCGGTCGGTTTGTGGATGGGTGACCGCTAGTGGCAAAATTTCATGGACGCTACCGTGCTTCGGAGGGCACGTAAAGCCGTCGGTCCCGGTCGTTTTCAATGCTGGAAACAGTCTTTAAGCCTTGTCGAAGACCTTCAGGTGGCTTGAGAACATTCGACACTGGGTTGGCCACTAACCTCTTCACCAATCCGCATTGGAGCAGCGTGGTGGAGTATGCTCTAGACCTCCCGCAGAAGTGTTTGTGGCGGAGACCCGCGCCCAGCTGTGGGACGTCTATGGGTCGCAGCGATGCAGTCTTAAAATAAAACATCTATAGACAGTAGACCCCTTACTTGGACCAAATTGTGTATCATTTGCTTTTCGACCTCGAAACAGGCCGTGCTTTCGTGCTCTTCGTAGAAATTAGAAACATGCACTATCTCGGCATCGGCGGAGGCTTGACGTCGAGTGGCGATACGGCGCTGCGGGCCGTGGGTTGAGTGCCTCTGACGAATATTGCGAGACAGGGGGCCGTGGGTTGAGTGCCGCTGTCGAACGCGAGCCAGGCTACTATGGGCACTCGAAATGGAGTGACGTCAATTACGTCAGGAGTTCCGGAACGATCCGTGATGTTATGGTGATTACTTTGGGCTGGATCATTTTATAATGAAACTTACCCATAAGTCCATCTCCAAGCTTCCTTTATAAGGCTACTAGTGCACGCCCGCAGCTTCGCTCGCGTAGAATTAGAACCATTAACGACGTCTGCCCGCGTTCGGATTGCCCACTTGATTTCAAAAACGGCAAAGTTTCATACTAACTTTGCACCCCCGTTTTACCCTCTAAAGGGGTGAATTTTCAAAAATCCTTTCTTAGTGCTCCCCTAGGTTATAAAAGGAACCCCTGTGCAAAATTAAATTTTAAAGTTTCTAGCCCCCTTAGTTTAGGCTCTGCCTTGATATGTCAGTCAGTCAGTCAGTCAGCTTCTCCTTTTATATACTTATATAGATACACATTAATGGAGTAAAGCCTCTCCTAATGATGGGATTTGTATTTGCAGTTGTCACCGCACTTAGCTACATTGACAATTTACGTAACTAACATACAATTAATTTAAAAGATCTACGACGCTTCTATCACTTAGTAGGTAGGTTGTTCCTATAGGTCTAGTCTGGTAGACGTGGTCCTCTATCGTCAGTTTAATCTGCAAGCTTATAGTCGCTCAGCGCGCTATGGAGAGAGCTATGCTCGGTATTTCTCTACGGGACCGGATTCGCAATGATCAAATCCGTAGACGAACGAAGGTTACCGACATAGTTCGAAGGATCAGTGAATTGAAGTGGCAATGGGCAGGCAACGTCGCTCAATGGACTGATAACCGTTGGGTGAGAAAAATCCTCGAATGGAGACCGCGTCTCGGAAAACGAAGTATTGGCCGCCCTCCGAAGAGGTGGACTGACGACCTGAAGAAGACAGCGGGAAACCGTTGGATTCAGAGAGCGCAGGATCGAGAGGAGTGGCGACGATTGAGGAGGACCCAGAAAGGCTGATGGATGGTTGGATGGATGGATATGGTCTAGGCGTAGTACTGCGTGCTGGCAGTCTTTACATGTCAATGGATACACACATGGATAGCCTTCTGAAGTGTTATTATAGTAGTACATTCACTACCTTTTCTGTCACCTTTTCGATCCTACTTGACCCATGTTTCGCATATTTCTTGTAGGTACAATAAATAATTCATATTAATACCTCTCTTTCACACCTACGAACCCCGAACTGCCAACCGTTCCGACCATTCTCGTTAATCTCATGGTTCTTCACACGAAATCTTACGTGAACAACGCCCAACCTGCCACAAGCATTTCCCGTGAGAATTGGTAGCGGCCAGGATTTAGACCGATGCAATATGCTAATACTAACAATGCAATCTAACAATTTATGTCGGAACACTACAATGGGTACAATGCCAATTTATACACCAATAATTGATTAAGCAACTCGGCCCACACTCGGGGGATATTTTATGTTGGAGCTGTCGTGCCATAGAGTATGGAATGAATAGATCGACACAATGAAAATTCTTTTAAAAAAATCTTCGAACGAAATACATAAAACGATAAACATTAATATTACACAAATACATTAATATTAATGTTTAAAGTGGCTGCCATTGACTTATTATTACTATGGACGTAGGGTCTCATACTAAAATCGCGTCTCATACTAAAGTTTTTTTTTAAATATATACATAATTACACAATATTAACATCCAGACACAGAACAAACTAAAGTGTTCGTCACACGAACGTTTGTCCTGAGTGGGATTCCACGACCCCTGGCATAACAGGCAGGGTTACCGATTGCGCCAACGGGCCCGTCAATAATAGTAAATTATCTTGGTTGAGAGAATGCCTTAAGGCTTAAGGCTTTAACTCCGCCCGTTTTAATTCTTTATAAGGTTATGTAAAACCATTTTTGAAATAAATAGGTAGTAAAAATTGAACCAGTACCGTTTTGTTTAGGTAAGATCTAGGAACTTCTAGATATCTTTCGAACTCTGTGACCAGGGCGCCTATTGGCAGTTAGGTTTTCGTGGAGGAGTTGGGTAGAGTTCGCAGCTAATGATGATATACGGAGATCCGTAATGTGCCGAGTGCTTTGAGGTTTATGACAACATTTCCAATCGCATTACAATAATTCTGTTATTCATTTCACATATTCCTCGGTATCTAATGCACTGAAAATCAGCGCCATGGCTCCTTGTGAAACCATGGCATGCTTAGTGCGATACCGTTTTGAGTGCGAACATTTTGCATTGCATTATATTTGTTAAAATTCAAAAGTTCAAATAAAATTCTGGGTAATAATAAAAATAATTATTGTATTTCTTACAGGAAAATATAGGATAATATCAGCTACTTTATTACATGAGTAGTTTTATTATGAACCCGTAACAAGTTGTTAATTAAGTAATAGTATGTCATTATTATTTTGTCATCTTATGATTGTGAAGATGGTAAATAAAGATTTATTCTATTCTTCTATTCTTTTTTATTTTAACTGTTGAAAGGCTAGCCAGTGGCATCTACTGGCTATTAATTTTTCATCTTGCTTGCGGATTGGTGGAGGGTACCTACCTACCCCTTGGGAGAAATACAGGTTTAATGCTATGTTATGCTAGCAATGCAACCTTATTTAACTACAGACAAAAGTCTTGCTATAATATAAGAAATAAATAGTTTGACTTTGACTACAGAAATATGACTAGGTTGGTACATCTCCTTTTTTCTCATCTTCAATGGCTTACATTCAATCAATGGCTTTGCCTTCTTTAACAGATCTTAAACGATTCAATCTCTACTACTTGACTAAATGAAAATTTCCATTTATCCTTATGAATATTTATTCTTTCACGCATAAAATTGGTTTCTTCCACTATTCCTAACCTTTTCGGGCAATATCGCTCTGGAACGCCTTCCTTGGAGAGATCAGGAAAGCTTCCAGCAAATATAATTCCAGGTTCTCTTGTCCATTGTGTTGCGTCATATTCTCTTGGTTTCGAATCGGACTGTCGTCTACCGTGGAACCACACCCGAGCTAACGAAATCCTAGCGGTAACAAGGTTGGACCGCACCCACGTGTCGCATAGATACGTGAGAAAGTAATACATAACTCTTTTTCTTAATGCCCAGTATCCACTCCTTTTTTAAGAAGGCATAGGACCAGTCGGAGTGGTGTCATTTAGGAGAGGCTTATGTCCAGCAGTGGACCTCAAAGGCTGAAGGATGGATGGATGGATTTAAGAAGATACTGTTGGAAACCTCAAATTGATTTTAAGTTACCTACTAATATTGATTACTTGACTGTATGGCGGCAACTCATTAGTGACCCGGAGGACCCATAGTCTTCTGCTAACAACTGAACAGGCCTGAAGCAGCTAGCTACTTGTAGCTACAACCCATATAATAGACGTCCCATTGTTGGGCACGGGTCTTCCCCACAGACATAGCTGCGGGAAGTCTGGAGCATTAGGCAGCTACAACCCATTTAATAGACGTCCCACTGCTAGGCACGGGTCTTCCCCACAGACACAGCTGCGGGAAGTCTGGAGCATACTCCACCACGCTGCTTCAATGCAGATTGGTGGAAGGGTTTGTGGACAACTCAATGTCGAATGTTCTCAAGCCACCCGAAGGTCTCAAGCCAAGGCAAGGCTTACCTATTGTTTTTAGCATTGAAAACAACCGATACCGACGGCTTAACGTGCCCTCCGAAGCACGGTGTTGCCCATGAAATTTTGCCACTAACCCTCACCTCTCCACAACCCGACCACTCCCGTCGTTGCTTAACTTTATCGATCACATAGAAGACGCGTCCATTGGGCTATGGACGCTACAAGTTTGCCGCTGAGTGAATTATCATTACATTTTACTTACATACTTGTTTGAAAGTGAGAAATAGCTTATTCTTAGCGCGTAGGTAACTTTTTAAGCACACAGGCGCTTCATTGGAATTGCACGTAAAAGCTTAAATCTAAATCTAGACACATTTTGTATTTTCGTGACCATGAATATAAATTAGGTGTTGATATAATAGCAATGAATTGGGACCTGCTAAACAAAGCAATGTAGGTATATTATTCTTGAACCGTATCAAATCGTATGCTTATGGTTTAAGAATCATATACCACAGATAAGTTTTGAGCCAATTTGTTTGCCAATATGTGTTACCATCTTTTCCATTTTATGTACATATACATATTTATTTGCACTTTTATTTAACTTATATAGCTTTTACATTTTTATTATAAAAGGGTTAATTAAACTAAGCAATTTTAAATTGCTGATCCAGTTTCGTGTAGTTTTATTATCGTGTGCCGTGCCGTCGTCAGCCGTGGAACCGCGGTGGAGCTATCGGCATTCCGGCGGTAACGAGCGTAGAACGCGCCCACGTGACGCGTGCCCTTCGATAAATCACCGACGCGTGAGAATCTAACAGATTCTAGCACATACCAATACCACCACTGCATTGTTTGCGTTCGAAAATGGAGAGTGTACCAACACAAGTTTTGGTATCTACTCCAGGTACTGTTATAGCCACTCACCACCACACACCACCACACACCATCACAACGCTTTCTATGTGGGCCACAGCTGGGCACGGATCTCCTCCCAGAATGAGAGGGCTAACCCTACGCTGGCTAAGTGCGATAGGCTGACTTCACATTACTTCGAAAACATTATAGACAGACCATAGACATATACATTTATTTATTTCGTCACAATACAAACACAAGAACTCTCAGGTTTTCTCATGATGTTTTCCCTCCCGTTACAGCAGGTGACATTAAATATACGCAAGGCGTATCTTTTAATTCCATACATTAAATCTCTTAAAACTCAGTACACACACAAAAAAGATTAATTATAGAAATACTTTTATAACGTCCAAATTTAAAATTTATTAACTATGGTCGAATTTCGACCACACGGCGACTGTTTTCCGTGCTTGTAGCATAGTACACACACAAAAAAGATTAATTATAGAAATACTTTTATAACGTCCAAATTTAAAATTTATTAACTATGGTCGAATTTCGACCACACGGAGACTGTTTTCCGTGCTTGTAGCATAGCATTTAAATGTTGTCATAGATTTTGATTTCTTGTTATAGATTTAAGCTTAATGAACAAACTGACAGGCCTGACGGTGAGTGTAAACATGGCTTATTATCATGGGCAACACCTGAGCATTGATTACCCAATATCCCCATATTCGGTAAGCAAAGCACAACGCTTTAAAAAATACAGGTATATTTTTTTTAAAGATTTTTTCGTTAAGAAATTTGAAAAAACAAAATCACTCATACAGTAATCGCCTATACTAAATTCTAATTACAAAGGAACAGTTTGAAGTGGCTAATGTAACGGACCGCACCCTTCGCTCAGTATTCTTTGACACAAAAACACTAATAACAGTTTGTTGTTTGTACGACAAGACAGGAATTTTCAGGGCGCGGACTCTCGAAATTGCAAGTTGTACAAACACTGCTTTCCAATTTAATCGTCGGAAGGGACCCTCGAATGCACTTAAAAACACCGTTTGGGCTTCTTAATTTAAAATTCAAAATCGATTGACGTATTGTTTGGAACACCGTCAGCATGTCACTACAGTTTCCCACGGCGGTCGACCAAGTATAGCTGTTCTTTTACCGTTACACGCACTTAATTCTGTGTCTAAATACCATGTTATTAGAGCTCAGAATTTAATGCATTGTATGTAGATGGGCACGTTTTCTCTGTGGTCATTTCTCGAAGCAGAGAAGCTCTAGGGGCCATGTATGGGCGTCTATAATTAATGGTTTGCAGGATTCCGACTAGTATTTCATGCTCAGTTGGATGAGAAGTCTTCTATGGAAACTGTCAGTGTTCATTATGAAAAACTCGCTATGACTTTTGTTTAGATACGGCTGTCCGGTGCTTAGTACATATATGTAATGTTGTCGCATGCTAAAGTTTAAATGGCAGGCAGTATGGAAAACGGGCGTATATTGTGTCCGGTAATCTCGTGTGATTTATTTTTCTCTGAGGTTTCTTTGAATGCGCAATAAAACTTAAGTGGTAGTAAGTCGTTTGTGCTCTCAAACGATTAGTGGTTCTAGTGAGACGAATCACGACCGGTTACCCATCGCGGTAACGTAAGCGGTGACAGCCCAGTGGCTATCGAACTCGCCTCTCACTCGAGTCGAGCGGTCCGGGTTCAAACCCAAGCGGCACGCGCCAATGACTTTTCTAAGTTAAGTGCGATTTAAGAAATTAAATGTCACTTGCTGTAACGGTGAAGGACACATTGTGAGGAATCTCTCAGGCATCAGGCATCTGCATGCCTGAGAGTTCTTCATAATGTTCTCGAAGGTATGTGAAGTCTGCCAATCCGCACTTGGCCAGCGTGGTCGACTAAGCCTAATCCCTGCCATTCTGAGAAGTGACCCGTGCCCAAAAGAAAGGGTTGTCTATGGGTAGAAATTGGTAGAAATTGTGTATGGGTTATTATTATGTGAATACGGTTCATTGAGTTATTTACATTAGAGAAGCTATCCTAAGGAATTGTTGTCAATTTAATGCTTTAAAGTAGATATATAATGAAGACGCTACATCGCTGAAACAAAATAGTCGTCTATCACTTCAAAAACATAGCGGTGGAAAGCTTCAAGGGTATAATTTTAGTAGAACTAGTCTATGAATAAATAATGGAACTACTGGGCAACCAGGAACCGAAAATGTTAAACTTGCGTGTGAAATGTCACTTCTTGATCTATTTTTGTAGATTTGAATGGTTTTTGTTTTACTTCAGTCTCAGAGCAATGATACACTTGTATTGATACACTTGTATTATAAGTATAGGAACCGACTACTGAAATAAAGACAACACATCGCTGCAAGTACATACTTGACACACACTATGGAAGAGTAACTTTTCCCTAACTCTAGTTCCACAAAGCTAATCATGTCGCTTCTAGTACGCTAGTACCTACTTCAATGTTACGATCCTATTTAAAATATGCTCAGAACATTTACTAAATGATTTATCTAAGCGGACCTTATTCAGCCCTCAAGCTTCCGCAATCGGTTTTAAATAGCATTTCGCAATACACGTTTTTGCCTTTTTAGTCCACGCAGCGATCGATCAATGTGAAGTTGTAATCCTACAAAAGAGCGATCAATTCTAGTAAGTTTAAAACCAATAAGTGATATTAAATGCCACTCGAGGGCCAGTACACATTGTCGTGATGGAATAATCCCTGGTTATTGAGTGCGCCCACTGTTCTGAGTGTTTGATATCGGCTGGTGTTTCAATAGTGTTTAGCGTATGAAGGTTTTGAAGCGGCCATAGCTCGGCTCGATCGTATGTGATCGACGGGAGCGTAAGCAACAACGGGCATGTCACCGACGGGATTCACCCCTGGAGCAATAGACATGATGACAGATTTTGAAATTGCCTTCTGTAATGTAGTTACACATAAAATATTTCGAGAAAAAAAATCATTATTTCAGCAATAAATTGAGTTTTAACGCAAATTATTGCAGTTTTTCCTGTCTACTTTAAAATTAGCGCGAAAACGCTCGTAGGTGTCATGGCGTCCGCTTTGACGTCACGCCTAGATATTATAACAGAAGATGCCGTGGTATTTTATACTTTTATTTTAATGAAAATCTGATTAATCTCAATGTTTTTATTAAAATTTGACCATTTTTTAGGAATTATTCAGCATACTTGTTCCTCTAAAACCATTTATTATTAATTTTTTTTTAATACTGTCATCATGCCTATAGCCCGGATAGAAGGGCCATCCTTACATCCGAATTCCCTCACGCAGAAACGCTCACGGCGCCGCGAAAGAGGAGGAAAAGTTTAGTAAGTAGTAAGTAAGGAGTAAGTAGGTACTAGATGATGATTTGCAATGCATTTGATACCCTGGGATACAGACACAGAGTAGACATAATACAGATATACAGTTATTAAGGAACAATAAGTATCCTATAGGCATTTTTTTGTCTCTATCCACCCATCCAACAACCTTTTGAGGTCCACCTAAACGACACCACTTTTTTCTTGTATAATAACCCTTAATTATACGAGGATCGATTGCAAATATAAAACATTCCAAGCAGTAGCAAAGTAGCGTATAAATTCTCAGAAATCAATAATTAAAAAGATATATTAATAAGTAAGCTAGAAATTATAGCTTCAGCTTTTAATAACTAACCTAAGCAGCCCGAGGACAAGTGCCTCGTTTGTAATTTCAACAAAATAAACCTGGTATTAATTCAATATATTAAGTAGGCAAGTCGGCATTAATTCACAAGCATCTACATCTTGTAGCATGTAGCATTGGATATACGACGCTTGCAAATCGCTCGAACAGGCTCCCGGAAACACTAACGATTTCAAATAATTAATATCCAACGACATTAACTAACTATAATATGTTTACTTAGACGTTCATTTTATGTCTGCCATGAATGAAGGGGAATAATCATAAAAATTACAAAATAAAATAATTAATTATCTCGTTCCAAGAATTACCAGTTCAAATAAAACACGTTATTGTAATGTTTTTGGATGCCTCAAAAGCTCTGCAAACTCTGAGTTATCTTTCTTTACGGTACCCTTTGTTTTTCTTGCCATGTACCTACCATATACCTATACAAAACATTACAAAACCTTAATTTAACCCGATGCTCTTTTTTGGGATAAAAATTATTACCTATTTTAAACAAGTGGAAATAGTGTCAACCGTATGTAGGCAATTATGTCTACGGGACCGAAGAATACTGTATATACTGTGGTTAAATGAAAAGTAATAATTAATTCTTATCGCATTTGCGGAACGCCTTAAAAATCTCTTGATGGTACGCACACAAGTGCACGCGTCTTTTTAAATATGACCACATTAAAGTAGTTTTAGTTTAGTGTACGGAATTAAGCAGAACTCAAATTAAACATGTATACCTACAAATTACGAATCCTTCCAATGAATGCGCTCGTATTTTCCACCAGTCCGTGTAAGCGATGCGTTTGAGTAACGACGTCCGGGTGCAATTAAGCCTGCCTACCCCAAGCCGTGAAGATGCGGCGGTTGATTCGGGCCCGCTATCATTTGTCAAGCCCAGGCTACTGTGCTGATAACGTTATCTGATCGCTAATGTGAATGCATTTGAAATTGCATTTATTTTGTTGCCGGTGAGGTGCGGCGCGAGTGGGCGCGTATTGGTTAAGCGTTGTATGATTCGAAACGTTTCATAATAATTTAATCATCCACACGACAGCCCACAAACTAATAAGGGATACTACGTACGACAGCCAGTGATTAAGTACCAGAAAATATTTATAATATATCCAATTTTCTCATTCTCTCATCTCATCTCACTCATTTTGAATCATTCGATATCTATTAGGCTGTGGAAGAATGTCATGAATGACGCATTACAAGGTTTTTTTTGATGTTCTGATGTAAAATCTTAATAGTAAGGTCCGCAATATCATGTCAATATTTAGTAAGTACTTTAGTGCTTGTAAAAACCAATCATTGTCAGAATGCTACGCAAGCCGGTTGTAAAAACAGTTTTAAATTGGATGTAACGTCCTTTTGACTTAAACGCAATCACATTTTTCTGTTCGCCAAGCGCTCGAATACATTTTTAGCTAAATAAAAAAACCTAGTGTCAGGACTTAAATGTGTATTGGTTTATCTATATAAATAAAAATGAATGTTGGTAAGCGCATAACTAGATAATGGCTGGACCAATTCTGCTAAATTCTATACCAATATTAATAGGAAAGATTTGTTTGTAATGTTTTCACACCAAAACTACTGGACCGATTTCAAAAATTCTTTCACCACTAGAAAGCTGCATCTTCAATGAGTGACATAGGCTATATAATATTAATAGCGAACGAAGCATCCACTAGTTATTAAATATTTTAGAGATATGTCTAAAATGTGTATACAATCAAACCGCTATCAAAAGGGCCACGAGTCACTCTGCAAGAGGACGTGTAAGGTCGTCCATCATTATTATATCGGACAACTTGCGAACGTTGACCTCATTTTTTTATTCGCAAACACGATTTGAACACAAATTTACCGTACAACACCATACGTTTAATTACGACCTTGTGACATGAGCACACAGTTTAATTTTCAGTGGCAGATGCCAAAGTCTTTTCCTGGGGTTTCATAAGGTAATTTCGAACAAGTGTAATATTTAATGAAAAGTGACTCAACTTCTTACATCGCCGTATAACTTGATGTTCCAAGCTTGCTCTAATTTAATGTAAAATAGTTGTTTTCTTCGGAAAGTTTTTGGTTATTAACTTTCATACACATCTCAACTCATCGTACACTTTATAAAAAGCAAACGAGCATGAATCATCACACTTGAGACTTTTGCTATTGAGTTAGTAGATGTTGAAAATAATGACGTCACTGAACGATTCGTGAGTGTCTATATATTCATAGTAAGAGTTACCGGCTTACTCACGTGTGATTTAATAGTGTGTAATATCGGACACTACATACAATACAATAACGGCGTAGGTACACTAGTGCCCGTCGCGAGCGCGTTCACTCCTGAAGATGATCATCGTAATAGATCGAAACTAGTCGGCCTTTTTCGACTTAAATCACACGTGTGCAAGCCGGTAACTTCAACTATGAATGATGACGTCAGTTGGTCAGTTCGTTAGTAAGTATGAGAGCTATAGTAGTAAAAAAACTAGTGACAATTCATTCTGTTTGTTAGTTACTAACTAATAGAGTCTCGTTCTTAGTTCTGTCTGTCAGAAAGTCTGTCACAGATGCTACCCGTGAGATGTGTAACCGGAAAAGGTGACAATAATAATAATTGAAATTACCAACCACTTAAAACATAATTTTAAGTAGGTATACAATTTTCAGAAGTTCACCGCTATATTCAATTACCTAGCATCATCGCGGCGAAATGAGGGTTAAAACAAATAAAAGTGGCTGTGTGACGAATAATGGATAGTAACCCGACACTGCTCGGCGGGTCTCGTTACTGGGGCCAGCACCGCAGCCTGCAGCAGTCGTAGGGTTGACGCTGTTCATTACCACAAAAAAATAACATCACGCCTGAATTACCGCGAAGGGGTAGACAGAGCTGTGTTTGTTAACGCAATTTTCATCAGTTTAGGTCCCATGTAAGTAATAGGTGGTGAGCCTTTTGCCATACAACGGCACAAATCCAGACTCCGAGCTGCTACCGGGCATTTAAAGTTAAAATACTTAGTTATTGCCTGAGTCGGGGATCGAACCCAGGTCCTCTAGCTTAGCAGTTGCGGTTATGACCACTAGACCAACGACGGAAGTCGCATTAAAGGGACATAACGGTTTTTCTTTACGTGATGATTTCTACTAGTCAACTCCTGCCGCTTGCTAAAGAAAGACTTTCTAAAAATTTTATAAACGTGGCATTAATATGATTAAATACCTAACATCTGCCAACCCTGTTCCTATAAAAATTACTGGGTTAATTTTTCCTTTTTCCGATTTCGAACAATATTTTTAGTTCGGGTGGATTGACAAGTTTGAAGTTACATTGTCGCTGCGGGCGGAAACTCGAGACGACAACCCACTGCCACAAGTCCTTTGTGATTTATGTGCTCCATAAGTTCAAGGTAATTGATTTGTGTTATAATCTTATAATCGATTACGTTTTTACTGTTTCCTGTTTACATTTTTTGTCGAAGGTAGAGAGGTAGAACACTTCCCCTGTTGCAATTCCTGCAGAGTGAACGCACTCAGCACATCAGGCGTTACTTTGCCAAAATACTTAGTTATAAAGTTAGTATCTACTTTACCTACAATAGCGTACAAGGTGTATGTTGGTGCATAGAGGTACCTTCATGCATAGATAAGATAACATGCTCATACAACAATGAAAATATACACCAACATACTCGTACGTACCATTGAAGTATGATGTACTGTACGTAAATTATTCTTCAAAGTACGTACCACCACCGTGACATTGCCATTGATTGTCGTAGTAACTATCTCTGAGGATGCTGGTTTTAAGGGCGAAACTCGAATTGATAGTTGGATTGGATTGGGATTCAACGTCATACGTCAAGGTACCTATGTAGGTACGTATACGTACATAGGTACCTATGTACATATACGTACAATTTACAGTAATCTTAAGATACCTTAATTTTGTAAAATAAAAAAGAAAGCATGTCAAGCATCCCGATTTATCCTCAAGCAAGCATGAGGATAAATCGGGAGACGAACCAAATTATCGGAGTTGCGATTGAAAACTGAAATATGATACGAATACGAGCCGTTCGATTACATCGTTCCCCAGAACTTGGGGATCCGATCGTTCAGATAAAAGTTATTCTTTTTAGTTAGTTTTTACCTGCCACCAGAATGTAGAAAATGCCATTAGGCATTATGTTGGCCCTATGTTAGCCTATAAGGTGACATGAAAATTAAATAAATAAATAAATAAAATAAATAAAAATTAAAGGCCTTTTGAGGAGCGAATGACTGATTTTGTAGTATCGAGAGAAGTTAATACCTAATTGTGTTTACTAACAACAACTAACAGAATTGAATATCATTAATAGTCCCTGCGCTCGTGAGCACGAACGAACTGACCGATAAATTTTTTATTTAAATTTGTGTTCTTTCCTTTTTTCCACTGACATAAGACAGAGACAATTTTAGGTCGGTACTGTTGACTTTTCAGGTCTTTTATTTGCTCTCTAATGTAAATTATATACTCTATATCCGACCGACCGACTAATGTTCTTATTAACTCTTGCGGTTAACTGAACTAATCACCCTTAGTCTTGGTCAAAATCAGTCACAGTTGTCATGGGCAGTAACTGTAGCGGTGGTGCTGTAAGCTCGTTTGCCATGCTGGTTAGTATTGTAGTATACCATGTCATTGTCACACAGTTTCTATGCATCGTTATTAGCGAGTCGAAGTGGATACTAGTTTTATATTATACCTTGATTCTAAAGGTGATTCTGAACGGAAAGCAGGGAAAACCAGTTAATTATAACTCACACTATTACATAAAAAAGTATTAAAATACTGAGGAATTAATTATTTTTAAGACTCTTGAATTGTGATTGATTTGATAAAGTCAGCTATATATTATGTGTTAGTTATAGGTGGTAGTAGTAGTAGGTAGTTAACTGTAGGTAATTCGTCCCTGTAGCTCGGGACCAGAATAGTGCTACAATAGCCCCTGCCTGTCGTAAAAGGCGACTAAAAGGGGACTTCTGGGGTTGCGGGCGGTGAGAGGGGGAGCTCGAACCGTCCATCGATGTGACCCCGGGAAAGACGACGGTGTTTGTGGCTGCACAGCGTTGTGAAACCGGGAAGAGCCCGTCTTGGGCGCAGCGCTGGAGGGCACCGGCGCGTTCTACAAGAGATCCCGGAGCCCTCCTGTAGCGCCGGAGTAGGCCACCGAGTGGGTTTTAGTGGGTGAAAGTCCCACATAACCCGGCGTCGCTCCCACGACGTCCGGGTACCTTTTCAAGGTTTCCCACTCGTTAAACAAAAAAAAAAAAAGGTAAAGTGGTAAAAATCACTACACAATATATCACCACAGTATAAATGATGTGGGTACTTGTGGATCTACCATCTACCACCTACAGGCGACTGTCGGTTCCATCCATCCACTGGCTTTTTTGGGTCCACTGCTGGACATAGGCCTCTCTTAATCGCCACTCTTCCTGATCCTGCGCCCTCTGAATCCAATGATTTCCCGCTGTCTTCTTCAGGTCGTCAGCCCACCTAGTCGGAGGGCGTCCAATGGGTTGGTACTTCGTTATCCGAGACGCGGTCTCCACTCGAGAGCATCTCTTACTGCCTATTTGTTAATGATTTATTTAAATGCCATATGTAAAGCTGACATAAAACTATTTTACATAACATAACATCTGTTCTTTCCTAAAATGTTTTCACCCAACCTCCAAATATATCCTAATCATAAATCACGAAAAGTCGAAGAATTCCAACAAAACTAATTAACAATGATTTAGTGACCGTGGGTACGACACTAAATCAACGGGGAAATCTGAATAATATGATAAAACAGATTAATCGTGCGATAAATTAGATTAGGATTTTTTATTTCGTTTTAAAGATACAATTCCTATAAACAAAACCGATACGTGTAACTTTAGACAGATAAGAGATTTTAAATTGTGCAATAAAGTAGATAAAACAGAACATATAAATCAGATAAAAAACTTAATGTTTGACAAAGATTAACGCAAATCTTTGTGACACGAGGCCGGTGCCGCGATGTCTCATCGATTTTATTGCTATAAGTATTAACAGTATTGATATAATTAAACTGTTTCCCGTTAATATTGTTTTGTTCATAATAATGAATCGATTGTTATGTCCATGTGAAATTGGTATTTTCAGTACAGCCTTTCACAAATACATTTAAACAATTCTATACCTTAGGTAATGACGTTTAATATTTTGCTTATAGTATTAAATGTCCTGTGATTTTGCTGATTTAAATTGTTACATAATTTGTATCGTGAACTAAAATTGACACTAAAGGGTCAACAGTTTGGGCATGCTGATGTCACCCATACCCAACAGTGGGACAGGATATGGTGGTGGAGTTAAAAAACTCCCGACACTCGAACTGTCTTGAAATCCTGCGTTATACTTACTAATTTAATAGGTATAGCAAGTAGATATTAGTGTAAAAAAATTATTTGTGTATTCAACTATTAAAAACTATTATTACTTACTAAGTTTCTAAGCCTCATTGTTGTTAACTACCTCACTGATAGTTGAACAAGACGTCTATATCTCAAGAGGTACCCACAGAACATAAGATCACTTATGACTATGACACACTTTTCTATTTATCGCAAAGCTATTTCTAAACTCGACATCACCACGACCATAGCCTGAAGCAAACAATGACAACACAGGTACATACACCGAAAGTAAACTTTGATTTTATCCCAGCCGTCGCAAATCCTACCTTGACACTTACTATTCCATTCAATTTCATTTCATAAACATCAGCTTTAAATGCTCACAATCGGCTCTCACAATAGATAAAGTGTCAACCAACCACTCTTGAAATTATATGGTAATACCAATGGAGTCCCGTTTAGACCCTTCGACACGACGCACGATACGACCAACGACATTACGTCACATAAGTCGTGTCTTCTGAACTGAAGCCTTCCTACTAGAAAACAAGTACTTTTAGTAACACATAACAAGTAACAACAACTAAGTACTTTTTCTGAATCTCTTTTTAAATGCAGAAATAAAAGTTTAAAACGTGGATACAAATATATATTTTTAATAAAATATAAATATACATATACATTTTTTATTTTAATTAAAATATGTGAAAATAAATCAGATTAGCAGTTGGGAATTGTTTCCCAATTCAATTTCCTGTCTGCCTACGTAAAACCTCCGCTAGGTAGACTACTCCGCCATTTATATTTTACCTTCACCATTTTAGATTTTAGTGGACATAAACGACCCTATACTCGTATCCCATGACGGTCTAAAAACTTTACGAGCTGCTAAACAATATCGAACGATGAAAGTAACCGTAAAGTTAAACGCCACCCACAGATTTTTCAAAACTCTCCACATTTATTAAGCTATAAAATATATTATGGTGATTTTGTAATAAAAGTCAATAAATAGTAATTTATACCGGTACTTACTTACACGGCAAAGAAGAAAGGGCATTAAAACATGGCTTAATATGCAGTAATATTAATATTGTTGTAAAGGAAAAGTTCTTAATAAAAAGTGATAAAATGCAAATTTAACTTACAAATAATTATTAACAATATATAATAAAAGGATCAAACCTAAGCTAAATTACGCTTATTACGATAGCATAGGAAGAAAATAAGTTAGACTGATTATATTCTTAACAGGTAAGTTCAAGAATACACTTCATACATTCATCCATCCATCCTAGGTAAGGCCTTCCTTAATCGGCGCCACATCTCCTAGTCCATCTGCCGGGGCATTGCATAAAAGTTTCCATGGATAAAGTTACGATGCAATGTACGGTAAATTTACGGTTATGTCAAATTCGTATTGTAAGACTGTCAATTTAAAGAATACCTAAAAGTGACCGGTAAAGGTTATCTGTGGGGGTAAATTATTCCAACTTACCACGAAACCACACCACAGAAGAGAACAAAAAAGGATTGATAAATTCTTCTTCGAATTAGTCATCAATTAAAATTTTAGAAAGTTCGATGTAAATCCCAAAGAAAATAAATTAAAACATTCACTCAATCCTCTAAAATAACGATACAATCGTTCGAAATACAATTCGAATTAGCTGTTAAGAAGTTAAATTGTAGGTAGGTATTATATGAATGAATCCATTTCATGAAAACTTTTACGCAATTGCCCCGCTGGTTTCGTAAAAATGTAGCGTCCAAAGCCCAATGGCTCACGTCGATTTAATGTGACAGGTCGGTTTGTGAATGGGTGACCGCTAGTGGCAAAATTTCATGGACGCTACCGTGCTTCGGTCGGTGTATCTATGGTGTATCTATGGTCTTGTAGGTGTTCGCAGTATCTACGGTGGTTGCTGTTTTGGCAAAATATAAAATCGTACCATGTAAACTGGTTTCATAACCCATACAATGTCCTTTGTATCGAGATGTTTACTGAATGGTGAGGGATTTGACTATGCGTGTACACTGTACACTGTACAGCATTTATTTTATTGTAGAAAGTTCCGTTTACTGTTAACATACTTACGCTATTTACAGACTTAACTTGGCCAGTAAACCCTTACCAACTGTACTGAAGCAGCGTTGAAGTTCTATGAACTGCACATAACAGAGCTGGTGTAATACTATATTGTACGAAGTATTACTATTTATTCTGTGGCACTACACAAGCTAAGATGAATTGTGTGCTAGATTTGGAATTTCATCATTTAATTTACATATTCTGAGGCAGGAGAAATCCTGATTCCATTTCCGACTAGAACCATTGAAACCCATTTACTTATTGCTTTATTATTACAAAAATTATTTACTGCATAATATATATTAACAAAGGAAGAAAATGGTTCAGGGGTAGAGCGGAGCGACTCTTTATACTATGGTTCAGGCGTTCTATCTATGTCTTATCTATCTAATCTATCTATCCATACTATAATAAAACTGAAGAGGAACTTTTTCTGTACATTAAAATTTGGATTCAGGGGCATAATAACGAGTTAGATCTCAAAAATGGGTTTTTGAAAATATTGTCTGTCTGTCTGTCTATCCGGACAGACATACAAAAAAAACATCGTACGGAACCTGCATGCCAGCAAGCCTGTTCCCGGAGTAGGTACCAACATAACCGAATGTATAATCTTACGAGTAATTGTAATTACTAGGTACACGGTATCGACGAGTTTGACATAAAGTTTTTAATAACATAATATTATAACACTAGTGGACGCCCGCAGCTTCGCTCGCGTGGAATTAGACGTAACATAACCTAAATACAAAATTTCATTGAAATAATGTAGGTATATATACGAAAAACTTTATGCCTACTAACTTTGCACCCCCCTTTTACCCCCCCTTAAGAGATGATTTTCGAAACTCAGTAAAAAGCCTTCATAGGTACTGAATTTCTTTCGAATAACATCAAAAACGGCAAAGTTTCATACTAACTTTGCACCCCCGTTTTACCCCCTTAGGGGGTGAATTTTCAAAAATCCTTTCTTAGTGCTCCCCTACGTTATAAAAGGAACCCCTGTGCAAAATTTCAAGTTTCTAGCCCTTATAGTTTAGGCCCTGCGTTGATATGTCAGTCAGTCAGTCAGTCAGTCAGTCAGTCAGTCAGTCAGTCAGTCAGTCAGTCAGTCAGTCACCTTCTCCTTTTATATATATAAGATTACCTACGCCTGTATTTCCCGGAAGGGCACAGGTGTGTAGTCATACACTTTTAAATTCTTTTAATACATATTTAAATATTTCTTGTGTACGTGTGTATGACAGTGAACTCCTCCTAAACGGCTGAATAGATGTCGATGAAATTTTTTGTGTGTGTTCAAGTTTGGTCCACTCACAGTGTCACAATTTGGTCCACTGGAAAATGTTTTTTTAAAAACGATTTTAGTATTTTTGTATAAACAATATCCAATTATTTTAACCGTCGTTCACTTTGACATTCATGCGTCACTTTGACATTCATATGGAAGAACAACTTTTGCGGGTCTACTGACTGCCGTGGTAGCAAAAAATATTAAAAGGGTGGCTCGTTTATATACCTACATAAAAAAATAATTAATTATTTATGTAGGTATCAGACTTAAACTAATGAAGATATCGTTTCTTCAGCGACGGTCGTCCGACAGCTCTGTCGCCTTCACGGGCCGATGTTTTTGGCACCACGCTTTGTCGCCTCCGCCCGCAAATCGGATCCTCTTACACGCAACGCAACAATGTTGCTGACGACCGCCGAGGGTACTGAACAATATACAGGTGGTGTAAAAAAATTATTGCAAGAAAATTAAAACCTAAAAAAATTGCCCTTACTAACCGACCGCAGGCGATTGGAATTTTTAAACGCTTTTATTTAACTTCACTCGTACCTATGTATGTATTCATTCATGTATGTCCTGGAATCTTGCAATCAATATTTCACCCACTTCCACTGAAGCTATCGAGCTGAAATTTGGCACACATATTAGGTTGTTCCGATGACAATGCATGAAAATAAAAATAAAAGTTATAAAAGCTTTTTAAAAAAAATTTTTTTTGAGTATAATTTTATTTTAAATTACTTAGTGTACAACGATCAAGGGCAAGAATGTCGCAATGTCGCCTTATTTACACCGTATAATGATAAAGTGTTATATAAGTGTACATTAAGTTTAAATAAATGTCATTTTAATTCTGCAATAAAATATGTTGGTCAAGTATTTGTATGTTTCATTTGATTTATATCACATTACCGAGTAAATTCTCACAATCATGACGCCATAATGGCATTTTAATGAGACAATCAAATCAATTTTATTCCAATAACGATTCTAATTAAATCAAATCAGCCTGTATTACGATAAGTGCTGCATATAATGACGGATTGAAACTAAATAAAAGTTTAATGAGGTCATTTGATATAGGTAGAATCAAGAAACAAGTAAATAAGTTGCGGTTTGATTTGTGTATGGCACTCTAGTGGATTACTATAGTTATAGCAGAGTATACTCGTAATGATTTCCTCTGTGGTTATATTTTTTTTGTCTCCAGTCGATATATTCTGTGAAAAATGTCTAACTGGAATTACCTAGTAGAACTTAATTAGCATTAGATGTGAATATTAGTTGATGAAATCTTTACTTTGAAAACTACTTCGACTAGACGAAATTACTCAACATCATTAATTTATAGTAACTGTGAAGTGTTAGCCCAACATAAAGAAATGTTTAGTGGGGTAAGACTAACACTCACTAAATATCTCCTCTTCTAATTGACTATGTTGGTTTTAAACAACTGTTTAATAAATTAGAATAAAAGTGTACTTTCAACTTAATAACTAATGTTCTTATTAACTTTCTCAGCTAACTCGACTAACCATCCCATTCCGTTTGAGTCTTGTTCAAAATCAGTCACAGTTGCCATGGGCGGGAGCGGATGGGTGTTGCTGCAATCTTGCTATCATAAACCCATAAACAAAAAAACAAGTGTTATTCTGGCCCCGTATGTCAGTCTTACCCCACCTATATCAAAAGAAATCCCATATTTCATTTTAATCCAGTAATCAACTTTACAACACTTTTAGTTACTTTATATTTAGACTATTGGACGCCCGCAGCTTTGCTCGTGTGAAATTAGACAAAAATAGTTTCGTTTACACTTAGTAATATTATATAGCCTATGTCACTCAGTGGAGATGCTTTCTAATGGTGAAAGAATTTTTGAAATCGGTCCAGAAGTTTTTGTGTAAAAACATTACAAACAAATCTTTCTTCTTTATGATATTAGTATAGATTACAATTAGGTGGTGTTGCGATATGGTGTTCCGTCTAGTGTGCGACGCACTTAAATGGATACATCAAGTACTAGTATGTCGGCGAATACAAAGTACCCATAAAACTTAACACACATAAAATCGGCTGTTATGGTCACGGGAACACTGCTAGTCTGCCCTTAATATCATAACCAGTTGCGATCATAACAGAAGTGCGCAGTTTATGCTCAGCTTCGATCAACTCGTTATTGAGGGCATAATGCTCGCCATTGGTTCCCAACCTGAGGGTTAATAAAAAAAGAAATGGAATAAAAATTAATTAAAGTCCCACTACGAGCGACGCGGCCTGCATTGCAATTTCTGCTTGCGTACTCGACGAGCTATGTCGATAACTCTCGTTCGTCTACAGCTCTCATCATTTCGAATCGTATCTCGTACTATCGTACCGAATATAGCTCTTTCTATAGCACACTGAGCGACTTAGAGCTAGCAAATGAGGCCGACGGTAAAGGACCACGTCTCGGGTCCATAATTAATTTTTTTAATCGCACATAACTTAGAAAAGTCATTGGTGCGTGCCACTCGGGTATGAACCCGGACCGCTCGAGTGAGAGGCGAGTTCGATAGCCACTGGGCGGTCACCGCTTCATAGATAGACCAGTAGCTAGAAATTAAGCTTCTAAGTCGGGTCCAGTACACATTATGTCAAATCAGCCCTGAGCTGATTGGACGCTGACAACTATTGTAACTTATGTGCGTTATCAGCAATTAAATGCCACTAACTTTGACGCTTGGTAAAACTGGTGGTGATGCCTGGTACATTTTTACAACGTTTTTGAAGCTATATATATTTTATAGGTATGACTTAACCTCTCTAACCTCGAGATGAACAGTGGCCCAATGAAAGGGTTTGAGAACCAATGTAACGAAGTGTGGTAAATTCGTTTAACTGGTCCCAAATTTTATATGAAGGAGATTGATAGCTTCCGATGATCGTAATTCCGGCCGTGCAGTGCCGAGCATCTCTTTGCGAGCAAAGGGGTTAATGTGTCATGATTGTATTGGAATTGGACGATCGTCGCTGCAATGTCAAAATTACGAGAGCGATCGTAAACCTCAATTAGAATTGAATCGAATCGTGTAAGTTTTTATAGCCTTACCAATAACATGTACCTCATTGCAGCTTGAGTTTATCAGGCATCGATGGAATTCTCAAAAAAAAAAACGGTATTGATTCTGAGGATGATTTAAGGAGGTGTTTTGTGCTAAAACAAATTTCTTTAAAAGGGCATTTTGACTCAGATGCGTTTTGCCTTAAGTAGATTAGATCAATGTTTGACAATAGACTCACTACTACATGAGAAATATATCTGATAAAATTGGTGTAATTTGTTCACACCTCTGCATCTGGAAATACATCGGGGAAATACAGGCATGAAGATATCATGAGATATACGACCGAGATACGTCAGTAACAATAACTGTTAAATCCGTTCTTCCTAGTGGTAGCAGCATGTAGAGAAACCGCGACCTTCTTCCAAGTCTATGTTCTAAGGAGTCACCAAGTACGAATGGCCAAGTCAGTGACCATCATAAGTAATGCGGGTAAAATTTTGTTCGCTTAGTAAATCTTATTTACTCTTTCAAGAATATCTATCTTCAACTAGTAATTAAGCCGTAATATCTCGACATTTTAAAGATCATATCGCGAATCATGTTGATAAAAACCAACACGAATTAAGGTAGATCATTCGGGCAACTAAAAATATTATACGCAGAAGGAATCGCGGGTTAGCGGCTAAATCATTACTCAGAAACAATAAATATTAAAGCTAGACGTAAAAAGATGTCCGAACAATTGAGGCGCTTCGCACTAGCGATAAATGAACGTAGCGTTTATAAAAACGCGCTTGTCTGCTGCCAATTTCAATAACAGCTTATATTGCAGCGTAATAGATGAACTTAACCCAAGAGATTGTAAGTATATACAGAATAATAGTGTCATCCATCCATCAGCTATTTGAGGCCCACTGCTGACTTAAGCTAAAACTCGTAGTTGACTCACTGTTCCGCATGGATCTCTTCACAGCCACAGCTGAAGGAGGCCTAGATCACAAATGCGGATTGTTGAAAGAGTTAGTGGCCGACCCAGTCTCGAATGTTCTCAAGGTTTAACGATTATTTCACTATTGAAAAAACCGGAATAGACAGACATATACACGCAACGGTGATAACCCAGTGGCTATCGAACACGTCTCAGTCAAAAGAAAAAGTCTCACTCAGAAAAGTCACTTGGATTTGAACATAGACCATGTTCAAATCCAAGTGATTTTTCTGAGTTATGTGCAGTTAAAACAAATAAATATCACCTGCTGTAACGGCGAAGGAATACATCTTGAGCCAACGGTGGACTAGAGCCTAACCCATCTCATACTGGGAGTAGACCCGTGCCTATCAGAGGGACTAAATACAGTTATGGTTGTGGTGGAACCCATAAAATTAAAAAAATATATAAATCAACCCCACAGTGAGTACCCCAGCAGAGAAACGCTAGTATGATAGAAATCCTAAGAGCTCTGTTGAGGATTCATCAAAAATCGATTACTTACTACAGATTGCAGTTTAACAACCGACCACGGCTGCTCCGGACAAATCCCATATTATAATAACAGCATTCTCGTACGCCTGCCATTTTGTATTGTTTTGTCGATGGAAAGAATTGCTGCATCTACGAGTAGATGGCTTCGTGGCGCATGTGTCTTACACTATATTGCCTGGGTTTAAACCCGATTTATCTCTCACGTATAAATAACTACAGTAACACCACTGTGGTACCACTGTTAGCTATCGTTACTCGAAGAATTAAAAAAGCAGTCAGATTATTGCACGATAGAAATGGTACTGAGTACCGTGGCAGGCCGTATTACATCATTCAGTTATTTTATTTTATTATTATTCATTTTTAGGGTTCCGTACACAAAGGGTAAAACGGGACTCTATTACTAAGATTTTACTGTCCGTCTGTCCGTCTATCACCAGGCTGTATCTCATGAACCATGATAGTTAGACAGTTGAAATTTTCACAGATAACAGAAATACATCTTCTGTTGCCGCTATAACAACAAATACTAAACAATAGAAAAAATAAAAATTTAAAGGGGGCTCCTTACAACATACATATTTTATTTGCGGTTTGTATAGGTATGGATGGTATGTATATGGTACGGAACCCTTAGTGCGCGAACCCGACCCGCACTCGGCCGGTTTTTATTCTATTTCTGCGTTATGTTTAATTGTAAGTTTGGTTACTAAATAAGACGCGTAAAAACTGACTAGCTACACTTATGTGTAATGTAGCTTTTTGTCTGAGTTCAAGGTCTTTTAAATTAATACTGAGCTTTCGAGCTTGTAAGCTTTTGGCATTACAATTTTTACGTACAAGAAACCACTAAGTAATGAACAATCTTTGGTACATTCCTTGCAACCAGACAAACTTCAACTGATTTCGACTTCGACTGAGTAATTTTTTCACCTGAGAACTACTCTTCAATTTGTACTAATTAATCGATTCATAATTAATAAGATCGGTTTCATTTAATCGAAATGTCACTTATATAGTATATGATATTGGTGTGACCATGTGAAATAAAATTTTACGGATATATAAATAAAGTAGAACTGGCACGAACTCCTCAAAAAGGGTTCGTCCTGGAAATCAGCACTCAGTTGTTTGCCACGGTCATTTGATGAAGTCATTCCATTTGTCAATCTTTTAAATTTAATACTCTTCTATCTCTTAATAATGTGTACCTGCCTACGATGCAGAAATATCAGATACCTATGTCTATATTTAATTATACAAAACTTATCAGTATTTTATGAACCAACCCACGAATGTTCTCAAGCCACCCGAAGATCTTCGACAAGGCTTAACGATTGTTACTAACATTGAAAACAGCCGGGACCGACGGCTTTACGTGCCCTCCGAAGCACGGTAGCGTCCATGAAATTTTGCCACTAGCGGTCACCCATCCACAAACCGACCGCGCCCGTCGTTGCTTAACTCTTTCGATCACATTGAATCGACGCGAGTCATTGAGCTATGGACGCTACAATCGACGCGAGTCATTGGGCTATGGACGCTACATAGACTAACTAACAAGACAATAATATGTCGTGTCCCAGTAAAAACTTAGATGTGGGCACATTAAACCCTCAGTACGAGTATCGGGCACTGCTAATGAAGTTAATTTATCGCGGTAATTAACCGTCCAGACCGCTAACAGGATTCATTATTTTCATCGTGATTATTCATATTCATAATATTTTCAACGTAAACCCAATAATGATTTTGTCTGTCTGCTTGTCAATGTGAATGTACAAAAACATTGACGAAATTGTAATTTGCATAAGACTGAACTGAATTTTAAGTCTTCTGGAAGTGCTGCCTACCAAAGATTTAACACTGGTCATCACAACCCCTTCATTGTCCCACTGTTGGACACGGGTGTCCTCTTGGAATGTTAGACCACCACGTTGGCCAAGTACGGATTAGCAACTTCACATGCCCTTGAGAACGTTACGGAGAACTCTCTGACATGCAGGTTTCCTCACGATGTTTCCTGCACTGTTACAGCAGGTGACATTTAATTTAATATATCGCGCATAACCTAGAGAAGACGTTGTTGCGTGCCGGTTGGATTTGAACCCGGACCACCGTCGATAGCCACCGGGCTGACCGACACTGGTCACTTCTCTATTATTACAGGGTTAGGCTGCACGTTAGCAAACTGGAATTAGGCAGACTACAAACGACATTGAGAACTATGACCCGTGTACAATTATTTATTTGTAAAAGAAATATGTCTAATGTCACCTACCTTTATTACAAGACGAATTTCAAAACAGCCGCAAAAATTTAACAAAAATTGCAAGGCCTTGTACAATTAAACCTGTATACCAATTATATCTCAGGGAATGCTAGCCAGCCTATTTAGACATATCTCGAGATGTATTAAGATATAAATAACGAGACGTGTGTCAACAATGTGGCCGAACTCATGAAGCCATATATGTCACTTGAAGGGTACACAGTGGGCCTTAATTCAAATTTAAAGCAGAATGACAAGAAATTTATCTTTGCAAGCCGCGAGTAGCATCCTTTACGCTATACCTTATTTAAATTTTTTAGTTTTTAGTTTTAGTTATTTTGAAAAAAGCATAAAGAATTACTAACTATGTATAGCCTATGCTAATCTGATATTAAGTACTCTTTTCCATTATCTTAATGTTAAAACAAAACAACAATTTTCATGCTGTATTTTTCCCGAATGCAAGTGAGCTTATTGTACGATTACTTGATTACACTTACCAAGTAATCACTTAAATTCCCTAACTATTCCCAATATCATGAATTTAATACTTCTACGTTTGATAAAGAATTAAGGAGTAGGAATAATTAGTTTGCTGTCATTATAACGTAAGTTGCCGCTTACGCGTGGTCTGATAAATTTTTATTTTGTCTCCAGAAAATAACGGTAGGTACTATTTGTACTTTACACTCGCAAAATGTCGAACTATTTTTAGACAATAAACTATTATAGTCATAAAAATAAAATCATTTTACTATCAGGCCAAGGTCCATAGGAAATAGCAGGTGTAAAAATACAAATTAAACATAAATTAATTTGTCGATACTTCTCACTAATAAACAAATATTATGGCGCTATTAAAAGCTGCTCAATCGGCTCCATCGTGTGTTTATGACAAATAATTCGTGATTTTATTCGTGACCACTCTTTTTTTTGAGATAAAATTTTAACGATCATGCAGCCAATCTGCTGCCAGCAACAACTGTGACAGAAAATGAACCAGCCTCATAGGAGTCTCGTTCAAAGCCTCAGATGAAGACAGATGAAGAGACAGATAGATGAATTGCAGCCCTAATGCAATGCAATGCAAGCCCTGCAATTAGCAACTAATTGTTCGTCTCTAAAATAGTTTAAACGAAAACTTTACCTTTCCGAGCACAGAGTTAATTAAAAGACTCCTATGACTATGAAAATATAAAGGGCGGTCGAAGTCCACCATGCGAATTTACAAACAACTCACGGAATTCAATAAGTAGGTTTTATTAGCGTTGAAAGAAAATAATTTAACACGACTAGTGGACGCCCGCAGCTTCGCTCGCGTGGAATTACACATAAACAATAGTTTCGTTTACACCTAGTAATATTATATAGCCTATGTCACTCAGTTAAGATGCTGCTTTCTTAAGGTGAAAGAATTTTTGAAATCTGTCCAGTAGTTTTTGTGTGAAAACATTACAAACAAATCTTTCCTCTTTATAATATTAGTATAGAAAACCTGCATGCCTGAGAGTGTTCTATAATTTTCTCAAAGGCATGTTAAGTCCGCCAATCTGTCTTTGCTATCCCACTCCGAGAGAAGACTGAGCCCAACAGTGGGGAAAATAAAGGGTCGTGGTGGCATAGAAAACTAAAAACTGAAAGCACCCTCGCTTCACTGTTACATAGCCATTTCATTGTTTTAACCATACATAAGCAATTGGTCAGATTAGAACCCCGAACCTCACAAATAAGAGGCTCCAATCACCACAAACTATTGAAGGTTATTTACCTTTATAACCGGTTCCTTCCAATGCAACTACCATCTCACTCATGTCTGTGCACTGACGTTTTCGTCGCTAGGGTGTGGTTACACCACATGTTACGCTTTTTACGATAGCTATTAAATAGCTTCAGATCACCTGAATGTGTGGTCACCACCATATACGGGTGTTAACATTAGCCTTTTGCCTTGAACGAGATATCTTTTGTGTACACACTAGTCTATTCTGAATGACTTGTACTCGTAGGTAACCTCCGGGTGAGTATTGCAGTACAATTTCTGAAAATTTTGGCCTGTCTATTACCATATTAAAATGGCTTGAATTAATTTAATATGTAGCCTTTTATACTAATAACCCTTTCCTAAGCATACAAGCATAACCAGAACAACACATTGACATCTCACTAGAAGGGAAGAATATTTGACGGGCCCGTTGGCGCAATCGGCAGTGACCTTAAAAGGGTAATAAGGGAAATGACCATCGGTTCTCTTGTAAAATTCAAATTGCTTTGTACGATCTCCTTTAGGATCTCCGGGAATTACCCAATAAGGCTATAGTAACTTCAATACATGGTATAGTACACTTTCTTCGGTCCTTCAAAAGCGGCAGTAAATCTGAATGTAATTGTAATTGTAGCAGCTACAGCGGGCGATGGCAGCAATTGCGCCGGCGCCGCAGTTGGTGTCACTGCGCGTAATTATGCTGCCTCCGGTCGGATTAATTGTAAAGACTGACGGGTATTGGATGGAAAAACGCTCCTAGGAAACACTCAAAGTGAAAAACGTAATGATTGCACATGTAAGATCAAAATAGCACAGCACACAGTATGGTCGAGTCTTGCCTCTAATACAAGGTCTTATATATTATGAAGACCCCTCAAAGCCATCCGACAACCTAAAGGAGATAGCGGGAAACCGCTAGATTCAGAGGGCATAGGATCAGGACGAGTGACATCGATTGAGGGAGGCCTATGTCCAGCAGTGGTCCTTAAAAGGCTCATGGATGGGATGCACTATCTACTGCCGTGCATGAGCTGTGTCAAACAAACGTACAAAGAGATTGGGAAATAATATGAAGTGATAATAACGGTAGGATCTTTTAGGTTTTGTTTATAGGGAGGTAGGTGTTAAAGACGGGGGGATAGGGTTATTGTCTTTTCGTAATATTTTTTTATTTTATTTTATAATATTATTTCTGATCAAAGCAAAAAATATTAAGTCTTAATGAATCTTCATACTGTTTTCTTAAACATAAAATAGAATACATGCTTGAAAGTAATGTTTAACGATGACCCGACTAGAGACAATAAACAATTGTCAACCAGCATTTTCCTCGTCTCGTGTACGTCGCTCCGGAGATTCTTTGAAGAGAATTGAACTAATCCATTACAATGTTGATGACCCCGTATAAATTGCATTGGGCCAAATGAGCGTAGTTACTCACACCAAATTAACATTTGCTACCGTCTTATATGAAACACTGCACTCTGAACTCTATTACTGACAGCATAAGAATGAAATACATTTTTTTAAATTTACTTTTTGTTTGCAGGTACACTGGGCAACGTGTGAAGTACTTCTGTTGACAGCAAGTGACGAATCTAATTTAGTAGTATGTTGAATAAAATCAGCGGTTGGTTGGTTGTACAAATGGTTGGTGTTTAATTTGTTCATCCATAAATATTTCAAGAAATAATTAAGTAAATATGAGCATTTAGTTTTACTTGTACTGTAGTGGTAAAAAATTGACTACATTTTAAATTTTTAAGTTTCCAAAATTAATTTTAAACTTTTAAGTTTGAATGTTACTAAGGTAAGAATAAGAATACTAATAAGACGTACTAATACTAATAATATGAAACTTTTATTTGCCACAATCGTTCATTCAACACAGAAAACTACAATAAGTACATGTTATGATTAACAATGATTACCTACATAATTATTATACATAATTCTGTTGCATTGACCACTCTGGTAGTAGGTACCTATCTATATAATCATACTTACGGATCACACTTAATGGACTTAATTCAAACCAATGTTCAAAGTGACAAATTGTGACAAATAACATGCCAACGATAGTAGGTAACCAACTATTGTGTGTTAAATCGATGTGTGTTAAATCAATGGTTGTGTGTTAAATCAATGGTAGTGTGTGTAATATTTAAATTTATTAATTTAATGTAGAATGCATAGTTGTATGAACATATTAGATTTCTGCACTCCTTCAACATAATAAAAGCTATTACAGTGTCAAATTTTTATTGATTGATTTTCCCCTTTTTTGATTCAAAATCTATCTTAGAATGCCCACAATTGAGAGGCTGTTATGTGGCAGTGAATAATACCTTTATATTAAAAAACGGTGGAAAAATACATATTCATATGCAACTGACAAGAATGCTGGTAAAGTACGGATTGGCAGACTTCACATGCCTTTGAGAACATTATGGAGAACCCTCAGGCATGTAGGATTCCTCACGTTGTTTTCCTTCGCCGTAGCTTAGAAAAAGCATTGGCAAGTGCCGCATGGATTTGAACCTCTTGTACCTGAAAGGCGAGTTTGATAGCCACTAGGTTGTCACCGTTGACCACATTTCAGGTATCTTTATATCTATCCTAAAACATTGTGAAGACGTAATCGTTTTAAGCTTTTAATAGCCCTTAGGGTCAATTCGGCCCGTATAATAAAAGGTGACCCTGCTGCCTGCCGCCTGCCGTCCAATCAGCGTAATGGCGACCGTCACTTGACCCGTCCAATCAAGTTGTTTGGTAAGTGGACTTCGTGGTAACTTGAGCTGGACGGCATGAGAAAGCCCCTTATTGGTTAGTGGGTAATCTTGTTGCAAGAATGCTTGAGTGATTACCCGGTTTTGTACTTTTTACCTTTTTTTAGGGTTCTGTAACCAGAGGGTGCTCAATGGAATAATATAACTAAGCCTCCGTTGTCCGTCCGTCCGTCCGTTCATCTATCAAGCATACTGTGTGTAGTGTGTAGTGTTGCAACACCCAGAAACTGTAACTGCTCCGAATGTATTGCCATAAAAACGACTAACGATTAATAAAAAAACAAAATTAAATTTAAGGAGTGAGTCCCTTACTTCTACAATCTTTGACGCTACGGTACAGAAACCTTACGGTACGGAACCCCTTGTGGCAGAGTGACTCGCACTTGACCGGTTTGAACATAAGTTGTCTCAGGAAGCCATTACTGCTCACTACTTTTGACCTACTTGGAATAGGTTTAAGTATACACTTTAAATTCAAAATGTTATGATAACAGAAACATTTAAAGTCAGTTCAGTTTGAGAACTACATGAGTATCAATAAGACCAGTTAAGTAGCCCTGTCAGTGTTAGTCAGTGTTTTTAATTATCATCCATCAATCCATCCATCCATCAGCCTTTTGAGGTCCACTGCTGGACATAGGCCTCTCCTAAACGACACCACTCCGCCCTGTGCCTCTTGAATCCAGCGATTTCCTGCCGTCTTTCATCAGTTCGTTTCGTCTGTCCACCTTGTCGAATGGCAACCTTGACAACGTGAACTTTTTTAATTATACTCACCTTATACGCACTGTAGTGTATGCGATCTATATATAATCTGTTAAACATGACGTTGTCTCGAGCACACGAGAGTGACGTAAACAGTCACGTATTAGCCACGGGCAGAACGGACGTTTACTGCGCACTGGTGTGGTAACGAGCCAATTAACGTACCCTTTATGACAAGGGTGACACGGAGCACTACATATGGCGACGAGAATAAAAGGTTAGTGGTAAATTAAAAATATTAAAAATATTTTTTCGAAATACGGAGAGAGGAAAGTTGAATAAGTATGTAGGTACATAAATAAAATTGGATGGTCTAAGAACTTTATGCATTGGATGTTTGTTACTTTATGATTGATTGTTAAATTACTGATGGATCAACATAAAATAAATATACATACCTCTGTCCATAAGGATCCCGATTACCTAATCATCGTGTCGCGGCATTGCTGTGCGGGAGGCAGGTATCGCGGCAGATTATTGTAAACAAATTATTACAGTTTTTATTATTCATAAAATTGAGTTCGAATTCCTAGTTGTTCTAGTCAGTACTTCAAATATATCGCGACGAACAATATACACTTCGCCTCATTTGAAGTGGGACATTGTGCGCGCTCATTAAAAAAAAAAATAGGCTACTCTTACAAACTCATGTATGATTCGCGTCCTACTCATCACTATAACGCATCGCACTCAGTGAACACTTAGAATTATGTATCGTGTAGGTATGTAAGTTACATATCGGCGGCAGGGTGAAATTAGGTGGTCGAGACGTTAAGTTCTATAAACTATTTAATTTTCTTCAATAGAAAATTACATTTTAACTTATTACTAAACTAAATCTAGAGTGGTGAGAGACCCGTCCAATGTTAGGCACGGAATGTCTTGTTCGTGGGACCGCTGCGCGACCAATCGAATTGTCCGTACGTAACATGTATGTAACCGCCATTGTTTTCCAATACATTACAACTATTTACCGTAAACTGTGTGGTGGTTTTATATTGTTTTGAGTAATATTATACCGGAACAACAGCGGCAACACTAGTTATGCTATTATTTATTCGAGGCTATGACTTTAGTAATCAATAATTTTAATGAATTACAACTAAAGTTGGTAATTTAATAAGCCATAACGGTACTAAGTATTGACCTAGATAGGTTGATTTCTTGTATTTAATTATTTATTAGAGTTAAGGCATCCTAACAACATTTCACAGATTATTATACGAATTACATTAAATGGTGTTGTGTGCCAGAGTGAAAATGTCACTTACAAGGAAGCACAACTTACACAGAGAACATGCATATTATATTATAAAAATAAAAAATAAAATAGCCCTTTATTTCCATGGAAAATAATACAAGCACAATAATTACAATTTTCGTTACACAAATTTCACAAATACCTATGAATTTCAAAAAGAGTAGGTAGGCTCTTTGTTGTATTACCTGTGTTGTATTTCATTCCAATACATAATAAAAAATACGCTTTATAAATAGATTGAATTTACAGCATTTTTTATGTAAGTTACTACAAAAAACTCGTTGCCTTTGGCCAAGGCATATTATATTAAGTTATATTATTATTATATAAGTTTCAAGTAGACAAGATGATATAGGCTCTTATTTCAGTGATAACAAAATCATAAATAAATAAATTGTATCATAAACTCATAACCAGGTACTTACACCTACCTGAAGGATTGTTCTTAAAGGGATAAAACGTATAGATTTTAATCTGTACTGTGTGAAATGGATTGCCTACCTGAAGGATTGCTCATATGGGTGTAAAACGAAAAGATTTTAATCTGTATTGTGGACATGTGTGACATGTAACATGGATACAGATACTCTTCGAGGATCATCGAGATAAAGGGTACCTACATATCCTATGTTTCTATTAATTAATTCGACTGCAAACATTTGTTGCTAATATGAAGCAATTCATCAATTCTATTCATCCTTTAAGTAATATATCTGAGACTACGCTGCGCGGGGCCACCCACACCGCTTTATTTTATAAATGCATTATTTTCCTTAGACGGACATTTTAAATTCGTTATTGGTATGTTTTGAATGGAATTTCCGATTTTAACAATTTGTATTTTACAGGTATTGAAACGGTCTTTAATAAAATATCATTTAATGCGATAAGGACTGATACAGAGGTATGAATAATGTGGTTTGATTATATTGAGCAAATTATATCAACTTTTAAAATGTAAAAAAGTTGTTATAGTGGCATAACTACAGTAGTTGGATATATGGTATCGCGACACTTTTGTAAATAATGAGGTGTCTGCAAAGTCGTAGTACATTATTTAATTTTTATTCTATCATCAATAGTTTTCGCAGATAGCAAGAATATGTTAGGTAGTACGAACCTATAAATCGTGCGTGATCGTGTGTTAGGTAGTACGAACCTACATGAATTGTGAATCGTGCGTGATCGTGTGTAACTGGTAGTACGAACCTACATGAAATTGTAAATCGTGCGTGATCGTGTGTTAGGTAGTACGAACCTATAAATCGTGCGTGATCGTGTGTAACTGGTAGTACGAACCTACATGAAATTGTGAATCGTGCGTGATCGTGTGTAACTGGTAGTACGAACCTACATGAAATTGTAAATCGTGCGTGATCGTGTGTAACTGGTAGTACGAACCTACATGAAATTGTAAATCGTGCGTGATCGTGTGTTAGGTAGTACGAACCTATAAATCGTGCGTGATCGTGTGTAACTGGTAGTACGAACCTACATGAAATTGTGAATCGTGCGTGATCGTGTGTAACTGGTAGTACGAACCTACATGAAATTGTGAATCGTGCGTGATCGTGTGTAACTGGTAGTACGAACCTACATGAAATTGTGAATCGTGCGTGATCGTGTGTAACTGGTAGTACGAACCTACATGAAATTGTGAATCGTGCGTGATCGTGTGTAACTGGTAGTACGAACCTACATGAAATTGTAAATCGTGCGTGATCGTGTGTAACTGGTAGTACGAACCTACATGAAATTGTGAATCGTGCGTGATCGTGTGTAACTGGTAGTACGAACCTACATGAAATTGTGAATCGTGCGTGATCGTGTGTAACTGGTAGTACGAACCTACATGAAATTGTGAATCGTGCGTGATCGTGTGTAACTGGTAGTACGAACCTACATGAAATTGTAAATCGTGCGTGATCGTGTGTTTAGGTAGTGCGAACCTACATGAAATTGAAAATCGTACGTGATCGTGTGTTTAGGTCGTGCGAACCTACATTAAATTGAAAATCGTACGTGATCGTGTGTTTAGGTCGTGCGAACCTACATTAAATTGAAAATCGTACGTGATCGTGTGTTTAGGTCGTGCGAACCTACATTAAATTGAAAATCGTACGTGATCGTGTGTTTAGGTCGTGCGAACCTACATTAAATTGAAAATCGTACGTGATCGTGTGTTTAGGTCGTGCGAACCTACATTAAATTGAAAATCGTACGTGATCGTGTGTTTAGGTAGTGCGAACCTACATTAAATTGAAAATCGTACGTGATCGTGTGTTTAGGTAGTGCGAACCTACATTAAATTGAAAATCGTACGTGATCGTGTGTTTAGGTAGTGCGAACCTACATTAAATTGAAAATCGTACGTGATCGTGTGTTTAGGTAGTGCGAACCTACATTAAATTGAAAATCGTACGTGATTGCGTATAAGGAAGTAAATGCATTATGATACTAGTTGACTGTATGTAGATGTGGGGATGAATCAATAATATACTGTAAACTTGTAGTTACCAAGATTTACTTCAGTTCTACGTCGCCCCATATCTACCTACCACGAAAATTACAAACTTATTGCCAGCTCCGGAAAAGCTAGATTTCGAAGGAGACAACGCTACAGTTGCTTTAAGATTTAAGCAATGGAAAAGATGATGGTCACCAGGTTGTTTCCCTTTTGCACAGGATTCGTAGTGGGAATACCAGACAGGTCTGTCACCTTTCCTCCTCTTGCGCTGCGCTGTAGGCGCTCCTGCGCTGAGGGAATTTGGAATAAGGGGAGATCCCCTCTATCCGGGAAATTGCTCCAGGGGTAAACCCCGTCGGTGACTTCCCCGCTGTTGAGCGTGGGAGCCAGTCGATCGTCGCGCACGCGACTAGCCGTATGTCGCGAATTCCCCCTAGATGGTCGGGGGGAAGAAGGTCCAACAGCTCTCTAGGTAGCGGTCGGCCTTCAGGGTTGCGCGCGTGCAGCGGCGCTATCCCCCTTAGGTGAGGATGGGGCCCATTGTCGGCGCGGTTATACATAACACGTCCAGTCTGCTGTCGCGCGCTGTCACCGCGTTCCGGACGTAGCGCCCCGCTCCTGTGATTTCTCGCAGGGCGAGGTTTTGCTGGGCCTGGAGACGCTTGCGCTGCGTGGCGCCGCCAGAGCATACCATGCTGGCACCGCGTACGTACTCGTAAGCCTAGATCGGATATAGCACTTGTAATGGGAATACCCGTGTCTGCACAAGATGCATCGTCGGACGGGCGCATTTGATGCGTCGTGTTACAGGTGCGCTAGGCGGTCGCGGTGCTACGGTGACAGCTGCAACAGCGAGTGGTTACAAATGATTGGATAATGCCTACCTACTAAAGAAAAGTGGTGTAACCAATGCTCCTGAAGAAGTCCAAGGTGCAGCCGAGGACGGCGCACGATCTACCCTCACTAAGCGGTCAACTACCCGACCGTGCCTATAAAAAGCCAAACGCAGCCAACGAAGGGTATGGTTGCTCAGCCGTCGAAGGGAAAGGTTGTCGGTACCTATGCTATGTGTCGGTAACTACGCTGCTTTGCTGTAAGTACGTTCCATATTTTAAGTAGCACAATTTGATGCTACAATTAAAGGTAGTCCCTCACTCTTACCACTGGGTGGTATGCAAATGTCATAGTAGGTAAATTAATGGGTCACTTAGATTATGCTGTCACAATACAAAGTCTAATACACATTCCGTAAGCATTGCTTTGGAGGCCTGCATTTTGGGAAAGGCCTATGTCCGTATCAATTAATGTCTATTTTATACTGATATTTTTCTTTACTCAATACCTTTTTGTGACTTATGTATTGGGATAGGGCCATTGTAATGGTGATAGAAAACGGCACGCCGAGTATCCAATACTTTTTGAAGGATGGATGTAGTACTAAGGAATGTACTTACTCGTCGTCAGATAGGTACCTAGCTCATTTATTTCTAGTTGTTTCATGAATCTACGAGATCTACATATGGATTTTTAGAGCGATACTTTATTAAATAATAAATAAATAAAAATCATGGACCCTAAACTGGGTACTTACCTGTGCAATGGGTGTCGGAGTCTCATATGCATGTATGGACGTTTTGGAAACATACTTAAATGTATAGTATCGACATCCGGATGGTGTAACATGCCAGTTTACAAGATCGAATACAATCTTAGGCTTTGTGAAAACACAACTTGAAACCTAGTACTTCCTATTGACTGCAGTTGCGACTATACGAGGTAGTATATGATATCCGTTGATGACTAATCCAAAAAACAGTACTCATTATATTACAAGAGGTAAATACGCCACCAACGCACCAAACGCGGCGCGTGTCGTGTTTATGTCTGACATGAAGCGACTTGCTGGCGGTTGCTGGCTGGACTGTTACTGACGATCTGATCAACTGGTATAATACTTAATAGATTGGCAATGCGAAAGAAAAATAACATAGATAGTCATATGTTAGAGCGGAAAAGATAAGCGAGACCATTTGCGTACACGCTATCAGCCTGTATAAGCCCAACGTCAGTTGTACACGAAAAAAATTTTGCTTATTTTTCTAAATCTTACGTTTGAAAGCATACATTGGGTGTTAATTAGACAAATAATTATGGTTACGTATACAGTACCAGAAGGTAACTCATATAAGAAAGAAAATACATAGAAGTATGCATTTCATATGTAAGTAAGATTGAAATATTTAATTCTCCAATTGCAATGTTTGAGAACTTTGAAAAAAAAAAAAAAAAATTAAATTAACAAATGAATGGGTGGTGCTGCGGGCTCGTTTGCTATTTTAATGTTCTCGATTAATAAATTTATAATAAGGAAGGGATGTAGTGTATGCGATCTATATATAATCTGTTAAACATGACGTTGTCTCGAGCACACGAGAGTGACGTAAACAGTCACGTATTAGCCACGGGCAGAACGGACGTTTACTGCGCACTGGTGTGGTAACGAGCCAATTAACGTACCCTTTATGACAAGGGTGACACGGAGCACTACACGCACCTTTATTTGTTTATCGAGTGGGAAGCCTTTCAAAGGTACACATGTCATTGGAGGCTGGTCTGGGTATGTTAGATTGTCACCCACTAAACCAGCTTTGTGACCTATTTTAGCGCTCGCGAAAAAACATCAGCATCTATTAGAACGCAATGGTAGAATCTATTAGAACCCTATAAGACGTTGTGAAGAACACGACTTCGTCTTTGCCGGCGTCACTGTTTGGACGATTCGAGCTCCCTATCTTGCCACTAATTCACCATTTAATTGCCTCTTATGACAGGGATACCAACCTTACCCCACTATTCTGGTCTTGAGCTACGGTTACTCTATTTTAACTCCAGTCTAGTAGGATAAAAATACTTGAGCATATATCAAGTTTTATCTCTCACACCATTTCCTTTCCCAGAAGAAATAAAACTTGAACATACATGACACAAATTTTATCTATACTAATATTATAAAGAGGAAACATTTGTTTGTAATGTTTTTATACAAAAACTACTGGACCGATTTCAAAAATTCTTTCACTATTAGAAAGCTGCATCTTCACTGGGCGACATAGGCTATATAATATTACTAGGTGTAAACGAAACTATTGTTATGTCTAATTCTACGCGAGCGAAACTGCGGGCGTCTACTATCCTAACATAAAATTCATCATATCGCATGAATTGTTTCAGCGACTGTCGACTGTCGACTCTGCTAGTACCTAACGGACGAATTTGTCGACAAGATATTTCGTGGCGAGGGTCGTTGATTCGTAGATTACTACAATTACAGGAAGTGCACGGTTGTGAATTGACACAGCATACGTTCCACTGTTTTTTATTGCTTACCAGCAGTATGCAACAAGGATCTCCCGTGTGACTTCAAAGAACGGAGCGTCGCGTCGTCGCCTACCCTGCTTCAGTGTGGATCAATAAAGTGGTGCAAAATATGGTCGTTACGGGCACCCTTGATTCTGTCTATATAAAAAGATTTTTTAGCACGGAGTTTGGATTATATCCCATATTACATGGGACGTATGTACTTAGTATAACATCATTGGTGATTCGGAACGATACGTCTATTTACATGCCTCTGCCTACCACTTCGGGGAAATAAATATCGATGTAAATAAAATACTATCATCATATTAATCACAAACTTTTTTTTTAATAGCTATTCAAAGGGGGAACGCTGCCAGTATCTTCGGAACCTTGCCTAAAGGGACTGCTTTTAATGATATATTTTGGTAATTATTTTTTTGTAGGTTTTATTTTTAAGGTTTTTTTTTTTAGTTTTAAGTTAATTAATTAGTAAATAATTTACTTTTAGATTTTAATTATGTTCTAAATAATATATTATGTTATAGCCTAATAAATAAGTCGTACTTTTTAGTTACCGAACGTTAACTAATCTCTTAGTTAACGTTAATAATCAATGGGCTGTCCTTAAGAGATTTTTAGTTCCTGATCATAAGGAATTAATGCCTTAACCAGTGGGTAGTCTTCCATCCATGAAACCCCAACTGGAATGCAGCGTCTTTATTAGCAATGGAGTCTTATCGTGTCATCATGAAGCTTGCTGGGGATGATAAAAGCTGTGATGGTGGTGTGTATGTAGAATTCCCTCAGAAGTGACGCTGCACTAAACGCCCAACTCAATTGGGTCTGATTAAAAACGCTATTTTTAATGCGAGCGAATTAATCACTCTATTTCCAGCGCCGGGAACATTGAAACTAATTGCCACACGCTTCGAACTGGCCACTCGTTTATGTTGCCCGGCTAGTATAAGCCATAGTATAAGCCATACGGTAGGGTAAATGTACGTTCTAGCCTACGGTAGCGGAATTATTGACATGAGAGCCTGACATGACATTATTATTTATAGGACGGGGGTGTGGGCAGTTATGCCCACAAGCCACTGCGACCTAAAGAGATCTATTGTAGCTACTGACATGACATGGTTAGTTTGATCATACTTCACCACAAAGTGCCATCGTTTTTGCGTTTTTGTAGACTAATTGGACTAATCATGCCAGTCCCTAATTGAGTCTTGTTCAAAGTCAGTCACAGTTGTCATGGGCGGCAGCGGATGCCTGGTGCTGCAAGCTCGTTTGCTATCTTGTATCCATAAAAAAAAGTTTGTTCGAGACAAATTAGTGAAGATGTAAGTGTGATGGGTAGCCATCTGACCGCTATTTCACTTATGCGACACTAATGCGACATTGCCATATAAGATTCTAGTCTAAAGACGAATATACTTACTGTCTTTCTCTATAATCAATTTTATTTAATTTCATCTCGTTAACTTGAGTTGACACTATAAATAAATTACAAACATGAGAAAGTATTGTGCCCGAAGTCGGGAAACCCTCTTCTCAATCATCCGCCAAGATCCCTCCCGATTCACATTCATAATTAATATCTGTATAATAAATTACTTCAAACTTATACCCAAAGTTTACAATCCCTGCTCCTTTCATTATGATCTCGTTCAGACGATTGAATGCTAATAATAAATCACAAACGCAACATTGTTGCAGAACCCTGAACTGGGATGAGAACGATGAAAGATCACGTCTCGTATGGCTTAGCATGATTCACTGGCGGTTTGCAGACGACACCCGCGCTTGTCTAATTGCGGAATCGAATACCAAATTGTATTCGTTACAAATCGATATCCAAAATAAAATGAATCGATATAACTTTTCAATATGATTTTTTTTTAGTAAAAGGTTTAGGAATTTTTCAGATTTTCAATTTTAGGAATTTTTCAGGTTATGTTCTACATTAAAGATTTGGGAGGAAAAAATGAATAATTCCTAGAATTTTTTCTTCTATACAACCATATTTTTTGTTTGCTTTTATCGATTTTGGGAAAAAATTGTATGGGGCCTTTAACTTTTGTTCGGGTGCTCCTGGGCATTGAACTACTACTTATTATTGAATCTTCAAATCAATGGTTTGTGGTACCAGGTTTTTATAGATAAAAAATATCAATCGAATAAACAGCACTTCATCCTGTTGTAACTTTAAACAAGACTCAGGAGATCAGACCGGGACAGTAAATCCAATTATCAATGATGTCAAAAACAACATGAGTTGGATAGGTCGGTAGGTAGTAGAAAATTTAAGCCTTTTTTTTATACACAGACACACATTTCACCCCCGGGGTATCCCTGTGTTGCGGGTGACGGATATACAAAGAAATAACACAATTTAACATCCATGACCCACGTTTTTCTGTGAAATAACTCAGGGTTGCGACCGCCACGGAGTCGAGACAAAGATCCCGGTCGTGGCAGTAGCATAGTCACCATAGGAGCTAATGAGAGTAGTTGGTTGATATTGTCATGCGATAGGAAATAACCACAAAAAGAACAGTATTTTAACACGTCAAACAAATTAGAAAACAGTTTCAAAAACGCTCATTCGAACCACGCTCAACTAACAATGTTAAAACAGTAGTTTTCATAGTACTTAATCAAGTAGTATTATTTCGGACATCGGTTAGACATGCCATTGAAAATTAGCTTCACAATGCACTGAAGGAATTCTACGTCCGGGACATTTGACAAAACGTGCTGCGGCTGATAAACTTATTTGAACGTCTTATCATACAGTATTTATAGATCAATTTGGCTTGTGAACAGTATGGGAGATGGCAGTAAGAGTAGCGATTAAATTAGCTGCACTAAAGGTGCGCCCATATTTATCATGTCGTACCAAACAAATTGTTCTGGCGGTTGCATTTGGAATCCAACAAGGCAGCTAATGGCTCAGAAAATGTATTTGCCGGATATCTGGTACCTACCTTGCCTATTATCCCCCACGTTCCTGTTTTAACAGGAATACATTTGCAGGATCCAGAGAAATTATAGTCTCGCTGTTAATTTACTATTTTGCTGCAGTTTTGTCAGTGTTCTCGTTGTTAATTTCTTAGATACAATTACTTCGCTGCAATCCATAGACGTTAGCGGACCCATAGTTAGAGCTGCGGGAGGTCTAGCGTATGCTTCACCACGCTGCTCCAAAGCAGATTTGTGGAGGGGTTAGTGGCCAACCCAGTGTCGAATGTCCTTAAGCGACCCGAAGGTCTTCTACAAGGCTTGACGACTGTTTCCACCATTGAAAACAAATGGGGCCGACAGTATTACGTGCCAACGGTATAATCTAGATATACGAAGAATAGAAGTGATTACAATTTGAGGAACAAAGCGGACTTATTGTTATCTCCGAGTTCTGAGTTTCGACTCAACTCTTATACCTACACTACTGACGCTACGTCATACTGAAACATGTTTATTGCATAAAACGGGTACGAAGCTATCTTCGTCGCCCGCTAATGAGCATAATAAAGCTCGAGTACTAACCACATGTTCGAGTAATTGTACTATGCTTGTACCTACCGTAATTCTGCAGATGGGTCACGTGACGTGATAATTGGAATGACAGGAAAAGTCAGTAGAATACGGGCTGGATCAAACATCAATTGATATTTAAAAAAAAGTTTCTTTGTGCATAATTTCATGTGAAAATGTATTTGATTATGTATTTAATATCATGTATGTGCTTATATATTAAATAAAGAAATAAATGTTTCGTGATTGAATATAATCATATTACGAAAACCAATGAAAACTACCTTGCTGTAAAATTAATAGGTGGTAACAGTTCTGTTCATACCAATAATAGATAGACCGTTGCGAACAATGCTTCCGATCAGTGTAATTAGATGTTTCCTTTGACATTCGTGACAGTCTGGAACTAAGATTGGAATAAAACTTTTTGAATAATAAACAAACGTTTAATTAACCAAAATTTTTTTTATTTTTAAAAAAAGCTTAAATTATATATTTTTTTTATTTACTTTCCTGCATTGTCATCGGAACCAAATATGTGTGCCAAATTTCAGCTCGATAGCTTCAGTGGAAGTGGGTGAAATATTGATTGCAAGATTCCAGGACATACATACATACATACATACTGAAGTTAAATAAAAGCTTTTAAAAACACCATGGTTTTTTAAGTAGATAAACGTACTAAAATTAAGATATTTGTTATAGCGTCAACTCTGTGAACCGGCGGTAGATAAAAAATTTAATAACGTTCATTAAGAAAAATAAATTAACCTGAATTACGACTGCGGGTTCCGCAAAAAAATCATCCATTTCCTTTTTTTCTTTTTTCGAATTTGACGACTTCACTTGAAAATCATACGTTTAATTAGAACTTTTTTTTTTAAATGAGATTTTATTTAAATTTCTAAAAACTAACCAGGATTCCTTGTGCTACAGCCAGAAATATACATAACACCCAATATACTTAAAATCCTTTCGGCCGGGATATGAGTAGACTCCTCTAGCTAGCTCTTGGGTAATCAATTAATTAGACTTGTCAATAATATTTATAGATACAGTTTTAAAGGCAGATGTGATTTAAATTAAATTTATGTAAAAAAACGATAAAATAAACATGACGACATTAGAATAATTGTCATTTTAATCATTTCGTGCAAAATTTGCACGTTAGTAATTTCAACAATCTGTCAGGCTCCATATATTTGCAACACCTGTGCTTTTAAAGTATCAGCTGCTGGCAATTTTTTTTTATTAGTCTCACGAGCATGTTCCTAGTTTTTAATTTTGGCTAATTAATTGAAATAAGCAGCCGTAAGATGCCAATCACAGGCTTTATGACAGTTCTTAAAGATAACCTCCATTTTGTAATTCCGTGTGATCGTAACTTCCAAACGGATGAACCGATTTTGATATAGTTTTTGGACGGAATCCTCGAGTCCTCTTTAGGCAATAATCTATTAAGAATTGGAAATAAATTAAAAATAAAACAACATAGTATATAATATTAGATAAAGGATAAATAAACAAATTTAACAGTAAGAAGTACCCAAACATATTCAGAATGTATTACATTTATAAACGACAAAGGTGTTTAATTTATAAAGTCTTATAGGCAGAGAGAACTAAGTTATCAGTAAATATGAGACTCATCTCGATACTGGCAGCAACGTAATTGATAGACACTAGAGCGTGGAACGTTAGATGGGTGGTGACCATTAATATTTATGTCAGTAATTCTAGGTTTTTGTATTTTATGGAGGTATCTAAGCGGATAATTATTAGATAAGTCCTAGATGACGCATTTATAATGACGTGTTCAGACTATTTTCTTACGACTGAAAATAGTCTTAGTAGTCTTTAATATAAGGATCGTTTGACTCAACGATGCCAAGAATTGGTTTCTTTGTTGGGTGTCATGATAAAACTGTATTTATGTATTTTATCCCATTATTAACTTAGTTTATTAACTATGTATTTTGTATCAAATAGTAATAATTTGAAAAGTAGGTGTACGATGTTATATTTTTCTAGACCCAATGAATGACGTTTACGCTGACTCTCCATTGAGACCGGAACTGGCTTTGCTGACCGTATGCTCTCCGTATGGAGTGCAATTTATCTGTCAAATAGTGACGTATTGGCGGGTGAGTTACAGTGAGTTGGGTACTTACGTCTATTGTGAGAATCTTTAAGGGGAATTTCCAGTTTTTGAAACTAAATGCAACTTTTCTCAGTATTGATTAACAGACGTTTATGAAGCCCTACAGAATAGAATAGAATATGTAATAGGAATATGTTTATTTGTAAAATAGTACAACACTGATTTTCAGTGCATCCTCTGCTGTCGAGTAGTAAAACAGAATCTGTTTATGAACTGAACTAGAATAGAAATTGCGATTGCGAACAACATACATACAACTTCTCCCTTACTTAGCCCAGATTTCTTGCTTACAATTCTCATCAAATTCAAAATCAAAATTCTCATTATTGACATAAATTTAAGTATTAAGAGGATATCAGTCGACCGTCACTTTTGAAGAATAGGTTTTTACCAAAAATATTGCCGTCGCGCTGAGCCCCTTAGCGTGCGATAGAGAGAAGTGGAGTCTCGAACTGATTTTACCTACGTAAAATTAAGAAAATCGTCCTTTCGTAATCCCCTGTTTCCTCCTCGAAATCTAGACCGATTTCAATATTTCTTTCAGTTAAAATGTAGAACAGGGTCTAAGCTATGCCCGTACGTTTGCTTTTTTGGGATATGTTAGTAATTACTAGTTTGCTTGATGTTTGAAAATGTATGTAAAAAAAGTCGATTTTTTTTATTTTAAAAGATTTTTTTTCTCTTCTATTAATCAAATTATGAAAAAAAAAAAAAACGTACAGTCATGGCAGAGGTACGTATAAATCGTATGGTATTTTTTTCTCTTCTGTAACTTCTTTATCCTAGGAGGAAACAGGGGACTACGTTTGTATGGAAAAAGTGTCGACTTGTTCGCTTGTGATATCCTCTTAAAGCTCTTAATTGTTTTTATTTGGCAATCCATTATTTGACTTTTTCCGACATTTTCAACAATTTGTCGTCATATTTCAACCAATTTACACAATAATACCAATAATACACATACCTAAACCTTCCTCATGAATCACTGTCTTTTGGTGAAAATCTGTTCAATCGTTTTTAATTTGATCGCAATACACACTTTTCACAGACTTTGTTTTATAGTATACTAGTGGACGCCCGCAGCTTCGCTCGTGTAATTAGACATAACAATAGTTTCGTTTACACCTAGTAACATTATATAGCCTATGTCTCTCAGTGAAGATGCTTTCTAATAGTAAAAGAATTTTTGAAATCGGTCCATTAGTTTTTGTGTGAAAACATTACGAACAAATCTTTCCTCTTTATAATATTAGTACCTATAGATATTGATGATGACGTACCGATGACACCATTGCTAGCATACCATAAAAATTTGCAAACATTCCCAGCAGGCCAAAGCATGGGTTGTACTAATTCATCATAGACCCCGCCCTTGGAGACGTGGCGGGCGTCGCGTCGCCTCAATCGCGGTCCCCAAGCCCACTTAGTAATCACTTAGGATGCCATTACGACGAAGGGATGAGCTGCTTATGGTTTTGCCAGGCTCTAACGGGTGTGGCTCGGAACATTCCATATAATGATTACGATTATTTTGCAGCAATACACCAAATACATATGACCGTTCAGGGGATGCAGTATCATTTCTACCATGATTTTATTGTTTACAAAGCAATTGTGTTCCGGTTGGAAAGATGACATTTTAAATTAAGGCTGGGAATAGACTTTTCTCGTGCCATAGGTACATACTCGGACGTCCGATCCGACCATCGGATCGTATGTGTATTTAGTATTCAAACAAATGTATGCCACGAGTGCCTTCCGATTGTCTGATCAGACTATCGAATCCGACTATCGGAGAGAAAAATCGGAAATCAGTATTTTTGAACCGCTCGCGTGATCGCTCGACGGCAACTCATATCTCGCTCGACTGGAATTCCGTATTTTTAAATCACTACAATGTAACAAGAGGTATTAAACACTCGATTGGCTTGCCAAGAGATACACTAAGTAGTACGGTATCAGCGGTATCGGTATCAAGCGGTTAATGGTTACCGCATAAAATAGATACCCTGTTATCGACTTGTATCGAGACTTTACTACTACTTACACAGGCTACAAGGCAGACTGATCTTGTGACCGACTGTTGTGAAGTGACTTACATAATCATTAGTGGATTTTTTTTAAATTATTTTAATAATGACTAGGTAGAACATAAGCCACTAAAACCTAAAATTTTACATAGTAAACAGTAGGTAACCGAACCTGGAACTCGGAAATCATATGTCAGCGTCACTAACCAATAAGTCTCGACGTTGAATGTTTGTAGATAATGGAATAGTTTAATTAAGAGCCAGGAATGTAACGAAGTTACCAGCTAAACGAGGTTAACTGGCATCAATAAGTCAAGAGAATTCAAAATAATGCTAAACTTCTCGTGAGTGGGAAAGCCTTATCAGATTGGCTGTCCAATCATCATTTAAAAGCAGTGAGAAGAAATGTAAATACTAAAACAACTCAGATCTCAAACAGCACGATTCTTCTTAACTAATTAAAACGACACAGACTAATGTTTTTTTAATAACCTCACCATGGGACTAGCCCGTTGCAATTATTTTAATGCACACGAGTCTAATCTGACAACAACGTTACATACAATTAGTCGAATTAAACCTTAGGAAAGTATTTATAGAGCTTTATTTTCGGAAAACACAATATAATTTGGTATTTGTGTTGTTAGGTTGGACATTGCTGTATCGTGAGAGACGAAGCGATATGCGACAGTATTAGAATAATTTGAATAAAGGATTTCTTTATTTCAATAATATAGTTATGATGAACGGATGTAATGTATGAAAAATAAAGCATGCTTTGGAGGAAATATATAGGATATATGCTGTTTGTTTGCTATGTTGCAAGGCCTAGAAGACATACATACCCACTTTAGAAACAAAGTATTAAGGGTTACCATTAAGTACAAACAACAAAATAAATTAAACAAAAATGTGAAAACCAGATTAGTTTTTCGAAACTAAAATCAACTTTGTTTTTTTTTTTAAGTAACAAACTAAAGTTTATTATTATTGTTTTATTGTATTAACTAGATAAAAAAAAGAATACCTCATTGGTTTTGTAGTAAGTAGCCAGCATGACTTGTATGCAAGAGGTCCTCCGTTTTATATCACCTAACCATAACTGGTGAAAAATAATACACCTAGTATTACACACCGCTGCCCTACCTTAGACCCCACGCATGTGGGAAGTAGTCATGATTTTATGTCGCTTTTTTTTTTTAATTTCTTTTGCCCAACATTTCATGTTATTTTATTCGCTAGCATTCTCTCGTCATTGTTGAAGCAAGTCCCTTGCCGTTTAATTTATTTCGTTTTCTAATTTGTGGAGTACTATCGTATTTCTGACTACTGATGGGAACCGGGCTCTAGTCATGCCATTCGTTCTGTCGTGATCAAATACAAATGTATTGCCGGACAGACTAATCAAGTTTGAATTTAGAAAGTTTGGAGTACAGTTAGGGCCATTAATAAATATGTCGTGATGGTTTTGTGCTTTCGTGTCTTGGCTAGTCTTGTCCTGGTGCTGTAGACATTTCCGTGACCGATTGGTCAGTGACCCTGACTACGGAGATGTTGGTCCTATGTTCAGATAATTATTTGGCATTGTTGATCTCGGTATTACCCGAAATACTGATATGAAAATGCTGATGATGGATGGTGATGATTACTCTAGGTCGCCCTCCGACAAAGTGGACAGACGGCCTAAACAAGACAGCGCGAAACCGCTGGATTCAGAAGGCACAGGACTGGTCGGAATGGTGTCGTTTAGGAGAGGCCTAAGTCCAGCAGTGGACCTCAAAAGGCTGATGGATGGATGCATGGATTTCTCTCGTAATCATTCTTTCAAACATTTTGTTCGTATGACATATTGTAACTCGATTATAGGTACATATTAATGATCATTCATAGTAAGCCTTTGAGCATATTTGCTTGCATATTGACCTGAAGTTACGGGAACACTGTCACGATAGACTTTCTATAGTCTTACTATCACTATCACCTATATTTTCCACGACGTTCAAAATTTTCTAACTTATTATCAAAATGTCGTCACGCCTTATACTAGCAAATGTTTCCCATTTTAAACACGCTTTGAACAATCTTTACGGTCTTATGACCAGTCACGTGAGCAGAGGCGTATCGTTACGCCCACATTCATACTTTATTAGCCTCTTCGTTAAAGATCAACTTGTGATCCAGCGCAGAGATTAGGGTAATTTAAGAACGGTCTGTAAAATGGTGCAAGATAGACGGCATCAATTGCCTTCAAATGTCGCTATCAAACGTTGTACGTTTGGTCGTAAAGTTCTAGTAGATTTTGTCATCGCTGAAACCTCTCGCCAATGCATACATCTAATTAATGTCATCTTTATAAGTCATAGCAAGCTGGTAACAGTGTTTGCTGTAGAATAGTGCACTGGAAGACTGATGCTAGTCTTCTGCAATGTTTCCCGAGGCAGACGGACGGACAGAAGTACGGAGCCACGTTTTCATTCTTCGCCAAAGCCTCAGGAAGATCTATAACGGTATTATTCCGATAAGGGGTATAACCTATGAAATTGAAGATTTAACTCTCACGAAAATGTTTTCAGTTTTAAGTCATAAAGCGCTTACATTTGGCTTATATGCTTTTAATTTTTCGACTGTGCAATATTTAAAATTCTGTCAGATATTTAAGAGGTAACACATACTTACCAATCTATCACACTGGTCGAGGTAAAGTGATTGGAATTAATGTTGATTTAAAGTGGTCATTTATCACGAGCTCTGTGGCTTCCAAGAGCACTTAAGCATCTCCAAGCTATTATCATGTGAGACACCGCCTATATCTATTCTTTACCACATATCTTACCAACATCTTATGCAAACGAATTTGTTTATACTTAATTAAAAATACCAGAAAACCACAATTCATGTAAAGGTTGGCTATAAATATCGAAATTAAAAGGAACTTTAAAGTCTTTGGCTGTTAATCATTCATAATTTAGTTTTTTTTCGAAAAATTATTAATTTAGTTCAAATGCTGTTCAATAATTGACTTGATATTAGTTTGGGCCTAAGGATTGCATTTACGTCTAGATATACAGCTGGTGTATACACACACCTTAGCAAGTTTAAGTTACCGAGGTATACCCGGAACCCGGTTAAAAATTATTGTCTGTGTTGCTATTACCGGTACGTTGTCAGGTGGTAGTGCATCCTAGGTTTATAAAGTACGCTTTCGCAAGCTGTTAAAATTGCACGCTCATCGCATCCTAAGTGTATAAAGTACCTACGCTGTCGTAAGCTATTAAAATTGCACGCTCATCGCATCCTAAGTGTATAAAGTACGCTGTCGTAAGCTGTTAAAATTGGACGTTCATCGCATCTTAAGTGTATAAAGTACGCTGTCGCAAGCTGTTAAAATTGCACGCTCATCGCATCCTAAGTGTATAAAGTACCTACGCTGTCGTAAGCTATTAAAATTGCACGCTCATCGCATCCTAAGTGTATAAAGTACGCTGTCGTAAGCTGTTAAAATTGGACGTTCATCGCATCATAAGTGTATGAAGTACGCTGTCGTAAGCTGTTAAAATTAGACGATCATCGCATCATCTATATATATAAAAGGAGAAGGTGACTGACTGACTGACTGACTGACTGACTGACTGACTGACATATCAACGCAGGGCCTAAACTATAAGGGCTAGAAACTTGAAATTTTGCATAGGGGTTCCTTTTATAACGTAGGGGAGCACTAAGAAAGGATTTTTGAAAATTCATCACCTAAAGGGGTAAAACGGGGGTGCAAACTTAGTATGAAACTTTGCCGTTTTTGAAGTCGTTAGACGGGTAGACGTCGTTAATGGGTCTAATTCTACGCGAGCGAAGCTGCGGGCGTCCACTAGTAAGTGTATAAAGTACGCTGTCGTAAGCTGTTAAAAAATGTCGTATTTCGCTGTGACCGTACCTGTCACTCTACAGTAGACTGAAGTTTCGACATGAAAAGCCGGGAACATTACCATTGCAAGCGCCGCGCTAACGATCTGTTAATCTACAGATACGTCATAAACAAATCATACGACAGTAAACCTCTCTATAACTTTACACTCGCGAAGAAAACGTATAGCATAACCGACATGCCATTAATTCTAGAACCTTCTTACCACACGAGCCCATACACTGCTAGGCCAAGTTTCGATGGATGGTACCTAAAGAAGAAGCGCAGTATACGACCAGCCATTATTTTGTGGTTTACCTACTGATGGGATCCTATTTTATGAGCTGCGTGCCTGGAGTCGGTTACCTGTCGCGAAATTGCCTCTTTTGTCCTGTGGGAGACACTAGTCGCCAGAGAAAATTATTAACTTTTAACTTTTATATAAATATATAACTTGAAAATTGTGAATTTTCAACTTGATTCAAAAGTCTTTAGGTTGTCTTAAGCCTCCTATCTTTTTAGGCTTCTAAAAGTTTTTTGTTAACTGACTGTTTGGAACTGGAATCAACAACTTATGGAGTTTAAGAACATACTTCTTTGTATTAAACAGTAAGCGTACATAAATGTGCATATAATATGTATTTATTTATTAGAAAAACTTTATGTAGTGATGAAGAAAAAACAAGTAGGTACAGGTACAGCTTTCTTGAATACAATTCATTTTGGAATCAAATGCAATATCTGTCTATTTTTATTAATCTTTCTTTCCATTTTTAGCGTGTGTACGCGAGATTTTTATGGAAGATTAAAAGTCTTGCATCGCGATCCATGTCCACACCGTTTAGTCAACTCTGTCGCTAAAAGTGTAAGAAAACACGTTTCTTAGTCAATGGGGGTAAAAACTTAAAAACAAGTCTCCTTTACAGAAATCTATATTAAAGCCTATTAAGGACTAAAGCCCTTATGAGCTATCCAAGTGCCTATTTCTTATCATTGATGCAAAAGCGATGCGTATTTTATCGTAGGCAGCGACACAAAGAGGTTTTACCTATGTTCCCATTTCTTATAGATTTTTTTTTTCGTGGATTTTTTTAATATCTACAGATGACTATTTTGGTAAATATTATCTACTAGTGGACGCCCGCAGCTTCGGTCGCGTGGAATTAGACATAACAATAGTTTCGTTTACACCTAGTAATATTATAGTAATATTATACTAGCAACCAATTGAATGTCCCACTGTGTTATACAGTGAGAGACACTGCTCAACTAAAAGCTAGTGTCTATTTCTGAACGGTACTAAACTACAAAAAGTTAAGCCGGGCGCACACCACCGGCGATTCGCAAGTACGATCGTTGTTATTAACATTTTAAATTCACGTATTATCATAATGTGTCGATCAATATTCGAAGTTTGCTCCGGCTAGTGAGAGCTACATTTACATGCTGATTGCATCCAAGCCGGCCGATGTGTTACACTCTTTATTAGGGCGTCCACACATTCCGTGGTAACGAACGGCCCATAACTGTGGATAGAGAAATAAAACTAAGCTTGTGGTCGACGTGAATAGCATTTTTATTTGAGATAAAATTAAATGCGTGTTCCGGAGGTAGATAATCAATTATTCGTTTTAATTTAATTCAACTGATCTACAATAATAAAATTGTAATAAGTTCTTTGAAATATAGACTTAAATAACGAGATACACAACACACAACACAGGTTATGTAAAGAACGTCTCACTCAATAATTTGTGCCGCGTTCAGCTTACAGGTGCGAATAAGTTGTGTTATCTGTAAAATAGAGATCTGTTTGATGTGCAAAATGTAAAAAAGAAACAAAAACACTCATGATAACTTATTATACTTAAAAACAACACAAACGCGACTTATGGTATTGCTTATGCCGATACCAGAAGTATTTACACTTTACACTTGAGGCGAGATTTTGGAGATAGCTGGTGTTCTTGAATGTGTTTTATTCCAAAACTTTAGATACGTAAAAGAATTCTGAATAAAATTTATAGTACTATGCAGTATTTGATCCAGATGTATAACTAACTCAATACACAATAACGTTCACTTCACTGCATCGAAAAGTATGGTCGATGGTATGGTATGGTTTATTGAAATTTAAAATCCCGTTAAATTCACGAATATGGTCACCGTCCTTTTTATAGTCCATAAAATGTTGCTGGCGCGTACTTGGTGAACGGTATTCATATGTATATTTTAATAGTATTACTAGTTAAATGGTCGCAGTTAAGAGCGTTGACCATCTGAGTGGTCATCCTTTGGAGATTGTCAATTAATGGCTCAACAGATATGTTTACGAACAGTTTGAAGGACTGTGAATAGATGAGTATTATAACGTGTATTTTGGTAATTATTAAGTGTGCCTAACCTAGACCTAAACCAATACAATATAATAAGTCTATCCTGAATTTAAAGGAGAAATTAAGAAGTGTTGCGAACAAACTACTGCATTAACTTTTTAAGTACATTTATAAATAATTTAACCGTCTCATGTCAATTATATTGATGAAAATATTATGTATGTACAAAAAAATATTAATATGTTTGTGAAAAAACGATAAAAACAATTGGTGCGAAGTATCTCCAGCTCCATTTTAAGCTCATTAATATTGTACCTTGATCAAGAAAAAATAATAATACGTAATATAAAAAAATAACGAAAGAATACGCTTTTGTACATGACTGAAGATTTAAGTTACTGCATTATGATTGATACTTCGTTAATTATAAGTAATTTGAAACTACTATTAGCGTAGCGTTCAGGCAGCAAATTAACATTTAAATACCTATTTTTTAATTATCTCATCATAATCTATGCTTTTAGATCATATAAAAAGCGTTCCATTGCGGATTGTCTTCTCATCTAGATTGCACTTTTTCAATTATCTTTTTATATCCTCCTAATGAGTCAAGCTAAAAGGCAATTAGCTCCAACTCAGAAATCTAGACAATTTTAACAATCAGTCTTAGTTACCAGGCTACTGTCTTACGCTGAGCGAGCAATAGAGAAGATATTGCTCGTATTCGACGCTCAATTAATCTCGCGAAATAATATTTTTTAACGATTATTCTTTTATTTTCCTCACATAGCAACATGATCTCCTAGACTACTTATACTCAAGTCAAAGTCAAAGTCAAATAATTTATCTCGCTATGAGGTGATTAGACACGCTTAACGAAAGTCTAGGTAACTACAAACTACTAACTACTTTTTCTATCTACTACTTGTACTATTATTCTGTGCTACTACTCTTTCTATCTCCTTGATCTGGCAACATTTCGCGGTAGAATTTCGATGATTGGCAGTCGGCCATAGTTTTAGAAACACATTAAACACACTTCACGAAATCTCTATTACATACTTATTTTAATTTATTTCTAAACACAGTTAATTTAATTATATACCTTAAATATTAAAACGTGCTAAAAAGATTTACTACCGACTTGTTTCTTGCCAATGGTTGTGACACTTGTGATGTGACCTGCCTAAAAATTCCTTTTTTCTTAGTTAAAGATCAGTAAGCTGTATAACTTTCTGTATGGAGGTTGAAATAGGTAAATTGATAACGCCTCTTTTTAGGGTTCCGTACCCAAAGGGTAAAACGGGACCCTATTACTAAGACTTCGCTGTCCGTCTGTGACATGTACCGTGTTAGACAGTTGAAATTTCAGAGATGACGTATTTATGTTGCCGCTATAACAACAATTAAAACATAAAAAATAACAACATAAGGTTGGCTCCCATACAACAGATTGATTTTTTTCCCGTTTTTATACAAAATGGTACGGAACCCTTCGTGAGCGAGTCCGACTCGCACTTGGCAGGTATATCATGGTAACTGCACTGTTATTTCAGTAATGATGAGTATTTTATAACTCCCTGGGTTATCGAAACCAGAGCATTGGTGAAGCATGTCCTTAATAATTCAAATTGAGCGCAAATAATCCAAACGAACAAACGAAATTAGATGATTGAGAGTCAGATCGTTCGATTTCCATTAGGTAATTAATTTATCGATTATCCGAATGAGTAATCGATTGTCTAACTGATTCTCCGTTCCAGTTTAATGGTATCGATCATCGGTTTTTAATTGCAGGAGAATGATGTAGTGAATTGTGACATTTCATACTAATGTTATATGGTTTAATTTCCTTTTTTAAGTAACTGAACATGGAAAATGTTTGTTCACAATTTCATGTTCCAATAACAGAAATAGCTTTGCAGTTGATTAAAATTGATTTGGCTTCGTGATATTTTTAAATCAATCAGACTTAATTTCAACATTTCTAGTGATGATGAAAATGACATTTTACTGTAAAAAGTAGTGCACTTACGTTGACAAGCGGCGCGGGAACGTAGGCAGGAGCGGAGCGTACTGGAGATGAATGAACTCCTGTTGAACATTTCACGTATAATTATAAAAATAATTAAGTCATAAATGCATTCTGAGGTGTTATTGCTAGTATCTTTTAGAATCCCTATTAATCTAATATTGTAATCGATATTAATCCCTAATTTAACTACTAGTAATACTAAGGGAAAACACTACTTTATAGACTGAAATAAGCTTTTTTATGGATCTAAGATATAAATAACACGAATCACTGGTATTTTAAAAATCAGTGACAGCAGCCTGCGCATACTGTCCTTGCCCCATCGAATTGATAGAAACTCTGGGGTGACAGCGCCTTAATCCACGGCAACGTATAACAGCACACAGAGCGACATAAAACCGCTACGCAAGGCTACTATACTCGCACCCTTGCTTTCGGCATGATCGAGCACAGAATTAATAGAAAACTGTTCTCAGAATTGTGCCTTATTCAATCAAGGAAAACTACGTATATCTACTCTTAAGTAGATACTCTAGGTAATATAGCTAACGGGATGTACAAGTGTGAGCGCGAGAGGCCGGCAGAAAGAAGAATTAAATGTAACTGCTTTAACGGTGAAAATATCACGAGGAAGCTTGTATGACTGAGAGTTGTCCTTAGCATAACATCTAAACATTTTTTGAAGTGAAACTTCTTTGGAATCGGTGTGATTTCAAACTCGATGAAACGAAAAAATTAGTCCATAGAGACACAAACACATAAATGTATAGGATTCAGCCGGCGAGAGAATGAGATATAACACATTAGACGTTCAGTACTGGACAGCAGAGATTATGTTTTTTTTTTTTTCAGAAGTTTCACTTCTACCATGTGTGTACACGCACACACTTTTTTTTTTAATTTCTTACATCTAACATTACAGGCCTTGTCCAATGCGCAATAACATCCAAACATACAACATTTCACATTTATAATATTAGTAGGATAGTGAATTAGGATTGACCTAACACTTGGGGCAAGACTGACACTTTGAAATATCTATTTCATTTCTCATTAATATGTCGGTTACGGTAAACTCTTTGTTACTTGAAATTTGTAAAATGGGGATATGTATTTATCAATTTAAAATTTAAAATTTCCCAGCAATTTAAACGTGCGATGTTAATAATATCTTCAGGTGTTCGAACCTAAAACCCAAAACACGATCAGAACCACTAACTAACGTCTCAATGTCGCAATATTTATAACCATTTATTATTTTGTAAAAATTCAGTAAGTACATAGTGATAGTAATTCTAATGAAATTCGGCGATGATAACATGAGGTATGCTAAGGCTTTGATTTACGAGCTGGCCTTAATTAAGGGCACGGGGTAGGCGAGAGTTCATTAATATGCATACTTTAGTTCGTTTGGTGCCGACTTTTCATGCGTGTCACGCCCGCCTTATATTTTTCGTTAATTGAGTTGTCATCCATATAAATCGTTGGGGTTCCGTACGGCAGAGTTGGAATCATGTTGACTGTGCTCCGAGTTGGAACGAAGTTTTTATACGCGGCTTGCTAGGGCATAACTGGAGGAAATCGTGAGGTACATGAAAAGCCCCATGCACCTTTCATTACCTGTGTTTCTAATCTATATTTATCTATACTAATATTATAAAGAGGAAACATTTGTTTGTAACGTTTTCACACAAAATCTACTGGACCGATTTCAAAAATTCATTTACTTAGTGCAATAGATAGGCTTTAATATTACTAGGTGTACGAGTAACTGTCAAAAAAAAAAAACAAAAATCAAAAATATTTTATTATAAGTAAAATGTTTAAGAAATTATAAGTTTATGAAATGATTTAATAAGTAAAACATACATGAAATTATATGATCCAATCAATTAAGCAGACAATAATAAAATAATACATTTCACCAAAACGGGCCCCGCTCAGCATTATGCCGGAGACAACCAACGCTGGTCTTCCGCAGGACCCACTTGGTGATGCTACGGAGTTCCACCAGTAGGTTCAGTACATATTCTACTTAAATATACGGTACCTAATAATAATAAAATTTTACTAAGGAAAGAAAAAGGAAATTAATAATTACTTATGTGGTTTATTTAAATTAATTAAATTAAATAGCACTTGTAGAAGAACAGTCAAGACATGACTGTTCTTCCATTCTTTGGCGATTAAGAATAAATTCTTTATGTTTTACTTTAAACACACGAAATTTTTTCAGATTCCTTATCGCAGGACGTTAAATTGTGTTTACTTCTGAGTGTAAAAATAAACCGTAACATAGCGCAATCATATTTCTTGCTTATTTAAAGGAATGAGTTACAAGTCACATATTATTCCATAGAAACAATAATTGTAATACGTCAAAAGTTAACCAGAAAATCTGTTATGAACTCAATTCTAAATATATAACCTAGATACCGTTTTACAATTTACATTAAATATGATATACAAATTCCTTTATATACATATGTACATGTATATTTATAACTGCTTATTGCAGGATATTAATATTTTATACATTAACTATTGATTTATATGGTAGCTACAAGTCCCCTGCAGCAAACAACAAACCGAGCAATTGTTTTCATAGAAACTATCCACAAGATCGTATCGCTGCAACAAGCGATACGATAATAACAAGGCCACCGTGATACTCTAATCCGTAGCGGGATTGTCTACACTTGTCAAATCCTATTCGGAATAATTCGGATTAGATTGGCCAGAATGAGAACGGCCTGTGAATGTTCCAATTTCTTCTACGGTTTAAACATGCAGATAATTGTAAATGCATATGAATTTTGGTCAATTTTATATGTATATTCGTATTATATAATATCAATAGATTTTAAATATAAATATTTTTTTAAATTTGAAATTGTTTCCGTCTGCCACATTTTTCTCACCTCGGGTCAACTGGCAGAGAATGCCTACCGGCTCCTACCGGCATTAAGTCCGCCCTTTGTTAAGCCCTTTTTTAAGGTTTACAATAAAGTTGCTATAACGGTATACTTCAGTTCGGTTGCTTCTTCTGTGTGAAGTGGGAAGTCTTAGACGGACACTGTCTATTTCAGAACTATTTTTTTTTAAATAAAGTTAGCGCCATAAATACAAAATTCATGACTTTCACATAGACCGTACCGTATAAGTGTATGGACTCCTTCATTAGATCTGATCAGAGATCATTAACGTCACCCGAACCACTCGCGTCCATTTAGACTTGTCAAATTACCTCACGCTCCCCGCTATCTGGATGGCGATAGCGATCGCTGAGGCTAGCACGAATTGATTTGGAAACGTGAATTAGTTAATACTGTATCTATGAAGGCTAAATAAGAGAATACTGCATCTTCAATGTAAGCATCACATAATAAGGTATGGTGAGTAGGTACACTAATTGTACCTTTAAATTTACTTTAAAAGACTACTGTAAATAACACTACTTCTGTGAGAGCAAATAAATAAAATCTTTAGCTTTATCTTTATCTTCAATGCACCTTTTATACAGACGATTACAAATCTTAATAAAACCCAGCTCCGTCACTGTCCTAAATTGCAATATACAAATTGGTTTAAACATTGTTCATCTGCCATCTTTATCTAACCTTTTAGTTTTGGGATCGTGGATAAGGCCATCAAGTACTAACCAACTTCCATCGAAAACGTGGCGATAAAACATTTCAACTATCAAACAAACTCGATAGTCATTCACGTTCGACCAATTCACCAAAGGGCTTTTGTCTGTAACTTTATTATCTCCTTGCTCCACTTTTTAGACATTCCTCGGTCGTGCAATGGATAAATCTAGTGTCCTGCAAGATTTATCCAACACTTGACGCGATCTCATTGAGATGTCTATCACCGTTTCGTCCATCAACTCGCAAAAGGAGCGGATCAAGATTATATTGTAAGCTCGCCAAGACAAACTGTTAACTGTCCGAGTACTAAGTTCAGGAATAGTATTTTAACTTGACGCGGAGACGCAAACATTCGTAGTCGGGCTTTATATGCTTACCTTAATGAGCGCTTACACTGCCCCAGGCCCTCGTATATTTAGATTTTAAAGATTTATTAAATGTACGATACCACCACCATACCACCACAACCCTTTCATTATACCACTGTTGGGCACGGGTCTCCTCTCAGAATGGGATAGATCAGGCATTAGTAGGCCAAGTTGGCCAACTGCGGATTGGCAGACTATAATGCACGATAGAAACGTCAAAACTGTTTCAAAATCCTTTTTGACATCTTGTCAATTCCAAAATTTTCTAGGTACGAGTATGTACATTATAGAGTAAATGCTTCAAGATATTAATTCGGACAGCTATTCAAACGTCCACTTTTTTGTTGCCAGTTGAAAGAGCATCCAGCCCCAATGCACGTCGAAGGGAGGCCAAAACACTACCTTTAGAATAGCGGATTAGGAAAAATCCGGTACTCCACGGACAGTTCATATGGTCACTAACATGCATTCACAGCACAGGCCTATCTCTCATTGATGCAGAATTGCTGTTAGATGCCGGAGATGGATGTCAATGGACTACTAGCTCGTGGGGCAATGGATGAGTGGTGCTATTGATAGGATATGGAACCGTTATGAGGACTGTGGAGCGCTTTACTTCTCTACTACCCAAGGTGTCAACGTTCCGACAACATTGTGGCCGCAAGAGCTGTGCTTGCGACTGCGAAACTGGAATATTATTTGGGCTGACACAAATATACTTTTTAAGACAATCAATTTACAACAGAATTTAAGATAATCAAAACCACCAATTGGACCGAAATCATAAATATCCATATACTAAATTATTATATCCATAAAATACCTAATGTACCTATATTATTAGGTAATGTTAAAGAAGACTGTTCTTGGCTCCTTATTTTATGCATCATTGAATTAAAATACTCGCTGCGACGACGTCCCACTGCTGGGCACGGTCTCCCCCACAGACGCAACCGCGGTAGGTCTAGAGCATACTCCACCACGCTGCTCCAATGCGGATTGGTGGAGGGTTTAGTGGCCAACCCAGTGTCGAATGTTCTCAAGCCACCCGAAGGTCTTCGACAAGGCTTAACGACTGTTTCCACCATTGAAAACAACCGGGACCAACGGCTTTACGTACCCTCCGAAGCACGGTAGCGTCCATGAAATTTCACCCATCCACAAACCGACCGCGCCCGTCGTTGCTTAACTCTTTCGATCACATTGAATCGAAGCGAGCCATTGGGCTATGGACGCTACATTGGAATACTAAATTGGCTACTACATTAAGGATTGAAAGACTAATGAGATATTTTATCAGATTGAAAGGGCTGGACGCGGGAAAAAAAACAGTTTAATATTTTTTTCGCGCTCAAACTTTGTTTAAATCCCATAATAATAAACACCAGATTGGAAAATATATTTTATGGAGTATTTATCAATAAGTGGTATAATAAACGCCCACGTAAAAGTTTTATGGTACTATTGTGGTGTCCAAATAAATCCCCTAATCTGAAATCTCTTTTCGACGTGGGAGGGCGGCCGTTTGACATCGATTCATTACTATAGGGCTGCAAGAGAGAGAATATTAGTGAACAAAAGGCTTATTATTAAAAAGAGAAAGACAAGTAGTGACACAAATCAGAATGACGAGTCAAAATTCCGAAGAATTCAAGATTCCTAATGACAGTCCAGTGGCTAACGAACTCACCTCTCACTCGAGCGGTCCGGGTTCAAACCCCAGCGGCACGCACCAATGACTTTTCTGTTATGAGCGATTTAAGAAATTAAATGTCACTTGCTATAACGGTGAAGGACACATCGTGAGGAAAACTGCATGCCTGAGAGTTATTCATAATGTTCTTGAAGGCATATGAAGTCTGCCAATCCGCACTTGGCCAGTGTGAAGGAATAAGGCCTAATCCCTCCTATTCTGTGAGGAGACCCGTGCCCAACAGTGAGATAAAGAAAGGGTTGTGATGATGATGATTCTATCTGTCACTGACCTATATGAAATTAAAAACAAATTTCTACGCGCTCGAAATGTTGCACATTAAATCTGATTTAAATTGTCCACCTTTTGCTTAGTTTCGCGTCAGTAGCAGCCACTTAGCGTATGTTAACAGATTCAAATGTCAAGAGATGTGCCACTTGTAAACAGGGAGTACCTACTGTAAACGTAACATAGCTATCTAACACTTTAAATTAATGTTTATCACTATTTAGTGGCGACCATTTAAGTTCTCAAGAGTATATAGCAACACATCTATGACCGCCTTGGACTCTCAGACTAACAATTAGATACTAACCAGACTACTAATAACACGAACAACAGGACTATATTTTGTCACTAACAAATAACAATTCCTACTCCTAATGGACTGACCAACTATGGTTTTTACTATCTGGAGTTGTTCAATGTTTGTCACAGTTGTCATAGGCGGCAGCGGTCGGTAAAAATACGATAGAAATATTCGAGCAGCTCGCCACATGTGTAAAGGTCACATAAATCGCGCAGGTAGAAATTCCATCCCCTAGATCAGGTGATAGAATTCCAGGGGTGTTAAACATTTGAATTCTCAATAGCAGTGAATGTTCAATGATTTGACATTTCTATCTGATGAGATTTTTTGTTTGTTACTCACTATCTGGGATCTAATTTTTTTCTTCAATGGGTAAGTAAAATCATATGTAAAATCAATGAAAAAAGAGCTTGCATCCCCACCCATTCGCTGTCACCCATGACAATCATGACTGAATTTGAAGAAGACTCAAATAGGGATGAGTGGTCCAGTTAGCTGAGAGAGTTAATTAGAACGTTAGTTGGTCAATTCGGATCACACTTGCTTTAAAAGCAATTATTACACGATAGAAATGGTACCAGGTACCGTGACGTTTAAGAAATTAAATATCACTTGCTGTAACGGTGAAGGACACATCGCGAGGAAACCTGCATGCTTGAGAGTTCATCATAATGTTTTCGAAGGCATAGTGAAATCTGCCAATCCGCACTTGGCCAGCGTGGCAGATTGGTTTTTTATAAATAAAGCATTTGTTTAAATTATAATTACAAACAAGTAGCAAAAAAGTTTATTTTATGTACGTTCAAGTAACTACGTGTATTAAATATATTTATGAACTGTCAGCAATCAAGAAAAATTGCCTTAACCCAAATGAATTGCTGATACTTTATTAATGTCAACAAGTTAAATACCTTCACTTCAAATGCTACATAATAATGCCTTATCCATTTTAATTATTTCCTAACACGCTCAATATCTATCATTAAACACATCTCAATAATTTATTGCTTTAGCGTAATGGATTTCTTAATTGCAAGTTTTTGACTTAAGTGCTTATTAATTTTATACTTAATAACTTGACCCAAGACCCCGGCGATTGTAAATGATACCATCGTAATAATGAAGGCAGCCAAAGTGAAAGGATAACATATAGTCGAAATTTAAATAATGCCAATAAAGTACTTCACGAAGCAGATATTATTACCAGTGATCGAAATTTTACCATAATTCGATTTTTTTATTTAATTTTGAACATTATTAATGTTTTACTATCTATAGCTATAAATATCCCTAGGTATAATCATAGACTAAATCCAAACCGACTTTCAAATTGACATGTGACAAATATTCATGTTAAAGACGAATAAATATGCGTGTTTTGTGTTTCCTTTAATTAATTTAATGTATTTCTAATGCATATTTATCGCTGCGACCGATAGACGTCCCACTGCTGGGTATGGGTCTCCCCCACAGACACTCCTGCGGGGGGAGGTCTAGAGACTCCACCACGCTGCTCTAATGCGGATTGGTGGAGGGGTTAGTGGCCAACCCAGTGTCGAATATTCTCAAGCCACCCGAAGGTCTTCGACAAGGCTTAACGACTGTTTCCAGCATTGAAAACAACCGGGACCGACGGCTTTACGTGCCCTCCGAAGCACGGTAGCGTATATGAAATTTTGCCACTAGCGGTCACGTATGCATATTTATACGGAGATGTAATATTTAGTTCAATCAATTTTCATTAAAAGGAGTATAAAGATTCTGCTTCACATAAATGGCATAACGACCATAATAGGTGGTGAGTCTATTACCATACACCGGACACAAATCCAGACTCCGAGCTGCTACCGGGCATTTCAAGTTAGAAAAACCTAATAGTTATTGCCCGAGCCGGGAATCAAACCCAGGGACCACTAGCTTAACAGTCGCGCTTGCGACTTCTAGACCAACGAGGTGTAGTTTAATATTAACATTTATGATTACATAAAAAAGATTGTATAAATTTATTTCTGTCTAGCTGCAGCAGTCCTCAATAGATTTCATAAAATAGATAAATATAAATACCGATAATAGAAAGGAATTATTTCCAACATATCGTCCTACAGCTCGATGAGTACCTAGTCTAAATTCAAAAATGATAAATCATTACTCTATTACTTTCTAAACTAAGAACTAATCTACTTTTGAAATGAGTATTCCTAAAATGAATTAAAGTTAAAAAATATAGCAAAACAAAAACCGTAAATGTTTTACACCCCTGGCTGCGTCAGAATCACGTAACTGACAACTTACCTATATTTGTAGCAAACCTCTTAAGTTTTAGATTCAAATTCAAAACACATTTTCTTTGTCTTCGAGTTTTTGTGACATGCATTATTGTTTCGTATACCAACTATCGGAGAACACCCATAACATAACCGTTTGACTAAAACATAAAGTTATTTTTCTTACTCGGGAAAAATGCACTGAAATGCATGTCACGACAATTTTTATTTAAATGAAATAGATAGATTAATGATTAATAATGATTTAATAAGTAGGTAGGTATTAAGTCGACTACAATCATGATAGGAAGAAAATAAAGAAAAAAGTTGTCATAATTAATTTGATCGGCTGCTATCAAACTTGTAAAGAGGTTGGATGGATGAACACTGGCTTATTTTTTTAGTGTTTCGCGTCATAAGATAACCCACCTTGTTGTATCGTTAAAAATTCATAAAGTCTATTTAAAATCTTTATCCAACTAGAGCATGGAAATGTAACCGCCACCAACTTAGCCATAGATATAGAAGTAGTTATTAAATACATAACTTATGTGGCTATAAAAAATAACGGTAAAGACACGCAGACCGTATGCATTAATATGTATCATCTACTGGAAATATACCAAAGAATCTATCCCACCTTCTTAGTTTCGAAACGAAACATAAAAAATTATTTCGTTTCTTCGAGCTATCAAACAGAACGGGAGAAAGGACATCATAGGTTTTATAGCTATTTCTATATGAATTTTTGAATAAGTATATGGCTTTATACTCTTATTATTATAAGTTACGAGTATGTATACTTTGATAAGGTTATCTAAGTAAACGACGACCCTATACAAAGTAACATCGCGTCTTTATTAAGGTGGTACAACCAAGCGACTTTATATTAGGTAATATAACATCTGATTAACAGAATTCAAGTAAGGGGTTAAACAATATTTTATTATTAAATGTATAAGCCTCGCACGGATTTAAACTTTGTATTATATTATATACTACTGTATTTATAGTCGATTTTATCGACATATTATTTATTAGTACAACAAGTGAATTATTGATCCACACACAATTTTGTTCCATAGGCAAAAAGCAAAACTTCGTTCGAACTATCGTTCCCAATCAATGCCCACATATCAATTTATTTAGATTGATTATGCATTCAGAAAAAAGACAATTTTACTGGTATTTTCTTGTTATGCATGTATTGTAAAACTAGACATTAATTTGAATTCCTTGAAACTAAAACCATTTACGCTCTACGTCTCAACTTCTTCACATACAATTCCTTAGAAGTATAATTTAATTGCACAAGGGTGCACAAGGGTGTCATTTGACCGTCAAATAATATAAATAAAATAATTACAAATAGCAAGACCCTTCACTATTTGTAAGGGGGTCAACCGACCTAATTGGTTTAATTCATCTTTGCGTCAAGAATTCAAAAAACTGTTATGCCTCCTAGAACCAATTAGATGCAATATATATAGAGAAAAACTAATAATTCTGGCAGCTTTTTCGCCCAAAAAATTAGCCTCGCTATACAGCGGGGCAACGCTGCCAGCGTTCTAGGTACAATGCCACAAGGCCTGTTTCTGGATGACATATTTATTTTGTAAATATTTCTTTTTAAATAATTCTTTGTTTTAGTTTAAGGTTTTATTGTCTTGTAAAAAAATTACTATATATAATCTACTGTGATTTAACTTTTATTTAGTGTTATAATTCTACTATTTTTATTGCTTCATTACCATTGGTTGTGTGACAATTATGGTCATCGTCTTTAAGGGTTAGTTGCATTATAATAAAAATTAAAATAAATTGCGTTGATCGATAATCTTATTAGGTAGGTATTGGCTTTTCCCGCGACTCTCCACATGTTTAAATTGTTTTCCTTACACAATTGTACTATCAACTCCTTTTCCAGAATCAAGTAACAAATTAGTTAATAATATGTAAGTATGATGATATTTGCTGCCAGGCTAAATTAACATTTGAATAGTTAAAAACTCGGGAAATTATGCAGACACTCAAGAGTGAAAATTTTGATTAAAAATGGGAATGTTATTATTTATTAGGTTATTTTTATTTTATAATTGATTCAACAATTAAATTTGAGATCTTGTAGTCGGACCATTGCTTAACCAGTTTTTTTGCAATGTTTACGAGTCCTATTTATAACTACCCCAGCTTATTTATAAAAGCAGAGTAGAAGATCCCGCATCCGCCATAAAAAATAAGATCCGTATCAACATTTTAGGCGGGGAATAAAAACTTAGTCCTGAGACAATTTGAATAAAGAAAACGACACATCCTTCCGATGCCCATAAAAAACGGCCTTTTTCTTTCAATGCGTTATTGTTTTTTTAAGCCCACGTTTAAGTACGATCATTTTAGGGTTACGACCAACGCAAGGTAACGTTACGACGCTTTCATCGACCACACAAATTATTCGACCATTCAACTCTATAATACGAAATCATTCAATGAATTTCGTGTAAGGCCGCGCGTAATTGGCGATTGTGAACAAAAAGCGGTTGGCCGTATAAGGGTGCGCGCACACCGGCCGGAGCGGGTTATAAGCACGCGACATGTGTCCGAGTACGACAAAAAAGCGACCAGTCGGTAAGCCACGACCACCGCTTGGAACGGAACTCTGACTTTTAGCGGCCTCCGACGAACCGCCGGTCCGACGAACCGCCGGTCGACCGACATAGCTGATTTTTTTGTATTAATTTAATTAGCTCATTCGCATTCTACAATTTTTCCGTTTAATAGACGGATCAGGCGTAGGGCGTCGATAGTGCAGTCATTGCAAGGCGACTCTCGCGCTCAGTGTTCAGTAGCTATAAAAATATTGACTTCAAATAGTCAATTAAAGTCTTTAGTATACAGTGAACTATTTTTGTGGTTGTTTTCTATAAAAGGCAAAATACTAGTTTCACTGAATACATCTCTTTTAATTATACTTATAACATGTTTGGAATCATCGATATCGTAATTTTAATGTCTTTGTTTGAAATTAAAAAAAACTTCATTTTAGCTTGGATATCTACAAAAGCGTGTTTAGTTTTTTCAAACGACGTTATTATCGTTTCCTAGGTCGAAGGTAATCTGCATGGACCATCTAATCCGTACTAGATAACCATAAGCCAACTAAACTTTTCTTAATCTTCACATAATAATATTTATCACAACTGAGCTTGTGACAGATACGAAAACCGGACACGGTGAAAGGGACGAAAAAAAGTATTTTTGTCTCTGCCTTTCACGTGGAATAAATAATTTGCGATCTTTTTTATCGAATGGACTTTTGCTGTATGGTCATAGAGACCTTTAAGGCGTCACCGAATAGATCATGCGATCTCGCTCTGTCTAAGTTATAGAATAATCTATAGGTATCACGTCGATGGTCTCGACACACCACACCATAATAGAGTAACACCGTCGTTATACGGTACCCTAAACTAGCTATTACTTCTGTAGTGTGGATGAAAATAATGATCCGTGACTTTGTAAAGAACTAACTGAACACGAATATGAACATCACCATTTTCGTCGAATAGCAACTTAAGGCTAATTACAAATAGTAATTAATATCATACAAGTAATTATATTTTTTATTATTTATAGTTTCAATAATATTTTTAACGCTTGAACCAAGAATATTCCATACAAGCCTACCTATCTTTGACCTTACAAGTAGACGTATCCAAGTAGTAAATAGACAGTTTTTTCTCATATATTTTATTGCAAAAGAAATGTCAAACAATAAATCAATGAAATGTTAAGTTAGTATTCTATGTGATTGGCCGAATTAAGCAAAGATGGGCGCGGTTTCTTCGTGGACGGATGACCGCAAGTGGAAAAATTTCATGTGTGCTTTCATGCTTCGGAAGGCACGTTAAGCCGTTGGTCCCGGATGTTTTCAAAGGTAAAAACTATTATTAATAAATAAATAAAACTTTTTTCAGGTTACCAGTGAAAAATCTTACAAAAGATACTTATAACAATTTTTAACTATTGCAGAAAATTCTCAAAATAAATTAATATTTGAATTACATATTATTTCATTACAATATAATTTACATAAAAAATGTTAAAATTTGTTACATAGTCAAATTTAAAATTACTCACTTTATTTAAATTACTCACGATGTTTCTTTCACCGTTGCAGCAGGACTTTTAATCACTTAAATCGCACATAACTTAAAAAAGTGCGTGCTACTTGGATTTGAACCCGGACCGCCCGAGTGAGAAGCTAGTTCGATAGGCACTGGGCTGTCACCGCTGTATTCGAAATTTCGTACGAATACTATCTGGACGGCCAGATCTTTTTCTGTCACAAACAGAGGAGGTTTCATTGTACCTATCAATAGCCCGGTACACAAACATTTGACTATTACAGTCAAGCGTATGGAGAGTTTTAAAAATTGTATTTGGCTCCATACCTACTCTGTGTATTGCAATCACAGCGATTCAGCGAGCCCCACTCCATTTTAATATCACAAAACATTTCACAATGTATTGGCGCGAAAATGAGAAAACACTATGAACAATCATATAAAAATGACAGATTCCAAGTTCAAATGTAATATTTTGTTTATTTTTAATTGTATTTACGACCAGACTATGTATATAAACTAATACGTAACAACTATGGCAAGTATAGTCCTAGTTTTTTATGTGAAATATTTAAGGTACCTACCTATTATATTCTAAATTGACAATCATTGGTGTACAACCTCTGTATTGAAACAACATACATTTCAACATTACCAGAGGCAAGAATCTAGGACCTTTAGGCGTCAGAACGACCTTTTAACGGTGAGAAAATTTCGATCTTTAACTGATCTTGTGGGTAATAAGATAAATTAAACAGTGCGAGCTGAACAGTATGGGCTGATAGTACGAAATACCTTAGATAAACATCAACTATTTAAGATATTTTAATAAGATAGGATAGATTTGTGAACTGTAGGTTAAGTTTAGAACCTTTGTTTTGAAAGTAATGGTTTCAATAGGCCGACCGCCGCCGTCGACTTTTATAATGTATCTTACAAAGTTAAATGTTACAAGTCTCTAATAAGCATTATTTTGAAAACGGCTTGACCGATTCCTATGGAATTTTGTGTGTATATTCAGTAGGTCTGAGAATAGGTCGTAAAGTATTTTACTCCCACCTACACACATCCCTCATTTTTTAAACGCGATTTTAGTATTTTTTCATGAACAACATCCATATAATTTAACCGTCGCTCATTGACGTGAAGGCATTTACATGAAGTGTCGCGTCACTTAGACATTTCATAAGGCAGAACAGCATTTGCCGGGTCAGCTAGTGGTTTAATAAATATACTGAATATCTTTTTCCACGTTTTAGAACATGGTATGGTGATTTAAAAATATTGAATTTCGATTAAACTAACTTCCTCGTTTCTCTTGTGTTAGTTCTCTAGATTTATATCTTAAGCTATACTTGTCTACCATTTCCCTTAACTGTTTCACACACGTAGTGATTTTATTAAATGTTATGCAAAATTAGATTATTCCATTAATCAAAAAGCTAAACAATTTTTAGAGCGATTTATATTTTGAGCTATACTTTTCCACCATTTCCCTTAACTGTTTCTCACATAGTTGTTATAAACGATAAGACTACGAGTAAATCTTCAGCTATAACCTTGTTCCTATCAAGATGAGTTAATTTACAGCTCAATTTAATGCGGGCTTGGCGTGCAACAATAAAAGAGAAGATAGAGAATTATGCAGCCTCTACCCACGTGAATATTTGTAATGTACGTGCGGAGGTGTAGTAATAGTAAATTATTGTCTGTATGTCCGTATCCATTGCACATTATGATACCCCAATATAACGACAGCCCAGTGGCTATCTAACTCGCTTCTCATTTGAGAGATCCGGTTCAATTCCCAGAAACCGCACCAATGAGTTTTGTAATACGTGCGATTTCTGATATTTCCCAAAATCCACCTGCTGCAACGGTGAAGAAACATCTACAGACATGCAGATGTTTCTTCATATTATGGAGAACTTGAAGACATTAAAGTTCTCGTGGTGGAAAAAAGTTGAGGTGGTGATACCCCTATGGCTGAAATACTTGGCCCCTTACACAATTGGTGCGTATTTATTATGTATATATGACCGACTCTGAACAAGACTCAAATAGGGACTGGGTTGGTTTGGACTAACAGAAAATGTCAATAAGAATATTAGTTGGTGAGTTCGTTTGTTTCATGGTAAGCATGAGATGTTTTTATTTTTTATTTATTAACTTTAGTTCTTTTAGTATGATTGGTGCCGTGAATCAGACGATTTTACCCATCTAAAGATCGCCCAATACTACATAGATGTACTGTAAAGTATTTATAACTGCATTGGATTCGTAGGAGCATATCCGTGCCTTACGGTAAGCCCTTAATGGGTAAGCCAAACAGTTTTATGGAGACGGCTGATCAAAGGCTTATAATCCAGCGGCTATCAACTATCATGCTGTCCGTAAGCTCAACAATTACCCAAAACAGGCTTTTCGTCTTTGGAAAACAATACTGATTGTTGCGGTAATCTCAACATTGGCCGTAAGCGAAGGTAAAGCTATGGTTTCCTAGATAACGGCCATAATTAAGCGATAGAGCGGTAGCGCGGCGAGAGCCTATTAACTATGAATTCATCTCTCAATCGAGGGTGAGCAGGTTCAAATCTAAGGTGCACGCACCACGACACGCAAGTTATTCAATTTTAGAAATAAAATGTCACCTGTCAAAACAGTGATGGAATCCTTCGTGAGGAAACCTTCATCTATATAATAAAAATGAATCGCAAAATGTGTTGGTAAGCGCATAACTCAACAACGCCTGGACCAATTTGGCCAATTCTTTTTTTTAAATGTTCGTTGAAGTTCAAGGATGGTTTTTACGGCGAGAAAAATTTGAAAATTCATCCCCTAAGGGGGTAAAACGGGGGTGCAAAGTTAGTATGAAGCTTTGCCGTTTTTGAAGTTAGTGAATGTGTAACGCGAGCGAAGCTGCGGGCGTCCACTAGTTTCTAATAATAATAATAATAAATCTTTATTTCAGGCAAAGTACCCATATACATTTCATTAATTTAACTACAAAATTTCAATATAATAAACACATAATAATTCAATTCAATCTTCTATATAATAAAAATGAATCGCAAAATGTGTTGGTAAGCGCATAACTCAACAACGCCTGGACCAATTTGGCCAATTCTTTTTTTAAAATGTTTGTTGAAGTTCAAGGATGGTTTTTACGGTGAGAAAAATTTGAAAATTCATCCCCTAAGGGGGTAAAACGGGGGTGCAAAGTTAGTATGAAGCTTTGCCGTTTTTGATGTTAGTGAATGTGTAACGCGAGCGAAGCTGCGGGCGTCCACTAGTTAATAATATTAATAATTCAATTCAATTTAATAAAACAATATACATAACTACTTTTAATTTAATTAAATATAGATAATATTAGAGCTTGCGCTCCGGCATTGGTACGGCAAGGTGTCTATCGCAGCAATGCCGGAGGTAGCAGCAGTCAAGTCGCGCCGCGATCATCTTCAGCACAGTGTTGTGGCTGCCCCTTACTCTATACACTAAAGACGCACACCGTTTGCGCATGGTAGTGTGAAAACAGTCGGTCCTAGCATCCGCGAACATTCCTGAGGCGCTGCAGCATCGGGGCAAACCCAACAACATCCTGAAAGCATTATTGTAGAGGACGCGGAGGTCTAAGAGTTGTCCATAATGTTTTCGAAGGCATGTGAAGTCTGCCAATCCACACTTGGCGTGGTGGACTATGTGGTACTTCCCATTCCGAGAAGAGACCCGAGCTCACCAATGGGACAAAGAAAGGCGGCCATATTTAAGCGGCATAATTAAATTGACCGTCTCAGGTTTTCTCCTAGGAAAAAGATGGGATAGATGATCTCCCGAGGTACTTTCAATCTCATAATTACAAACTAAGCACCTAAATAGTGGTATAGTAACAAATTAATTAACCTATAATTACTATTAAGTACTTTGTTTAATTGAAGAATAATTCTACCACTATCGCTGCACCCGTAGACGTCCCAGTGCTGGGCACGGGTCTCCCACACAGACGCAGCTGCGGAGGTTTAGAGCCTCCTACTCCTACTACTCCACCACGCTGCTCCAATGCGGATTGGTGGAGGGGTTAGTGGCCAACCCAGTGTCGAATGTTCTCAACCCACCCGAAGGTCTTCGACAAGGCTTAACAACTGTTTCCACCGTTGAAAACAACCGGGACCGACTCCGAAGCACAGTAGCGTCCATGAAATTTTGCCACTAGCGGTCACCCATCAACAAACCGCAAACGCGCCCGTCGTTGCTTAACTCTTTCGATCACATTGAACCGACGCGAGTCATTGGGCTATGGACGCCTACAATCTAATCTATTATCACTGCTCTTTATGAAACCGTAGCCTTAAGGGTGCTTATCGATTCCGTTAGCTGAGAATAATTTATTAACCTCTGACCGATAGCCGCCGCCGTAAATATGGAGACCCGCGACCTCGCAGATGTACTGCCTCCCCGTCCAATGCGTTTCGCAACTCCCATTGCATGCCCATAAGTCATGGGAATTCTAAATTATCTCATCTATGATTAACTATGGTTCAACCTCCGCAACTGGCCCGTTGGTATTATGCTGAGCTAGTTGCCCGGGTTCGAACCAAGTACGGATTGACAGGCTTCACGTGCCTTCGAGAATATTATGAAGAACTCTCTTGTGGCATGCAGGTTTCCTCAAGATGTGTCCTTCACCGTTATAGCAAGTGACATTTAATTTCTTAAATCGCACATAACTTAGAAAAGTCATTGGTGCGTGCCGCTGGTGTTTGAACCCGAACTGCTGAGTGAGAGGCGAGTTCGATAGCCACTGGGCTGTCACCGCTAGGTCAGAAAAATATTTAATTAATTTAATTCGTAGACGAACGAGAGTTACCGATTTAGCTCGTCGAGTAAGCAAGCTGAAGTGGCAACGGGCAGACCACGTCGCTCGTAGGACGAAAAACCGATGGGTTAGAAAGTTCGTCGAGACCACGACTCAGGAAACGGAGCACAGGCCGCCCTCTAACTAAATGGACTGATGACCTGAAAAAGTCAGCGGGTACGCTGGATTCAGAAGGCACAGGATCGGGAGGACTGGCACCGATTAAGGGAGGCCTGTGACCAGCAGTGGACTTTAAAAGGATGGATGGATGATATCAATAAAAGTTTATGTCTGCATAAAGTTGACTATTCATCGTCCGTAAACTGTACTCAATTAGTTTTTAGCAAATAAATTATTTCAATTCAAGTTATAAACTGTCTATTCTAATAGCTTACTACGCGGTTCATAGTAAAATTACCTGTCAATTTAAAAATCTTGTCGACCATTATTCGTTAGTTTATAAGGCGGGTTGCTCGTATTGTTGTATCCCAAAGCGGTCGGTATTTAGGTTAAGACCGGATATAGCTTATTACTTATTAAATTCCGAACATTCATTCGTTTACTTATTTAATTTCGACACGCCAGTAACAGTCGTAATTCTCAGTTAAGTCTATTAAAATACCGACTCTTGACAAAACACTTTTAAGTTATGTCTGTATTTACTACAACTTGTTACAACCACAGAAATTAATCAAGATATAACGGCGATCTCGTCTTATTTTGATATAAACGATGCGTTTTTTAGATAGTGACCTTCCTCAGCACTATTAGAGGACTCCGAAATAGTTTTTGAAGTGAAAACTTCTTTAGCGGCGTTGAGCACTTTTTCTGTAATGGGTATAAAATCTTAAACTCGCGTCAGGACACGTGACCTGATCGAAAAAGCGTAAGACGGATGGAGAGTAGACAGCTATCCCCTCTCTACGGCGGGGCGAAAATGTATGCCTGGGCCTACTGTTTCGTTTAGGCAGGAAAAAGTCGTTGAAATTATGGATGAAAGTTGATTTTTCGGAGAGATAAACTTTTTAATGTAAAATAATTGCAATAGTTTTAAAGTGTTAAATTTTTAATGTAATATAAATTGTCATGTTTGTGTACGATAGCGCAATAAATGAATATTGTATTCTACCACATAAATGATAGTACTTTTATACTGATAAAGCAATTGGTGCAAAATTATTCCCTAACCATTCCAAAATATCAAACATGCTCAACGTTAATAATCAAGTTTTCACTTCTGCCGGCACTCCCGGAGTGCAACCCGTCTTTTTTTTAGTCTACATTTGACTGGCCTATCACGCCAGGGGTCGTAGGTTCAAACCCAGGATTCGTGTGACGAATTTGTGTTAGTTCTGTGTCTGGATGTTAATAGCATTAAGTATATAATAGTATGTATTTTAAAATATTTAAGCATTTTAAACAGGCTCTGCCTAGTTTGGGGACAGATGTCATACTATGCCCATGGTATTTATCATAGATTTAATGTAGTTAAATCTATGGTATTTATTTATTATTTAGTGTACTAGCGACCCGCCCGGCTCCACACGGGTGCAAAGCTGATACTACTATATTATGCATGTTATATACATATAAACCTTCCTCTTCAATCACTCTAGCTATTAAAAAAAACCGCATCAAAATCCGTTGCGTAGTTTTAAAGATTTAAGCATACATAGGGACAGAGAAAGCGACTTTATTTTATACTATGTAGTTATTCTCACCGACGGAATTTTCGTAAGTACAAACTTTACTGCATAATATAAAATATGTATTATTGTGGTTCACTTACACATGGAGAGTTTAAAAATTATAGTATTTGTAAAATTAGTTGCTTTCGCATCGCGTTGTCCACACGAACCGCCCAAATTTGGAGTTCCTTCGTTTTCTCTGTGGGTTCGACAAAAAGATAACAAGACATTTATCAACATAACAAGCTGCGTTTTGACGAGCCCTGACGTGTAATTACATTGAAAATAGTCGCAAATACACGGTTACGTCGATAACAATCGTTAATTACGACCGAATTATTAACTTACGTGCTTTTATCGTACCATGTTGATCGGCAGATAATAATACGTACCTATGACATTATTATTGGACGAAAAAGTTGCGTCTTAATGTAAATGTCGTCCCTAATCCATTTGTGCGTCATTTTGGCCTCCTACGGAATTATTTAAAGTAGTTTTAATTTTTTATCATGGCTCTCTTTGGTTAAAACCATTTTGTCATTTTCTATCCATCCTTGCGAGTGCCACATAAAATTACAAATATTGACGAAAATGTTAATTAATTCATTTATTCAAATATTCATTTACTGATGTTGTAATAGTTATTTTATGAATATCCATCTATCCATCAGTACTTTAAAGGCCACTGCATAGACATTATATTTAATTTGGCTGAATCGTGTATCGTGTGTTAGTCTTTAGGCACCAACAAAAAAATATTTATTTAATTTTATTTACTAATTATTTCCAATCTTGAATATCAAAAGAACCTGATTAAAACCAATTGCAAAGCAAACAAGGCAACCATCAATTTGTACGAAATAAAATAACGTCATCTTCATTAATTAATTAGAAATTATACTGGCAGTCTTCAACGTCAGTGCGAAGACGAGATATGTATCGTCAAAATTACTTTAGAAACAAGCAATTTCAAAATAATAATGAATGTATTTTTACCACTTCAGACGTGCGATCTATCACACTAATCACAGTTGCATGTGATCAGGTGTAGGTACTCAACCTTTTTTGCCGGCCCACACAGAAACTACAACATTTTTGTATTTCATTTTATATGTCGCAAGCCTGAACGCTATCTGATGGTAAGTGAATATCGCCATTACATGCAAGCACCTTTTTCGTAATAATGTAGGTAATGAATGTTAAAGATTGTGTGACTACAAGTAGTTAAAATTTTTGTTGAAAATTAGACTAGATTGCACTCAAATGTTTTCAATAGGTATATTTTATTTTATTGTAATTCCTATCGAAGGAAACATGAACTATAAAAAGAGTGTTATCGAACAGGTGCTATACGGTATAGAAATATCTTTATTAAGTAAGGTTTATTAGTACCTAACTGCCTACTTAGTATGCAGCAGTACAATTTTAAATAAATCAATTTATCCATCCATCCATAAGCCTTTTAAAGGCCACTGCTAGACATAGGCCTCCCTTAATCGGTGCCACTCCTCCCGATCCTGTGCCTTCTGAATCCAGCAAACATTTTTAGGTCGTCAGTCCATCTAGTTGAAGGGCGGCCTGTTTTCAGTTTCCCGAGCCATGGTCTCCATTCGAAGGCCTTTCTAACTCATCGGTTGTCCGTCCTACGACGTGGCCTGCCCATTGCCACTTCAGCTTGCTAATTCAATGGTCTATGTCGGTAACCCTCGTTCTTTTACGGATTTCATTATTTCTAATTCGGTCTCATATCAAATTACACTCAAGTTGTGATATAGGTTAGTTGTAACTTAGTAGCAAATAATTTAATAGAACGTTTACAACAAGTACCTATACCTACTAATTATTTGAAAGCTAATTCATGATTCACAATGTCTGCACAATGAGCATGTTCAACACCAAATGCTATTACACCTTCAAGTATTTTATTTTGAATGGACAGATGTTTTGGCCCTATTGGCCTCTACCGCGTCACCGAACTGGAGTTGAGCGCGAGTGACATTGACAAATGTGACCGATCAAGAAGTAGACAACTCGTGAAAAGACAAAAATGGGAATTTATTTTGATTAGCACTCCATACTTGCTCAATCGGGTTGTCGATACGAATTAATTGATAGACTCGACCGCCGGCCGATTTGGAGCCCAAAACGTTTTAACGGTCTCGGAAAAAAAAAAACACAAGGTGCTGAGTTAAAGAGGGTAGGATCACCTGCCCTTTTTACGCTATCGTATGGTCATTCTCAAATTTATTTTAACAGGTGTAGAGTCGTAGGGGTCGCAGTATATTTTTAAAGGCGTGTACCATCTAATTGAACGAGATCAAGTCAATGGATACGTAGCTTCAATAGCAGGAGTAAGTACGTAAGTACATTTCGTTGGTAAAAGGGCGTAATTAATTATCCGATTGTCTTCAATTGATTTACAACGTTCGTGTATTTTACCAATTAACTCGGAACAAACGGTGTAGCATGAAGAGTGTACGGTACACCTGCATGGCGTCTCGATGGGAAATTTGTATAGGCATGATTTAATGTTTATCGCTGGTACATTGAAAGCTATGGTATGGCTTTGTTCGTGAGAAATTGTGCGTACTGAATCATCGGAGGGAGTAGTGTTATAATCGGTACGACTCGTTAACACCGGGCAAGGGTTAAAAGTCTTAACCCTTACAAGTTAGTGAGCCGTGCTTAGAATCATGACTATTGACATATATTATCTACAGTTAAGCTTGGATTCTTATAGGTAATTATTATCTATAGTTAATGGAGAACAGACAAACAAAACCGTTAGATACAGAAGGTACAGATACAGAAGATACGGTCACGGTGTCGTTTAGAAAAGGCCCATGTCGAAGGATGGATGGAATGGAGAACATAAGCAGTATTTAGAAATTACAGTTCATGGAGAACATGAGCCTAATGGAGAATACTCTGGCATGAGAGCTTTCTCATCAATAGCCCCTCTCACTGTATTCTGTGTCAATAGGTTTCTCCTAGAAGAACTAACTATAATAATATATACAAAAACTTTTAAAAATTTTGAGTAAACTTTTATTGTGTTTGATTTTGACACGATCAGTGAGTCTCATGCTATTTTGCTATTCCGTTCACATAGAAAACCCTTTCATTAATAACCTCCAATCATATCCATTGGTCTTATCAATTTTCCATCTCAGTTTACATCGGTTTACAGAATCAGGCAGTTATGCGCTAATCCAGGTTTAAGTTCTAACAATTATCATTGCGCTCGCATTCTATTTGCATAACGCGTATAGCTGGTCAAACTGTTATTAAATACATACAAATTGCTGGTCAAAACATTAATTCGATTAGCATCTTCGTATGTAGTTTTGAGAATTTGTACTTTCAAAACATTATAAAACAAAGTTCGCATCTGTCTATCTGTGCGCGATCAAATCAAAAACTACACAGATTTTCAGCGCTAGACTTTGATGCCGGTATCTATACACATTCACGTATACCTTATAAAGCTGTGGTATTGCGCCTGACAAACGCTTAATAGAACCAATATAGGTTATGTTACCTAATGCTCTATAAAAATCTATAATTAATAAAATACTATTTTCTGAGAAGCTGTTCTTTAGAGAAGTCATTCGCAAGCCAACCCAACGACCTCGACAGGCATGCAATCTAACTACGACATCGGAATGGATATAAACTGATAAGTTACTAATTACTATTTTACTACTCGATTACGCTTTCTAAGCAGTCCAGAAATTGACTGGGTATTATTAATTAAATACCAGATAATTTCATTCATTTTGTATCTAAGAATTACGTTATATTAATTGGTAAAGCTCAATAGGTAATTGATGCAAATTGAATTGAATTTTACTAGTGAACATAATATTATGGTCACAAACATTTTGATGTTGGGAAATAACATTTACCGCACTAACCAGATGTGTGCTGAATTAGCGATGCTTATTATCTACGTACTATAGAAACCTACATCAACAATATCGTATAATTTATACTCAAACCAAGAGATTTTTTTCATATAAATAAGATAGCTAGCTTATTACCTGACACTACCTACTTGTCATAACATTACCAATTTTTAACCACATTTTTCACAGTCGCAATAAAATAATGTGAAAAGTTTAACATTAAATATCAACGGTGGATAAATGAATCATGCTCGATTGCTACTCTTTTCACACAAAGAAAAAACATTTTAAACAGAGCTACAAGAGACTTATATATAAGCTGCCCACGTACTGTCTTCCGCCGCGTTGGTAATGGGATGCGATCTGAATACAAACGGAACACCAGTGCATGTTAAGGTGCATCAACATGCCATGCATATACACCTTATTAATATTATATTTTATTAATACTACTAGTGGACGCCCGCAGCTTCGCTTGCGTAGAATTAGACCCATTAACGACGTCTGCCCGCGTTCGGGTTGCCCACTTGACTTCAAAAAAAAACCGGCAAAGTTTCATACTAACTTTGCACCCCCGTTTTACCCCCTTAGGAGGTGAATTTTCAAAAATCCTGCATCTTCACTGAGTGACATAGGCTATATAATATTACTAGGTGTAAACGAAACTATTGTTAGGTATGTCTGATTCTACGCGAGCGTCCACTAGTAATAATAAATATTATTACTAGTGGATTATAACGGTTGGACTAATCCGGATATATACCTATATATTTTTAAAAATATTGGCATACAAATATACATGGGTTATATACATATTTGTTTTGGTTGTGTATTGGTACCACTTAGTTAGTCCAGCTAAGAAATACACTGCCAACATTTAAACCCAGGACAAATTGCTAGCTAACTGAGCTAACTAGACTTTATATTTATGAAATCCTAACAGTCAATGAGTTAGTTCTACGACACATTGTTTAGAGCCATCTCATATACTGAATACTAAGGAACAAAATCGAAATGTCAGTGATACTTAAACTTTACTGTAAAGAAAGTATGTATTCTAATAAGATTACCTACTTCACTACACTTCATTCCATCCCAGATGTAAATAGGAATTAATATGATAATTGTCTAACCCCTATATTCATTAAAAGTTCATAAACCTCTTTTAGCTGTAGTGTTAGGTATGTCTTATTTTTTCAAACTCAATTCAGAATTTAAATGAAAGTTGCAAAACACTTTATAGCTAGGTAATATTCGGATGTTTATCAATTTGTTATGATTTAGGGGGCAACTTGTTAAGAACAAGTGTAGTGAGACTGACAGAGATTGCGATTTTATTAGTCTTTTATCTGTGTAATTACTCCCTTCTGAGTATTATTGTTTGTAGAAATTATGTCTTGTAAATTTAAATGATGAGAAAAATTATGGATATATTTTAATAGGATTAAGTATTTACAATTTTTATTTCATATTTATATAATGACTATTAATTGACGAATTACTTATTGAATCATTGTTATTTCTATTTTGACATTAGATTATATAATTATTTACTTATCAAACGAATTGGGTCAGGCTGTAATGTTAGATTAAAGTTTGTGTGTAGGTATTAAATAAATATTAAAAAAAATCTGTCCACAAACCGTGATACAGACTTATGAGTAGTTTATTGTAATACCCAAATAAGATTCATATGAAAATATTTTATTCATTCACAGACATTTCAAGAATGGACAAAGAGAACGGCGAAAGTTTGGGGACCACTGGCATCGTCAGCTGTTCTTTACGAGTTGATTGTTTTCTTTGTAAGGGCTTACTATTAATGCAATGGTTAATTTCTAAAGACTTTTGCACTTAGTAAGGACCTATTATAAGGACGTTGGCACTAGTAAAAACAACACAATAAATTAAAAGGTGTATATGCATTAGCCTCAGAATACAGCGCAGTAGCGAACAACAATGTTTGTAACCATTTCATTCAAATAGACTAATAAATAATGTTCTGTTATAAAAACACTTGAAATAGACTTAATATTTCCTGTTTATTCTGCTTAGTAAATGTTATTAAGTTATAGATGAACTGAACACATTCCGATAAGATTTCAAGAATTAGTTTTGGATTTATGTTGACATTAAAATTTCATTTTCACAAATTAGATGATATAATGATTCGTGCAGTCACAGATGCGTTTCTATCTTTAATGTGTATTAATTTGGTCACTTTTATAATTCGATACAGTCCTTTATAAAAACTTCAATCTTATCTTTAACGACTAATAAAGGCCTATTCACACCAAAGCGGATTTCGCTACCGCTGTGGATACCGGGCGGGATATACCGAGTGTCTTTTGCTCAGGTCGAACAAAGTGTTCAGAGCCTACCTATACGGTACCATGGTACCAACTATTTCTCTTCAGTCGCATAACTTCATACTCTATCTCAGTGAAACCCACTAGGTATATACCTCTCTCTATCCACAGCGATTGCAAATATACCGCTCAAGTTCCATCCCAGTCCCTAATTGAGTCTTGTTCAAAGTCAGTCGCAGTTGTCATGGGCGGCAGCGGATGGGTGGTGCTGCAAGCTCGTTTGCTATCCTGTATCCATAAAAAAAAACATCATTAATTCCACCTCGCCTATGAAGAGCATTGCTGAAGACTGTTATTGTTGGTCAAACAGACGCCTACGCCAGAGCAATGCTTTCCCGCGGGTGTTAAGTTTCGTGTACGTGCGAACTGCGTGTATGTACCGTGATCAAACACGGTGGTTTTTAACGATCTAACTCGGTAACGGTGATCATACGGCCAATCAGCGTTCGCAAATGACTAGTAATTACTCGAACTGACTCGAAGAACAATAATTTCGACAAACGAATCCGGTCTCGTAGCGAGATACCGAGCATAGCTCTTTCCATAGCACGCTTTCAGCGGTTAAACTGCCAAAGCTTCTATAGATTGTATTGTGTCTGAAAGTCTACTCTTTATTGACAGGCCCGTTGGCGAAATCGGTAGTGACCCTGCCTGTTGCGCCAGGGGTCGTGGGTTCGAATCCCACTCAGGACAAATATTCGTGTGACGAACACTTGTATTTGTTCTGTGTCTGTATGTTAATATTATCTATTTAAGTATGTATTAAAAAATATCTATGTATGTATATCAGTCTCTGACACCCATAACACAGGCTCGCGCCTACTTTGGGGTCAGATGGCCGTGTGTGAAAATGTCCAAGATATTTATTATTTATTATTATTATTATTATTATTTATTGCAAACATAACCTCTAGGGGAGACATGCTTCGTAGATAATACTCAGTGTGACGGGCATAATTCAATCAATCCGCCTCCTATCCACAAAGGTCATCGCTACATCGCTATTATAAATACAATTAATCTTGAAATTGTTGCTCAGATCTTAACATGTAAGTAATAATGTAGCTTATATGTATAAAATTAATTTTTCGATAAATATCTGAAATATTAGCGTAAGGTAACTGATCCTTTGTCTGATCAACGGCGTGGTTGATACGCGATAAGGTAGACTGGTTATACATATTTCTAACTAGTGGACGCCGGCAGCTTCGCTCGCGTAGAATTAGACCTATTAACGACGTCTGCCCGCGTTCGGGTTGCCCACTTGACTTCAAAAAACGGCAGTTTCATACTAACTTTACACCCCCGTTTTACCCCCTTAGGGGTGAATTTTCAAAAATCCTTTCTTAGTGCTCCCCTACGTTATAAAAGGTACCCCTGTGCAAAATTTCAAGTTTCTAACCCTTATAGTTTAGGCCCTGCGGTGATATGTCAGTCAGTCAGTCAGTCAGTCAGTCACCTTCTCCTTTTATATATATAGATAGATATGTATTTAACCAGTCAGTATATAACCAGTTGTTACATCACATTAGTATTCTCAAGTGGGTTCAGTAGACACACCCATTTTTCCTACCCATCCTCCAATGCCTACCCTTTCAGAGAAATGCACGCGTGATTTTATGTGATGTTTTATTTACTGACTGACCAGTACGTACGAGTAAGCCCTCAGAGCAATGAAACCTTTATAAATAAAGCAAAAGTCTATAGCTATATCCGCTGAATCCGAATCGATTACAAAATAAATAGACATTTTGACATCGTCCGATGTCACCCATTGCATGATTCACATGAGACTGGGGGCCGATTCTAGAACTGTCGCCGTTATTTTTTTTCATAACACACAAACCAGAATAATTTTAGCAGATAAATTTGTAAGTCGGTCATGGATGTTAAATTGTGTCGTTTTCTTGTGTGTCCGCCAACCTCTGCACAAGCGTAGGCCCTCCGCGGGGTGTGGTGTGTCAGTGTATGTAGGTACTAATTTTTTTATTAAAAAAAAAATTCAACTTTTAGAATTAGGCCGCGAATAAACCGCTTTTATGTCTTATAAAAGGCACAACGTAAGGATTAGATCTATACTAATATAATAAAGAGGAAACATTTGTTTGTAATGTTTTCACACAAAAACTACTGGACCGATTTCAAAAATTCTTACACCATTAGAAAGATGCAGATCTTCACTGAGTGACATAAGCTATATAATATTACTAGGTGTAAACGAAACTCTTGTTATGTCTAATTCCACGCGAGCGAAGCTGCGGGCGTCCACTAGTTATTTATACATATCTATATTTACTGTACATAATATTCTTTTTGAAGAAGCTTATAATATGTATTATGTTATGACAATACATAGATGACACCAATGACAGATTGTCATCAAGTCGGGAAAAATTTCTAGGGAGAATTATTCAACAAATGCTACCTCCAATTTCGGCAAAGTCGAATCGAATTAAATAAGTAGGTATGCGAGAATAAGACCCCTGCATGACTCATGGTGTTAATTAACTATTTTAAATAGCAACCGATACTCATGCTCACCTATTGTGTGTATATACGGGTACAGAACCCACTGAAACAATTGAAACCTTGCATAGCAACATTACGAGACAAATTAAAACACAGGAGAAAGACCGACTATACAAACGACTTAGGCTTAATGCATCCCCATTCTTACTACCTTTTGGTAATAATTCGTGAGCTAAATAGCGGTAAATTTCGTATGAAAAGGCCGGACTTTTAACCTCTGCTGTCACTGTCAATTTCCTACTATTTAATAGTAGTGACGGCAAGATTACATTCCCGAGATGCGACTTGCGGCGGGGCCCGATCGAGTTGCTTTTTATTCCCGCGATACCGGGAACCCATCACGAGGGCTTTCGTAGAACCGTACGTGCTTGTGAATGTTGGTTGGTTGGCGTAGCTGCCGGCATTCTGTGCGGGTCAGCTAGCCCGGGACTGGCGTAAACATTAAACGTGTTATTATTAAAAGAAACCTGTTTTAGCTATACATTGTGTTGTCTTCTTTATTCAAACAATAAGGTAAATCTGAAACACTGGCCGCATCATTGAAACATCGAGCAAAAAAAAGGAAGATTACATATCTTCACATTACATATTCAGTGTTGCAAATTACACGTACATTTGACATATATTTTAAGAGTACATCAAGTACTGACGCGAAACTAAGAAAAAGACTAAACATAACATAATCTGTTTATTTATTTTTTATGATCCATAATAATGAATATTATGGATTTTGCGTGGTTTAGCGTTTATAGTGTTTATTTGATTCTTTATTTATTCGAGACTTAGCATAGATATCACTGATGAGCGTATATTATTCTCTTCATTGAGTTAATAGGTTAATTCCATAGGCTCATAACCGAGTTAAGCAACGTCAGGCGCGGTCGCTATATGAATGAGTGCCCGCTTGTGGTAAAATTGAATGAGCCCTTCCGTGCTTAAAAGGGCACGTTGAGCCGTCGATCCGGGTTTTTTAATTGTAAAACAATCTTTATGGCTTGTCGAAGACCTATAATAACTTGAGAATATTCGACACTGGGTTGGCAATTAACCCCTCCATAGCAGTATGGTGGAGTGAAATAGAGGAGTGATTTAATGTTATGATAGGTTTACTAAAATGAGTTAGCGAGAACAAACATACAGACTATAACATTTAAAATTGAATGTTAGAGATTATTAATACTTACTGCAAATTGCCCAATGCTATTAGTAGTAAGTAGGTAGTAAGTACTAATTAAGAACATACATTGTACTAAATGTTTATGTGTTTGTTTGTACTAACATTTTCATTGGGCTCTTGGTTGAATAAGAACCAATGATGCGTGTTTATATAGTGTTTTAGTGATGTAATCAAAGTGAGAAGCGGTGAATGCTTACTTAGTTAGTTAATTATTAAAAAATTAAGTTAGTTGTTGTTAGTTAATTTTATGTCATGTTCGAAACCCCGTAGTCTTAGTTGTCTGGCCCGTTGGCGCAATCGGTAGTGACCCTTCTGCGCCAGGGGTAGTGGGTTCGAATCCTACTCAGGATAAACATTCGTGTGATGAACACTTGCGTTCTTTGTCTGGATGTTAAGTATCTTTATAAGTATGTATTTAAAAATATCTATGTGTGTAGGTATATCAGTCTCTGACACCCATAGTACAGGCTCTGCCTAGTTTGGGGTCAAGACTAAGATGGTCGACTCTAAAGAAGTGTAACCGGAAACAATACCATTCCAACCGGACCACAATTTCTTTTAAATAAACACAGTAAATATATAAGAATATTATTTATTGGCTATTTCCGTAGGCGATGGCCACTTACCATCAGATAGTTTCTATGTCCCACAGAGCTTAGTCCACCACGCTGGCCAAGTGCGGATTGGCAGACTTCACATGCCTTCGAGAACATTATGAAAAACTTTCAGGCACGCAGGTTTCCTCACAACGTGCTCTTCACCGTTACAGCAAGTGTCATTTAAATTCTTAGATAGCGACTGGGCTGTCGACGCTCATATGATAGCCAGTCAGCTTGTTCGAAATGAAATGAAATTAAAAATGAAATGAAATTAATGTTTGTCATTTAATCGTTAAGAAACTTCATTATAACTTATTGATGTTTAAGAATAATAAGAATAAGAATTAATTTATTTTGCCACTTAACAAGTAAAAATAAAAATATAATAAAAATATAATAAAATTAATAAAAAAGTAAAGAAAAATAGCTAACTCGCTGCATGGCAAAAGGGGCAGCACTCAGCCAAATTGCTGATTTTCAGCACAACCCTTAGTTGTCGAACAGTTTGAACATGCGGAGAGTAGGTACTAAGCAACTAAGAACAATTAACTAAACTAACTGGACTAAAATTTATACACGAAAAGTTTACTTACAAAGTCCCAATCTGAAAACCTAAACTTAACTAAACAATACCTACGTATATTCGCTGTAGGTAGTGAAACCCTAGACCACTTTATCTTCTGAAAGTACCTGCGGTCGTCGACTCCAGGGGCACACCACTAGACAAATCTCGTGTCGTAGTAAAACTAGTCTCGACTCGACTCAAACGCGCCAACCAAATGTTTACGATGCCTCTAACCTGTGACACGACCAAAATTGGAAAACCGATGGAAACGCAGTGACAAATTCAATGTTGCGACCCGAAATGAACATCGTGGCTCCTATTAACGGTCCGTAAAGAACATTTTTCAGTTACAAGCTGTTTATTGATGACAATGTTTGTTATGTCAAGGTGTAGTCAACGACCATCAGATGTTGACCTATCCGTTAGCAGGTACTGATTTTATGGCGATTTATGGTTTTTACGGTACAACGCTAAAACGTCCTTATTGAGCGCTTATCTTAACAGATAATGATGTAAGTGCTCGTATGTAGTAGGGGAGAATAACCAAATAGGGAATAGTACCTCAAATACGGAATTTAACCAGTATTACGGTAGGACTTACGACAAAATTCAATATTAGGGGTACTATTCCATATTTGGTTACTTTCCTGTACCTACTCAAGTTCAAGAGCAAGATTATCTCAAGTAATTAGACTTAAATCTGTTATAACCCATTTTAGCTCGATGAATAAGTTAGCTATTTATATATTTTTGACACTCAGTGTTAAATTTTAAATATTTAGTATTATACTACCGGTGGAATTCAAGGAAGTGTTCGAACCCACGACATATATCAGTACTGGACATGCTCTTACCACTGAGCCCGGTGGTTTCGTACCACCAGTGGTGAAAATATTCAAGGTAAAAATAAAACAAGTTTTTTTTATATTTATTTTAAGTTGTTTAAAGATTGTTTTAAATATCTCTTCTCTAATATTATAAACAGGAAACATTTGTTTGTAATGTTTTCACACAAAAACTACTGCACCGATTTCAAAAATTCTTTCACCATTTGAAAGCTGTATCTTCACATTGGCTATACAGGGTGATTGCAAGCTGGGTGCAAAGCTTTAAGGCACAGCTAGTAGAGACAATTTAGAACCATATAAGCCATGGTTGTCTTAGACGAAGTCTGACTATTTTTTTTTTACGAATATTTATGTTATTTTTACAAAAAATGCCATTATGTTACAATTTTCGGCTAATTACAGCCAAATTTAATGACAATTAAATTGTTATTAATTTTATTTAATTAAAGTAATGTGTGAGCAATCCAGCAAAACATGATCTAAGCGTCTGTGTCATGAGGATTTTTTTTTACAAACTTTTGAAGTTGATGAAAAAATAAAATAAAATTAAGAATACCGCTTTCTGACCTCATTTAAAAAAAAACGGATGTAGGTTGCTTCGTTCAAACCTTTTTGAAAACATGCTTACTTATCGCTCTTTATTTTGAGGTATCATTTACTCGGATAACTTAGTAATTGCTGAAATTAAGACCTACAAACCAATTTAAGGGAGAAAATTTGAATTTTTGGGCAAATTAATTATTACAACTTTTTTGTGTTAGTTTTGATCTTTTTTGGTAAGCAGTGTCCAGTCAGTAGCCTTAGCCGCCCTAGCTTTGTGCTCCTGCACGTGTTTTTGAAGTTATACTTCTTTTGGCGCGTTAGAGAAAAATGATGAGAGTAAATTTTTACGATGCGCGCGCACACCGAAACGAAAAACCAACAGGATGAAGTTAGCTATAGTCAACATTGTCAAAATTAAATTTAAATGGCGATAATTATTTAAACTTCCTACAAAATGATTTACCGAGGCTTGTAGAGGAATCCGGTGCCCAGATATTCCAAACAGATCGCGAAGTTATCTTCCAGCAAGACGGCTGTCCAGCTCATTGGACATTAATTGTAAGGGAATATTTAAATAATAGCTTTCCCAATAGCTGGATCGGCAGGGATGGACCTATCCCTTGGCCCGCTCGGTCACCAGATTTGACTCCTTTGGACTTTTTCGTGTGGGGTCGGGCCAAGGAACTGGTGTATACTAATATAGAAATAAACACGAGAGAAGAGTTAGTTGAAAGAATTAATACTGCATTTGACACAATGAAGCAGGAAATGATGCTAAACGTAACAACACAAGTGAGAAAACGGGCCCGTGCTTGTATTAGAAATAACGGCGATCATTTTGAACACCAAAAATAAATAATTGAATTGAAAATGTTGTTATAATTACTCTGCCCAAAAATTCAAATTTTCTCCCTTAAATTGGTTTGTAGGTCTTAATTTCAGCAATTACTAAGTTATCCGAGTAAATGATACCTCAAAGTAAAGAGCGATAAGTAAGCATGTTTTCAAAAAGGTTTGAACGAAGCAACCTACATCCGTTTTTTTTTAAATGAGGTCAGAAAGCGGTATTCTTAATTTTATTTTATTTTTTCATCAACTTCAAAAGTTTGTAAAAAAAAATCCTCATGACACAGACGCTTAGATCATGTTTTGCTGGATTGCTCACACATTACTTTAATTAAATAAAATTAATAACAATTTAATTGTCATTAAATTTGGCTGTAATTAGCCGAAAATTGTAACATAATGGCATTTTTTGTAAAAATAACATAAATATTCGTAAAAAAAAAATAGTCAGACTTCGTCTAAGACAACCATGGCTTATATGGTTCTAAATTGTCTCTACTAGCTGTGCCTTAAAGCTTTGCACCCAGCTTGCAATCACCCTGTATAATATTACGAAGTGTAATCGAAACTATTGTTATGTTATGTCTAATTCCACGCGTGCGAAGCTGCGGGCGTCCAATAGTTCATTAAATAAATGAATTCAGGCAAGCAATCTATTCCATTATATTAGTTACAGCAGTATTATAAAAGCCTACGGACACCTTCCTCCAGCCTCCTTGTTAATGTCTTCATCATATTTTTACGCAATATATGTGTGAACATTGGTAGTGATGTACTACTCCATCCTAATTGGGCTAATGAGTGGTACACTCGTCTACACACGTGGTTTTAATAATAGAATTTACGGCATTTTAGCGCCCGCTGGTGATAAGTGAGAGATATTAGGCTTCATTACGCACTTCATGATGTTATGAGGTTGGAGGTCGTTGATCTCAATCACTTCCTACTATCAAGTGATGAACCATATGTCACTGACCTTCATTAATGTAGCAAATATTCACGCAGCACCGTGCATCCTCTGCTGCCCATGACAAATGCAACCAACTTTGAACGGACCGGTAGGGATTCGTTATAAAAGACATGTCAAGTTACAAATTATTTTATTACTGAGTCGTCATATTATTTATGAATATACTAGTGGGCGCCCGCAGCTTCGCTCGCGTGGAATTAGACATAATAATAAATGTTTATTTTGCCCCCTTGAGGGTAACATTTTTACGAACTTTGAATGCCATATTTATTTATATCTAATCAACAGCCTATAATACAAATTTTATGCTTCTAGTTCTGAAAATGACAAAACTTTCATACAACCTTTCATCCCCCTTTTCAACCCTTCACAAAAATAAATTCCAACTAAAAAGTAGCCTATGTCCTTTTCCAGCCTCTAAACTATCTGAGTACCAAATTTCATTTAAATCGGTTCTGTAGTTTTGGCGTGAAAGCAACACAGACAGACAGACAGACAGACAGAGTTACTTTCGCATTTATAATATTAGTATATTAGTATATTATAATATTAGTATGGATGTAATAATTATTATTAAATCTCCAATTCTCTGTCGTTGTTTAACAATTAAATTGAATGCGTTCATACATGCGTTCACGGTCTTAATAAGAGCGTCTAATGCGGCATTTTAGCGCGCTCAGGTGATAACTTGTAGATATTAGACTTCGTTATAGCGTACATTTTTAGACGTGATAACTTTAGGGGTCATCGCTCTGTTTTATTAATTATTTTATTACTGAGGCGTCATATTATTTATGAATATATGTAATAATTATTATTAAATCTCCAATTCTCTGTCGTTGTTTAACAATTAAATTGAACGCGTTCATACATGCGTTCACGGTCTTAATAAGAGCGTCTAATGCGGCATTTTAGCGCGCTCAGGTGATAACTTGTAGATATTAGACTTCATTAAAGCGTACATTTTTAGACGTGATAACTTTAGGGGTCATCGCTCCCATTGCTTTGACAACACAAGCGGCAGTTTTCCAGTAGATTAGCTGCAATACCTGAGCAACTGCTAAATACTAGGTATTTTACATAGACATACATTGCAAGGTGGTAGAGCCTATAGGGAACCAAATAGGTTTTATATGAAACCTAATTGGTTCCATATAGAGTTCGCCCGGGGCAGTATCACTGCCTACCACGGTACCTAGTACCATTTCTGCCGTGTAGTAATTGTTTTTAAAGCAATTATGGTCCGGTTTGAAAGGTGTGGTTTCCGGTTACACTTCTTTAGAGGCCATCTTAGTCATCAAGGGTACCAACACATCTGTGACTGACTTAGAACGAGACTCCTACTAACAAGTACTAACTGGACTATTACTAACACCAACTAACAGGACTAACTATCACTAACAGTCCCCAGTCCTCATACCTACTAACGAACTGCCCAACTAACGTTCTAATTAACTCTCTCAACTAATTGGACTAACCATCCCAGTACCTAATTGAGTCTTGTTCAAAGTCAGTCACAGTTGTCATGGGCGGCAGCGGATGGGTGGTGCTGCAAGCTCGTTTGCTATCCTGTATCCATAAAAAAAAAACGCAGGTACCATCCCAGTTCCTATATGAGTCTTGTTCAAAGTCAGTCACAGAAGTCCTGGGCGGCAGCGGATGGGTACTGCAGGCTCGTTTGATATCTTATATCCATAAAAACGTAACATTGCTAAATAAAAACCCTCGTAGACTCATCTTACGTATATATTACGAAGTAACAGTTAGTTGTGTGGCTACTACTTGCGTATCAATATTTGAATTGAAGGAACTTACTAGTTCCTTCAATTCAAATATGGAACTCTACCTAATGCCAGGCATAACGTAGGTATGTCTTTATAGGTATTCTAGCTACCATAATGTTGGTATGCCTAGAGTATCTACCATAATTAGATATTCGCGCGTCACCACTCCATAGTCTAGCGCCGCTACCGTCTGCTTCAGCGAAAGCATACAAAGTGCGCTCACTGGCTGAATACAAAGTGACGCCAATAGATTATCTAATTTTTTTCCAATATTTATAGACCATTGTAGTCGGCCCCGGGACGTGTGTTCATGGCCTATTATTTCGGCCTCGGCCCACGCACTGAGAATTTAAAATCTTAGAGCATAGCAGTGCACTCCGCCAAGTTCCATATTTCCACTACGATTAAATCCTCAATCAATAAATAAAACAATAATCAATCAATAAATAAATAATCAATCACCAATAATCTGCAACGTAGCAGTTGTGTGATGGGATCTGTGCATATATTATATGGGCATGAGAAACACGAAGGCGCAATAGGAGTTCTCTGAGAGTGGTGTTGGTTGTATTCATAGACAATACTGATCACTTACCCTGTACACTTACCGTACACGTACCTAAGGTTTTCCGTTTTTCTTTGTGCGTGTTCTTTAGGCTAAAATCTAATATAATGGGTACGCCTAGGAGTAAATATTAAATGTGTATATGAAGTGAAGGAGGCACTGTATACGAGTACATGACATATTAATCGTTTATGGGCAGGCTAGCTACAGCAAAGCAACCAATTGGTACGTAAAAAGTGACCCTACCAAAGATTGACTTTTAAAAACCGGGGAACTTGGCTGGTTTTCTACTAATATTGAAAACTGTCTTTACCGAGGTTTGTTGAACCCAAACGATTATGATGACCGGACTCCCATGCAGTTGGGTAACAATTTTTTTTTAAATTTTAAATCCTATTACACTGACATGAGGTTCGATATTGAAAAGACGCGAGTTTCTTGGTCTCAAAAACCTTTAAGTATTGTGAGCCCGAGTCGACGTAGATGGAATTACATATTTCATTAATCCATAAATTATTTTATCCACAACTTATATCTGACGTTGCTTTATCTTTTAAACCAATTGAAGCATAGAGTTTAAGTTTATATGAAAGGAATTTTGTAAAGAGAAATTTAAGATGATATAAAAATATTTTAGCAAAATATAATAAGAAGTCTAATTAATAATTGGTTACAGTCGCGTGAGAACATGGGCATGGGCCATAATGGCCGGTCCTAAATGGAGCTTTTTGCTCTTATTCAACCTTCAAAGGTTTATATTATTATTATTTATAATGTTTTATAATGTTTAGTTTTTTTATCAATAAATTGTCAATAGAAAAGATTTTGCAACCACATAGAGCAACTTCATTTAGGTACCTACTAAAATATGTGCTGTTATTAAAGAGCAAGTCAGCGCGGCGACACGGTGGCACGAAATGCCCTAAGTGATGTCCTAGGTTCAAGTGCGTGTCGTTTGAGATTCCTATAGAAGTAGAGAGATTTTATTTGCGATGTCCCGAGTTTGAAGTTTCTACCGTGTGGTTATAATATAAATATTACATACTAGCTTTTACCCGCGGCTCCGCCCGCGTGGTCAAAGGGAATTAACAATGACTTGTTTATCATATACATGACACATTTGTGGTGGATGAATAGTGACAGTTCCACAATTAAAAGCTACTTAGAGGAACCAGAGGTAATGCTGACCGCAGATAAAGTGTACGTACACTAACATACTGGAGCTTTAAGCTAACTTCAATAGAAGTGTGCTGGTGAAGATTGTGGAATTATAGGGATTCGTGCGATCATTACATTTTCACCTAGGGTTAAGATGGTGGTACTAATTATATTCTGTCCAAGTTGTGTGACTCGAAGTCTCGTTCCATTACATAATCGAGTATCGAGTATCATTTTGTTAGCGTGATTCAGAACTTGAAAATGAATTTTACCAACGCCATCTATTAGACAACATTCGGAACTAAATATCTAGCAAATAACAAAACATCGATATCTTCCCATGGGGATGTTTTACCGCGGTAAAAAGTAGCCTACGTCACTCTCCACCCTCCTCACTATCTCGACATACAAAAACCATACCATATAATAGCTTCGTTGCGACGTGAAAGCCGGACAAACAAACAAATAAATAAACAACAAACACACTTTCGCATTTATAATATTATAGTATAGTATAGTATGGATTTCCTATCCGGCCGAGGTTCAATTCCAAGCAAGGCTAGGCTGATAGTTCAGGTTAGTATCTTTTCATGTCATCTACTGTATTGGTAAAGATTTTTTAATCGACCGCTTGAAAATATAACATCGACGTTTAGTAACATCGTGCAGCACAGCCCACGCCCACGCCTGGTTCGACTCCCGGCAGTGGCACGACAAAACGCCGGATGTCGGGTGGGCGGTGCGACATAACGTGTATTGTCGTTAAAAACTCGTGGTTTACTAGGGTGACCATAAATGAGATGTTTTATGCAATTCCAAAGGATTTCCCTGTTAGGCATTAACGACTTAATTAGCTTACCTATAGCTATAGGCTTTATTTAATCTCATAATTACATATTATCATATTCTAGGGACTGCACGCAACCGTCTTTCTTCGGTGAAATGATAGTAACAAATGAACAATAATCGAGATTATGTGTGTGTGAGTACGACGTTGACCTAGTTAAGCCAAAATCACAATAGTAAAAAATTTTATTATTATAGAAATGGTCGTTTCAGCTGCCTTATTCAGACCTTGCAATGAGCTGTTAACCGATTTTTCGTAGTTTCATTCGAGAGACTTGAAAATTGTCTCTTTACGCCTTAAACCATGGCGATACCATAGCTGTCGAACAAAACCCATTGTCTTGGCAAATGCCATTAACAAAATTATTGTTTACCTCTTTCTGCACTCACTCATTATTGCCTCTTCCCTCTGCCCTGATTTGTTAATCAAATTGAAAAATGTAGCAGGAAGTGAATGGAATGGATTCTGTGAACAACATGGGTTACTAGTTGACCACGACTGTACTTGGTGCTGTTTTGCATGGTAAGTTTCGTCAAAACCTCACTTTTTTTAAATCCTTACATTTACCAACTCATGACTACAAATCTTAAGATTTACTGGTAAAACCTATGATAAAATAAGAAAAAGATTTTTTATTTTATTTTATTCAATGAAATCTTTATTGCAACGATTTGAGGGCGACCTATGTCCCGGAGTGGACCCAAAAATACTGATGAGTGTTGAATAGTAATTAACCTATTTAAGAAAGGTACCAAACTATTATTCGCAACGAGCAACGCTGCAGCCCTACTGTACTGCGAAATAACTGGGGACTGGGATGGAAGTTAGCAGAGAGTTATAATGAACATAAGATGGTCAGTTCGTTAGTAATGTAGTAAGTATAAGGACTGTCACTTTTTATCTTCCCCCTGTCCTTAATTCAAATTGTTTTGGTAGAACAAACGTATGGTGAACCATGCCTTCGTATTCATGTCTTAGTTGAGCAGATTTAGGGCATTCGGTCAGTACCTATGTGGAGTAAGTTCTGAAATTCCATCATTGCAGACGCAGCTGGTGAATCGCTTGGCTTCATTCGGCTAGTACTAACTAGGTCTGATAGTTCAGTGGCTGGAATAGTCCAGAATAAAGAACATTTCTAAGCTAATGCGTTCAAATAAAACAACAGATCTGAGTTCTCATTGATATTCTTGAAGACATGTGAAGCAACTCTGCACTTGACCAGCTGTGTATTATGGCCATACTAGCAAAGCATTCCAAGAGCTCATGCTAAACTAGTGAATTTTGGTTGAATATGGATATGAATCCAGACCCCCAACAGTAAGAAGAGAGTTCACAAGTCACTGGAGTGTCACCGCTTTTATGGATATGGTCAGAAGCGCGCATTTGACGGGCCCGTTGGCGCAGTCGGTAGTGACCTGACTGTTGCGCCAGGGATCGTGGGTTCGAATCCCACTCAGAACAAAATATTCGTGTGATGAACACTTGTATTTGTTCTGTGTCTGGATGTTAATATTATCCATTTAAGTATGTATTTAAAAATATCTATGTATGTATATCAGTCTCTGACACCCATATTACGGGCTCGCGCCTACTTTGGGGTCAGATGGCCGTGTGTGAGAATGTCCAAGCTATTTAATTTCATTTAAATTTAAATATGGTGCCGGTTACCATCGCCAGTTTAGGCCAGACTTACGTCCAACGGTGGGCTTGTAAACGGATGGACAGGCTCCACTTAAAACACATTTCAATTGCTCAATCCTTATCCTGTTCAAAACGTAAACTTTTAACAATACATAATTACGGATCTGATTACACACGAAATGGGTCGTTATTGGGGATTCATGGACCATGGCGACCACGCCGGCAATTCGGTGATAGTAATGGCATATTGTTGCTAGCCATGAGCCGGTTTATGTTCTTTGTCAGACACGATATCCATCGGGTGGCCACAGAACTGACATGTCACAGAAAAACCTCAATGTACAGCGGTGACAGCGAGGCTAGCGAACTCACATCTCACTCGAGGGGGCGTGGGTTCAAATCCAGGCGGCATTCACCAAAGATATTTTAGGTTATGTGCTATATGTTAAATGTCGCCTGCTATAGCGCTCAAGGAAACATCTGGGGAAACCTACATGCCTGAGTGGTCTCCAAAATGTTATTTGTAACTAGGATTGTGACAATGTAATTACAAAACAGCCAGACTGGAATATCCTTCCGCTTGCAACTCTACAAAATCCCCGGTCTATAATTTAAATAGATTTGATTATTAAATGGATTTCTGGCGCCTGCCAAATCAACGACCGTATCATTTTATTACCAACCAAACAAAAGGTTTAGATACGCAGCCCAAAAATGCATTGTATACCAAACTCATTAGTCCCATCACGGACTACAATACTCCTTCCTCTATGGTCCCACAAACCACAGGTTACATCTCACCTGATAAATGTTAAAAAATAAATTAAAACGCATGAAATCCGAGAGGAAACCCTTGCCCAACAGTGGGAAAGTGACAGGTTTGAGATAGAGATGATGAGCATACTTAAACCTTGTGCCTACAAATGTCTTGAGCTTGGTACACGCATGAACCGAGAACAAATTTGTGACTATTTAAAGATGGTGATTGAGGCTGCTTCATCATCATCATCAGCCTTTAGTGGTCCACTGCTGGACATAGGCCTCTCCTGAACGACGCCACTCCGACCAGTCCTGTACCTTCTGAATACAGCGGTTTCTCGCTGCCTTCTTCAGGTCGTCCGTCCACCTTGCTAGTACTGACAAAATTGAGTTGCCAACACCCAAAGATTGGGGTAGTGGCTCGCATGAGATTGTTTATTTATTTTCCAGTCCTTCTAAACAATCTAGGTATTACAAAGGGCAGTAAGCAAAACATTGCCAGTCAACTCAGGTTAATCATGATGAGGAGAAAAACGTGCCGAGACGAAAAACCATCTATGGTAGAAGTATTTACTCAATATTTTTTTTTCATATAATAGCTAGTTTTCGCATTTTAGTAGTGTAGAGTAAATAAAATAAATTGTCTATTCATTCAATTATGATGGTTGGCATGATACGATCTATATCAATGGATGGCTTCAAACAGTAATCGGATGGCATCAGCCGAATTACGCCCGCCACTTCCTCGCGTCACTGTGAGCCTAGTACAATGTAAAACAACACATGCTTTCTTCCTTTTTTTTTTCTCGACAAATTGCTTTAGCAGGTCGCTGCACATCCTGTATTTCTTTTTTGCATGTATTGTCTTGCTTTGTTATGATATGGCCCGTAAAGTGTATTGAAAGGATTTTGACACGTACCTACTTCCAACATTTTCGTACTTACTATAAACTTTAGTAATGTAGTCCGTGCTATAAAGGATGGAAGTATAATACGAAAAAAAGCGTGAAGCCCATAGCAATAGAGCTAGTTTACTAGGGCGTACTGAGATATTACTTAACTAATTTTACCCTGGTACCTGTTACTTGTACTAACGTCTTCGAGTTTAAGTGATTTGTAACCAATACGGAAAATATAAGAAATCCGTTGTTGCTATTTTAATATAATATGTAAATAGTAATGAATGATGATGACGAACGAAATTTCTCCCGTGAATATTTTCTATGAAACTAAATTTAAAGGTCAGTTAAAATAGAAAGAATGAAAGAATCTTTTATTTGCTACAATCGTTCATGCAACACAGTCAAGTACCTACATGTGTTTATCCTACAAAATTATTTTTTTAAAAAAAATCTATGTTGCAGTGACCACTCAGCAAATAGGTCCTCCTACTAACGGTATCCCCTAAAATTAGTACCCGTAGTGGTTGATGAACTCACATTGGTGTCATCTCTGAACTTTGCATATACCACGTCACCGTGGCGTTGCATTGCGACATCAGAATCAGGAAATGACTCCATCGCGGGTCGCTGCCTCCGCCCCGCTACATCGATGTAGAAGTCCAATTACTGGGCTGGATGAACCACTATCTCTAGTGATAAATTAATAGTTTAAAAAAAAGAAAGAAAAACACACTTTTATAAATGCACGTAAAATCCAAAAATAACTTATTACTATGTGCTTTTAATTATAATATTTGATTGTAAAAGCGTGGGTCGCTGGAACAGGAAAGACTTTTCGTATATTTTGCTGAGAAAGCCTATCTTCCGGCTTCATCATCAGACCTTGAAACCTAATCGTGGTCAAAGTTCATTACAAGACTTTTCTAAGAAATCCAAAAACCGCTATGATACAATGTTCCAACATGATGTTCCAGTTCATATCTCCCGACTCCATCATCAGATCAGTTCGACAGTACCATATTATTGTATTGTCATCAAAACTACATACAGCAGCCAATTTTCATTACGCTACGATCCTTGGAAGATGGTTAAATTAAGAGGATATCAGTCGACCGTCACTTTTGAAGAATAGGTTTTTACCAAAAATATTGCCGTCGCGCTGAGCCCCTTAGCGTGCGATAGAGAGAAGTGCAGTCTCGAACTGATTTTACCTACGTAAAATTAAGAAAATCGTCCTTTCGTAATCCCGTGTTTCCTCCTCGAAATCTAGACCGATTTCAATATTTCTTTCAGTTAAAATGTAGAACAGGGTCTAAGCTATGCCCGTACGTTTTGCTTTTTTGGGATATGTTAGTAATTACCAGTTTGCTTGATGTTTGAAAATGTATGTAAAAAAAGTCGATTTTTTTGATTTTAAATGATTTTTTTTCTCTTCTATTAATCAAATTATGAAAAAAAACAAAACGTACAGTCATGGCAGAGGTACGTATAAATCGTATGGTATTTTTTTCTCTTCTGTAACTTCTTTATCCTAGGAGGAAACAGGGGACTACGTTTGTATGGAAAAAGTGTCGACTTGTTCGCTTGTGATATCCTCTTAACTATCTTAGATTCCCTTACATAGTTAGGTTCATTACATAGTTACATAGAGGTCGACCTAATAAAACCGTGTTAAAAATTCTTAAATTACAGTGTCAAAAAGGTTACTTCTAGGTACATTATTAATCAGAGAGAAAAGATAGGTAATGTCAACCGATAAATTAGGTATTAACTTAGGTTATGTAAACATTGCAATTAATTTAGGTAAAGTTTTACCTACCCTATTTTTATTACCAATACTTATTTTATAATATACCTACTATATATTATATAATATTTTATATACATATACCGCCATTTGTACTACCACTATAATATTTTATTATTTTTGTATGTACTTGTTGTATGTTGTATCTTTATCCTTTTGGTGTACAATAAAGGAACTTGTCTGTCTATTTTGTAATCCTAACTTAGATAATTAGAAGTTAAGATAGTTTTTTGGCATTAATTAACCTTCACCTTACAGCGAAATAATTTTGATTTGATCATGTACAATATCTGTTTTAGGAATCCATCACTACTCAAAAGCCTACTCTTTTTAAATGTAAATTAAAAAAAAACACTCTCGAATCTCTTCCAGTCACTCTATATCAGTGTAATCATTGAGCCACGCTACGCTACGCATTCGTGTTTACACATTAGCGAGTGTGCCATGTTAGATTATTTCATTTGATGTTAGATTAACGTTGAAAATTGATCAACACGATTGATCCATACCTCCTGTAGGTAGAGGACATGTCTCAACGATCAATATTTACTAGTTCGTAGTGTATCGATTTATTTTTGGGGTCCATTGAGTCATTGGAAAATACTTGGAGTTCAGTACAGATGTAGGGTTCGGTACAAAATACAAAAAAAATACAAAAATCTTTATTTTCTTAATTTTTCTAACTACGACCCATAACACTACAACAATCATTATGGTTATATCTATTTCACCAATGTTAATTCAAAAATGAAATAAAATAACTATTCATTTCGGACTGGTATGACTGTCCATACAATACAATATTACAATACAATTAAAATTATGTGTTAGTATCGCTGGTTAGTTACAAAGATTAATTATTATTTAGTTATTTAAGTTGAGACGCTCAGTTTTTGGTACTAGATTTTCTACCAACTTTTTCGTGATTTCAGTGGAATCATATAATTGTCAAAATTAAGTGTTTTTTTGACATTAAATATTAACTTGAAAATGTCAATTTTCAACAAGTTTTATCACCTCTAATCGTGATCGGGATAAAAACATTTTAATGTAAACGAACCAGACTCACTCTTGGCACAATTTTGTGCAAACACGCCGTACCTACACGTGGAATGTTCTCAGTTTGTTGTCCGTTTCTCTTAGTTTGTATCGAGATGATTTTAACGTGGATGTTTACAAAGATTTTCTTTGCGTGTAAAATATAGACGGTGAGTGAAAATTACGAAGATACACAGTAACAGCCAGTATCAACATACCAGCAGTACGTTTAATAGCTTGAAGATTTTATATCGTTTCTCTTAAATAAGGAAAGTAACAAACTGGATAACACACTAATATTAAAAAGGCGAAAGTTTGTGAGTGTGTGTGTTTGTATGTTTGTTACTTCTTCACGCTCAAACGGATGGACCAATTTTGATATTATGTTTTATGTTGTTATTTTATTAATAGGTCCTGTTTTGGACCATAACGAATTTGTAGCCCTTTTACCATTTTCTTCATATACCTACTGCCCCATGCCCCAGCCCGCCATACAACAGTAGACGTTGTGTTGGCACTTACGAGTACGCCAAGCCGCGCCCCATACACATTAATGTTTAGATGGGATTTATTGTTCGCGTATGAAGCTATAAATGAAATAGTAAAATAAACGTAAAAGTTTCCAAAAATAAAATCGTTCAAACCGTGCCCGCCCAAACGCACACGTGTAAACGCGTTCCAAATTCAAACGCTACTGAATATTTATATTTAAAAATTTTATGTCCTATTTTATTTATAACCTATGAGTGGTTTTGCGATGAGAGACGACATGTCATAAAATATCAAAATTAGATACGCATGTCATTTCAAAAAGTTATATCTTTCACGTCGTTTTAATGAGAAACAGAGGTGTAGGAGGCGGCCTGCATATTGGGTCTCTCATAAAGGAAACTTTTATAATTGGTTACAAATTAAAAACCTGTGTTTTTAAAAATGGAATTAAATTTCGAAACAGTTCTCCCGTTTTAGCTTAATGATTTTGAATGTGTTCTCTTGATTGCCATCAATGTTTTCTGCGTTCAATTTGTAAGTAAAGTGGGTTTTTAATTAATTCTAATACGCATTCCTTACTAGTTTGAATATGGGCTGGAGCTCGTTAAAATATTTCGGGTAAATTATTATTTTAAATGAGTATACCAACTGAGATTTTAAGAACGGTAACTTAGATTTACAAGGCCCGTGTAACACGGTGGAAGGCAATGAATTTAGCATAAAAATAAATGGTTTAAACTTGCGCCAACTTACCTACATTAGATCCAAGCTACATTTGATAGTTTCTAATTAGAATTTTTGTGAAATTTGGAGAGACTATAGATAGTATAGCAAATTTACCAATTGCTCGCGTCGATCGTATGTTACCGTCCGAGTTAAGCAACAACGTGCGCGGTGGTTTTTTTTGATTCTTTCAGCTTTTTTTTAAATTGAATTTTTAATTTGAAAACATTTGACACTGGGTTGGCCACCAACCACTCCACCAATACGCATTGGAGTAACACGGTGGAGACCCGTGCCCAACAGTGGGGCGACGGGTTGTATAACTAAGCTGGCAATATTTAAACGAAACTTACCTTGGTCTTCATGAATACTGACTTGTATTAATACATTGAAATTCAAATCCGCAGGGCGGTCTAGTCCCAAACAAGTTTTGTTTCTATTTGGTAGTAAGCTTATCAAGTTATCAAGCCGTTGTCAGATAGAATCGGCCCAGGGTTGCCAATCGTACTTTATTTAAAGTCCGTTGAACTAGAAACTACGTTCTATTCGATTTTAGTTTGCATATATTAAATCTACATATAAAAGTTCTTATTTAAAAGTTTAATTAAAATATTTTATAAATAAGTTAATGTATATCATGCTTTTACAAAGGCGAAAAAAATTGTGCACCTTGATAAAATTGATTATAAATATAGTGACCATCTGAAGTCACTGATCTAATGTTAATAATTACAGCCAACAACCTCGACGAATAAGAAAATGAAAAAAAAAAAGTTTAACAAATACAAAAAAAGAAGAAGGAAGATAAATAATAAAAGTGACACATTACGAAACGAACCCTGCTCAGCATTGTCTATTAGGTACCAGCTTCTTGTTTAAAGTCGGTCACAGTTGTCATGGAATGTCAGCGAATGGGTGGTACTGTAAATTCGATTGCTATCTTATGTCCATAGAAAAATTGGGAATCGAAAATATTATTCAGCACATCTTAATATATACATTTCTTGTGTACGTGTGTATGTCAGTGAACTCCTCCTAAACGGCTGGATAAATGTTGATGAAATTTTTTGTGTGTGTTCAAGGGGATTCGAGAATGTTAGATTCACAATTTGGTCCACTGGAAAATGTTTTTTAAACATTATTTTAATATTTTTGTATAAATTACCATTTACATGAAGTCTCGCGTCACTTTGACATTTCATATGGCAGAACAACGTTTGCGGGGTCAGTTATTATATATATAAAACAGTAGAATTTGTCATCCATGACCTGGCCTATATTTATCTGCGAAATCAATATCTGCGGTCTGAATTAGAACCCGGGACCGACGGTTCGCCAGTCAGTCACTCACCACCGCGCAACGGAGTCGTCAATATCATGTACAATACAAATTATTTGACACCATAGGCAACCCTAGGTGTCCGTGACGCGCGACACAGTGCCTACTATGGTTAATGTCACGTCATTCACGGTACCAGTAATGTCACGTCTGTCACGACGATCGACACGAGCGCGGGACACGGGCCGTTCCGGCGCACGATATCACAAACGATATTGTGTGAAAACTAGGGTATAGTACCTACTAAAGCTAGATATTAATAACCTATCTACGGATAGATTTGGGTATCGGAGATAGAAATTTGACATAAGCTCCATATAAAATGTGTCAAATATCTATCTCAGATAGCCAAATCTATCCATAGATAGGTTATTAATTTCGGGCGTAAAAGGGCAAACCTAACCTAAAGTTATTTTATTTCCAGTCCTGAAAAATGTTTGCAAGTTAACTAACCGAGTCCACCACCACAATCCTTTCTTTGTAGGTACTACTGTTGGGCTCCACCCTTAATTATGGCCACCTTTCTTTGTCCCATTGTTGGGCTAGTTTCTCTTCTCGGAATGGGAGGGGTACCGCATAGTCGACCACGCTGGCCAGGTACGGATTGGTCAACATCACATGCCTTTGAGGACATGGAGAACTCAGGCATACAGGGTTTCTCCTTCAGATGCGTGCATGGATAGAGTTTTGTTTAAAAAGACAACTGCGACCATTTTTGAAGAAGAAGAAGAAGAATATAATTTATTTTGCTTAAAACACAGAATATTATTAAGTAACAGTAGGTGTAGGTTATTTCAGTTTTAAAGCAAAATTGGAGTGCACTCAGCATTATGTCCTGATTCCTTAAAAATCATGACGCTGATTTTCAGTGCGGCCCTGTCGAAGTGATAGTTTGGTCGATAAGCGACTCTAAGCACAGAATACATAATAGTACAAGTACACAACAATAGTACAATACATTATAGTACAAGTACTAATTAAAAATCAACTTAAAACAAATTCTAAATGTAGGTGAAATAATTATATGTACCTACTACTAAACATGGCTATTTTTTTTTATGATTTACTATCGTGTAAAATGTGAATCAATTACGTCTGCGCTCTTGTTACTTTTAACTGTAAAGATCAAAGTGTTCCAAAGCTATAGACATGGTTAATTAGTATTAATAGTTAACCAGCGTCATTAACCGGTGATTAGCACGCTGTATTTCACGTGGGCATGGCTGGGTGACATTGGCAAGCGCTCACAGGACGGTTCGGGCTGCGGGAAGTGCGCCGTAGTGAAAAAAAGATGGAGAGAGTAAGTTGATTACAGTCAGTTAAACATGAGAGATTTATATCGTATCAACGTAATCAAATAAACGAGACGTATTACTGTTGTACCACCCACTTTTCACCAGTTGTTTCGGTTTCATGTCGATCTGATGTTAATATGGTCTCCGAATATTTCTGATAAGGAAATCCAATACCTAACCAATTAGTGTGAGGCCGAATTCGGATTGTACGTACCGTACCAAATTCCAGTTTGACAAAGGACTTCAGAACTGCTTGGGACGGAATGGCTGAAAGGACTTGAGGACTTGAATAGCTATAAATAAGCTGCGGGCGTCCACTAGTAAGCAATAAGCGAACGAAATTTAGCTTAAAAATTAGAAAATAATTAAAAGAATTGTAAAAAAAGAAAATGAAGATATGTCAAATAATGTTTCCGCCCGGGATCGAACCGGGGACCTTGTGCGTGTGAAGCACACGTGATAACCGCTACACTACGGAAACTTATGGGTAGATGCCGAAATAATAGAATAGATTATTATTTATTTAATTGCTACGCAAAACAATTGCTGTACGGTTCGTAAGGTTACCACTCGATATTTTATTAGTAGCGCAGATAAGTTAATGACTCAAGCAACAGAGTCACGAACGTCTAAATTTAGAATGGAATTAATAGGTCAATTGGTAATAGTGTTTATAAACTGTCAGTCTAACAATGACCGAACAGTAACGGGCAGTGGTATGGTTTTAAATTGAAACATAACAGACAGACATACTGACTTGATTATAAATAGACTACTTTATGAGTTACTAAGTGTACTGTACTGTACCTACCTACTGTTTAAAATTTTTACTTTGATATTTGACTTTAACTTCAGGTTTTCTTTGGTTGCGTCATTGATTTTGTTAGTCACTTATTTTCTAAAACTTTTTTTACATTATGATAGAAATCAATTGTATTTATTCTTACTCTTCGATAAAATCTTATTAGACTTCCATTTTATTTCAACGACCTGTTTTTCAAGTAGGTATTCAACTATAATAATGGCTGAAGTTAGACATTAAATTATAACTAGAAGCATTATAAATCTAACCAAATTTTTTTCGTATTGTTACTTTAAACATATCGCGGTTCTAATAAGAAAATAGCGGTGACAGCCCAGTGGCTATCGAACTTGCCTCTTACTCAAGCGGTCCGTGTTCATACCCAAGTGGCACGTACCAATGACTTTTCTAAGTTATGTGCGATTTATGAAATTAAATGTCACTTGCTGTAACGGTGAAGGACACATCGTTAGGAAACCTGAATGCCTGAGAGTTCTTCATAATGTTCTCGAAGGCGTTGTGAAGTCTGCCAATTCGCACTTGGCCAGACCGAGAGACCAGAGAGAGACCCGTGCCCAACAGTAGAACAAAAAATGGGTTGTGATGGAATAAGACAATAAGACAATAGTTGCAATTTTCTCTGTTGTCATGTCAGTGATGAAGAAATATAAATGACGTCACTAAATTCATAGTAAGTAGTAGTAAGTAAGTAGTAGTAAGTAAGTAGTAGTAAGTAAGTAGTAGTAAGTAAGTAGTAGTAACTAAGTAGTATTAAAGATCTTCCCATCAAGTCATAACAAAGTTAGTATCGAAGGGCGTTAGTTAAACAAGGTCTCCTTTAGTTTAAGTTACTTATTAAGTTATTATGAATAGGATGACGCTACGCCGTAAATTTTAAAACAAGGGCTTAACACGAAGTATTTATGTCGTGAAATTTTATGTGTCATTTTAGTATTCAAACGTCGTAAATATACGCCTCTTTGTCAATTAGGAATTCCTTAGCCACCTCTGCGTTGGTTAGTCCGGTTAGTGGAGATTTATTGGCAGTATATTGTGTTGTATAATGAATGTGCTTGTGTACCTACTTAAATAACTTTTCATGCTTTTTCTAAGACTAACTATTAAAATAATTAATGGCATGTTTGGTAGGACTGGAATGGATATGCTCAGAATATGTACGAGTATGTACATATTCTGCCTGCTGAAATCCACTTGTAATGTATCTAGGTACTATTTTGTGATACTGCCCTGTTATGTAGTTCTGCTATGTACTCATACACATACGTAGAAGTCAATCACTTCACCGAATGTTTATTGACCCCTAAATTTTTTTTTAATCACTATAATATGAGACGAGTCGTATTAATTAGTAGGAAGGGTATTTACATTACTCTAGCAGTAGGTACCTAGACTACCGTGGTAATGATTGGCTGTTTCGCCTCGCTGCGACCCATAGACGTCCCACTGCTGGGCACGGGTCTCCCCCACAGACACTTCTGCGGGAGTTCTAGAGCATACTCCACCACGCTGCTCCAATGCGAATTGGTGGAGGGGCTAGTGGCCAACCCAGTGTCGAATGTTCTCAAGCCACCCGAAGGTCTTCGACATGGCTTAACGACTGTTTCCAGCATTGAAAACAACCGGGACCGACGGCTTTACGTGCCCTCCGAAGCACGGTAGCGTCCATGAAATTTTGCCACTAGCGGTCACCCATCCACAAACCGACCGCGTCCGTCGTTGCTTAACTCTTTCGATCACATTGAATCGAAGCAAGCCATTGGGCTATGGACGCTACTGGATTGGCTGTTTGCGTAAAATAAACTATTTTATTATTGTAAAATGTTGGTGATTTTGTAATAGATACAGATTTCTTATTATAATTCAGTTGAAATATGCATCGCATCATAACTTCAACCCTTGGTAAGATTTTTTTAAAGATAGAATAAAAAAAAAAAACCTTGGACACTCTCACACACGGCCATCTGACCCCAAAGTAGGCGCGAGCCTGTGTTATGGGTGGCATAGACTTATATACATACATATATATTTTTAAATACATACTTAAATTGATATTAACATCCAGACACAGAACAAATACAAGTGTTCGTCACACGAATATTTGTCCTGAGTGGGATTCGAACCCACGACCCCTGGCGCAACAGACAGGGTCACTACCGATTGCGCCAACGGACCTGTCAAAAACCTACCCTTTGCCACTCATAACAACCATTCTAGGCAGAGATGGGTTGCGTGACACCATGATATCAACGACAGAGATAAGTTATCTCTAAGGTGGTATACCCTGGTACTGTTATCTCAGATAACAAAATCAGAATGTACCTTGTACTCACACGACATAACCTTATGGCGATATACTCGTTATATTTTTTTTAACTCGCTAGCGTAAATGTCAACGTTTTAGGTTCAAAGCGACACAACACGATAGTTCACACAAGGATCGCCAAATGTTTTGGAATGCTGAGACTTTCCCAATTTTGTTTCGTAATCCGTTTTTTTTTATATTCGTCCACAATGCTGTAAAGTTTCTCACTAACACAGACCCCAGTTGATTCAGAGATATTGGCCGACGAGCTGTGTGGGGTTCGATTCCTGTACGATGTTTACATGACAGATACTTACAGTACTCCCAAATTAATAATGCGCATAGAAATCTTCGTTACTGTTCGGCAAAGGTCGTATTCCCCGAGCGTCGGAAGACGATATGTGTATAGAGTGGTTAAGTGCATTTTCTTAAAAATGGTTTTCATACTTTTAGGTTTTCCTTTTTTCGGTGAGGAAAATTTCATTGATTGATTCTGTTTTTTTTCGTTTAAGATATTACTCAAAGTTCGTCGTGAAATTCCTGTAGCTTTTGTAACACGGTCCTGAATTTTTTTTAAATAACCATCATGGTCTCTTTCGAAAACATTGGCTTCATTTAAGAAATAAAGGTACACATTAAATACTATTTGCCGTGCTTGTGACTTAAGCGGCTTTCCACGTTTAAATTTATCCATTCTGGAAGAATTAGGCATATTTTATTTCTTGTATTATTGCATTATGTACTAATATACTTTCTAATATTATTTATTCCTATATTGTTTTATATATTTGTTTCTTTATGCATGTGTATCTTTCTATTAAAATGTATATAAGCCTAAATCTGATTTTATAAATGTTTTTTTCTGGTACTTAATATGTATTTAACGTGTGTAAAAATGTTAGTGTAGGCGACGCACCTTAGAAAAATATAAAGCTTAATACTTTTGAGAAAAGAATAAAGACGTCGGCTGTCACGCTGAAGTAACAAAACGTTTCGGTGGTTTTATTTATTTCCATCGCCAACAGTTAGTATGTTATTTTACAAAATAAACTATTTCAATTTGAGTAAGATAATTAAAGTTGAAATTAAATTCACCTTTGAAAACAAAACCAAGAAGGGTGTGTAATAGCAGCTCTTTAAAATTCACCAGTATATAAAAACGACTGACGGACCTTTGACTGACCGGCGACAGCCGCCGACCAAACGAATTGTTTTTTTTTTTTTTTTTTGATGATATGACTTTGACTCCTGTTTCTTTCGAACAAGGTGCAAAATGCAAGTGCATTGTTGAGAGCTTTCTCCGATTCAATGATTCGGGTGTTTCCGGGAATACGACAATTAGCGAAGATTTGCATGCGCATTATTAATTTGGGAGTACTGTAAATACTTGTCTACTTAGATACTTTAATACTTTAATCGGAAATTACGAGTAGGTCTATAGATTTTCAGCGTCTTCTACGAACGCAATGTAAACAAAAAAAACGGTAAGTAAAAAAAAAACACCAAACTCGGACCTCTCGCTAATCTACTAACTACTAATCATTGAATTGATTTAGCCTTCACTGATTAAAATTGGGACTCACAGTTCCACATTCAAGGACACGAGGACAAGACTTAACCACCACGCCCATGATATATTTTTAATTTTACCGGCGTCATACTTATAAGGACGACATACTCTTTATTCCAAACATTCACTACCCGTGACCGTACCATAGCTGCAACCCACAGATGTCCCACTGCTGGTCACGGGTCCCCCCAAAGCACGTCAGAAGTCTAGAGCACATTCCACCGCGCTGCTCCAACACGAATTGGTGAAGACTGTCCCATACTGCCACGTAATTCATGGTGACCCTCGTGGCGGTTGTCTCATGTGCTGCGAATGTTGATGTTGTGATGCAATGTCCACACGTGTTGTGGCTTTGGGAAATATCTATTGAATGTGACAACGCCTGTCTGTATACATTTTTATAGTATTCGTAGTTTAATGTATTTTTACGAGTGTCCCTGTAGCTCGGGACTAGAAAAGTGCTACAGTATCCCTGCCTGTCGTAAGAGGCGACTTAAAGGGGTCTGGGTACGGGCAGCAAGAGTGGGAGTTAGACCCGTCCATCCAGTGACCCCGGGAAATACGACGTTGTGTGTGGCTGCACGACGTTGTAGATGGGTGTCGACGTCTTTGGACGTCTCGTCCGAGACGAGCCTGTCATGGGCACAACGCTGGAAGGTACAGGTGCGTTCTAACAGAGATCCCATGGTTGTGTAACCATGATGTCCGGGTATGATGTCCTTTAAAATGTTTCCCAGTCATAAGACAAAAAATGAGGTAAATGTGGAATTTCCAGCCACTAAAATCCTCTCGATGGCCTTCCTCAGCGCTTGTGGAGGGCTCCGGGATCTGTTATATAGGCAGACGTGTGTCTGTGAAAATGTGTCAGGTTAATGTAGCAGGGCGTAAATGTTAACCTACAAGCATATATTGCCATGAAAGGTTCTCTGCTTAATTGTGGTTCGTCAATGATTAATAATAATAAACTTTATTAGCACAAAATATGTTACAGTATTCGGTGACATAGGAAGTAAGTAAATATAAGTACATTCAAAAGCAACGAATATAATACTTGTTGTAGTCTGCATTTCCTTCTAAGGATCAAAATAAGTTAATTAATGTTAATTACATTGGTTAATTAACACAGCAGACTCTCGCTACGCTGTAGCATCTACGGTTGGAATTGCGACACATCGGTAAGTAGAATTAAATAGTTAATTTAACTGTGGTAGGTACTTTGGGAGCAGCAAACACATGTTTTCGATTACGGGGACGTGATCGTAAAAGTGTAGTTTAATTTATTTTAATGACGCGTTGGAAGACGCCACTGTAGTACTGCATGGCCACCCGGCCCCACTGTTACGTAATAAAACTAAAAGAACGCGTTTGTGTGACCAGTTTTCAGGGGGGTTTCAATGGGACTTATAGCTAGCTATTTCTAACACAACTGTTATCTGAGGCCACTGAGATCGATACAAGGCACATGTAGTGTGGGATAATTACCGGTTAAGTTATTACAAATCAAGGATTAATCTACTTTGCAACAATCCGCGAACAAAAATGTATGGTGGTGTATACCTTAATGACGGTTAATCGCACCTTTGCATCCGTCGTGGAGTCTACTTACCCTGAGGATGCCTTGTTTCGGGACGAAACACGTGTTGGTATGTGTGCTGGTGTATGTTTTCATTAATCGCGTGTTCATGTTTCCTGTGTGGGAGGGAGGTGCTGCGTGCATGAAGTTATACACCACCATACATTTTTGTTATGTGGCACAATGTTTTGCTCACATAGACAGACAGAATCAGATGAGAAGGGACGAAGATCGGTCTCAGTGGAGTACCGTACCCTATGTCCAGCAGTAGATTGTGTAGAAACGAGAAAAAGAAAAGGTGTGGTCTCAGATGTAGGTAACTAGGTAATACTCGTAGATCACACTTTTCATCTGATCACCTGACTGTTTGCGCATTCGGTCCCTGCCTTCTGCGCCAGGAGTCGTGGGTTCGAATCCCACTCACGATACACATTTTTGTGACGAACACCTGTGTTTGTTCTATGTCTGGATGTTAATATCTGTTAAGTATGTATGAATTTATATCAGTCTGACACCCGTTGTACTCTGGCTCTGGCTATGGGTGTTTGGGGTCAGGTGGCCGTGTGTGAGATGTCCATGATAATAATTTATTTATTTATTTCGATCGATACCTCTGGCCGCCCACATAGCCAGCTATCGCCACTTAATGCCAGGTAGGTAAAAGTAACATTTGTAACGGGTAATGCTGAGTAAAGTCGGTTCGGGTTCCGTGAGAAATCTGAATCAAAATTAATTTTTATTCGACTTTTATATACACACGGCTTATCCAATACTATTAATAACTTAATAATCATAATAACTTTTATTAGCTCACCAATACAAGTCTCTGTTACTTAATATTGTATGACAATTAAAAAAAAAGTATGACAATTAAGAGATGATAATTAATAGAGCCTACACTGGCTGGATAATGGTGCTAAAAACTTCACAGCAGAACAAATAAACATCATCTTAAAGAAAAGTTTCACTCCTATTAAAAGCTTATAAAATGCGGGAGCGCGCGTCTTCAAAAGCTTTAGGTAATTAAACAAGTTTAGATTGTGTCGTAGAAGATTGGTCAATTAAAACACTGTAGATTTATGGTTACTAGCGGCAGTTTAACCCGCTGTTGACCCACAGTTTATTAACCGAAATACTTTTTCTTATTTACGTACAATATTTTTATTTATTTATTTAATATTTTTTATATAATTTATTTAAAGCATAGTAGGGAGAGACAGAGAGGAACAGTAGGTGATCTATAATAGGTGATCTAATAAAGGCCTCTTTCTTGTATCATGATGTACGCATTAGAAGATTAGAACCTCAGGGATGCCACAGTTATTTCTTGTATAATTAAATGAGTTTTTATTACCTGCATGCGTTAACAGGGATGTGTTATTTCTTGTAAAAATAAATTTAAAAAAAAATCGGTCATGCCAACAGCCAACTGAAAACCTAAAAATGGCGGTCACTTTTTCCAGACGAACAGATGTTTTTAATTTTAACAATATAAAACTTTATTATCAAACAACCTAATGAGAACCAATTATTAAATGGATTATTTGAAGATAAAAAATTGGATGCTTTTAAACAAATTATTAATAAAGGTACCAGTCGTAGTAGGGTCTGGTCTGATCTTAAAATAGAAGAATTTAAGCCCTACAGTGGAATAAATAACGGGGTTGATCTAAATCTAGGGGACCTTAAGACAACCGTAGTCGATGCCATTAGGAAAGGCGGGTTCATCGAACTGTGGGGATCTAGAATTTCCTACTAAAATGCCTATACTTGTGAAATGTGTATTTTTTCCAACCAATTTGAGCAATGTTGTAAAAGTTCTGACCGAAATAGACCCATCCCAGCAGACGTTTTATGAGCCCTTGTGGACTATTTTAATACGTTTTTCAATTTATTGGATCTTAAATAAATAAGATACACGGTCGAACGTTGCTTAAAATATAAATAATTCGTTTAAAACTTTTATCGCCGGTGTTGTAAAAAGTTCTCTCGTTTATTGCTTTATAATGCACGTGTGATTTAACAGTGTTTATCTATTTCCAGATCAAACGTGTCAACGAGATCTCATGGGAATTACAGAGCGAACGCCACTGATATCAAGAAAAATATAAAATCAGATAGCTACATAGATCCTATTAATGTTACTTTCATAGCTTTCAGGGTTCGTAAACCGTTCATTTGTTGACATTAGAATCCATTAGTCTTAAATTCAGCGGTGACAGCCCAGTGGCTATCGAACTCACCTCTCACTCGAGCGGTCCGGGTTCAAACCCAAGCGGCACGCACCAATTTTTTAAGTTATATGCGCCTACTTTTCTAAGTTATATGCGATTTAAGGAATTAAATGTCACTTGCTATAACGGAGACATCGTGAGGAAACCTGCATGCCTGAGAGTTCATCATAATGTAAACCATTATCCGAAAATAATAAAAAATGTTATGACCCGATAACAGACATGGTGATATTTCCTATTTGATTAAATTAATTATTATTAATTCTGTTTTCGTGTCGTTTAATCATTTTAGTAATTAATTAATCATTTTAGTAAAACCCTAGTTATTAATTTGGTTCATGAAAATAAATAATGTATATGCTTAAGTCAATGCGCAAAATTGTTAGTTTAAATCAATTACATATATTAAAATTATGATCTACCTATGCAAAATCATCGCAGACATCAAAGACATACTTCAGTGTTTATTTTGCAAAAATAAATACATAGCTGCAATCCAATCTCAAAAATATCAGATCCCAATTTCAATCTTATATCTTATATGAATTCCAAAAAGCTAATTGCACACGTGCGGCGCGTCGCGGCACCCGCATGGCCGCTTCAATAGTACCAACCTACTGCGGCTCAAAAATAATTTACATAAAAGAACCGAGCCAAAGAACTCTTCGCGGGGCGCCGACAACAATTAAAATCATTGTTCTGAAACGCTTTAAATTTTAAAACAAAGGGGGCTAGTGTGTTTGACGCTCTCGTTTAAAATTTACTCATGCGGGTTCCTTTTTCATAATTTTCGAATAAAACGTTCTTCACAAAATTTTGAATACGCGTTCGTTCTATTGAATCTAGATTAACTTCACACCTTTCCCGCCAACTTGCGAGTGGTGACGCAAGCCCTAAATTTAGGCAGCCGCCATTTATGTCAGCCCCTATTAAACTATTATTACAAACATACAAGCGTACATCTGTCTCGTATGTGTAACATGAGAGCATGACTGTAGTATTCCATTATTTTACTTACAAATATCTAGATACTAATCAACAAAAAATATTCAGGAATGCCACATATAATTCGGCTGATTTTAAGATTTTTATAACTTCCCATTAACTTGCCATCATACGGAATCAAGTCAACCCATTCACAAAATCTAACATCCAATACGAAAATCCTATCCAATTAGTACGGACAAAATTACCCATTTACTTTAAAGTCAGGCTATTTCTGTCATAGTAGATAAGATTTTATTTATCGTTAGGTAAAGCTAAAATCTTTGTATTTTGTTAAATCAAGAAAATAACTATTTGATGACAATAATAATAATCGACATTGACGAACCGGTCGAACAAGGAAAATACGCAGAGGGAACACTTTCTTGTAACATTTTCTGTAAGGCTAATAAGATATCCTATAAGCATTTTATCGTAAATTTATTTAACTTGTAACCTGGACTACAAGTCTTCACTAACGCTGTATAGCCTTTCTACACAGCAATAATTTAGTAATCTGTGATACATACCTACTACATTTTATTATCTATTGAAATACCTAGTTCAGTTAATTAAATCAATGGCAGAATATTAAAAAAAATGTCATATTTTAATAGTCAACACAAATTTAATCATGCCACATACTCGTAATACCTAATCATATTTACAATTGTCTTTGGTATTTCGATCCTCTCTCCTTAAGAATCTCATGTACGCGTGATAACTATAGTTAGTACCTACTAGCTACTAGTGGACGCCCGCAGCTCCGCTCGCGTGGAATCAGACATAACAATAGTTTCGTTTACACCTAGTAATATTATTATAGCCTAAGTCACTCAGTAAATATGGTGAAAGAATTTTTGAAATCGGTCTAGTATTTTTTGTGTGAAAACATTACATACACATCTTTCCACTTTATAATATTAGTATAGATAATTGGACATTGTCGTCATACTAGGTGAAGAAACAGCTAGCAGAATGTAGACATTATGTTATTCTAGGTTAGGTTAGATTCAAGTTAAAATAGCGTTTATAAGATTACATTGTTTGCTGTCCAAGTAGCTTATCTAACAAAAAGTACGTGCCATCCTGTTCGAACCCCGACGCGAACGATAGTAACCCTCGCCGTTTTTAATACCATATTTCGCGCACGAATTCTTTCATCTTATTTGCATACGCCGGGTTAATTTCGACCCGACCTATTTTTTCTAGGCACACCGGCAAACGTCACGGGAGGGTTAAGTTTTTTCGGAACTAAAAAATGGCTGTCATTACAATGCAATCCAGGGAAATTTTACGGAAAAAAAATTATAAATTTTTTGTTTGTTTCATGCATCTGCTATTTTTTTAACAAACGCTTTAATTTTATTATTAGTGACTGGGTTATATTGCATTATATCAAGAGTGTAATTTGCATTATGTACGTCATTGAATCGTGTAACGCCACTATTCAACCTTTGAAACACATCTGCAGATGAAACAAAGACCGGAATTTTTTACTCGTCAACAGCAGCGCGCCGCAGCGCGCTCTAGGAAACAACATGTTTTCGATGTTAATTTAGGTATAGAAGTAAGTATTCCTTGTTGTTGTTTGCCTAGCTCTGTTTGCATTACACTTTACATTATAAATAATCATATTATTATAAGTAAGGGGCTTAGTGATAGTAAACTAAGTCTTATTTTATATTTAACAACAACATATTAAACACAGACGAGGTGGACTGATGACCTGAAGAAGACAGCGGAAAGCCGTAGGATTCAGAGGGCGCAGGATCGGGAGGAGTGGCGACGATCGATAGGGAGGCTTATGTCCAGCAGTAGACCCCAAAGGGCTGATGGATGGATGGATGCATGGATTATACACAAAAATAAGTCTTTGAAACATATCCAAAGCTATATATGTAATTTCTTAATAGGTTTATCATTAACTACGGGTGCCCCGCAACTCCGCTCGCGTGAAGGCAGACTGACACAACTTGGATAATTGTTGCTACCTACTTATTATCCTCATAATATTAGACTGGAGAAACTCTACCCTGTGAAACCCTAAGGAACCTTCCTTATTCTCTAGGTTCGAACTTCGGTTCGGCTTTTTACGTGATGCCTGACAGACAGACACACAGAAAGACAGATAAACAGACAATATATTCAAAATACACATTTTTGAGTTCGAACTCGTTGTTATAATGCCCCTAAATTGAAATTAAAAGTCAGAAATAGAAATATATAATAGAATAGAAAGTCAGAAAATAAAAGTCTCAAGTTTGCTTTAATATAAAATGCGCTTGAAATGCCGAGCAAATGGTTAAAATACTCCACGTATGCACTTTAATGAAACATGTAATTAAAAACTAAAACAACTCGAGGCAATGCTCAGAAGGTACAAGTTTTTGTGAGAGCCACAGATGGCTCGCACAACAATAAGACAGATTTACTAATAGGTATAAACATTTCCTACAGCGTCTCTTCTCTCTGTCGAGCGTTTATTTGTTTCGCATGTTAATTATTTTGAAGTCCCAAGTATATTTCTGTAATTTATATACACCACCATAAATAAATATATGTACACCATGGTTTTTTCATACGTATACCTATATAATTAAAATTCACAGAATGTAATAATACATGTGTATGAAATGTACCTAACTATTATAAGTTATAACTATACATATGCGGTATAATATTCCATCTTAGGTGGTCTAATATCTTTACTCGGATCTAACCAGTTTAATCCGGTTCTTGCATAGGTAAGTTTTCTATGTTTTTGTAGTGTTAAGTTATAAAATATCTCTGCATTGATACATATCTAACTAGAAAAGTAACTACTTACAATGTGTTTTGATATTTTTCTGTGGTGTACATCCATTATACACCAGTTATATTTTGGTAGCAGATGGTGAACCTATGCCAAACTCCGAGCGGAAATTTCAAGTTAGAAAAAAAAGCAATGAAACTTTGCTCTACCCGGGAATTCAACCCAGGTCCTATAACTTTGCAGTCACGCTTGTGTTGCTTACGGACATAATGTATAGAGCGTTTCGAAAGTAGGAACCTACTCGTAATATCAGAATATCAGATTTTTGAAGTGTGATTAATACTCTTCTTTGGTGGTCGCTGATTCAACAGACTGATAAATAGTAATGTTAAACTGATCATGTGAACCAATACGCATGGTGATATTATCTTCATTGAGAACAACAAAATATGACTTCAATGATAACATGAACAATAAATTAACATGTGAGATAAATATGCTGAAATATAATAAAACATTCCATTTATAATTCAAACTGACTTCGTCACAGATAACGTCTGAGAAACTTCATTCTACATCTAATTTACCTAAGTGGCACTGAAAGTTTTAAGAACTGGCCAGTTAGAAACATTGCCAATAAAAATATCTTTTAAATTTCGATTATAGAACTCTTTTTAGAAGACAATTTTTGTGATAAATGACATGTCACTCTCCTGGTACTACATGTGTGCAAAAAATTACTCCGAACCATCAATATTTATATATTAGTTAAGCTTGCATTCGTCGATGCCCTAAAGTTCCCATGCCGCGATGAATATCTGTGCCAACTTACCATTAAACGTGCAACCGTTCTCTAATTCATAATGCAAAACATATTCCAAATTTAAATCAACCATTGTGTCAACGCGTACTTTCCGGCCATACCAACCATGCTAAACGGAAGCAGTTGCCAAACGGACGCCAAATCCTTCTTATCTATTTAGATTAGGAAAAAGCAATCGCTGTAGTCCAGTTCTTCTCACCAAGTCAACCCAAACTTATCCTTAGTAAAACTACATATGAATGACTTCGAATGCATATCTCAAATGGTCTAACTGAAAGAGAAGAAGTTCGATTGTACAGATTCCAGACGGACCCCGCTGTCGTGAATATGGAATACAGAGAAAAAGGTCGTGAAATTTGCATACTATTCTCAAAACGTGGGAAAAATGTAGGGTTTAAAGCACAATGGTGACCGATTTTGTGTGCGTCGATTGATTACTGGCGTTCGTCAGGGTGACTGAGGACTTGCGACTTCACGACTTTGCGACTGTTTAATTTTAATAAAAACACACACATGCAATAATAACATGCAGTATCTAAAACATTCCACTTTAATTAAACAGGAAATCGGTTCCAACAGCTTATAGCAATTGCAATAAAAGATTTAAGTACTTTAAAAGTTTTTGAAACAAGAAATAAGTAGCCCATACCTACTTACTTACTCAAAGTAGATATAAGGAATTGTATAGCAAATTAATTATATTTGGCTTATTATTTTGGAATCCTGCACTCACCTAATATTTTGAATTAAGTTTAGTTTTAAATAGGTATAAGCTTCAACTTTAAAGTAAAAAAATGTTATTAAATGCCCATTACGACTGTAATAAAACATCAACAGTTATTTTGTCGCAAGTTCATCGCAAAATCGCAACCCCACATGATGCGTGTACAGGTCGCCTTTTAAAGCTTACCTACCTTGAACGAAATGTTTGTCTAAGCAAAATATTCAAATTTATTCACGATTGCAGCCCTACGCGGTTCATGTGAGATCGTCACAAGTTCTCAAGGAGTTCGATTCGCAGTCACAGTGGAAGCTATTGTGTACCTATTCGATATGCAAATTGCCGAATATTTAATAAGATTATATGTAGGTATATCTGCAGGCAGTATCGTTAGGTGTTGAAACAATCCCATGGCCTATGTTTCGTGATCATTTGTCAGCCTTACGATAATGTCTTGGTATCTCATTATTTTCATAATGATCTATTATTGGTAGACACTCAATATAATTTACAGACATTTATAAACAGTCTAAAGCACTACTTATATCTACACTAGTAAAGTATAACTGCATTTTGTTAGTGTTGTCTTAAGATATTTGGTACCTATATACCTACCTAATCCATCCATCTGTCAGTCTTTTATAGACCACCGCTAGATATAGACTTCCTTCAATTGATTAAACATGTTGGATAATTGGTAATTATTGTTTTCGGGTAGTCCTGGACATAGTTACTTGCCTATACTTACCTAAAGAGGCTAAAGACAAATAAATTAAGTAATAAAAATAATAAATAGGCTACTACAGGCTACAGGAAAACTACAGAATTTTGTATAGTACCAACATTATAACATTATTCAAAATAATTTTCTCTCTTGTTAAATGATCTAGGGTCCGTTGAATGATGATTTCACGTGAAAGCCAGCATTCATATCAGCAAATCCCGATGTTGTGTCACTATAGAGGTGTTTAAAAATATAAATTACATGATCTATTGCAAAAATAGTGGGTAATGCAAAAAACCGCGAGTACAGAGACCCACCCACATGACGTAAAAAGCTCGATGCACCCTCGCGCGCGCCAAATCGCCCTACTCCATCGCCCCGACTTTGGCCCATGATTGGTTGGCCCACACATCCCTTACATCGACGACCAGTTAACCCTGACCCTTCCACTCGCAAGGGAAACCCCCAAACAACTCGCGCTCAAGCAAAACGCGGGGAGCGCTGTAGCTCAAAGTAATTTGGTGTCATAAACATGTGTGATGCAATTTTTATTTTCCCTGATTTCCCCTAATTCGGGAAGCTCTGGCACATCCCGCGGGAGCTCGCCCAATCAAATTAAATCCCCGATTGACGTTACGACGTTTGAATTTTATGGTATTGTATTTTTTGCCGTAATTACACGATTGCCGCAAAATGGCAAAACGGAAAATTTGAGTAAGTCGACATAAGTATATTAAATCCGTCCTGCGTGTGGGGAGGTGGAATTGTTCGGCAAATACGAATTATGATTTTTTCTATCAATTTGTAGTTTTTTATTTTTATATCTTTTCTATACTTACTTAACATGAAACCTAAATTTATTTTTGTATTTTGTATATACTTAGGTACTTAGTAGTAGGTACTCAGTTTTGTGCTGAGATAGTCGTAAGTCGTAACATTAATCCTATATTTTCACGAAGGGGTAGAAGAAGTGTAGATCTCACCCGAGGCAGTACCGCCGCCCGCCACGGTACCTAGTACCATTACTACCGTGTAATAATTGTTTTTAAAGCAATTGTGGTCCCGTTGGAATGATGTGGTTTCCGGTTACACTTCTTTAGAGGTGACCTCATTGGTCCTCAGGAGAAGCAACACATCTGTGACTGACTTGGAACGAGACACACTAACAATTACTAACAGGACTATCACTAACACCAACTAACGAACTTACCAACTATGTTCTAATTAACTCTCTCAGCTAACTGGACCCGTCCCTATTTGAGTTTTGTTCAGAGTCAGTCACGGTGTTGCTATTTGGCATTTCAAGCTAGAAAATCAGAATAGTTGTTGCCCGATACGGGGACCAAACCTATCTCGAGAACGACGAAACGTAAGTCTGTAGTTATTGATTTTTAAATTTTAATAGATATTTTTATAGAACCAATGACACAACACATGTGTTTTTCTAAGTAGGTACCTCATGGATGCTCAATTCTCATCTACATCCATCTATTACCTACTTACATATGCATCGGAGATAAACATGGGCTTTAAATAAAACTTCCTCTGTTCTTTCTGTCTTGAAAAGTCTGAGATAATCATTTATGATGCTCTCTGTCCCTTCTGTATCAAATTAGTAGTGGCAGAATGCGAACTTGTTCCAAACGCAATGCTTCAAAAAAAAAAAAACACCGTCGTTATTTCGAAAATAGAAGGAATTGGTTTGAAATAATTCTATGTTAATAGAGATACTTTAATAAGCATAATACCTAAATCAAAGTTAAAATTTAAAAAGTGGATAATGTTCGAAGTTTGAACACTGGGAAACCAGTTTTATATAAAACGTCATTCTGCGTTAGAAACGAACCAGACAGTTCGCAGTTGTTTACCGACAGTATCGGGGTGGTACAAAAAGTGTAATTGTAAAATCTGGCGTTCATAACAGCCAGTGGCACATGTGGCGTATGTGGCTCATGTGGCCGTGTGTTGGGAGGGGTCCGACGAAGGTCATTCGGTCGCTGCGGGCTCGCGCTACGATACTGACATCAATTACAGATCTCAATGGGAACTTGTACGGTTGATTTTGATGCAGGTTTTGAGTTTTATTAATATCAGTTACTTAACCGCAGCTTCGCTCGCGTGGAATTAGACATAACAATAGTTTAGTTTACACCTAGTAATATTATATAGCCTATGTCACTCAGTGAAGATGCAGCTTTCTAATGGTGAAAGAATTTTTGAAATCGTTCCTGTAGTTTTTGTGTGAAAACATTACAAACAAATCTTTCCTCTTTTTAATATTAGTATAGAAGTAGGTGTAGATAATTTCTCAATTTCAACAAGCCCTGCGGAACTTCGCAGTGGACCTTTTGAAGTCTCGTAAAATGCGGTAATTTCAGCAGGGATGTCATTTTTACAGTAGGTACCTACTGCGGTGACAGCCAAGTGGCTATCGAACTCTCCTCTCGCTTGAGCGATCCGAGTTGAAAACCCAAACGCGATTTCTCGCGCTTGGTTTTTTAATTTTAATTCTTAAATGTCACCTGCTGTAACCGTGCAGGAAACATCGTGAGGAAACCTGCATGCCTGAGAGTTCTCCATAATATTCACTAGTTAGCCATAAGGCCACCTATTGTACCTACGTAGTTTTTTAGTCCTTAATCCATGTAATTGTTCTTTTATGTCTTGGTGTGCAATAAAGAGTTAATAAATAAATAAATAAAATATTCCCGAAGGTATGTGAAGTCTGTCAACTACCCCCCTCCCTACCCGCCCGATAATTCTTCCTAGACGTGTCCTGAAATAATAAAATTATTAGACTATGATATTAGTAGAAAAATAACTATAATTAAGTTCTACCACGACGACGACCAGCAAAGGTTTTTTGCTCAGCCCACAGAACCCTAAAACCGGACCACGCAGCCGGGCAGCGTTAGATCACCTATGATTACGAGGGCTGCACCCCTATTACATTAACATGCCGAACCCTTTCCCGATTCATTATTACCGAACTGCCTCTACCTACCTCTACCTTGGGCCTACACGTAACCGATGTCAATAAAAGAGCGTTAAACAAACGGTGCGTCGTGCAAAAAAAAATAAGACGATATTTAATACTTTATGATTTTTTTTATCTATAGGTACTAATATTATAAAGAGGAAACATTTGTTTGTAATGTTTTCACAGAAAAACCACTGGACCGATTTCATAAAACCTTTGGAAAGCTGCATCTTCACTGAGTGACATAGGCTATGTAATAATACTAGGTGTAAACGAAATAATTGTTATGTCTTATTCCATGCGAGCGAAGCTGCGGGCGTCCACTAGTTACTAATAAGTATAAAATACTACTCATAATAAAATACTACCAATATGACTGATATAAGCTAATTAAGCGGTGACAGCCCAGCGGCTATCGAACTCGCCTCTCACTCGAGCGGTCCGGGTTCAAACCCCAGTGGCACGCACCAATGACTTTTCTAAGTTATGTGCGATTTAAGAAATTAAATGTCACTTGCTATAACGGTGAAGGACACATCGTGAGGAAACCTACATGCCTGAGAGTTCATCATAACGTTCTCGAAGGTATGTGAAGTCTGCCAATCCGCACTTGGCCAGCGTGGTGGACTAAGGCCTAATCCCTCCCATTCTGAGAGGAGACCCGTGCCCAACAGTGGGACATCTATGGGTCGCAGCGAAGCTAATTAGGCATTAGAAAAGTCCGCTGGAATGAGTGATAAAAGAAATATCTTTCCTTGAAACCACCCTAAGAAATAGGTTGTAATAAATTCAAAGTAATTATTGCATTTGAATTATCTAAATGCATAAATCATGTAATAATACATCTACTACTACTACAATAATGTATATTTTAGAAATATTTTTTATTTAAAATAAAAAAATTGCAGACAATTCACAACATAGTACCTATGTATATTTATCTACAATCATTAATGTACCTAGAGTTGTCTAGAGAGGTCTAATGACTTTAGCTGGTATGTTTTACTCGTAAACAGTAAGAAATATTTGTATTTCTGAACCATGTTCAAAACGCGACTTTAGTGACGTCATTCACACGGTACGGTATACGTGGCCTGGCATTCTTTGCTAGTTTTTTGTTCCTCGCCTATTATTTTACAGTGTGACGCGTATAGTTAAATTTGGACGAATAAGCCAACTTGATCGTTTTGTACAACATCCCTGCTTACATTAAAAAGACTGCTATTTTCTTCAATATTTCTTGAAAGAAATAACAAAGGATAAGTTACGTTATTTTTTCTGTGTTAAAATAAAATTGTTGGTTTTTTTTTTATCTAGATAGTTTTTTTTTGTCGAGAAAGTTATCCTGAAAGAAGATTTCATTTTGACTTTAAAATTAATTAAAACTGCACTCAAACATTTTTAATAATCTTCTGCCGGAACCGAGAATCGACCCGCCACAATGTGTAATAAAAAATTTTTTTTTTATGATGGTTCAAAGAGTTAATCATAAGGATTATTTCTTTGAAAATATTATAGAATCTTAAATAAAAGGAAGACATTCATCACGTGGATAGGTGGTAGTTCTGTTTGGGTTCTGGTAAGTTATTTTCTTAAAAAATGTCATGTCACACAAGTATCAACTCCATTCGGTCCCGGTATACGTCCAATGCAACGTCCCAGAGCGCCGCCGTAACGTATCGCCTCTGCATATTAATTCGGTTTTAATTTCAATAATAATAATAATAACCCACAAGTTCCAAGCTTTTGTTTTAACCCTACGATGGCTTCGAACCCCGCTGCGTCACGACTCATTCTGTTCGCGCCAAGCGACAATGGGTAAAAATTCTATTGTTCGATTTTTAAATTGTTTCGATACTAATTTGGATTGTTTCGAAATTCAAAATAAGAAAATAACCGCCAAAATATTTTTTGCTGTCAACGTCAAATTTTTATTGTATGTTGGTTTGTAATATTTTATTATAGACAGGATCTACGAACAGTGGAAACCATCACCATCGTGAACCGTCCTAGCTGGAGCACGGGTCACTTTTAAAACGCATACTGAACACGTTACCTCTGAACCATACGACTTACCTATTGGTTCTTTGTACGTGTATGTAACTTGTTATTACGATATCGCTCTTACTGATTTTCAGTGGTACCTGTATGTAGTGGGACATACAGGTACCACTGAAAATCAGATCTAAACTATGCGTTGTGACTTTGCTGAGTATTCGCCTTTTTATAATAAATTTCTTATCAGTCTTATCTATCAAACTTATTGGAGGCTAAACTTTCTTTAATAGACTAATTTTACTATAGTTAAGTACACACACAATAAATCAGTGTGGGTTTTATAGGAAACAATTAAAAAGTTAATTCCAGTAAATATCGTTATATATTTTTTTTATTACAATGTAAAAGCTTCATATTTGACATCGATGACCGGTTCTCATGCCATTAACAATACTTATTGATATTAAAAAACATGTTATTTAAACGAAAATTTGAATTAAAGTTATGATTATGACATATTTAACAGCAGCTGTCAAAGTCTGTGGGTGTAAAATTGAGCTTACATCAGAATGACTTACGATAATGTGGTAATTAATTAAATTTAATTGCACCTCATGTTATTTCAACTTGAAAAATATTATGAACCAACATTGATATTTATTAAATTTAAACCATATATGTGACTTGTGTAATGTTTCGCTTATCAACACATGCCGTCGGAAAATAATATTTTTATTTAACCGTTTCTCTAAATGAATTGGACAAGCGTAACTTATTCGACGATATGACGCCATTTTTATAAATGTCTTATGTCGGCGGGAATTATACTTACATTTAAGGGTTATGCTTACACTTATTATACAAGAAAATAAGAAGGTTGATAAATGAGATGATATATCTATGGCATGGCATTAATAGATACTTACGATTAACTATGGATACTAAGTATTTGATAGAAAGAAAATATACTGTCACTAATCAATCACAAATCCAATGTCACAATCACAGAGTACATTTGGTCACAATTCGCAAAATTAAAAGTCATAAATACAATACAAAATTAAAAATGTAAAAAAGTATAAAACTCAGAGTACATAAAAGGAGCAAGCCATGATATTACAAAGATTGGCGTGCCCATTAAAAAAATATGGATACCTGTATTAACAAATTCCTAATGGATTACAATCAAGTCACCGTTGAAAAGCATTCCGATAGTTCTGATTTCGACGAGACCCCGAAAACTTCGTACAAAGCACCCAAGAGCGGTAAGCATAGCATTCGTGATAAGAAAAAAATACGTCCCAAATCAACTAAGAAAGTTGATGTAGCTCAAAATAGAATGCCCATTAATATAGAAAACCGACTTCCTGACTGGATCGAAAATAATATGATCCCTGTTCGCGATGTTATCACAAACGACAGTCATTCAAAATTAAAGCCAGATGATACATCCAATAACGTAACAGACGAAGTCATACTCTCACAATTAGTAAATAAATCTAAGATCACTCAACCAAGAACTGTGCGTTGTTTCTCGAGTATTTTAAGGCGACCCAGTGAATATGAAAAAAATATTTCAAGCATCAAGGAAATGCCTGAGGACGCTTTGCATAACGGTAAAGCGTTTTGTGCTGGTTGCGAACGGAGACGAGTAAAAAAACTAAATAGACGCCGTCGGAGCTATGTGGTACAACCAGTTCAGGTTGTTCACGATGCGCAAGAGAGATCAGTGCCTTTCGGACATTCAAATGATCCAGCGCCGTTACCACGACATACTCGAAATGTAAGAAAACAGAACTCTTCGAGCTACGAACTCACTTCGTCGGAATCTGATATTGGAAAGACAGATAAAACGGAACACGTAACTCGAAGACGAAAGTTCATAGAACAATTCCAAAAGGAGATGAGAAAGGAATACATGAAGTATGAAAAAGAATTATTGAGACATCGTATGCAACAGTATCCTTCGATACGATACCACAATACGCCCACTCAAGTGTTTTCTACCCCATACATTCAAATGCATAACGAAATTGCAACAGAAACCCAGCAAAGTAACATACCATCAACTGCTTCCGGCTTTTGGGAGTACATATTTGAGAAAATACGAGGAAAACGTTCGGAAAAAGTTGAAAATCCTAAACATTGTAAGTGCACTGAAAATAATAAATTCCCTCTCCAAACAAGTGACTACCCAGACTTTGATTTATTTACGGAAAATCTCCCTGACTGCCAGAGTTGCATACAACAAACAGAAGACATAACGTCTAAAGCGGTCTCAAAAACTCCCATGAAAAATGAGAAGAAAAATGTCAATTGCAAATGCTATTCGAACAAGAAGCATAAACACTCCAAAACCAACGATTCTCGAAAACCAACCACACAGGCCGGGAACACGTCTCCGCCTACCACGACCAGACCCTGCCAAGAACCGCACGATGACATCACCAAAACTGTCGAGCAGAAATACAATGGCGAAATATTATGCATTCACAATCCGCCGTGCATTTTAATTAACGGCTGTCTTAATTTGCCCGGCACTGCGGACAGGCCGACGATTCAGGGGAACCTCTGGCCCGTGACCCAAGATAAGAAGATGAGCTTCTATCAAATGTGCCGGAAAATACGGCGGCCGAAGCGCGTCGAACAGGCATGCCAGTACCACCCGCCGAACGCCGACGTGCAGGCGATGCGGATCAAAACAGAGAAAATCGTCCAGAGCATATGCAATCACGACCCTCCCTGCGAGGTCGTGTACGGCTGCTACAAGCCAAAATACGATCCGAAGCTCCAGAACTCATGCGTGCACGTCCCTATGTGTCAGAGACTGCCCGAATGTTTGATAAGCGACAACGGGAGACGGGGTAAGCTTGAGTCGCAACTGTGCGAGCATAAGCCGAAGTGTACGGAAGTGCCGCTGTGTTCCAAAAAGTTCGTGATACTCACTGCTAGAGAGACGGTTGGGACGCAGGTGCGGCCCAAGACGAAGTTGGTGTGCCGGCACGAGCCGCCCTGCATCATGATACCGAAGTGCCTCGCCCGGGTCATATCCGTTAGCTACATCCCTTACGAAGCGATCCCCGACTGCGTGCATCAGCCGTGTTGCGACATGATCCCGGCTTGCTGCAGGAGAGTCGCCAAGGAAACGGTCTCTGTTTCCTCACAATACCCTAACGCTCCGTGTCCAATAGTCTAGTTGTGTAACATTGTAGTTCGTTTCATTGATTAAATAGTACAATCACTGACAAAAGTTACAATGGATTTGTTCAATAGTAGAGTAGTACTTGTGATGATGAGAAATTCATATTTGATCGGTTGCTTTGCGTGTCAGACATCGTATTCACCGCTGAAACGCAAGTATCTATGTTTGCATAATTTTCTACTGTTTAGTGTTTTCTCATTATGCATTCCTACACATGTATCATGGCCGTAAACATTGCTCAATGTTTTATTTAAATATGGAAAGTCGTTAGCTTACCATAGATTATCAAACGGCCACGTAAATATCTGAGGAAGATTCTTATGTATAAGTTTACTTTCTAAGTAAACATAGCGCAATATTTACTGATTTCACTCCAAGACTATTTTAAAGCTTAGGTACTCAGACGAATAGATGAATTAATCTTGGAACCCTTTTTCAAAGGTAGTTGTCTAGTGTGAAACACCTAGGCTTATTATAACTTTACAACACTGATTCAATTTTTCCCCGCCAAATTTTAACGACAGTTATCAATCCACTTGAATCGTAATAATTTAAAAACATTCAAAATATCTACACACACTTGTCACAGAATATTTATAAATCAAATACATATTAAGTAGTATGGTTATTTGTATAAAATCCAGTTGAAAAATCTCTTTGTTAGTATATTGTTAGCCGATGCCCGCACATTGCTTTGATAAATTTTTTTATAAGTAGTTTTTAAGAAGTAATTACCTAAATAATCTCGATTTTTGACAATCTCAATTTTAAAAGTTTAAGCAAAAGATTAGCAAAAATATTGGCAAAAAGCCGATATATATTTTTCTTCCATAGGTTAGGTACGAGTATTAACAAGCTCCTCGACCGTATACACTGTATATAACACTACGGTGTGACTAACACTACCTAGTTGACTTACTACTTAACCGCCATTTAAGCGAGCCATTGATTAGTTTTATAATAAGTATTTGAATGTTTTGTTGCAGGTTCCCCAATCTGTGGATGAGGGAATCTCATTAAGACTGCCCCGGGCGCCCGTGTCGCACAAAAAGCGAATTTTTGAAGCAATACGACGAACGCCGCCGAAAGAAACCAAATATAAAATAAATAAGTGAATCTCACTTAGGTACACATATATCTATAGTTGAAAAAATATGTTCGTACCTCAATTGCGAAGTTATGTATGTTACTATGAATCTCTATATTGTTTTTATAAAAGCATTCTTTATCTGAGTAATCATTGTAAACATTGTTAATTTACTGTAATTAGATAAAAGTACGGTATTTATAACTATTATACGAATTAACTGCAATTTTATAATAGTTAGGCGCAATCATAATAATTGTGTTGGTGCCTATATAATTTGTATTGCGTGTATTAAAATTGTATGTTTTACGATTTTAGAATTTAGGCAGACTAAATGTTGACTATAGAACAAGTCTGTCACTGCATTCTCATGGGTTTGTCTTGGTATCTATTATTGCGAAAATAGATTTGATTTCTTTTTTAAGATACGTGAAATGTTTTATCAGTAAACAAAAGTAATTAACTATTTTATTTTTTTAATCAAATATGACTGGTTATGTATCTAGTTTCCCTTTCAATTTTCAGCCTCAGCTTTCAGCCTAGAACGGTTGTGACTACAGACAATAAATAAAGACAATAAAAAACAATAATAAAGTACAATTTCTCGGGTTTTATCCGCCCCAGTAACAATGAGTTCTTGTGCTAAGAGCATTCACCAGCACTACTCTTTTCACTTCCCACTGTTGGGCACGGGTCACATCTCGAAATGGGGGTAGTATGTGGACGACCATACAGGCTGAATGCATATTAGTAGACCTCACATGCCTTCAAGAATATTATTAAGAAACCTCGGAAATGCAGGCTTAAGTTAGTAATGAGTTACGATCCCGTGACGTCTCTTATCAACGCTGAGGGTGCCGCTGGGTTTTAGTGGGTATTCTAGTATCAGTGAGTCCCACATACCAACCTGAACCGCATAGTTTGATTGGGATGCGTAATTGTATTTCCCAGTGTTTAAAAAAGGTTTACTCACAATGTTTCCCTTCACTGCGGCAGAAGATTTTTTTTCAACAAACACGAAAATTGACTGGCGCACGCCTTTTTGATTCGAACCCGGATCCTACCGGATCGACCCCGATGTTGCCGTAGGTACGATCGACGCGGGTGATAATGACAGCATTCATTACACATAATAATGGATGCTAGCTAGAAAGCTATATAGCTATAAACAGCTAGAAATGAACTAGGTTCTCAATGAGCGGCTTGTGAGTAAATTAGTTACTTAGTCCTAATTGCACAAATTCACAACCAACTCAACCTCAGTCTTTATTAACTATTTTCTAAATAGTACGAATTCGCTGTTTTTGTCCGTCTGGTACTTAATATCTTCTAAACCACGCAACTAATTGATACAGTTTTCACTATCTTTTGGAGGTTTTTTCGGAAGGTCTAGTACACACAATGACATGCATGTGGCTATAAGCCGTTAATTTGAACTAATTGAAACTATTTTGGTCGCTTAAAATGCTGAACCTTACGAAAGCCTTAGAGCCTTTGTTTTAACGAGTGCAAAACCTTTTAAACGTAACCGGACATCGTGGGAGCGACGCAGGGTTATGTGGGATTTCCACCCACTAAAACCCTCTCGGTGGCCTTCTTCAGCGCTTGTGGAGGGCTCCGGGATCTCTGTCAGAACACACTTGTGCCCAGCGCTGTGCCCATAACAGGCTCGTCTCGGACGAGACGTCCAAAGACGTCGAAACCCATCTACAACGTCGTACAGCCACACACAACGTCGACTTTCCCGGGGCCCCAGAAGCCCCCTTTAAGTCGACTCTTACGACAGGCAGAGGATAGTGGTTAAAGAACTTTATTTCTGGCAGAGGATACCGTAGCACTATTCTGGTTCCGAACTCCAGGGAGTGGCTTAGGGCTTACCCTGGGGATGTTAGTTCATATCATTCACTCGTTCATCCTTGACTAGAGCTACCTACCACGGCACATGAAAAAGGAAAACCCCAACGACAGTATCAAGTAAACGCGGTATACATTATTAATTTGTCAAGCTCGACTCAAGCTGTCGCGATAAATTTAGTAAGCCGACCTCTTAAACTGCCTTTCATCACGAAAACCTGTTAATTTCGCGTATCTTGATGGCAGCCGGAGGTATTTGTTTACTACGTCTTTTATGTTACCGAATTACTGATTTGGCCGAGAGGTTGAGTTATTTGGTCGCGATGTTGGCTTGTTTAGGGCTGTGCGTGTAAGGGATTAAGGGAAAAAGTATGTAAACAAAGCGGTGATACCATAACGGGTTTTCTCTGTCCCACTGTTGGAAACGGGACTTCGTTCTAAGAATGGGATGGGTTAGTTAGGCTAATAAGGCCTAATTGGCATGCATGCAGGTTTTTACACCGTTACAGCAGGTGAAATTTAATTTCAATAGTAGTAGGTATTAGTACCTAGTAATAGTAATAGGTAAGTTCTTCATGGAAATAATTTATCCCGGGCGGACCGCGGGTAACACTAGTAGTAGTAAAGGATAGATATAATTGAATAGCTTGTCCATTTGAATATTCTCATCCATTTGACTATTATCCAATCAATATTCATTTGACTATTCTCCAATCCATATCCATTTGACTATTCTCCAATCCATATCCATTTGACTATTCTCCAATCCATATCCATTTGACTATTCTCCAATCCGTATCCATTTGACTATTCTCAAGCCCAGCAAGTCACAAGCCGCCATCACTAAGCCCCACAAATAATTCACCAACCAAGCGATCCCCAGCAATCCCACACAATGATTAGATTAGCAAACAAAGAATTGTTACGTGTATGTACTCGTAGAATACTTATTTTCTATTCCATTCAATGCAAATTGGAATTTTAGGACCGCGCGACATTTTCTCACGACAAAATTCGTAACGTCCATACAAAATAGTCGCATACCGAAATTGTCCGCTCTGTGTTAGTTAACGCACGCTAGATATGAACGAGAAACTATAGTTTTATTGCCTGTGGTTCATCTAATACCTAAATTACCGATTAATTTATTCGCAACAAATATGAAATGTTTATGTTAAAAAAATGTAAATACAATGAATACAAAACGAGAAACAATCTTGATTTATTGATCGAAGGATACGACTGACAAATAACATAATAAAAAATATTTTTCTGAAATAAATCAATATTTCAATATTTTATTAGCCTGAGCTATTTACATAGTAAAAAAACTGTTATTTCTATAAAAATTAGCAAGTGGCCAGATGTATTCGAATTTGATTTGTACCGTCCATAGCCCAACGGCTCACGTCGATGCAATGTGATCGACAAAGTTAAGCAACGACGGGCGCGGTTGGTTTTTGAATGGGTGACCGCTAGTGGCAAAAGTTCAGGGGCGCTACCGTGATTCGGAGGGCACCTTAAGCCGTCTGTCCCAGTTGTTTTCAATGGTGAAAACAGTCGTTAAACCTTGTTGAATACCTTCGGGTGGCTTGAAAACTTTTGACACTGGGTTGGCCACTAACCCTTCCACCAATCACATCTATCGGTTTTAGCTTAGCAGCTAATCGAATTTGATACCTAAAAGAAGCTCAGAAAAAATACTACGGGTCAATTATGTTGGCAAACAATCTATTTCTAGTTAGTCTAAAATGCATCACTTGCCACACTCGCGACTGGATGTTTGTCTCATAAACTAGTTTTTCAAACAAACCAACTTTAGTTCTCTTAACGCTACTCGGCATCAGTCAAACAAGCGCCTACAAAAAGATCTCGGAGCGATCCCTATAAACATTACTAACTTATAGCTTAGAAAATTTCCTAATCTGTAAGTAGGTACCCGCCTGAGGAATTTTATCATTTCAACCGTCTAAAAGTAGAGAACCAGTTGTACGTGGAAAATAAAAAATTCATTACGAATTCATGCCCGGTCTAAACCAACCTTAACGTCGGTCGGTACAGTTTAAAATCCGACGACAAGCTATCGGACATTACGGCGATTCGTAGTTGTGAGCGCGATGATCAAAAGCTAATGAGTAAAGTCCGTTGACCCCAACCAGTTTTGGGTCCAATGTGGTTTTAGTATTCCGTTGGTTTGTCAATAAAACTATATTTGAATTAACATACGCATCTCCCCTCGTTATGGCTTGCTGTCATGCGGACTATTGACTATGGGCAGCGACGGGTCTATCTATTGTAAGAGTTAATATCATGGCTAGTTTACTACGTACTATTAATACGTACTAGTACGTTATGCGTCCACGAGAGTGACAAATTGTTACTTATTGCCACGATAAAATCGCGAAGAAGCTGAACGTGGCAGAATACAATCTTGATGTTAGCAAAGTGTTAAGTGTATTTAAGAGCTTATAGTCTAGTGGTCTCCAGCGCGACTGCTTAGCTTAAGCGGAGCGGGAGAGTCTTAGGCTTGAATCAATGGTTGGGTAAGGTACTTATTGCGTTTTTCTAAGTTTAAATACCTTGTAGCTCGGACTCTGGATTTTGTCAGGTGTGTTACCATACACCTGGCACCAGTCTCTACTCTCTCCAGCTTTTACATGGGACCTAAACATAACTGACAAATTATACCGTTAAAATTTTCTTTTTTTAAAAAGGCTTTTTCAAACTTTATTTTTATTTTCGCGCATTGTCATCGGAACCAAATATGTGTGCCAAATTTCAGCTCGATAGCTTCAGTGGAAGTGGGTGAAATATTGATTGCAAGATTCCAGGACATACTTACATACGAGTGAAGTTAAATAAAAGCTTTTAAAAAGATGTATCACACACTTCTGCCTATCCATTAGTAAGTAGGAAAATACAGGCGTAGGTAATGTTATGATATGACAGAGTTAGAGCGAGACTCAGACGCACGGGGTGTTAAAATTAATATAAAATTAGATGGTCAGTTCTTTCGAAGGTTACATAATTATGCAAACAGAACTAACTGCCACTAACTCTCACTGGGTGTTAGTGGCAGGTAATTCTGTTATTTCATGTTAGTAATAATTACTAATTAAGTGAGTCAAGATCCAAGTCACAGATGTGTTGTTACATTTGAGTTTTACCCCATCTTAGTAGACGGCCGCCTCTAATAAAGTTCCGACCAAACTATCCGGTAGGTACTTACACAATTATTTTTAATATAAAATAAATGAACCACCAACTTGTGTCCCTTACATAAAGGACACCATTTTATTTGGATTTTGAAATTGAATAGTTTTTTTTCAAAGGATATACTATTGCAGCACACCCCATCCGCTGCCGCCCAATAGTGTCTGACTCTGAACAAGACTTAAATAGGGACTTGTGAGGTCCTCCGCTGGACATAGGCCTCTCCTAAAAGACACCACTCGGTCCTGTGCCTTCTGAATCCTGCTGTTTCCCGCCGACTTCTCCAGGTGGTCTCAATTCGAGGACTTTTCTTCCCCACCTTCAATCAGTCCTTCGAACGACGTGGCCTGCTCATTGTCACTTCAACTTACTAACTCTGCGAACTACGTAACTTATTAATTTCTCTCCCACTAAGTTTATTCCCACCATTCAGCGATGGAGAATAAATTTGCGTTCGCCCACAACGGTTGTAAACAAAATCCATAAATCATTGCGACTAGGCTCCGGCGAATGTCATAATAAATATCATTATAGCTTTCTAAAACCGCTGGAATCGAACCCGCATCAGTATGCTAATGGCACTATGTCCCGCCTAGGTATTGAGATACAAATGTATGCAAACGACAGGCGACACATCTTATAAATCTGTAGTGTGAGATGTGTAATAAAAACGCGCGATTCGTTAGTTTTCACCTCGCCCGCCTGCCTATGGGTCCCATAAAAATATACAGCACCATAAAACTGGTTCGCCAGAGTTTATCTGCATGGTGTGAGAAATTGTAGGTAATGTGTACAGTTCATTAGTATCGGTTATTGAATGCAGCGGTTCTCAAACATTAGTATTTGCCTTCGGTCCAGCAGTTTGGGAATCAATCATTTTTACCCTCAACTTTTTTATTATGTACCTTCTACATTTTCTGTTTTAAGATCTTCGCTTTGATTTTATTTTAATGTTCAAAATTGTAAATAAGGATATTTATTATTGATTTGATCACACATTATTACCTTTTATACAAACTACAGACGTTCCACTGTTAGGTACGGGTCGTGGCTGTGGGAGACTAGAGCATATTCCACCACGCTGCTCCAATGCGGATTGGTGGTTAGTGGCCAAACCAGTGTCGAAAGTTCTCAAGCCACAAAAGGTCTTCGGCTTAACGACTGTTTTACAATTGAAGACAACCGCGCCCGACTACTTAACGTGCCCTCCGAAGCACAGAAGCGCCCATGAAAAAAAATGAATTAGATTTCCAAGTCATAGGCTTCACACAAGTTCGTGTAAAATACCATAATGAAATGGGTTTATCTGTGTTACAAATAAGACTTGTAGTACTGAGGGACTGGGTGGTAGCACTGACGTCACGATAAACCGTACCTACGCCTTGAAACATTTCGTTGGTGTGTCGGACCGCGGAGGCTCAGTTGGTTATATTCTCATTACGTAGAGGAAGGTCGTGGATTATTGGTATCGCTGCGACCCATAGACGTCCCACTGCTGGGCACGGGTCTCCCCCACAGACACTGCTGCGGGAGGTCTAGAACATACTCCACCACGCTGCTCTAATGCGGATTGGTCGAGTCTAATGCGGATCATTAATATACTCTGGACGAAAACTCTTTTTTGATGAACCTCAAATCGTGTGCTCAAGTGCTCAAGTGCTCAGAGAGACCCCGATAAACTTCTGACTAAACGTATCATGAACAGCTGAATACAGCCGAGCTGAGTCAACCCTATACAGGCTCTGCCATCTTCCAAAGGTAAGTAAGCCAAGTATTTTCCTTATCGCCACAGCGACACAAAAACGGTCTTCTCAAAAGACACGTGTCGCCGCCCGAACGAGACTGACTGGAGCGACTGGTCCGGCCGGGCTGATGCCGAGCGGTTCTTGTCATTACTGACATCATTAGGCCCCGCGGACTTGGGGTTGCCACGCGTTCAGATTCGGCCGGACACGCAACGGACAACACGGACCTACCTAGGTTAATACTTCAAAAACAAACAAAAAAAAAACAATCCATACTAATATTATAAATGCGAAAGTAACTCTGTCTGTCTGTCTGTCTCGCCTTCTCGCTAAAACTACTGAACCGATTTAAATGAAATTTGGTACACAGATAGTCTAGAGCCTGAGAAAGGACATAGGCTACTTTTTAATTGGAAAAAAATGTTGTAAAGGGTTGAAAAGGGGGATGAAAGGTTGTATGAAAGTACATACTGTCATTTTCAGAACTAGAAGCATACAATTTTTATTTTAGGCTGAATGATTAGATATAAATAAATATGGCATTCAGTTTGCAAAAATGTTACTCTTGGGTGTAAAATAAACATAGGGGATAACACATTTACGGATTCATTATAAATTTGTGGAGCTAAAGTTAACGTGTTAAGAAGAATCAACGGTGTACTGATGAGTAACGATGGAGAAAATATAGATTAGAGATTATCCGATGGAAGTCGAAAAGTTTGTGCGGTTTTTCTAATTGCATAACCTAGTGGTAACCCTGCACTCGTTTGATTTGTGATGACTGGTGATAAATAAATAAATAAATGCCACACACACACACCCCGCAGCAGGCCGCTTAACGGCTTGTTGTGGGTGGCGGTATTTATCTGCCAAATTAATATCTGCCCAAAGTCAAAGTCAAAGTATAAAAAAATAATTTATTTCGCTATGAGGTGATTAGACACGCTTAACGAAAGTCTAGGTAACTACAAACTATTTACTTAAAGAAAAGAGATATAATGCTATTCTAAACTGATCAATATAAGGCTAGATTAGAGCTATTGATCATTGAATGAATAGCTTTTCCTACACAGGTGCCTAACCTGTCTTAAGGGCAGGCCCCAGCCGGGATTCAAACCGCTATTCGGCAGTCGGAGTAACTCACCATCGCGACACGGCCGTTATGATGAGAGACTCAGCTCAAATAGTGTGTCCGGATTTTTTTGCTACATTACCTGGTCACCTTACTTCTTTGAAATTTTAGCCCGAAACTCTCGAACCGGTTGTTGGACAATCTTCATTATATCTCTACCGCTCGGCCGTAAGCGAGCATGCTTGTAAATCTAAATCTCTGAATTTAGGAAGGTTCACTTATCATCTGAAACTGCGATTTTGTAAGACGAAAAGATTTAAAGTGAATTGGCCTTTTCATAACCTTTTCATAAAAGACATTGAGTAACTTATTACCTTGAGGTAACAACAATCGTAGCAAAAAATATGTTCAGTATAGCCCGTCTATAGATTTAGCCCGTCCCCCGCCCGATTTAAACCGTCTATAGTAAGACGAAGAGATTCAAAGTGGTGAATTGGCCTTTTCATAACTATTTCATAAAAGACACTGAGTAACACTTACACTTACACACGTAAACATTATGAACACATTAATTTAGTAGGTTCACGGTTTGACGAAGTATCTATGGCGATTGCTTCGATACTTGGCGGGAAATTAAAAAAAAAAGTCGTTCGTTCAAGTAGGTACATAGTTAGAACATAGAGTCAATATTTTTTTATTTGCGCATGAACGTAATTTTTTCAAAACAGTAGTAGGTAGGTACGTTCTAGGATTTCTCTGCACGCAAAAACTGAACATCCTTGCTCTCCCAGTTCTACTAAAGTATTGTAATATTCCCGTATTTTACCGGGGTAACTTTATTAAACCACCATTTGTATTGAACCAAATATCTTTATTAAATCTGACAGATCGGGTAGATACATCATCTAGTTTTAGTAATAATCCCGAAAAAAAATATCTTATCAACACTGCTAATCGGACTTACCGTCCTAGTTCCTATTTGAAACTTGTTCAAAGTCTGTCGCAGTTGTCATGGTTGTTTTGCTATCTTCTAGCCATAAAGATGTTATTTAAAAGTCATAGTCACTGCTCGCATCAATGAAACGCAGTATTAGCTGCCTACGCCGTATGAATATAGGTAGGTATTCTCGAGTCGCCTTCCCACACAGGAAACATGCACATGCAGGCAATAAAAATGTAAATTTTTATTATTCTATACATTAAAACATTTGCTTACGTAGGTACTTATGTCTGTGTTTGAATAATTATAAGCTTAAATGGGAGTCTACGTAAATAAAATACCTAAATAAAATTTTATAAATAAAAAACTAACTAAAAACCTGAAAACTAGCTAAATGTTGATTAAGGTGGTATGGACATGTGATGCGACGAGACTACTGTCATACAGTCAAACAGGCAATGAGCCTTCCAGAGACCAGAAGCCTAGGACGATAAAATAGACACTGACGAATCATTCAGCAATAAAATAATACATCTACCTAACTCCTATTAAGTGAAATTAGAATAAACACTGCGAGACTACCGTCTCGGTAACCTGTCGACATCGTGACCCTGCCTGTTACGCCAGGGGTTGTGGGTCGCGTCAGAGATAGATTTTTTTATAGATTCAGACATCTTACTTAACTCCCAACGGACACTGAAAATCAGCACTACAGCCATTATTCTGTGCTACAGCTTAAAACTGCCGTAGAATTACGCTTAGTGACTTGTTTTAATTTTGACAAAAAACTAGTATGTCATGTACCTAAAATTTATTGACCTGTTTTAATGTTTCTAGTTAATGGATGGATGGATGGAATTTAAAAATTTAAAAAGGAGAAATGTCTCGAAAATATTACATTGTTTGATAATATATTTATCACCTGATAATGGTTTGTATCTCTCTTACACGTGTCGCTTGTAATACACGTTTCCTTGCAGTGTTTATAATGTTACATTGTAACGCCGATTGTACCATGTTATTTAACTAAGTGGTCTGCACGAGTCACATTCGAGCGATTGATAATGTTAAGCCGCACCGGTGACTGCGAGACACACACTTTTATAGAATTGGATAGCCTGCAACATCGTTATCATACTATCAGTATCAGTAATATTAAATATTATCTCTCTCAAGTGATCTGTGATCTTTTTTTGATATGTGTAATGTGTATGTATGTAGATTTAGTGCAGGATTTTTTAAGAGAAGTGCAGAAATCTAAAATTTTTATAAGCCTAAAAGAAAAATAAATATTATTATATTTACGCAAAAACTACTGGACCGATTTCAAAAATTCTTTCACCATTAGAAAGCTGCATCTTCACATAGCGACATAGACTATATAATTATATTATAAATTTGTGTTTTTGTATGTATGTTTGCAATGATTTCACACAAAAACTCCTGGACTTTCATCTCGGTGATTTCCACAAGAATTAAGTTTGAAGGACAAAATTCGATCTATAGTGTCTGAAGACAGTGGCAACTAGGTGTAAACGAAACAATTGTTATGTCTAATTCCACGCGAGCGAAGCTACGGGCGCTGACACAGGTGAAACTAGTCAGTAGCTGTATTCCAGATAGTTCTTGTGGACCAGTTTTTTCAAATTTCGAATCTGAATTGTTATTGCAACAACGATATTTTTTTAAATAATGAAATACAAACTTAAAGGTACCACAGTAATAAGTATCATAATTTATACTTATAGATGGTGTGACGCTCATGTTCACAGTTTATGTACTCGTAGTTCCTACCTTTCACTGTGCAACCCTAATCAACCCTGTATTTGGCACTTTTGGCAGCGGGCAGTGGTATTCCCCGGGGGAACTCTATTCACAAATTGTATGCGAGTGATGTTAACATTGTAAAATTAATTGGTTATGGTTGACGTAGGTTCTAGAAATTGATGCTAGATTCTACCAATAGGCACTGGAGGAACTTGGTAGAGTATGGTCGCAGCGTTGCAACTTGCAATGGGTCGCTAATAAATCACGCTGGTTGTTGATAGGCTTTTGAGAACGTTATGTAAAAAGCGGTGACAGCCCAGTGGCTATCGAACTCGTCTCGCACTCGAACTGTCCGGGTTCAAACCCCAGCGGCACGCACCAATGACTTTTCTAAGTTATGTGCGATTTAAGAAATTAAATGTCACTTGTTATAACGGTGAAGGACACATCGTGAGTGCATACCTTATAGTTCTTCATAATGTTCTCGAAGGCATGTGAAGTCTGCCAATCCGCACTTGACCAGCGTGATGGATTAAGGTCTAATCCCTCCCATTCTGAGAGGAGACCCGTGACCGACAGTGGGACAAAGAAATGGTTGTGATGATGATGATGATGTAAATCTCTGCGGTATGTAGGTCTCCTACGGTGTTTTCCCTGAAGTGAGTCTATGTAACTTATTTATTTATTTATTTTATTAGGCAATCCAACAGCGTTAAAAGTACATTAGTTAATACAATATACATATATGATACTAGCTGACCACTGTACACAAGAATTATATATTTTAAGATACTAAAGCAATAAAAAAAAAAGGATTACACAGTTACTAAAACTTAATTTAAGAACGATTCCTTTCATACATCATCATATGTACCTATGTGTGTGTGTGTGTGGACAGGGCGTGTGGGGATGAGGTTAACTACTTAACTACTAATGCGAGCTTGGGATTTGAACTCAGGATCTTCATATTAACTACTTCATCACCACTATTTCGTATCACATAATTACTTTCTATAATCGCAAAACCCGCTGAACTAGCTATCGATTTCTTGCTGATAATAATACATTGTTTATAATGTAAATAGATATCAAAGGTCATATAATGTCATGCAGGACATTTCGCACGAATATTAATCGTTATTGAGTTAATTTTAATACGCAGAAAGCTTAACAGGACTGTTATCTTATTGTTTTTATTTTCATGTTATCTTATCATCAAATATAATTTCTTGTTTGCTATCAGCTATTTTGTATTTTGAGTATCTGACATTGAGTCTCCTAAAAGCTAAACGTGTGAATGTCCTCGGTCTAGGGGTCGCAACGTCGCAAGCACGACGAAGCTACAGGTACTAGGTTCAATCCCCGGTCGGGCAACAAACAAATATGTTTTAAATATAATTATTAACTTTAGTCTTACGTCTCTAAAACATCTTGAACATGGCGTTGTGTTCTTTGACCTGCGCGACGCTGAGCAAACAAAACACGTGCCAATTGGCACGTTTTCGAGGCTTCACTTTTACAGAGCCTATGGCACATCTGCTTTTTTACTAGGTACTTCTTATCTATGGTTCATTACGATTAGGGTTGCCAACTGCGCAAGGCGGCGGGAGCAAGGGATGAGGAGAGCCGAAGATCGGGCTCAATGGCGTGCCTTGGGAGAGGCCTATGTCCAACAGTGGACTACTGTGGGCTGAAGAGAGAAAGAGAGAGCGAACCGTACTTTATTGTAAAGTATCCTACGTTATTTCGGGTAATTGTATTCTACACTTTCAGCCAACGATAAAATAAGCGAATATACTTTATTAATTTGATTTCCCTGGTATTAATTTTTCATAAAATGTACAATAAAAAGTTGATTGTAAGATATTTTGCGTTAAACGGAACGACAGAGTATGTAGAGGTCGCGATATCATTGAATGAACGCAACTTAACCACAAATGTCAACATTTTCTGTTGTGTTAGATTGATTGAGTGCAATAAAAATAATCTAAAGTACATTAGAGTATAAATAATGGACAGGGACAACTTCATTAAACAAAGTAGGTACTCCAACCACATCTAAAACGTACATTAATAGTGAAACGAATCAAATAAATAGTGAATATACTACGCCGAAAAAAAAACCTTGGAATAAATAGTACGAACTTTATTTTGACACAATGTACTTCTACCTTTATTATCGAATGTACTTTATTTGGACAAAAAAGGTGGCAACCCTAATTACGATACTTGTGACTTAAGTTGTCTATTATAGCACGGCGCAAATTAGCGCCCGAGCGTAGCGAAGTTTAGGCATAACACGCAGAGATATAAATAAAATTTAATCTTTGACAAAAAACTTCAAAACCGTTAGGTAGATACGCTTCATAAAATACATTTATTTATTGGTAATTTCGTTTCGTTAGTAGGTAAGAGGACTATAGAAACAGATAATGTCAGTGAGAGTAGTCCTGTAAGTTGGTGTCAGTGTTAGTCAAGTTAGTATTTGTTACTAGAAAGTTCCAAGTCGGTCTCGTGTTGTCGTATGCGTTTGATACCCTTGAGGACTAAGATGGTCGCCTAAGAAAAGTGTCTGCGGAAAACACATTTCCAACCGGAACACAATTGCGAAAAGGTTGTTCGTCACCAATTTTATTTGCAACCTGTAAAGTTTCTCAAAAGGCTCTACCACCTAAAGTGAAGTGAATACTGAAAGACAAACCCTATACAGATTCTTCCATGCGAAATGTCGCGGGAGTCGCAACTGATCAAAACAAAATAAATCGCAAATATCGTAATATTGACTGAGAAACATTACTAAGCATAAAACCACTTAATCGTTGCGATAACTAATACTAGTATGTACTGCGTGTTTATTTAATAATAACTATGAATAAATGACATTCAATAAATCAAAATAAAAGCGATGATGGATAGATAAACTTTACCCTAAACAAAAGTTATACATATATATCTTAAATTATCAGAAGATACTTGAGTCTAATTCAATATGTAACATACATAAAATATACTTTACGATGTCAACGTCCACAATTCCTCAATATTCATTATCTGTTACACGAAAAAATTGTTTTATTATTATACAGTTTATTCTGGTAGTAAAACATGCGCATATTCATTTATTTATTCATTAGCATTACCTACAAGTCAGTAAAATTAAGTAGTAAATATAAGTAGGTACAAGAAACTTATGTCTACCTATACAAAGATAATGGTAGCAATTTAACCACACTGGATGGTGCGGTAAGTGGACTGTATTCAAAGTAAGTAAGAAAGAAAGAGAAACTTTATTTGTGCATTATTGCAACAAAGATATACACAGACTATAATAATATTGTTAGGTATAAATTATTTATGCACTTAAGTAAGTAAGTAAGTAAGTAACTACTAAGTACCTAAAGGTTGTGGAGTTACAGCTGTCCTGAGATGGTGCAGGACGATGAGACAGATGCAAAGTGGAGAGGATCTCATGCACACTTACTTGAAAATCCTGGTGACGACACTTTCAGGGCATGTTTTGCACGTGCTACACGGAGATATCATAAGGTGCACTGTAGGGTCTGTATTTTTATATCACACTATTCGGTACACTAATTGCGAGGCGGGATGCGGGTTTGTATATAGGTTTTCACAATTTATCAATAGAAATTCAATTTTTAAAGAGACGCGCGCGCCGGCGCCATGACAGTTTTTTCACGAGACTAATATGTCAAGTATCGACGCGCCGTTGTTCGGGCGACATCAACGGGACATGAGACGGAAGATGCCATCGTCCATGCGGTGTTCATGAGTGGAAGGGAGAGGGAATATTAGGATACCTATAGTACATTCATTACAAGTGCTTATTATAATAAAATATCCAGCATTTCGTACGCCTGGATATTTTTCAAGTCGTTGGAAATACCAAAGCTTAAATGAATTGGGACATTAATTTAAAAAAAAGTTTTATCCGGCCACTTAGTAAGGAGTCGTTCACGCATGTGAGCCGTGCGACAGTGGGGTGTGAATTGTTTTGATTTTTCAGTATCTTTAAATCATGCATAACATGCAATTAATAACAAAGTTAATTTAAAAAAAACATAACGAACGAAGTCGCGGGTAGCCATTAGTATACTTAAATAATATATCATATATAGTATACATAAATAATATTGTATAATTAAATAATGTATACTTAAGTATACTTAAATAAAAGGTCTAGGTACATCTAAGTTACATTAAATTAAACAAATAAATGATAATAAATAAAATAATGTTTTATTGCCTCACAAGTAACACAATCACAAGTAGAAGAACAGTAAATAAAACCTAGAGTGGGCAAAAGGAGTGACTCAGCCACTGCTGCCCCGGAGCCCACCACGACTCCGCGCAGCGCTGTTTTTCAGGCACTCCCTGAGGTGTAGAGCGGGAGTGGAAGTATGTACCCCGAGTGCCGCTATTGAAAATTTATGAAAATAAAAACATTAACAAAAAAAAAACACATAACTGACTAATATAACACTAATTTAAATTCCTTATGATGAAACAAAAACATCTTTTGAATCTTATTTTTCTCTCTTCTCTCTTCTTTCTTCAATCCAGCATTTCTTTCAGAAGACCGTAGAACATTGGCAAACCCAAGAGCACGGTATGAAGTTCCTACAGCCAATGATACGTAGGAACTCTATACCTCGCTAGTGGTTATCACCAGTTAATCTTCTTTGGATTCTTCTACCGCATTCCTTCTTTCGTTTTACTGAAATTGAGCGATGTGATGTATCGCCAAACCTGGAAAAGAATATAATTATGTACATGCAATCTAAAGCAAAATTTGTATACCTAATACGAATAAAAAGATAGAGTAATAAGCAATGAGAAAACACTAAATTTCTAAGCGCTCATGTACCTGAACATGGATTCTCGGTGTTACTAGTAGCGAAAACGGGCAGACAAATTGTTTAAGTAACACAGAAGGCCAAATCCCTGTTACCTACTCGTACAACGGTGATTGAAATCATGTCAGTTCAATCACGGCCTACCAACATGTAGGCGAGGACCAATTGATAGGCCTAACTTTTTTCGCTTTTAATTTTATTATTCGTATTTCTTTATTTATAAATATTTTGCTGTAATGGACTGCAGTCAGATGTCCAAAATGAAAAGTTTTATATTCCATTAAATTTCGTAGGTAATCAGCCAGGGCGTACCATGAACACCGGACACCGCTGTTTACATGAAAATCTTTGGAGCAAACACGAAGCCACTCCCAAAACAACATGCACGCAAATTGCTAACAGCGGGATAATCGAGCACGATCATTATTCAGAAAATTGAAAGTTAACAACGCAATTTACATAAATAACTATATTTATCAACTAACGCTTTATAATTTTTGTGAAAGGTAAACTTATAAAAATTACGTTAAAGAAATTGTATGTAGGTGACATACAATTTACGTAGGCTTTAACGTTAGTGGAAAATATGGCGAGGAAAACTGCATGCAAAATGGGTTCTCCATATAATTTTCTCGAAGACATGTAATGTGAAGTCTGTCAATCCGCAAGCAAGGGAACAAATTCCGCTATGACTATGGCCCATGTATTTCCGTATAGAATTAAAATCCTTTGTTATATTAACACAGAATTATCATTTGAATGTAACATCTGTCGCAGACCCCAATAATTAATATTCGGTATCCACAATTACCATATTTTATCCCAGAATTCGCTGAGCAGATAAGTTTTCAACCCCTTTGAGATATGGAAATTTTTGTAAACGCCCGTGGGAAAGATCCTTCGTGTTTGGCATAAGAAATCTCCGTAATAAGTCTAACAGTGGCGAATTCCGTCCACTATTGAAACGTCTAAAGTTCGGGAGCCTTTGCCCTCATTTCTTATTCAAATTTCTCGGGATATTTACATTTTGACACAATATATTTATGGATCAACTCCGTGTTACCATTTATTTATCGTAAAAGTAGCGATTTTTTTTTAACATACAAAGTATGTATTAGTATGTATACACGATTGATTTATGTGAATACATTTACTGACATTTTGTGCTTAGAAATTGAGTTGTAATATAAATCTGTAAAACCATTGTAATGTAGATTGAGACGAGATTCGCACGATGTCTTGAATGTTTAATAATAGTTCATAAATCATATAATTTGGAATGGCACTTATCATTATATTTTATCTAAGTTGCATCTCCTTTGTTAGGTACCACGTAATTGATTAAATTATAGTGCGCGCCCGATAAAGCATCGCGGCGTCTAAATATAGACTAATTAAAATTATCACGCTTTCTTGAAATTAATGAAATCCTTTTATTATTTCATTCGGCGAGTGAAAATTGGAAGCAAAAGGTTTTTAGTATTATTTATATTCAATAAAAATTTCAAAACAAAATATTTTGTACACAACACTATCAGCGTAGCGTACCCAGAACCACCACCCAGTCACGCGCAGACTTGTCTGGGTCGCACCGTAGACGCGGCAGTGCGTAAGTTGAACATACAGATAATTAAAATTCAAACACGCCCGGTGTAACTAATCTTTATAGATAAGAAAAATAAATTTAACGGAAGTGTGATACATTAAAATTTGTAAAGTAACACTGTAATAAAAATCGTAGACACTTCGCGTGAAATATTAATTAATGACATGTGAAAGTAATAACGCCGCTTCTATTGCGGGTTTTAATCACACATTAATAAAACTAATTTAACGAACCTTGCACATTAGTGTTAAAACGTAGCCGAGTGTAAATATTTTAAAGAATCTTTTCAATTTATTATATTGTATGATTCGACGCCATCTTTTTAATCTGAGCGGGCAATTAAAGCGCTTCGTTCGAAATTTGAAATTAACTTTTAAAATTAGGGTCATCAAATATGAGGTTAGAAAAGCATACGTGGTTGTGCGGCGACAATTTCATTTCAAGTTACTATGTTAACGATGAAATTGGCGGTAAAATCGACAGTTGTAGATGGTAGAACCTATATAAGGTTCGCTCGGGGCTCTCAATGCTTCTGACGCATGAACAGCAGTAAAGCGTCACAAATATACCTCAGACAGACATCTACCTAGCACAGTGAATTCCCGGCAATAACACAACCCACAACATGTCTCAACTCACAACTGTCACAAGTAGTGGAGTGAAATGTCAATGCCGCGTCGTGTTCGGTCACAGATTAAAAATTAAATTAGCGGCGGACTCGGGCCGAGTCGTGAGCACCGCGCTAAACGGTATCAGTCCCCTCTAACTAGATAGGGCAATAGAACTTTTCCCTAGGCGTTAACGCGTGTGCACATTGGCTATGACACAGTATCTATGATATTGTGCTATAACGGTAGAAAACTAGCAATGTACTATGTATTATGTTGTTGTTGATTAATAATTGATCAATTCCAAAGATATCTGACTTAATTTTCATTGTCATCTCGTCAGTAGGTGTGATTCCTATAATATTGTTGTAAATACAATGTAACTGGAATACTTAAATATGACAAATTCATCTACTGATATTTGCCGATCACTTCCTATTTCGTCTGAAACATCTTTGACAGCAAAAATAATTACAAAAATATAATTTCCATTCCCCAAGTGCGTGGTGGAGATAGAGGACTTAATTTTGAATGTCTCTTTATATAGAACTAGTGGACGCCCGCAGCTTCGCTCGCGTGGAATTAGGCATTCACTAACTTCAAAAACGGCAAAGTTTCATACTAACTTTGCACCCCCGTTTTACCCCCTTAGGGGGTGAATTTTCCAAAATCCTTTCTTAGTGCTCCCCTACGTTATAAAAGGAACCCCTGTGCAAAATTTCAAGTTTCTAACCACAGAACAGATAAAGGAGGTTAGAAAGGCCATCGAGTCAGTTTTGAAACAAAACCACTGTCGCCAGTTACCCACACTTAGATACACGTTATTATTACCTTTACATAAAATATTCATCAGCCATTGGTCAAATTGCACGAGAATCGCAACTTTTAAAAACTAACCTTAGCATCAAATCAATAAGGATACTTTTTGCTCGCGTCAAGCTGTAGAATTGTGCAAGTTTTGACCTTGTCGACACTTAATGTTGCCAGTAAGTGTTTTGCACAAATTTCGTGCAATAATAAGATTTTAGAGGTTCTTCATAGGATTCATAATGAAACTCGCGATCTGTCCGATTGTCGAATGAATAATTTATTTGTAAAATCACCTATTTAAATTTACATTTTCTTTCATACATACTACACTATTTAAAACACTATTTTGACGACCGCGTATATGTTTCACATTAACAACGTAGGTAACTGGTAACTGGTTCGAAGGTATGAGGTATCCGTGTGAGGTATTCTTGAGGTATTCGGAGGTATTCGGAGGTAAGGTAACTGGTAGGTACTGAACCACTACAAGATTAGTAAAATAGAGTATATTTTATTTTACTGTATTATTTATTTATTTATTTAACCTTTATTGAGCCAAAAGATGCCTAACGGCGGTGAAATTAATAAATAAAAGTTAAGAAACAAAATTTACTGCATATTTGAGAAAATTGATCGTGCAACTTCATATGTTATTTACTGGTAACCCAACTAGAGATGTAAACATATTTATCGATAAATATATTTTGAAACTTGTTTAGAGTTATGTAGGTACCTATAATGCTACATCCGCATAAATGACTCTTTTAAAAGTAACACTGAAAACATATGCAACTCGAGTTTTGTTTCCTTTAGGTGTTGCGCCTGTTCCATACATCTTATTAACATGCATTTTTTTTATTATCTTCACATGAAAAATTACATTATAATTATTTATTTTATTAAAAAGTTTCAGAGTGAGTGTACGTACTTAAATAAATACACAGGTACAGTTTTAATATATACAGACGAATGTACTTGTGCAGAGCAAAGATGGGGACTCTTTTGTATTCGAATTTTTTACAATAAATTAATGCAATCTTATATTTAAATTATTTTTCTTTAATAGTGTAGTGCTCCGTGTCACCCTTGTCATAAAGGGTACATTAATTGGCTCGTTACCACACCAGTGCGCAGTAAACGTCCGTTCTCGCCCGTGGCTAATACGTGACAGTTTACGTCACTCCTGTGTGCTCGAGACAACGTCATGCTTAACAGATTATATATAGATCGCATACACTACATCCCTTCCTTATTATAAATTTATTAATCGAGAACATTAAGATAGCAAACGAGCCCGCAGCACCACCCATTCATTTGTTGATTTAATTTTTTTTTTTTTTTTCAAAGTTCACAAACATTGCAATTGGAGAATTAAATATTTCAATCTTACTTACATATGAAATGCATACTTCTATGTATTTTCTTTCTTATATGAGTTACCTTCTGGTACTGTATACGTAACCATAATTATTTGTCTAATTAACACCAAATGTACGCTTTCAAACGTAAGATTTAGAAAAATAAGCAAAATTTGTTTCGTGTACAACTGACGTTGGGCTTATACAGGCTGATAGCGTGTACGCAAATGGTCTCGCTTATCTTTTTCGTTCTAACATATGAGTATCTATGTTATTTTTCTTTCGCATTGCCAATCTATTAAGTATTATACCAGTTGATCAGATCGTTAGTAACAGTCCAGCCAGCAACCGTCAGCAAGTCGCTTCATGTCAGACATAAACACGACACGCGCCGCGTTTGGTGCGTTGGTGGCGTATTTACCTCTTGTAATATAATGAGTACTGTTTTTTGGATTAGTCATCAACGGATATCATATACTACCTCGTATAGTCGCAATTGCAGTCAATAGGAAGTACTAGGTTTCTAGTTGTGTTTTCACAAAGCCTAAGATTGTATTCGATCTTGTAAACGGGCATGTTACACCATCCGGATGTCGATACTATATATTTAAGTATGTTTTTAAAATGTCCATACATGTATATGAGACTCTGACACCCATAGCACAGGTAAGTACCCAGTTTAGGGTCCATGATTTTTATTTATTTATTATTTAATAAAGTATCGCTCTAAAAATCCATATGTAGATCTCGTAGATTTATGAAACAACTAGAAATAAATGAGCTAGGTACCTATCTCACGACGAGTAAGTACATTCCTTAGTACTTCATCCATCCTTCAAAAAGTATTGGATACTCGGCGTGCTGTTTTCTATCACCATTACAATGGCCCTATCCCAATACATAAGTCACAAAAAGGTATTGAGTAAAGAAAAATATAAGTATAAAATAGACATTAATTGATACGGACATAGGCCTTTCCCAAAATGCAGGCCTCCAAAGCAATGCTTACGGAATGTGTATTAGAATTTATAATAAGATATCCGAACCTATACAAAACTTGATGATTATTATTATTATTATTATTTTTTAATTGTGACAGCATAATCTAAGTGACCCATTAATTTACCTACTATGACATTTGCATACCACCCAGTGGTAAGAGTGAGGGACTACCTTTAATTGTAGCATCAAATTGTACTACTTAAAATATGGAACGTACTTACAGCAAAGCAGCGTAGTTACCGACACATAGCATAGGTACCGACAACCTTTCCCTTCGACGGCTGAGCAACCATACCCTTCGTTGGCTGCGTTTGGCTTTTTATAGGCACGGTCGGGTAGCTGACCGCTTAGTGAGGGTAGATCGTGCGCCGTCCTCGGCTGCACCTTGGACTTCTTCAGGAGCATTGGTTACACCACTTTTCTTTAGTAGGTAGGCATTATCCAATCATTTGTAACCACTGGCTGTTGCAGCTGTCACCGTAGCACCGCGACCGCCTAGCGCACCTGTAATACGACGCATCAAATGCGCCCGTCCGACGATGTATCTTGTGCAGACACGGGTATTCCCATTACAAGTGCTATATCCGATCTAGGCTTACGAGTACGTACGCGGTGCCAGCATGGTATGCTCTGGCGGCGCCACGCAGCGCAAGCGTCTCCAGGCCCAGCAAAACCTCGCCCTGCGAGAAATCACAGGAGCGGGGCGCTACGTCCGGAACGCGGTGATAGCGCGCGACAGCAGGCTGGACGTGTTATGTATAACCGCGCCGACAATGGGCCACCTCCTCACCTAAGGGGGATAGCGCCGCTGCACGCGCGCAACCGCTACCTAGAGAGCTGTTGGACCTTCTTCCCCCCGACCATCTAGGGGGAATTCGCGACATACGGCTAGTCGCGTGCGCGACGATCGACTGGCTCCCACGCTCAACAGCGGGGAAGTCACCGACGGGGTTTACCCCTGGAGCAATTTCCCGGATAGAGGGGATCTCCCCTTATTCCGAATTCCCTCAGCGCAGGAGCGCCTAAAGCGCCGCGCAAGAGGAGGAAAGGTGACAGACCTGTCTGGTATTCCCACTACGAATCCTGTGCAAAAGGGAAACAACCTGGTGACCATCATCTTTTCCATTGCTTAAATCTTAAAGCAACTGTAGCGTTGTCTCCTTCGAAATCTAGCTTTTCCGGAGCTGGCAATAAGTTTGTAATTTTCGTGGTAGGTAGATATGGGGCGACCTAGAACTGAAGTAAATCTTGGTAACTACAAGTTTACAGTATATTATTAATTCATCCCCACATCTACATACAGTCAACTAGTATCATAATGCATTTACTGCCTAATACGCAATCACGTACGATTTTCAATTTAATGTAGGTTCGCACTACCTAAACACACGATCACGTACGATTTTCAATTTAATGTAGGTTCGCACTACCTAAACACACGATCACGTACGATTTTCAATTTAATGTAGGTTCGCACTACCTAAACACACGATCACGTACGATTTTCAATTTAATGTAGGTTCGCACTACCTAAACACACGATCACGTACGATTTTCAATTTAATGTAGGTTCGCACTACCTAAACACACGATCACGTACGATTTTCAATTTCATGTAGGTTCGCACTACCTAAACACACGATCACGTACGATTTTCAATTTCATGTAGGTTCGCACTACCTAAACACACGATCACGTACGATTTTCAATTTCATGTAGGTTCGCACTACCTAAACACACGATCACGTACGATTTTCAATTTCATGTAGGTTCGCACTACCTAAACACACGATCACGCACGATTTACAATTTCATGTAGGTTCGTACTACCAGTTACACACGATCACGCACGATTCACAATTTCATGTAGGTTCGTACTACCAGTTACACACGATCACGCACGATTCACAATTTCATGTAGGTTCGTACTACCAGTTACACACGATCACGCACGATTTATAGGTTCGTACTACCTAACACACGATCACGCACGATTTACAATTTCATGTAGGTTCGTACTACCAGTTACACACGATCACGCACGATTCACAATTTCATGTAGGTTCGTACTACCAGTTACACACGATCACGCACGATTCACAATTTCATGTAGGTTCGTACTACCAGTTACACACGATCACGCACGATTCACAATTTCATGTAGGTTCGTACTACCAGTTACACACGATCACGCACGATTCACAATTTCATGTAGGTTCGTACTACCAGTTACACACGATCACGCACGATTTATAGGTTCGTACTACCTAACACACGATCACGCACGATTTACAATTTCATGTAGGTTCGTACTACCAGTTACACACGATCACGCACGATTTACAATTTCATGTAGGTTCGTACTACCAGTTACACACGATCACGCACGATTCACAATTTCATGTAGGTTCGTACTACCAGTTACACACGATCACGCACGATTCACAATTTCATGTAGGTTCGTACTACCAGTTACACACGATCACGCACGATTCACAATTTCATGTAGGTTCGTACTACCAGTTACACACGATCACGCACGATTCACAATTTCATGTAGGTTCGTACTACCAGTTACACACGATCACGCACGATTCACAATTTCATGTAGGTTCGTACTACCAGTTACACACGATCACGCACGATTCACAATTTCATGTAGGTTCGTACTACCAGTTACACACGATCACGCACGATTCACAATTTCATGTAGGTTCGTACTACCAGTTACACACGATCACGCACGATTTATAGGTTCGTACTACCTAACATATTCTTGCTATCTGCGAAAACTATTGATGATAGAATAAAAATTAAATAATGTACTACGACTTTGCAGACACCTCATTATTTACAAAAGTGTCGCGATACCATATATCCAACTACTGTAGTTATGCCACTATAACAACTTTTTTACATTTTAAAAGTTGATATAATTTGCTCAATATAATCAAACCACATTATTCATACCTCTGTATCAGTCCTTATCGCATTAAATGATATTTTATTAAAGACCGTTTCAATACCTGTAAAATACAAATTGTTAAAATCGGAAATTCCATTCAAAACATACCAATAACGAATTTAAAATGTCCGTCTAAGGAAAATAATGCATTTATAAAATAAAGCGGTGTGGGTGGCCCCGCGCAGCGTAGTCTCAGATATATTACTTAAAGGATGAAAAGAATTGATGAATTGCTTCATATTAGCAACAAATGTTTGCAGTCGAATTAATTAATAGAAACATAGGATATGTAGGTCCCTTCATCTCGATGATCCCCGAAGAGTATCTGTATCCATGTTACATGTCACACATGTCCACAATACAGATTAAAATCTTTTCGTTTTACACCCATATGAGCAATCCTTCAGGTAGGCAATCCATTTCACACAGTACAGATTAAAATCTATACGTTTTATCCCTTTAAGAACAATCCTTCAGGTAGGTGTAAGTACCTGGTTATGAGTTTATGATACAATTTATTTATTTATGATTTTGTTATCACTGAAATAAGAGCCTATATCATCTTGTCTACTTGAAACTTATATAATAATAATATAACTTAATATAATATGCCTTGGCCAAAGGCAACGAGTTTTTTGTAGTAACTTACATAAAAAATGCTGTAAATTCAATCTATTTATAAAGCGTATTTTTTATTATGTATTGGAATGAAATACAACACAGGTAATACAACAAAGAGCCTACCTACTCTTTTTGAAATTCATAGGTATTTGTGAAATTTAAATTTTTATTATAACTAGGTAAATATAATTAAAATGTTATTTTTGAAATTAAAAGTATTTGTGAAATTTGCGTAACGAAAATTGTAATTATTGTGCTTGTATTATTTTCCATGGAAATAAAGGGCTATTTTATTTTTTATTTTTATAATATAATATGCATGTTCTCTGTGTAAGTTGTGCTTCCTTGTAAGTGACATTTTCACTCTGGCACACAACACCATTTAATGTAATTCGTATAATAATCTGTGAAATGTTGTTAGGATGCCTTAACTCTAATAAATAATTAAATACAAGAAATCAACCTATCTAGGTCAATACTTAGTACCGTTATGGCTTATTAAATTACCAACTTTAGTTGTAATTCATTAAAATTATTGATTACTAAAGTCATAGCCTCGAATAAATAATAGCATAACTAGTGTTGCCGCTGTTGTTCCGGTATAATATTACTCAAAACAATATAAAACCACCACACAGTTTACAGTAAGTAGTTGTAATGTATTGGAAAACAATGGCGGTTACATACATGTTACGTACGGACAATTCGATTGGTCGCGTAGCGGTCCCACGAACAAGACATTCCGTGCCTAACATTGGACGGGTCTCTCACCACTCTAGATTTAGTTTAGTAATAAGTTAAAATGTAATTTTCTATTGAAGAAAATTAAATAGTTTATAGAACCTAACGTCTCGACCACCTAATTTCACCCTGCCGCCGATATGTAACTTACATACCTACACGATACATAATTCTAAGTGTTCACTGAGTGCGATGCGTTATAGTGAAGAGTAGGACGCGAATCATACATGAGTTTGTAAGAGTAGCCTATTGTTTTTGTAATGAGCGCGCACAATGTCCCACTTCAAATGAGGCGAAGTGTATATTGTTCGTCGTGATACATTTGAAGTACTGACTAGAACAACTAGGAATTCGAACTCAATTTTATGAATAATAAAAACTGTAATAGTTTGTTTACAATAATCTGCCGCGATACCTGCCTACCGCATAGCAATGCCGCGACACGATGATTAGGTAATCGGGATCCTTATGGACAGAGGTATGTATATTTATTTTATGTTGATCCATCAGTAATTTAACAATCAATCATAAAGTAATAAACATCCAATGCATAAAGTTCTTAGACCATCCAATTTTATTTATGTACCTACATACTTATTCAACCTTCCTTTCTCCGTATTTCGAAAAAATATTTTTAATATTTTTAATTTACCACTAACCTTTTATTCTCGTCGCCATATGTAGTGCTCCGTGTCACCCTTGTCATAAAGGGTACATTAATTGGCTCGTTACCACACCAGTGCGCAGTAAACGTCCGTTCTCGCCCGTGGCTAATACGTGACAGTTTACGTCACTCCCGTGTGCTCGAGACAACGTCATGCTTAACAGATTATATATAGATCGCATACACTACAAATAGCTTTGGTAAAGTCTGTAATATGCTTCTCAGTAGAATATAATACAATATGATGATAACTAATGTTGCTAAATAATTGAGTTCCGACAAAGTTGCGCAAAATCGAGTACAGTTGTTCCAAAGTGGTACATTGTTTTTTAGGGATCCAAATTTTCTACCCGTTACATTTATCCAATGCTGGTTATTAGGATCCTTTGGAAACCTAAAATAAATACATAATATAAATTAGTACTAAATTACTTATTTAGTACTACACCTACTCCTTGAAATTAAGTATTTACACCTGAAACTACTTTAATTACGTACTCAAGATCAAGACTTATCGAAAAATTTATCTTATACTTTCACAACACTATCTCGCTGCGAACGAACTCGACAGAACATCGTGACGTCATCGCATTCTGTAGGACAGAATACATTGCGCACGAACTATGTGTTCACGTGGATTACTTGCGTACTTTACCGGCAATGTATATTTTTCGTGCAGCTCTTCGCACCACCGCAGTCCGAAAGCGACTAAAAGTATGCACGCGTGATTTCAGTTGAAGTATGATTGTTTAATCATACTTGTTGGCGCGCCTGTCACGCCCACATTTCCATTCTATCCTCCTTTATCTGTTCTGTGTTTCTAACCCTTATAGTTTAGGCCCTGCGTTGATATGTCAGTCAGTCTTTTTATACATATAGATAGCCCTATCTATGAACATCGATGTGCCCCCCATGTCCGCAATACCACACATGTTCATCAAAGTTCAACTTTAATGATCCGTGACTAGAACTGGCGCATCCGCTTCCCGCTAGGCCTCCGGATCCCTGGTGGCCTACGGATCGCAAACAATTCATTAAATATTTACTAAACAACTTCAAACTCCCCCATTTCACTTTTTATGAGACAGCCCTATTTAAAATAAATATTATCTACACTGTCATATTTATTACGATAATTACAATGTTACGAAGCCCATCCATGAACAATAGAGTTTTGTTATTTTGTTCGATGAAACGGCCATTTGAAAAAAAACGGTTTCTTTTAGAGTTGTGGCATTGTATTATAGAAATACGCTTTCTTGAAGCTTGATTGTAAAAAACGAATGATTTAATCAATATAATTTTAATAAGCCCTGCCGGTGGTACTCACGCATCTACATACGAACTCGGTTTTATTAATTAAATGCCCCAATTAAACTATAGTTTGATCATCTACGTAATTACAGATAGGTATCGTGAACGAATAATTACAGATCGTTTTGGGAAGTTTGTGATTGCGAGAGGAATATTAAATATCTTTAAACGTAGATATAATAATTGCTTTTTGCGTTTTTAAAGTGGATTTATAAAAATCACTGCGCTGTATAATGAGTATCTCTGGCTGATGTAGATAGCGTTAATCTGATAAAATGCGAGCGCGGTGCAATGAACAGAAATAAAAAGAGAAAAAAGCAGTGTACCGGTGTTCTTGAGGAGTGATCATAAAGGTGCGTTCAGATAGGAGTGCCGTCGCCCCGTCTCGCTAAATCCCGCTCATTTTAGGGATTTGCAGTTGAAATTAGTTCGCAAATCTGGGGCTTACTCTACCCCCGTTACAAATGTAGATGGGAAAGGGATGCGGATAAATGCCCCGAAGAAACCTTCCGAGATTACATTGTTTATTGTTTTTTCCACCGGTTTACAAGCTCGCCGCCTCCGTTAAATTATACTACATGAACATAATCAGAGTAATGGCTCTTTACGCTCTCGAAAAATGATGAAAGTGCGTCTAATCAAAAGTTGTGCAATGCAGTCACATTTGTCAGACGAGGCTATAGGAGCTGATTTGCAGTGGCGGAAAGTATCAATCACGACAATTACAGTAGACATAAATATCGGACGGTTTTTGTCGGCTGGATCGGAAAATATACGGATACGTGTTGACGTACGCGGCACGTTACGATGCGGCGGAGGAATGTTTGTGTGAAAGTTACGTGCAACGATAAATCCAATTTCCCTAGCCTAATGCCAGCTAAATATGTATGAACGGCTCAATTGAAACGCCACGCGAGCGGTAAGTGCGAATACGCACGGAATATAACACAATAAGTCTGTACGAAAACGGAATTTGAGGAAAATTGATACTCGAACGCGATTCAGTATGCCAGTCACGTCACGAACGGTTAGCATTGTGATTAATTGTTTGTGTGTATTTTTGTGCGCATGCTATTTTAAGCGGAACCAGAAGTGGATACGTTTGTGTTAGCACGAGATTTACTAACAATTACTAACTGGACTGTTACTAACACCAACTAACAGGACTAACTATCACTAATAGTCCCCAGTCCTCAGGCCCACTAACGAACTGACCAATTAATGTTCTAATTAAGTCTCTCAGCTAACTGGAATAACAATCACATTCCTATTTGAGTCTTGTTCAAAGTCACAGTTGTCATGGGCGGCAGCGGGTGGGTGTTGCTGCAAGTTCGTTTGCTATCTTATATCCACGAAAAAGGAGATTTGCACGGTATTGTTAATTACAATTGTAGAACCGTCGAATACATTTGACCAATCAAAGACCCGTGCAGTGGAAGATGACGCAACAACTCTCAATTGTTTCATTTTTAAAATTTTTGACGTTCGAGTTCGTCAAGGTGAAACTTGTTTTATAATAAAATCCAACTTACAAGATTAGTAATAATACCAAAATAAAGTTTAGATAAGAACTAATTAATAATAATTATTTAATTTCTTAAGTCCTATAATTGCAATGTAAATTTTAGCCGAACTAAATTAGTTTCATCCAAATTAGTTTATCATTTTAAGTGACTATTACTGTATGTATGTCTTGCTGATCTAAAACATCTGTACTACCAAATTTAAGTTTCTCATTTTAAGTGACTATTACTGTATGTATGTACGAGTATGTCTTAAGAGAAATAATGTTATCTTTAAACCGTACGCCATTTTAGGACTTGTCGCTGTATTAGGCAGTGATACCCCGATGTGGACGCCCCCTCGGTCGCGTGCGATCCGACCGTTTCGTATCTACCTACTGTACCTACTGGCAACTGGCAGCAAACGCCCAATAAATACGCGACGCAACGCGTATATCACAATTTCACTAGCGACTAACATAACTTGAGCTCCGCTTGATGTTCTGTTTCCTACCCAGCTCTAAATTAGATAGTTCGTTTATCTTTCAAAGGATTACCTCGCCTAAACATAATTTTATCGAAGAACTAGTGGACGCCCGCAGCTTCGCTCGCGTGGAATTAGACATAACAATAGTTTCGTTTACACCCATGTCACTCAGTGACGATGCAGCTTTCTAATGGTGAAAGAATTTTTGAAATCGGTCCAGTAGTTTTTGTGTGAAAACATTACAAACAAATGTTTCCTCTTCATACCATTAGTATAAATAATGCCACAAACTGATGCAGCAGCAATCCAAAGGTTTCACAACAATTTTTTAATCTATTATTGCGCGACAACAACAAATAAATAGGTAAGTCTGAAATTTAATTAGCCTTAAATATTGATCCATAGCTTTCTGATAAAACAATTTTGACGTGTCTGACTGACAGAACAAGCGCAAGTCGCAAAAATAGTAGAATATGTCTCCGTACTCAAGTGACAGTACCTGGTGGTTCATATTATACTGGACAGTTCGAAGCTAATCCGTTAAAGACTGGACTGACTAGAGTGAAGTTAGTCGCAGCGAATGTAACAAGCATGCATTGTCGCAAAATTAATTGATAGAACGGGAGATTCAGCCGGGATGAATAATTCTCGATTCTCGCACGGCCAGTGGCGAGACAGTAGTTTGCCATATAGCGCTCGAGTGACTTGCACGGACAGAATGAATATCTAGTTTAACACTTAGTACATTTGTGCATTACAAACGCATTTTCAGAAGAATAAAAAAAGTTTGTGCAACATTTTGCACAATATTTTACTATAGTAATTACTACGAAATTGCACATAATAGAATACAACACAGATATTTACTCTTGAGCCATCTGTATGTACCTCTCACACATGAATGCTTGCTGCAGCCGGAAATCGAACCCTCGACTCGATAAGCGGAGCTACTATGACTATCAAATGGAGTACATGAATGCTCTTTTGCAAATAAATACCATACGTACGAGTAGGTTCAACGCGCAGGTTTCTTTTTTTTTAAATACTACCCTTTTGTTCGGATTGAAATTGCTGAAATATTTATCATAATAAAAACACTTGATCCGTCATGGTGTCACAAGAACGACGAGGAGCAATTTGTTCAGTAGAATTACATCCGATGTGTAATTGATCCAAAATTTTTCTTACGACTATTTACCCTGGGAAAAAACCCACTACTGTCAAACACATTATAAAGTATGAGCCGTATCCCTACGGCTAGAAAATGTAGTCGCCATTTTCTGTGCGAGTTAATTTTTCTTTTTTTTAAGAGATTTTAAAAATAATATCAACGACGAAATGCACGCTTTGCACACCAAAAAGTATTAAATGCATTCCCTTCTGCACAGTTTACTGTTGCAAGGTAAAGTGTAGGTATTAAAAGTTCGCAATTTCAGTGTAAAATCTTTATGCCGGCGACAGTAAAGAGCCATATAACGGCATTTACTATATCGCTGACCTTTTGTTTATCTTTTTAGTTTATGCTCATGAAAACAATAAGATACCAGTACGTGCTTCGATTATTTCAACCCAAATTGTTCTCTACAGCCCCCTTAGTAGTAAACGTTTGTGTAATTATGTGTGAATGTGCACTTTAATATTCACTTCGGAAATGGTATTTTATAAGACAAAACAAGACAAGTATAAGTAATAAAGGTTTTTATCGTTAAACCTGATATTGATTATGATCGTGTCATATCTCTTGAATCTATGTTTCACATTTTAAGTAAATAATCGACCTTTTTATGTTATACAAAGTTATTGGATAGGTATTATATTCTATAAGACTAAGACAAGTATAAGTAATAAATGTTTTCATCGATTAAGATCGTGTCATATCTCTTGGCTCATGTGCCACATTGTAAAGAAATAAGCGACCTTTTTATGTTATACAAATTAATAGGACTAATACTTTTCTTGAAAACAAAAAAGTTACACTAACTTACACTGACCTATGTCGAAAACGATACGTGTTGCAGCTAAAATAAAAGGTTGAGTCTTAAAAAGCGGATCAAAGGAGTGTGTAATTATGTGTAAAGTTGCAGTTTAGTCCGCTAGTTTTACTTCTCTCCGCCTTTTTATTTTGAATTATGACCGTTTCGCGAAATGCACCATTTGTCGAGAGAGTAAACAGTCCTTTGGCTATTTCAGGAGCTGTTTAATGGTCGAGTTTTACTGATCGTTTTGTACGCTATATGTTACGTTTATGGGCGCTAATAAAAATGTAACAGTACTTATATTTTGCGATGATAACCGCACTGTAGTACGGGTTGATGGGGCAATTTTACGGCACTTACATTTTATGGTGCAAATGCGTCGTTGTTGCAGTTGCAGCACGTTGCTTCCTCGTGGCGTGTGTCATGTTTCAATACTTCCATGATACCTTACACGTCAATTACTTACAATTTACGTTTTTGATCGATAGTGACGTGTAATTAATATGTTTTTTATATCTGTCATATATAAACATTTCTATCTACCTACATTGTACGTTATTCATTAATAATGTATTACTAATGTAGGTACTTTTAGTTTACAATGTCAGTACGAACTGAGACAAGCTCCTTAGCTGAATAAAACGTTCTTACGTTAAATAGTGTTTCATTACTTATTTCGAACATTATAGTGGCGACGTACGGTAAAATGGAGAATAGGGCAGTGAAATTCAGTGAATTCAACCCGAAAACGGACAATTGGGACAATTATATTGATAGGTTAAAATTTTGTTTCGAGGCTAATGGCGTGGTGACGGATGCCGCTAAACGTGCAAATTTTTTCACTTTGTGTGGTTCTGAAGTGTACGAAACCTTTCTTGCATTAATTACGCCAAGAAAAGCAAGTGAAGTGACATTTATTGAAGTCGAGACGATTTTAACTAAACATTTTAGTCCGAAGCCGAATGAAATATCGGTATCGTTTAAGTTTTACAAACGTGACCAAAGACACGGGGAGACAGCTTCGGACTATATTGCTCATCTAAGAAAACTTAGTTCGGGGTGTAATTTTACTGACTTAGAGAGAATGTTACGCGACAGACTGGTATGTGGCATGCGAGACGACCGACTTCAATATGAACTGTTGAAACGTGATAATTTAAAATACCGAGACGTCGTAGACGCCATGCTATCTTCCGAGAGTGCGTGTCGCGACGTCCGCATGATCCAGGAGGCGGCGCCCGGCCCGAGCGCGACGCCGCGCGCTACAACATTTGACGCGGCACCCGCCGCTACTGCAGAACCGATGGATATCAATGCCATACGCCCGAAGAACACGAACACTCGCTTGTGCTATCGCTGCGGGGAGCGGCATGCTGGAGAGTGTCGATTCGTTAACGCTACATGTCGGTATTGCAAAACACGCGGCCACATCGAAAAGATATGCATCAAGAAGAAAAAAAGCAACGCTCTCAATTTTACGGACGAATCGAACGACCGGTTGAACGGCATCTACGTAATGCAGAACACGAGCCGCATACCGCCATTCGAGGTGGAGGTGTCGCTGGCGGACGTTCCGGTGCGCATGCAAGTCGACACGGGAGCCAGCTTCTCCATCGTCAACGAGCGCACGTGGCGGGACCTCTGCGCACACTCGCCGCGGGCTAAGCTGAAGCCGGTACAACTCCTGCTGCGTACCTGGACGGAGGCTCCCGTCGAACTGCTTGGCCAGGCTGTCTTGCCGGTGCGATACAAGGAGCTGATGCAGGACTTGTGTATCATTGTGGCTAAGGGCAACGGACCGAACCTCTTGCGCCGCGACTGGCTCACCCCTCTTAACATAACGATGAACATTAACTTTGTATCTCACAGCGAATTACAACTGATGGAATTGGTTTTAGAAAAGCACAAGGAGGTATTCATGGACGGTCTCGGTACTTACCGCGGGCATCCGGTGACTATACATACGAAGCCGGGAGCGATTCCGAAATTTTTAAAAGCCCGTCCAGTACCCTACGCAATTAAGGAACGCGTGGAAATTGAAATAAACAGACTTGAACGCGAGGGAGTGTTACGTCCTGTATCCTACTCCGAGTGGGCGACGCCAGTAGTTCCAATAGTTAAAAAATCGGGTGAAATAAGGCTCTGTGGGGATTACCGCAGTACTGTAAACGAGGCGACGGAATCTGATACCTATCCTATGCCGACGGCCAATGAAGTGTTTGCTACTGTGGCAGGTGGAAAATTTTTCACAACGTTAGACTTGGACCGAGCTTATACACAAGTTGTCGTCGATGAAAATACTGCGAAACTACTAACCTTAAATACTTGTAAAGGGCTGTACACCGTACACAGACTGGCTTTCGGAGTTAAGGCATGTCCGGGAATTTTCCAGCGCCTAATGGCATCCCGGGAGTGGCGGTTCTCATCGACGATATCATCGTTTGCGGGCGGACCATGCTCGAGATGCAGGAGAGATTAGACGTGGTGTTGGCACGAATCGAACAGGCGGGTCTCAGACTTAATAAACGAAAATGTAAGTTCGCCAAAGAAAAGGTCGAATTTCTTGGCTACGTTATTGATTCAGAAGGCATCCACCCTGCACCGAGCAAGATAGAATCCATAGTGAATACGCCCGCGCCCACAAACAAACGAGAACTACAAGCCTTCTTAGGACTTTACAATTTTTACGAACGTTTTATACCACATAAAGCTACATTATTAGAACCGCTCCATCGATTATTGGACTTATCACAGACTTGGAAGTGGACAGAGCGAGAACAAAACTCTTTTGAAACAGCTAAACGTTACCTTACCTTCGATTTAACACTAGTACATTACGATGCCGAGAAGCCCCTTGTTCTCACATGCGACAGTTCTGAATACGGAGTGGGAGCAGTATTATCCCACTTGAACGAAGACGGCCAAGAGCGTCCCATTGCCATGGCATCGCGAACGCTCCATGCCCACGAGCGCAGGTACTCACAGCTCGATAAAGAGGCGGCTTCAATAATGTTTGGGATTACTAAATTTCACAATTACCTCACAGCCCGACATTTTTGCATTGTAACTGACCATAAACCACTTTTGGGCATTTTTGATCCTAAAAAACCAATGCCAAATATGCTCTCGCCACGACTAACCAGAATAGCTATAGCACTAACCTCTCACGATTATGAAATCAGATATAAACCCGGCTCTCAAATAGGCAGTGCAGATAGTCTAAGCCGCTGGCCGCAACCTGTCCCGGAACAGCCTGAGCCGCAGTTGTATGAGATTCTGTTGATGGCAGAAACTCCTGAGGATTTCCCTTACGACGTGGAACAGATAGCAACTGAAACAAAACGAGACAAGACACTATCACGCGTAACTAATTATATACAACGCGGATGGCCTGCGAAAGAAAATAACACTGATTTACATACATACTGGCTTCACCGTAATGAGCTATCAGTGCAAGATGATTGCATACTCTTAGGCTGCCGTGTAGTAGTACCAAATGCACTTCGCCAGCCAATACTTAATGTGCTACATAAGGCACATACCGGAATGGTACAGACCAAGGCACTGGCTAGAAGTTATGTTTGGTGGCCTCATATCAATGAAGATATTGAATCTTTGATTAGCAATTGCAACAAGTGTCTTGAAAATCGTCATATGCCCCCAAAGACAACGCATGAGTGGATTACCCCAACAAGACCATGGTCAAGAATCCATATTGATTTCGCTGGTCCATACATGAATAAATATTTTCTAATTATGGTTGACGCACATTCCCGCTGGCCTGAGTTATTCATGGTAAACAATACGACATCGGCAACTGTCATACGGTTTCTGAGGGCTACTTTTGCTATACATGGTCTTTGCGAAGTGTTGGTGTCTGACAATGGCACGTCTTTTGTGTCTACTGAAATGCAACAATTTTTAAAGGCAAATAACATTCGCCATGTGACCACAGCCCCATATCATCCAGCAACCAACGGCTTAGCTGAGAGGATGGTACAAACCATCAAAGACAAGTTACGTAAAATGGATGATATGTCATGGGACATTAAGATCCCAAATTTATTGTTGTGCCTGCGCACAACCCCATGTACAACGACTAATAAAAGTCCTGCTGAGTTACTTATGAAGAGACGCCTTCGTACCTTGCTAGACACATTACATCCAGATAATGTACAAAACAGAAAGGTTGAGGAACAAATTGAGGGCAATAGTAAAACAAAAGGAAGACAGACAAGTACAGGACAGACAGTAATGTATCGAAATTATAGTAGTTCTGGTCCAAGATGGTTACCAGGACGAATTGTTAGCAAGAATGGCCCCTCCAGTTATACAGTGGAAAATGAGGCTGGGGTAATACTCAATCGACACATTGATCAACTTATTAAAAAGAGACCTCTTATGGCAACAGCAGAGGCAAGAGAGGGAATAGTACCATCTACAGCATCTACAGAGCCAGGGGGAAGAGAGGGAATGGTGAGATCGGAAACATCAACAACCATGACAGAAACTCAAGTTACAAGTGATAACATCCCCGAGGATTGTGAGAATAGTCAAGAATCCGAGACTATTATTGAGATCCCTGACGCAGAGAAGTGGGCTGAACTTTTGGGAATCCCACAATCTTCTGCCACAGGCAAAATAAAAAATAAATTAAATGTACGTGGAAAATCACCATACCATAGACCCTCTGAATCAAAGGAAAATAATTATTTAAATTAGTTATTATCTATTATTTAGTTATTATCATTTATGATTAATTATTAGTTGCACCATTAAGTTTTTAAGTTTATATAGTTCTATTGTTTTTGTAGTTCAGTCAGGAGTGTATATTTTATAATAGTGTATTCCTGTGTTAATTGACTAGTAACTTTAAAGGTATTTTTGATTAATGTTAATTCATACTTAGAGGGGAGGTATGTCATATATAAACATTTCTATCTACCTACATTGTACGTTATTCATTAATAATGTATTACTAATGTAGGTACTTTTAGTTTACAATGTCAGTACGAACTGAGACAAGCTCCTTAGCTGAATAAAACGTTCTTACGTTAAATAGTGTTTCATTACTTATTTCGAACATTATAATATCGATAAAATTTATTCAATGTTTTTTTGAACATTAATGAAATGCATTTTGATCGTTAAAAATATTACCTTATACAAAATACCTCATTCCGCGATGAGTAAAATTCATTAAGTAGACATTTGGTAGGCGAAACATTTTTGAGGTCCTTTTGAGGTCAGGCAGTAGACCTCAAAATGCTGATGGATGAATTATTTGCACAAAAACCATCTATGAATGTTTTCCGCATTACGTTTGGAGAGCGTTCAACTGCGGAGGGATTCACTTCACATCGGAAATACACCATTACCATACCCTCCGACACACTCAAGCGTCCTGTAGAGCGCACTATTCTCGATCCTATTCCCACACAGTACCAATTACAATCCCGGGCTGGTCACATGTGAGTACATACAATACATAGGGTGGGACCCCTCGGATTACCCCCGGGGGTAATTTTTACCCCATCAGCGTGTTGCCACCCACTCCACTCATCATTGGATATGTGAATTAGTTATAGGCAATTTCATAATTCGAATATTTGTGAAATTTAATTTATGAGACTACATCTCAGTTTTCCAGTTACATCTATTCATTGCATAATACAAATTATTCTTTATCTCTTAAAAATTAGTAAACTGGATGAAATAGGTGAAATAATTCGACGAGATTCGAATAGTTCGACTTTATTAATTCTTCTTTTTCTTCTCAGCCGATAGTTATTAATAAGTATGTATAATAATATAAGTTTAAATGATAGGCGAATTTTTTTATTCAAGTAAAAACTAAAAACAAAAAAATATTTAAATTAGTTAGAGCTTTTTCCATTTATTTTAATATTGTTTTAACATATCCATAGTAAGTAAGTAATTTTGGCTTAGTTCAAATGGTTCGCTGCGACCCACTGTTGGGCACTGGTCACTGAGACACAGACGCAGCTGCGGGAGGTCTAGAGCATACTTCCACCACGCTGCTCCAATGCGGATTGGTGGAGGGGTTAGTGGCCAACCCAGTGTCGAATGTTCTCAAGCCACCCGAAGGTCCTCGACAAGGCTTAACGACTGTTTCCACCATTGAAAACAACCGGGACCGACGGCTTTACGTGCCCTCCGAAGCACGGTAGCGTCCATGAAATTTTTGCCACTAGCGGTCACCCATCCAAAAACCGACCGCGCCCGTCGTTGCTTAACTCTTTCGATCACATTGAATAGACGTGAGCCATTGGGCTATGGACGTTCAAATGGTTGTGGATATATAAATAATCGTAGTAGGGTTGAAGATAGGGTGCATCACAGACGCAGCACACTCAGTCGCTGTAGATTTAGGGTAAGTAATTTGTTTAACTGTTCGTCAGGGATTTGTGGCCGTGAAGCAAGGCGATAATTTGATTTTTGGTAGTTTAAGTTCATTTTAACTTTAACTTTCATTTGGTTATGTTACAACTCAACGACACTTTAAGAAATTAAATGTCATTTGCTATAACGGTAAAGATACTTGCCTGAGAGTTCTTTATAATGTTCTGGAAGGCATGTGAAGTCTGCCAATCCGCACTTGGCCAGCGTGGTAGACTAAGACCTAATCCCTCCCTTTCTGAGAGGAGACCCGTGCCCAACAGTGGGACAAAGTAAGGGTTGTGACAATTTGTGTTACAACTCAAATTTAACCCATTATACGCTAGAGAATCGCTGCGACCCATAGACGTCCCACTGCTGGGCACGGGTCTCCTCCCCCACAGATACTGCTGCGGCAGGTCTAGAGCATACTCCACCACGATGCTCCAATGCGGATTGGTTAGTGGGCAACCCAGTGTCGAATGTTCTCAAGCCACCTGAAGGTCTTCAACAAGGCTTAACGTGCCCTCCGAATAACGGTAGCGTCCATGAAATTTTGCCACTAGCGGTCACCCAACCACAAACCGACCGCGCCCGTTACTTAACTCTTTCGATCACATTGAATCGACGCGAGCCATTGGGCTATAGACGCTACAGTACGGGTTTTAGTACTTAATAATAATTCAATTTCTTATTATTATAGCGTAAAATGAATGGGGAGTGCGCATCGCCTTTGTGTTTGTTGGTTGGACGTACCACCTCGATACCACCTAGCCTATTTCAACTGTTTTCACCCACGCATCGATCAAACGGAAAGGCATGGTAGGGGCGTTACATGAAATGTATTCCATATTCATATGGGCATCATACGTCGATGTCGACTGTAAGGCGATTCGCAGCTTTGTTGATATTGAGGTAATTTTGGATTAAAAGTATGAAAAAAATATTGATATACATTTATATCCTAAATGGGAAAGTTGTTGGTTTGTACTTCTTCTCCGCCTCAACCACAGAATAATAGCCTATAATGCCTAGCCTATAATGATGGATCAACGGATGATTTTTTGCATAGCTGTAGTGTAGGGCCTGGAGAGTAACATAAGGTACATTTTATTCCGGAAAACTGCACGGTTCCCGTAAAATTATCAAAACACTGAAAACATCAATCGATTTTTAATCGATTGATTGCTATCTCGGATTATGATCGGTCGGACTGCGGGCGAAGTTAGATTTTGATTAGTGGGTAATCTTTTGTGTATTTTGCGGTTGATAAAGGCTATACTTATTATATTTTGAAACATACCTGTATGGCATAGGTAATTCTGAATGTGAAACGATTTTATGCGGGCGGACCCGATTGGAAAGTTAGTATATTATATTTTCATCCCCAGTCTGTAACGAAGTTAGTACTTAAATTGAATCGATTAAAAAGAACAATAATGTACAATTAAATTACAGTCTGTTTTGACTGTCCATGTTATGTTAGGTACCTACGGTACGCGAGTAAGATAAATATTTTTTTTTTGTGGAATTGATAAAATCGGTTAAAAGTAACACAGTTGAAATGTTATTTTCCAAGCCAATACCTACGCAATGATGCTATGCCTGTGTAGTCTGTAAGGTCTGTACCATCCAACCGTAATTTGTTTTGACATTTCTAAACGTACGGCCACTATTCCCGCCTACAACTTGTATTCGAAATGGGCCTGTTTAAATCAGCACAGATAAAAAATAATTCGTACTAACAACACACAGGAGTCAAATTCAATCGGCAGAGTTACGATCGCAGTTTTGTAGTTGGCGAACGCAATTCAGTTTTCGCATATTTATTATATTCGAGGGCCCCTTTGGCCTTTGTACTCCATAAATGTTCATGAAACTGCCGAGGGCGAACCCCTATCACACGTGCCAAACAATATTGTGTTTCGTTTCACAAAAACTCTTTCGTGGTAAATCGATAGCTGGTACAAAAAATTGTTTATGGATTTGAACGCGTGACAGTGCAGAAATGAAGTCGTCATATCGTGATCGTGGTACAGTTATTTTATTGTACTGCTATGTGGAATTAACGAATAATACTGTTTTAAGTAATGATCGCCTTGGTATAATATATTCAGTACCTACTTACATTTGAATTATTGCTGGCTGAATGCAAAATGAATTATTCTATGATATTCACAGTACTTTTCTATTATTTATTTTAAAGAAGGTTGTAAATAAATAATAATAAAATTAATATAATAGATTTAAAAAAAAAAAGTTTTTTTACATCGTAAACACTCAGACAGTAAATTAACGCGAATGTGGTTTACGTTCCATAATTTATAGGCCCGCTTAATCCAACCAGCCGCATAATGCCTAACTGTAATTTTCGCATTGTTTTTCCTGCTTGCCCTGCCCTATCATTACAAATGGTCTGCAAAAAGTTATATAGTAGTGCGTTGCTTATTACTCTTTATTCAAAAGGCTACTCACGACTATTGACTGCTGACGTTTACAATTTAAAAATAACTTATTATCTTTAGTGATTTTATAAATTAGGTAAGTAAAGGTATTTTGTAGAAAAATATAGTAAGTTCTCGATACGTAGACTATTAAGGTCTTCCTTACTTAATGTAATCTACTAATATTAAATTGTGATTTTGTAATGATTATGAATGCTTTGGCTGAAGTGTGCTTAATATAGCTCCGTATATCATTCGGTCGGATAATAAGAAGACATAATAACAAGATACTGATAGCATAATAGACTCAATCAAACAAAAAAAATCAATCAATCAAAAAAACGTTAGAAAAACAGTTGTAAAAATGTTAGCGGTCGTAACATACCCCCGACTCCGAAAGAAAGGCCAGCCCAAAGATCGTTGGAAAGCCACATGTCATTAGCGTATCGGGCGCGCGGACTAATTATCTATTAGAAAATACGTAACACTCCCGAGGCACAATGCACAAAGGCCATTGTATGGAACAATGGCATGAGTCACCCGTGAGCCTGACGTACGGAAAGACAATAAGACGAGCGGCCGTAAATGCGAGTAACGGAGGCCAGTAATTCCCTAGACGAGGGAAATACTGAATCATTCCCAGTTGCAACAAGGCGCAAGGCTATGTGTTTCAGTCACAGCGCAACACAATTATGTTTCATCATCAAATTTAGGAATGATTCATATTCAGTCAGACTTCTGATGACTCCTTTAGCTGTCACCGCGAGATTCTGATAGAGCTTGATGATAATTGTAAATAAATATACCTAGTTTGCTTCTAATAAATTGGTCATCTTGACACTTCACAAAATATGGACACCGTTGTATTTCTTTAAGTGGGTGCTTAACTCGCTATAATACGGAATGCCTAGTTTTTCTGCTTGTCTATTAGCTCTATTATATTATTTCTCTGATTAAAGCATTCGCTCATGATAATAAATAGCTGAATCATAGCAATAGTTTTATATATAATGAAAATATTATAAGCGAAATAAAAGAACTCACCATAACCACAGGCCGCTCCGCTTGAGTTGAAAGGCCTGAAACAAAAGTTGTCAATAAATACAAAGGCTCATGAAAACTAGCAAAAATTATTTATTTGAGAACGCATCTATTCGGCTACAGGCTTTGGTTTGAACGAGATAGCCAGTGAAAAAAGACTAAATCATAGAAATAATAAGTACGTCATGAAAAGAGGAGAGAGATCAACGAGCAGCATTCAAAAATGGGATCGAGTGAAACGTTTTTTATTCCAAGTTCAAAATACCCGCGACCTTGTCACGGTCAACTCGAACGCTTTATCCTAGTCTAAATATTTTGGACGTAGGTATTGTAATTTTTTATTTGCACTTTTTGCGTACCAATACATATACCTACACTGGTAGTACGAGACGTATCTATCATGCGGCTGTTGCTAACCTGGCTGAACTAATGCTTCTAAAATTAAATTTTAAATCGAACGTCATTAAAGTTTTTGCAGCAAGGCGCAAGCGAACGAGTGTGGCTTATATACGACTAATTACATTACAATAATAAATATACATAGGCATATATAGGCATCAACATCAACGGAGAACGCCTCACACACCTTCGATTTGCCGATGATATAGTCATCTTGGCAGAATCGCTGGACGACCTCAACACCATGCTAGGAGACCTGAACAGCGCCTCACAACGGGTGGGTTTGAAAATGAACATGGACAAGACTAAGGTCATGTCCAATGTGCATATCAAACCTATACCGGTTGTTGTTGACGGCGCTGCTCTCGAAGTTGTTGACGAGTATGTTTACCTGGGACAAGTGGTCCAGTTGGGTAAGTCCAACTTCGAGAAAGAGGTCACTCGCAGAATCCAGCTCGGCTGGGCAGCGTTCGGGAAGCTACGACATATCTTCTCATCCAAATTACCTCAGTGTCTGAAAACGAAAGTTTTCGAGCAATGTGTGTTGCCAGTGATGACATATGGATCCGAGACGTGGTCCTTTACCGTCGGTCTGATCCGCAAGCTCATAGTCGCTCAGCGCGCTATGGAGAGAGCTATGCTCGGTATTTCTCTACGGGACCGGATTCGCAACGATGAAATCCGTAGACGAACGAAGGTCACCGACATAGCTCGCAGGATTAGCGAACTGAAGTGGCAATGGGCAGGCCACGTCGCTCGACGGACTGATAACCGTTGGGTAGTAAAAGTCCTCGAGTGGAGACCGCGTCTCGGAAAACGAAGTATTGGCCGCCCCCCGACGAGGTGGACTGACGACCTGAAGAAGACAGCGGGAAACCGTTGGATTCAGAGGGCGCAGGATCGGGAGGAGTGGCGACGATTGAGGGAGGCCTATGTCCAGCAGTGGACCCTAAAAGGCTGATGGATGGATGGATGGATGGAATAAATATACATAATCAGCATATAAAATAGACAAATAAAAAGTTATATGTATTCTGGAATATTGCAAGTTAACGTAATAATTAAATACAAGTAGACACGTGTCAATGAATTTTTTTTTCAATAGGTACTACATAATATCTAATAAGTTCTTTAAATATTCTTAGCCAAAGATTTTTTTTTTCAAGTGCAATACGTCCGTAAATATAGATTTTAAATGTACCTACCATCATTAAATACCATAGGTCTAAAGCTTCAAAAATCTATTTTTGACTATGTAGGTAAGTATCTAAAAATAAAATTTAAATATCTGTCTTTACTCAGAAGCAACTGTCGAAGAGATAACTAATCAAGCGAACAACGAATAGATAATCAGGTCTTTGGCTTGTATAAAATCCGCGCCAATTTGAACGAGTGTATTCAAATTAGACAACGTGTTCTCTCTATAGCAACTATTTCTCAAGGTCAAGGAAGGGTCGAACATCGGGTGATGTCCCCGTAACAATTTCTGTGAAGGTGCAAATTACGCTTATTTACGTTTTTGTTTTCCGCCGCGTTGAATGCGACGTGACAAAGCCGCCAATCATTCTTTCAAATGACCGACTGCATTGAATGTCACGGTTCGAACATTTTTTGTCAGGGTTGCTGACGGATCGTGATGTCAATGACTTTCAAGATTCTTGGCTAATGCAATGTCACGGACATTTTGCAGGAAGTCGATAGATTTGAGCACGTTTTCTTTTATTTCAGTCGCTTACTTTATTACAATTAGTTTTTGTGCCTGAAATTCCGGTGATATTTTGAAGTCCCACTGTGCGAGTAAGGTAACAAAGACCGGCGTGATTCACACGGCACTGTTTTTGCACTGCCCGGCCGATGATACTGCGTATTTTTTTACGGCGTGCAATGTCCGCCGCGACCTGCACGACCTAGTTCTTTGTTAGGGCTGTCCTCCATTCGTTTTTCATACACTGTACCCCTCACCAACTCCGCCGACAAATAATAACGCCGCAACATTGCCTTGATAGACCTTTATTTGTTTCGAATCGATATCGAGAGCGTCGACTTGGAACAACACTAATGAATGATAAGTTTCAATTCAAAAAACGAACAATGTTCTCTATCGTTTTATAAAAAGTTAAATGAAGTTCTCGATCTTTCGGATATATAATTACTTAAAAATGCTAACGTCTTCTATATGCACATAATTAAATATTACGTCTACAATTTAATTAGAACACATTCTTAGGAGAATGATAATTTGTGGAACCTTCCAAAATGTTTGTGTTATCGTTAATATGCAGTTAATAGCGCGGAATGGAGACTCCAAAGATAAACTAATAGGGAAGGCACTTTAGAACTATGTAATTAAGGTCGTAATTATAACCTGCTATAAAATACCTGAGTGCTGTATTCTACGTAGTGCGTTACGTACGTACCTACAATCTTAACTATGACTAACTTGTAACCGCTAGTGGCATAATTCATGGGCGCTTCAGTGCTTTGGAGGGCACTTTAAGCTGTCACGTCAGTCCCGGTTATTTTCAATGGTAAAACAATCTTTTCGGGTGGTTTGAGAACATTTGACACCGGGTCGGCTACTAATATCTTCACCAATCCGCATTGGAGCAGCGTGGTTGAGTATGCTCTACCTCCCGCAGCTATGGGGTCTCCCCACACCATGCCCAATAGTGGGACGTCTATGAGAAGTAGTAGCAACACACTTTTAAATCATTAATTATCTACTCAAACTCCGGCCATATCTAGCTTATTTGTTATAAAATGTTAAAAATACTGACTAACAAAAAATACTGCAGTTTTAATTGAAAAATAACAGAAATATCCTACTTCAATAAGGATTAAGTATAAAAAAGGCTTTAATCCGAATTCATTACTGGTTTCTAATTACATCCATACTGGCGTATGATTCTTGGAACAATATTAATAAAAAGCTGAATTACTTGACTAGTGAGCGGGAATGGGAGGTCGCTGAGATAAAAATAGAATTACTATGAAACTTACATTTACTTTTCCAAGTAGGACAGGTAAGTAATTGTTAATTGTTACCACCACTAGTAGGACATAACCTGCTTAGGTATTATATTTGTAATCTGTACCTACCCAGAAACTGAATTTTAAAGTCGCCAGAATTTTACTAAGCTCAATCGTACAAATTTTGACGGCAATACTACAGATGAAATATTAGTAAACAAAAGGTTTTTTTTTACATTTAATTAGGTACAACATTTCTTCAAATAAACTAGCGAAATCTAAACTTACTTATTTCTTTCAGAATTAAAGTTTAGATTGAAAGCATTGTATGGTTACAAATCTCTCAAATAGTTACGGAGTAGGTCGTAGTAGACGTGATGAACCCATCTCTAAATTTTGACTATCCTTATTCTTGATTGACCCAATGTTTTTTTTTAAAATATAACATAACAAACTAGCTTGCAGCGCCACCCATCCGCTGCCGCCCAAAACATAGACGTACATCTTAAACAGATATACGATCAATTATTATTTAATTTCTAAAGGCAGGCTATAGATACCACGCTGTACACTATAAACGACGTAGTAAAATTACTTAGAATAAGTTTTTAAAATGAACAATCCCCCGCAACGTTGTACAAGTTTATTTTCACACACGTTATTTGCTTACCGATCGTGAAAACACGCTGTCATCAGCGCAACTGACATAAACAAACGAAAAACGCCCTAATATCATAAGCGGGTGAATCCCACGGGTCGTTTTTTCATATAGTTTTAAAATAAAAACTTTTTTATCTCCTGACTAGGCCGACCGGTTAGCAGGTGCATCTGGGCGAGATTATGCCACATGTAGCAATGAACTTTAAAAACAAAACATACAGTACAGGGCAATAGACGAGAAAGAAAGAAAGAAAGAAAGAAAATTTATTTGCTCTAAATACTATAACATAACATTGAACATTAAACTAAGAAAAGCTAAAAACAAAATAAAGAGCAAAATGGGTCCGCACTAACTGTCTATATGTACTTGTTACTTTGAGGTAGGAAGTCTACCGATGTAGTTTATTCACCAGATTAAATAAGTGTTCAAAGTTATTGTATAAATTTGCTGTACCTATGAGTGCAAATTGTTGCAAAGAATATTTATCATTAGGTATTTTAAGCTATAAAAAAGGATTTCGGGAAAGTAAGGCCTTAGACAAACTTAACCCATCTATCGAACAACATCGGAATAAGTAAAAAGTATAAGAATGTCAGACAGTAATACTATCGTAATCTTAAATTACTCTGTATTCAAGAAGCTATCATGAAGTAGGTTGAGTGAATCAACCGTTATTATAGCAAAACAATAAACCCCTCCATGTAACTAAATGTTAAAGCAATTGTTTGCTGACCATCTGTCGCATGAAGTCATCCACATATCATGTCATAGCAGGTAGATCCATTCACATGAATTTCTTTGAATCATCGCTCTGCGCTGTAATTCTCTAAGAAAAAACACCATAAATAATTATGTCGTAGGTTTCTATGAATCGTTCGTAGTAAAGAGTGGTGTATAATTTAAAATATATCATCGTGTATGATTGTGGATAGTGTGGACGATGTGACAAAAACTAATCGAATTAAGTGAGGTACAGATTGTTAGTGGACGGACGCTTTGATGTCGGCTGAAGCAATTTCTGATGCTTACAGCTGCTATTATATTCATCTCGTTTAATTTTTATATTACACCCTGTGTAGCTAAATTGAGTGGCATTGGAGCTTAATAGTTAGTGCAGTTTGAATCGCTTTTTTATACAAATCTAGCTTGAAAGTAAGACTTGAGACTCGGTTGCAGAGGCGGAACTTTTGATATAAGCCAAAAAGCTTGGCTTGATCTAAGGAACCCAACAATCAAAGAATAATCCAATTAAATACAATTAAAAACATATTTAAAAAAAAAAAGCTTTTTATTTTTAAATTTAGTTCATTTTTAAATTTTTATTTATTTTCATGCATTGTCATCAGAACCAAATATGTGTGTTAAATTTCAGCTCAATAGCTTCAGTGGAAGTGGGTGAAATATTTATTGCAAGATTCCAGGACATACATAGATACATACATACATACGAATAAAGTTAAATAAAAGCCTTTAAAATAAAGCTTTTAAAATAGCTAGCTACTATCATGGTGGGTTCTTAGGCTTTTTAAGTTACCCTAATTCGGCGAACCAAGCGAGCGAACGTTACGTGTCATATGACTGGCTTAAGCCTTATGCCTGTGCATACTGGATTTCAAAATTATAGCGTCCATAGCCCAATGGTTCGCATCGATTCAATGTGATAGATAGAGTTACGCAACGTCGGGCGCGGTCGGTTTGAGGGCCGCTTGTGGCAAAATTTATGGGCATGACCGTGCTACGGAGGGCACGATAAGCCGTCGGTCCCGGTTGTTTTCAATGGTGAACCGAAGACTTTCAGGTGGCTTGAGAACATTCAACACTGGGTTGGCCACTAGCCCCTCCACCAATCCACATTCGAGCATCGTGGTAGAGTATGGTCTAGACCTCCCGTAGATTTATGTGGGGGAGACCCGTGCCATATCAGTGGGACGTGTTTGGGTTGCATCTTAAGCTTTATAAGCCAAGCGGCAAAAAATCCAGGACAAAACAAATAGTTTGGGGTCAGCGAGAATGTTCTATATAATTTACGGGCCTACATTAGGTACCTAATAGATGTATTAGATAAACGAATCTGAATATTTCTATTGGTGATGACCAATAGAAATATTCAGATTCGTTTATCTTTTAAATATTTTATTTAATTATAGAACGATTAGTGCATGTTGTCATGTTTTTATCGATCGCCATGATGAAGCTTAAAATTGTTGTCATTAATGTAAATTTCATCATAAACATAAGCAATTAATATTGTTATTTATGTATCTATTATCTATGAATTAACAAAATATAATATCACAATAAGCTATAATAAATTTAATGGGATACCTGCTAAGGAATTCAAGGTAAGCCATAAAAGTTATTTATACAGAAAGATCACGATTATAATCCTCTTTTTTCCTAAATTACAATATCGAATAACACATTCTCTAGAATTAAAAAAGGTAACCCTTGCCTGAGTCGCATGAGATCAAATTAACGTTTATCCTCTCCTAAATTTCAAAAGTAAAATAAATAGGTTATAACCTATTTTTGAGAGCAGATAAAAAAACAAAAGAAAAAGCTGGTCGATACCTGCACTTAACCTCAACTGGAGGGTCCCGTCAGTTCAAATGTATGCGGTAAGGTTGGGGATATACCAGGATGGATATTTTTACGGACCAAGAACGTCTGTTTTTCAAATTTTTCATCATAAAATATACCAATCCTTTTTTAAGTTCAAACTGTATGAATAGCCTGTGATGAAAGCTTTTTAATGATGATATTGAGAAAGCAAATCGATTGATTAAACGTTTACATACATATAGGTAGGATTTACATACATACCTATTTGCTAAAAATGCACGGTTAAGGGTAATAACAAATGGCTAATGTACTCAATAGCTATTCCTATGTATAGTTTAACGTTAGAGCGTTTATAAGTAAATATATTATCAGCTACTTTTATTAGTCAATTATGCATAATAGTACGCCTACATCTCCTTTTCTTTTAGTAGCTAGTAGTGAAGCGTGCCCAATCACCTCATAGCTTAGTAAATGATTTGACTTTGCCTTTGAGGTGACTTTACCATATGAAAAATAGCTAAATCTGAATTTGAATACATATATGTATATGGTATAATTATAATGTATATAATATACCTAGGTAGCGTTAATAAATAAACTGAAAAATAATTTATATCCAAAATTTCACTCGGTGTATCGTAAGCTTAACCCCACTCGTATCTCAACGTTTTCAAAGGATCGTATTATTTACATTTTTTGCCTTGAAATACAAAAAACTGGGCAAGTGAAAGTCTGATTCATAACACGAAATGTGTTCCGTAGAGTAAAAAGTAAAAGATTGATAGTAAATAAATATATACAAGCAGGTATAAATATTACTCCGTGTCAGACAGCAATATAGTAAAGTTCCTGTGTGGGATAAAGTAAGCGGATTTAATTTTAAAGCTTCTGACTGTGTTGAAACAGCGGTGACAGCCCAGCCCAGTGGCTATCGAACTCACCTTTCACTCGAGCGGTCCGGGTTCAAACCCAAGCGGCATGCACCATGACTTTTCTAAGTGCATCGTTAGGAAACCTGCATGGCTGAGAGTTCTTCATAATGTTCTCGAAGGCATGCGAAGTCTGCCAATCGTGGTGGCCAGCGTGGTGCACTAAGGCCTAATCTCTCCCATTCTGAGGGGTTGTGGTGGACTGTGTTGAAAGCTATGAATAATAGTAAATATGAAAATATTTAAATAAACCCAATTACACTGCCTTCTACGGAGTGCCTCGTGTATGTATATAGTGCAAGGACTAGACAAGGACACACAAATCATATCCGAAACGAACAATCATCATATCCGAAAGGTCTTCTGGGAATTGATCCCGGGACCTAGAGTTTGTATGTCGCGTTGTCAAGGTTTTCGGAACACGCACGGAAGACAAAATAAGGGTGGTAAGGACGTAGCGTATGCCTCATCTTATACTTGTCATGACGCTTTTGCATTATTTTTAGCATAACATCATTCTCTTGTCTTTTCTGTGGGAACAACTATTGAGAATCACTTCGGGGGTTTTTTTAATTTCAGCAGGGGACACCAAAAGGGTGAAGAATAAAGAACATTCACCACATGTCCCCCAGCGACAGGTTGGCTCGGTATTTACAATTTATGTTCAGCATTAATATTTCCGACAAACAGAAATCTGGTGTGTGAGTCTTTCATAATTATGCTCATTTCGTTGGATATTTTAATTGACACTTAGGAACGATGGGACCGCTATAATTTTTTTTAAGATTTTGATTAGTATTTGGTGTAGCTTGCCGTCGATAAATATACTTATTGTATTTTAAATCCATCCTTTGATGCTAAAGGCTGCACGGAAAATAATATGACGCGGGCGGCGAAATCATTAAGTATATGTATTTATTTCGTTAAATATCATTTTGACATATCAAATTTCAGTACGAGTCGAACGCAGAATTTTTTAAAATTTTACTATATACTCTTATCTACTATGCTTGAGAACGTTCGCTGCAAAAATGCACTGTGCGACACTTTGCCACGACACGATGCTATTAAAACAATACGCAATAAAATATTAAACAAACAAAAACAATCGCAACCTAACAATAGATAATAAAATTCACACAATACTGATCTAAATAATTCGTACATACGATCCGTCAACCCGAACAAGGCTGCTTAATTAGCCTCCGTCCGTTGCGTTTGCGCAGCTAGTGATAAAAGAAAAAGAAATTTAAATAAAAAAGGAAATCCAAGATGGCGTCGCATCTATCAGCGGGGGAGCGATTAGTTCGCCCGGCCGCCACGCCCGCGCTGATGGATCGAACGGAGGGTTCCCGATATGGCGTGACCGCCACTCTTATTTATTTTATTTTCACAATGCGAACGGTAAATTAAGCACTTAACCCGGCAACGATGACAGCCGATAATTCGGATACTTGTCTTGTGCGATTTTCGTGAACAAATTGCATTTGTTCAGTGAACGCGTGCTCACGAACAGGCGGCAATATTTTGAATATTTGAATTACGAGCTCGTATAAAATGACATGCTCGTAAAATGTTATCCTTATCTTTTATACTTATTCGCTTTAGAGCTGGTCAGCAGGTTGTGATATGATTTTGTATTTTAATTCATAAAATTGAAAGAAACTTTTAACTTTACTTTAACTTTAAAGAAACAAAAATCATCAATATTGAGAATTGTGATACGGGACGTAAAATAGTAGGTTGTCTGCGGAAATTTCATATTTTCGATTATCCGAATGCCTCAAGACTAGTCCGGATAGTCAAGTCTCTACTATAAAAAAATATTTAAATATAAAAATTTAAAATTATTTTAAAATATATAAATAGAAAATGTGTATTACATACTTAGTCGGTATATAATAGAGTACCCCCTGAAGTATTTACTCCCGCTACTTAGTTATTATTAGTAGTCAAGACGAAGATAGAGCTATAAAAAAGTAATTGGCCTATTACAAACATATATTGGACAAGCTTGTACCTACGTAACGACCATTTAATGAAAATGTAGAATATAATTTTATTTTAATATGACTGACTGTTCAGTTACAATGATTTATGTTTCAATTAGTTTTTAATAATCATATTCAATCCGTTTGTAATTCGATTTAAAAAAAAAACATGAAATTATATATTTTTATATAATACCTACCTATTCTATTAGACAGATAACATAATTATAACAACAATCTATTGGTTTATGTAGGGGTATTGGTTTATGTAGGGGTAAGAATAATAAGTATATCTTAAGAGGTATGCTGCCTCCTTGGTGCAGTGGTCGTAAGCGCGAATGCTAAGCCAGAGGTCCTGGGTTCGGTCCCCGGTTCGGGCAAAATCGAGCGATCGATCGTTCGAGCGCGGTGGCAATAGTCTCACAACCTATTATTACATGAGATCTAAACTGGTGAAACGTGGGTGTATTGTATACCCACCTCTGCTTTCGGGGAAATATGTTATGTTTAAATAATAAAAGAAATAAAAATATATTTAATAACATTAGCGTTTTATTGTTATGAAAGATATTTAACTGCATTAGAATTTTTTATAATTTTCTCTCTTCTTTTATAAATTTCTCTTTTCTCTCGAGATGTAGCAAGGTATACTATATATACTATATTTTATATACATTAAAACAGATACCTAAGTACTTATTAAAAATGCTTTATTAACATTTTTTTTATAAAGCATTACGTAGTAGGTACATACGTAATACGTAGCCATACTCGTAGTTACAGATTATTAAAAGGAGTGCCTCTATTACATAGATACTTGAGTTGCATTATGTTTTAATAGACCACACTTCGAACATCTAAGATCAGAATAAACGAAGACGGTCCTCGTAATAATGGCTACACTCGTAAATTTATTTATCGCAGCCGTTAAACCAGCCTCCTGCGTGTTAACGACTCGCCATATTACGTCACGTCACTAAATTCCTGTCACGCCTACCATTATAATTGTTTAATTATGTTATTTTATCAGAAACCATATATTTTATTATCTTTATCTTAGATATCTTACCTACTTTGAAACGAAAAACTGAAACAAAAATTATATTACACTAGTAGACGCCCGCAGCTTCGCTCGCGTGGAATTACACAACAATAGTTTCTATTTTATTTTATTTGTAATGTTTATTTTTCAAAATGGTTTGTAATGTTTTTTTTTCTTTCCTCTATATAATATTAGTATAAATAATATTACATGGGACCTAAACATAACAGGTGAAAGGTGAAGTGTGTGAGTACTTTGCCTACTCCTTTGGGGAATACAGGCGTAACATTATAGAAAACAAAAAGAAAACGATGCGTTTAAAATGCCAATACAATTCCATGTTGAAATTGTTAATATATCACAAAAAAAAAGAAAACATGTTGTCATCTAAGGTTGCCAGCGCAGCGGTTTTATTTTAAAAACCATCTTGAACAAGCACACATTCAGTTTAATTAAGCTTGTTTACACGCTACGCTTTAATTAAATCGATAAAAACTAGAATACCTGTTAGTGCCGTTCTTCGTGATATTGCATGATATCTACTAGAAAAAAAAAAGCAACTCAACATTAAAAAAATAAATTGATAAAAATTCATTTCATTTTTTTGCCGATCTTCTTTATAGGGTACATAATACTAGAATATTAAAGAGTAGAATGAGTTTTATAACATTTATTTTTATTACTTTTAATGCTTAAGACTAACTTAAATTCTAGTCGATGACATTTTAACTCTGAGCTTAGCCGCATCGGTATGGAACAGCGTGGAAGGATATCGTTAGAAATTCGAATGTGTTTAGTACACGCTTATGCCAACAGTACAATGAAAGGTCTTTGCATAAGAATTGAACAGCTGTGCGCGCCCATCTGTGTACCGTCTTATTACCATACGTTTTGTCAGTACGAGAAAGTGTACCTACTCGTATGTTGTACCGACCATTAATTGGAACGCGAGGATTCGGTTTGAATTTCGAATTTAAATAATTCCACCAATAATTCGAATTTTAATAATTTTACGTTTCATCAGTTCAACCAACAGTACGATCGATTAATTCGCTTCATGCCAATTATGTTTAAACGTTTGGAAGTCTTTTTTTTTTTAATTAATTTCTCGTTGATTTAACTTAAAATTCTTTGGCCAGTATAAAAGTACTGTAGGAAACAAAACTCAGAACATTTATTATGCAAGTCATGAAATTGTATGCAAATTATTCTGGCACATAATGAAATGACTCACAAAAACTTTACCTACATAATATTTTAAAATATTATATCCGTATTCCGTATGAATTGCAAGTTTTGTATCATCTTATTATAAAATAAATTGCAATAAAGTGTTAATTTATTCTAAAATGTTATTTATATTAAAAATCTGTCTTTATTTCATAGTTGTTCACCTTCACGGTCATATCGCAGGGTTCATATAGATTTATTTATTTCAATAATACTGTCAATGTTTATGCACGTATGAAGGTATTTATACTTTTATAGCCGAGAACAATTCAAAAGTTCAAACATAATTCCAATTAAGAATTTCCAGACACGTTCCTCCGACATCGTTCCATTGAAAGTTACGGCTCTTGTTGGATTGGAATATTGAAAATTACGATCGTTTTATTGTATTGAATAAAATTATTTCGTAATAAAATATTTCACTTTGTAGACTTATTATTTTGTCTATCTACCTAGCAACCTATATGTTTTATATAGTTTAGCGAAATCTTTGTGTTGTGAATTTGCGATTGCGCTATTGAGCGCTGAACGCTGAACTACCTACTATATAAATCAAAACTAGTAAATCATTAAACAAAATAACGTGACAAAATCACACATTTCCACATCGGCTACCTACACGCTTTGTTTATGAAACACTGAAAAACATATACCTACGCGATTACCTACCTCGAATTTAACTGCATAACTAGAAACTGCATTGAATTTTAAATAATAAAACATTAATTTGGTCAGTAAAAAAAAATTGAATTTATATCACAGATAATTAACAACACACAGAGATTACGAAAGATAAGTAAGTATACATGTTTAGAACTGGTAACTTAGTTTAAAAAAGGAAAGGATGAACTTAGTAGATAAGTATATTATATTACTTTACATTATATATTACTTTACATGATGATGATGGTTGATGATTAGGAAAATGAACTGTTAGCCAGTTCGAGCTACTTTCACTTAACAGGCTGTACTGAAAATCAGTGTTGCGGTATTATGTCGCAACTGGGCTGAGTGCAGACCCATTTGCTATCATTTTTATATTTTAGCAAATAAATTCTTTCTTTCTTTCTTTCTTTCTTTCTTTCTTTCTTAATACCGCAATACTAATTTAAGCAATAAACACGTCCACCAGTGTGACAGGCGAACCCACAAAAATTACACAGATCGAAAACCGAGATGACAGTAAAGAAATAATTACGTAATTTAGGGTTAAGTCGTTTTTGTTCCCCGATGGACGGAAGTTGGAACAATTTGAACGTTTGTATTTCGAATTTAACAACTTATAATACAAGCTCGTTTTGGTGGCCAGCCACTTGTAAAATTAGTTCGATTTAATTTGTTCGAATTACGAATTAGATATCCCGTGATTAAATGAAATTTTTAGGGTTAAACAGATAAAATCTTAAATTAACGTTTTGTGAGATACACAACGTGAATTAATGTTTTGTAGGTTTATTCAAGACGTTCATATTAAAACGTTACTTGCACTGAGAACTCAAGAAACTTGTCACTCACGCAAATTTTTTAAATTTAAATGTTTGTGTTATTACAAAAAAAAATTAAATTTAAATGTTTGTGGTGGTGAAAATAAGTACCAAATATAACATTAGATTTTAGAATATATTCATCAACATAACAATCAATAGGTATTTAAATGTTTCAATAACAATAATTCGAATACCTAAAGATACACAAAATAATAACAATATGTGGCCAAATGTAATACTTTATCTCTATTATACTTCAAGAAAACAGATCCATTTCTTCTTCATAGTACCCTTTTCCTAATATAATAAAAGCCTACCGTACAGTATCTATCCGTTATCACGACCGAACAATACATTTTGACGATCCAAAAATTTACGATCACATAAATGTGTTGCAAACAAGAAATCCTTGCAGCCGTGAACACATTAGAATATTAAAAATATATCACTGACATTGTTCTCACATAAATTATAAAGCGCGCATACACATCTATGGGAATAGTGAAGGAAACAATGGACAAAATCTTAATAAATGATCACATTCAAAATAGGGTCGTAAGACATTCGAATCTCGTGAGCAACCCTTTCACTGCAACACCTGGTCGCCGGGAGCGGAGTCAAAAATTTCTTTTATCGCATTAGCATAATATTTATAATATTTACAATGGGATGTTTTATTCAAAGTAGCTTACATTCCTGTTGCATAATGCACACGGTAGCTGCGTCATTGTTGTAAGAGATAAGGGACGTACGACAATAGGGAGTCGTGTGACGGCGGTTTGTAAGACGTCTTTAAATTCATGAAGGCATGCGGGCGAACGGGTAGAGCCAGTCAATTTCAATTTAATTAAAGCGATCGATCTTTCGCTGATTTTAAACAAACTCGTAACTCATGGTTGCCTCGCATCAACGCAGCGACCGACGCGATATTTATTTATACATCCTTGATTAGAATGTGTAAGGCATTACTCTTGCGCTTTGACACGAAATTTATTGCGGCGTTCATTGCATTTCAAGATTTGTCTCGAGTATTTTGCAATTTGTAGATACTTGTTTATGTAGTTTGTTGATACACCGTTGTCAGCTACAGATAGCACTTGCCAGTTCTCATTGCGTTGGTCTGAGAAAGGACTCCAAACAAGCAAAACCTTTCTCAGTTTTTATTAAGCATATTAGTCAACGCAATGTATCGGTTGCATCTTCCGAACCAATTTCGAGGTCATAAAAAATCCTTTTAACCCCACAATAGACAGCGCGCTTTTGTCTAAAAACCGTCAAATGATACGCATTAGTTTTTTTGTCGCTTTATGAATACGTTTAGAACAGGAAGGATGTGAAAGTCGGGGTATCAAAGACGCCGTATGGTGAAGGGTTAGGGCTGAACCGGGTGTTGTACAAAGAAATAATGGGTGAAACATTGCATTAAGATATGAATTATTGCGGCCGTTTTAATGCCGAGGCTATCAATTTTGTTGATTATTTCGGTTTTGCTCAGGTTTCCTTTAGTAAGATGAGGATATTTTTTTTCGAAACACGTTATAGCTGTAGAATTAGGTCGAGTGACACATGTCACATGCTGTTTGTATTCTTGGAAATGTAAATATGCAATGGAATTTTTAAAATACATAACAGTATAAAATAACGTTAGTATTTCCGAAGAAACAGGAAAGTTATTAACAGAGAACCCTGCATTTGCATCCCACTTCAGGGCAGGGTCTCTTTTCACAGTTGAGAAGACCTGGAGGTTACTGACGACGTTGCTCTATTAGGAGGACGATATCTAGTTCAATTGAAGCCAGGTACTTGAATAATTTCAAATAGGAGAAATTCTTGCGATAACTTATCTAATCAAACTGATAAGTCAGTGACAGCTTTTAGTCGTAGCATTATCCCCACCATCAATCAATTCGTTTATCAAAACTTTCTCCTTGAAGTACCAGTGATTATGTATTTGTCATGGCGCGATTTGAAAAGTGATTGCTCGCGGAAGATATGAGGAAAACACGAAATGGAATATGTTTTAGTGAAATCATAACTTTTTACGATACTCGTTTCGGAGTTTCGAAACTTTTTTGAGTAAAATCTCAGAATGTTACAACAAATACATACATATGTATATTGAAATGTCGACATATTACGAAACTGATTTATTTTGCCGTCAATATTCTAGCTATGAATATTTCTGTTTCTTTTTATCAAATTTATTTACGATTATAAACGAAAACAATTACACCCATAAATCAAATCGTAAATTTAACAGTGGCCATTAACGGGTTAAATTTTTATCTGAATGAATGGGAGTTGAGACATACAGTCTTTCCGGTGTTAATGTGTTAAGTGGCGGTTGCGACCTGCAAGCACGTACCAGTGTCCAATAAAGGATAGGACTGACATAACCCGAAGAGGTTCAACGACTAAAGGGGGAATCCTGTCCCGACTTAGCCATGTTTGAGTTTGGGATTACATAATGTATTTATAAACCGAAATTTACGTAAAAAGATCAGCATTATAGTACCTATAATTAATCTGGCCTTCATATTTACTTATGTAATTAGTTACTACGATCTATTCCTTAGTTCGAAAATTGAGTTTATTAATAACACAAATAAATCGAAGGCAAAATGCCCGTTGCTTGGGAATAGTTAGTTAATAACTAAATGTAACAATGGTTTGTGAACTAATAAAGAGAAAAAAAGATTGAGAAAGACCCTCTTTTGACGGGATGATATTTACCTACAGATATTTAATTAAATGATTTCATATTTACCTACAGATATAATTATTTAATATTTACAGATATACCTACCTTCGTAGTATGAATGGTATTTTGAATTTCAATTTATCTAAAAGACCGAATATAATCTGAAGGGTTTAAAGAATTTTTTTTATCTTTTTCAGACAAAACTCAGTAGTTTTATTCGGAGTCAACTTCAATAAGATACAGTATTTATGTTGTTCCTGCCGCGGGCGTGAGTCATACATACATACATACGTATATTATAGTCATACGTCGCGCATTATAATACGATGAAAAAGGTCAATGCCACTTCTATATCTTTTAATGCACAATGCCATACAGAAGGTTCCAACAATTTTAATTTCATTATCATTGTTTGTACTAGTATTGTAGGTATACAAGTCACGGCGTGAAAGAAGCAATTAGTGTGCTAGTGTTTTGTATAGACCATATTAAAACTGGTAACTTTTTTTAACCATTTTTAAAACCAACAATTCTTTAAACTTTTAATCCCGAAATAAATTTGGTGATAATGAAAATGTGGAAGTTCGTCACATAAATATTAAGAACAACTTTAAAAATGTGCATCCCTTTGGTGATACTTTGAAGGCACAAGCCCAAACCGCGACCGTAGGGACAACTTTATGTAGGCCATGTTTGACTAGCATATTCAATATTAAAATACGTAGCTTCGATAGGCCTGGCCGGGATTCGAACCCGCGCGAGAGGACTGCAGCGCCGCATCGTAACCGTTGGACTAGCACCGTAGTTACAAGATACGCTGAAAACACGTATTAGTTGGAGAGTGGCGCGACCGTGAGTGTGACGTCATCGGATCGAAGTGGTCGGTTCATATTTTGCTTTAAATTATAAAGTTATATAAGTTAAGTTATAAAGTTATATCTACATGCGAGACCTGTATTTAATAATAAAGTTTGGTAAATTCCTGAATTCTTATAGAAAAAAAAACATTAAAATATTTACCCGGACAAAATGAAGCAAGTGTGTTATGGATTTGTGATGTTATTATTATTCCATGATCTGAAAAAGAACGAAAATTTTCATTAGTAAATAAATAATTTGATAAGACAAATATCTGCCAATAAGAATGTCCTATCGGCAGAAATTACAAGTTGTTAAATTTCTTATGTTATTCGTACATTTACTCGTAAATGCTAAACAGTTTAGAATAAAAAGTATGAGCATGACAGAATAAAAAGCAACCCGAAAAGTTGTAGGACTTAACAATGCTGCGGGTCATAAAACTTTGTTCTTTTTTATCATAGTGCACAGAAAACAAATGACATCATTTGGCGCGCAAATGAGCACAGATTAAAAATACTACTCGCTTGTACATACTGCAGCCGGTTGCTTTTCTGTACGACTGTTACAAAATATTTGTAAGTGTACTTTGCTGCAGGATAGAAAGTAAGAAAAGGCTAGTTTTAAGAAATTTTGAAACTGAACCTGATTCTCTGTGTGAACCTGTTTGTCTGTGATTCTCAAATAACATTAACTGCCGAAACCCGGAAACATGCGGATAAAAAATAGAATCAAACATTTTTGACTGTTTGCGAAAAATAATTGTACAAGTAAGAATTTAATTTGAAAAACATAAAATATCTTAAATTACAGAACTATTTCCACGCGAGACCGACTTACACTTGGCCAGTTTTTTAAGACAAGTGATGCCGTGAGCGTGACTGTACCACTTTACGCCACTATTTAGAGGGCTCTCGCTTTATTGCCGTTTAATTCTCTTGTCAGCCGCCATAAATATAGCACAGAAATACAATGAAGAAATGAACATTGGTTTTATGGTGTCATTTCAAAATGGCTAATAATTATGATTCCATTATAATAATTGCTTCAATAGCTGGTAATGAGCAATTATTTTTACCTGATAGAAGTCATCAACCGCGTGCCCAATGGACGTGGTTCCTAATTAATGTCTGATAGTTAGTTTTCCATCATTTTCTCCCATTCGGAGAGGACAGTGCCCAGCAGTGGGACTGTGAATGGATTGTGGTCATAATGTTGATCATTTTGGAATAAGTATTCACATGGAGTTAGTGTATATTCAGAATTCGGCAGATATTTTTTGGCCAGACATTACATTATACTGGCATTTAATTGTGATATATTTTTGAATAATTTAAAAATAAATGTACCTACTTTATATTAAAAATATTCAGTTTCGCTTATTCTAAAATACAATTTTAGTACCTATGAATATAATTGTGATTTACCTAGTTCAATACAAGAAAACTACAGGGCACTAGCTATTAATAAACTGAAATGGATTTGTGAATTAAATATTATCACAAAAACAACATCAAACATAGACAAAAAATATATAAAAACCAGCCAAATAAATCAACAACTCTTATTCCCAATTTGGACCTGCAATTTATTAAGAAACAATAGAGTCATTAATTACCATACCACACCAAAATCGGGCAATCAGTTTGACAGTTGTAACGACACAGCGCCTATAAACATAAATAATAATCGCAACAGAGCATAACTTATTAATATTTTTATCATGGCGAGGTGTCAACTGATCTCGTTCAACCATCCGTCTTTGTCTAACGTGGCTTATCGGGCACAGATATCTGTGTGTCGGCGCCCATACATTATTTATTTATGCGCTGAATTTGCATCGACTTTGAAGGGTTAGCCCGTAGGATGTTCGCGCGTAATCGTGTTGCATGCGTAAACAGTTCGCGTTGTTTTTAACGCATAATATAAGCATTTTAGGGTTAAGTTGATTCGTCAAGGCGCGAAATGCTTAAAAAAATTCGCAGCTGGTTTAATTTTTTAACAAACTTTTTTACTCTTCGACCAAAGAAACAAGGATCTGCCTTTTTAGAATTCTGCGGCAGAATTTGGCGGTACTTCCTACTTCATTCTCCCATTTATTAGTCGTCCCTAGTCATTCCACTAGAGTGCCGTTGAATATTTATTGGTATTTAAAAATGAGTGTAAGCTTATAATCTTGCCACGCAATGCGATCAGAAAAACGATTTACCTACCATTCATATTCTTGATTTCGTTCGGTTCACAGACCATGTACGTACTTCCTAATAACTTAGAAAAGCACTACAGATACAAAAAAGTGTTCACGTGTTAATATTCGTTGGTTCACAAATTTTAGCATTTTTTGCAGTTCTTGCATGACTAAAAAAATGATGTTTTAGAGTTACGTGCGTGTGAGAAAATATAACACGATCGGTTTGCTATGTGGGAAAATGAAAAAGTTAAATAAATATCAAATTGCTTTATAGAACGAAAGGTAATATGGGGATAGGAGAACTAGGCAGAAAATTGATATTTGTACACTCTCCGATTATTTATCCCCCAAGGTTTTTAATTTTTTTATTACAATTTGATTTACGCCTCGCCTTCCAGTTCAACTAACAATTTCTTTAAATAACTGGCCAATAAATTATGACATCAAAATTCCAGAAGAAATTAATTACGTATAGCGGTTTACCCTCTCATAAAATATTACAACTTAAATTTGAAAAAAAAAAATCAACAAAAAGAGAACTGAAGTCTATCAATTAAATATCAATTAAAAAAAATAATGAAAAGGCGGCTCTTAAGAAACACTCACAGATTCGAATTGAGAAGGGCATTACAATACAATGGGTTACAAGTTCATAATAAAAATGTATGGAAGAGCACTTAATACGATTGTCCTTTTGTATGGTAGGCTATGGGTTTCTAAGCTCCATTGTGTGCAGGACAGTAATGAATTGGTTGTCATTTTACGACGCCAAACATGTTTTGACAATTGTATTGACTTGGTATTAAGAAAACGCCGAAACTACAGTAGATTAATTGGATGGTGGTTACGTGGTTACGACATGGAGAATAACAATAACTCTTTTGACTACAACTAAACACTTTTCTTAGTGTAAAATCTTGAGTTATTTAATTTAATTGAATTATTCATTAACTGATTACACTAATTAATTGTTACAAGTGAAAAATTACATTAAGAAAATAACAGGCAAAATGTGAAATTAATACAGAAAAAAACATTAATTCACAAGAAATAGATATAATATACATATGTTAGTATGTATATTATATTATATATCACAATATAATCTACCTATATAGTTGTGTCCATAGCCCAATGGCTCGCGTCGATTCAATGTGATTGACAGAGTTAAGCAACGACGAACACATTGAATCGACGCGAGCCATTGGGCTATGGACGTTACTTACTTACTATGAAATTACTGAAATATGAGTAGTTTTATCCATAGCCAGCGTTAGTGAGTTTACTAATAATACATAGTTATTATTACGAGCTACGATCGCGCTATTTTTAGCGGTGACAACGAGACATGATTCACGACCAACATGTTTCCTTCCTCCATGTTTAATTGGCTATTTGTTTTACGAACAAGACAATTACATTTGGTAATTATTGTAATTAATCCCATATTAGGTTTAATTGATTCAAAGGTAAAATCATAGTTGAAGTTACCGGCTTACTCACGTGTGATTTAAGTCGGAAATAGGCCGACTAGTAAAATTGATTGAACTTAATCAAAGTTTAGCAATTGTTCCTTGTGAGGTTGCTGGTTCGTTTCCCGAGTCAGACAGATTATTTATTATTAAGTATTAATAAGATGTTTGTGTCGATGTATGTCGCAAATTATTGTTTTATAATCATATTTGCCTTGACATGTAATTATTTTAGTTATTAGTTAGTTATGCCATGAAATAGTAATAGTAATAATATAATAATAGTAATGTACAGTAATACGGGTTCCTGCAATGAATTATTAGCTGTACGACATTGGTCGCAATACTTGTCATTTATTAATCTTACATTCAATTAAGAATGATAAATCAAGCCTCAGATATAATAGATCAGATTCATAAGAATATATAATAATTTATATACTGTTTATTTACATAATTATAATAAATTATTTATTCACCCAATCATATTTTATCGATCGAATTTCACATGAGAGAAGTTCGTTTGATCATACACTGTATTTGGCTCCGTCTAAGCAGAGTTTGTAAGGGTCAACGCATACGATACAATAAAATCCGCAAAGGAGATGTTTCAGGGATGTATGGAGCTCCGGCCCAGTCTATGTACACCATACTAAAAAATGGAGAAACACAATTAAAACAGTTTCCAATCATCCAATTACTTTAAATTGGCTTAGTTTGGATGTAAAGTACAAAAATGTACACTCGAAATTGCAACACAAAACGAAAATCCGTCATGGCGGTAAGCTATCATGTTGACTGCAGTTTGAAATTTACATGACGTTTATTTCTGTCATCTATCATGTTGATTGAAGTTTGACATTTAAATGACGTTTATTTCTGTCTTAATTGTCATTGAATAAAATGGATTGTAACACTGAGAACGAGTATGTACCTATTTAATTTTTCCCTATAAAACAATTTTTAAGATTTTTATTTAAGTACAGAATACAAACATTCAATCGTCGAAATATTAAAAATTACTCAAGAAATTCAAACGAACGGAACATCAAACCACGATCGACAACGAAAGCGACACTAGACGGTTCACGATCTTGATGATCGATCTATGGTTTACTGTCACTTTTTTTTTTAAATCACAGATACGTAGTATCTCTATCTAGTTTGTGATCACAGAGTAATCTAAATTGACGGGACGCCATGTTGAAACTCGATAAAAATAATGGATAAATATAAAATTATTACAAGAAAAGTATGCAATTTAGCAATTTATCTGTATTTTTCCCAAATTTCACGGATTTTTCTCCATTTTTTGAGATACTGTACATATACTGGGCCGGATTTGAAACATCTCCAAATTTTTGTCCTTCAAAATTATAGGATAAAAATAACAATCGTTTATTTCGTTGACTGTTGTCACGACAGTTCAAGTGTATGACAAGCAACCTGACTATGTAGTGACAAAAATATCGAATATGATATTTCTCTCAAATATTAAAATAAACTAAGTCCTGTCTGACAGTGACCTCTGGACTCCAGGGGACAGTTTCCGAGGCAGTTTATCCACTGGTGCAGCTTAAATTTCAGATAAAATTATATAGATATATAGCCTGGAATAGGTTTACAAAGATAAACTAGTAATAACCAACCAGTTTTGAAGTACCTGAGCCTTAAGTTGACACTTAAGCTTGCCTCGGTTCACTTTGACATAAATACATGTTATTTTTGTGTTAACTTCGATTCGATAACAGACCTAATAATAGTAACCTCGAATTAGTCCCTATTTGTTTGTGAAAACTTCGTGCAAACTTGAATATCTATCTTAACTTTACTTACAAATCTTACAATGTTAATCGTGATTCATGCATTGTATATTAGAAGTACTTTAACTACCTGATAAGGATGTTTTATTACTTTTAATCGTTAGTTTTACTGCCTTGAATTTATTTCTTTAACTAATTATAGGTATACTAAACTAGTATCAAAAATATGTATAATCATAACAAAGATTTAAATAAAACAGTTCGTATAGATAGGGCATTCCCTTCTTCGTATCTTTGCTTATAATATACCTAACATGTATCATTGAAATTTTATATTCATATATGTATAAATATGTTCAAAACACAACACATACATACTTATTTATACTTTACTATATTTTTTAATATTTTTTCATTTTCCATTTACTTTAACTAACGTAAATAATACAAAATTATTAAGAAGTTAAATAAATCTAAGAAGTAGGTAGCCAAGCTATCCCACAGTAATCTTCATTAAATACCTAATAATAAAAAAGTGTCGCATTTGCTTTCATTAATTAAAGTTTTTCATTTATTCACAAACACAAACCGCATTCTATCAGCATGGTGAAATATACTCTAGACATCCCGCAGCTGTATCTGTGAGAGACCCGTGCCCAACAGTGGGACGATAGACAAACTAATTTTCAAACCCACCAACCAATTCAGATTCGATATCGACCAATATCGACCTTGGATTTATTTCGGTAGCTCGTAATTCCAAAGCGCATATTTGGTAACATTGTTGCAAAGTTTTTGTGTCAATACACTTGCCGACGTTGCGTCTGTGTTTGTATGTTTTTATACCTACATTTGAACACCAGTGCACTTTATTATGAGCTCTATCTTAATAACATAGAACACGTAATCGCTTGAAGTGTCGTTTATAATTACAGAGATATCGGATGCTTTTTGAGTGCATCCTTTTAAGATATGACATTGACTGTCCTATGCATTTGATTATTTGTTTTGTTTTTGTTGTGAGTATATTGTGTATTGTATATTCGATTTAGGAAACACGATACCTACTTGTTTTTTTTTTTTAATATTTAAGTATGTTACTTAAAAAGTAAGGTTAAGAATACAATTTAAATACTGATCTGAAGATGTTCAAACCACCTTCTAAAATGATATAGGTACTCTAAGTAGGTATCTTAGAAACAAAGTCACTGCACAATAATTGTAACTAATAAACGAAAATATCGTAAAATGTATACATATTTTCAATTACCATTACCTTTATTATCCATTAAATAAAATTAAAATATCTTATATATATAAAAGGAGAAGGTAACTGACTGACTGACTGATTGACTGACTGACTGACTGACTGACTGACTGACTGACATATCAACGCAGGGCCTAAACTATAAGGGTTAAAAACTTGAAATTTTGCACAGGGGTTCCTTTTATAACGTAGGGGAGCACTAAGAAAGGATTTTTGAAAATTCACCCCCTAAGGGGGTAAAACGGGGGTGCAAGTTAGTATGAAACTTCGCCGTTTTTGAAGTTAGTGAATGTCTAATTCCACGCGAGCGAAGCTGCGGGCATCTACTAGTGTTTATATATAACATATTTAACTAAGTCGTAGTAGGTACCTTTTTTTTCTTAATGACAACTTGACAAGTCACTGCCCTCTCTACAAATTGAAAAATCTTAATTCGGTTTTCATAAACGAATATGATTGTGTGATAATAAAATTCACATCACAACCTGTCGTTTAACAATTTCGCCGCCCAACATCTTTGATTTATGGTTTCTTCAAGGTAAAGTAATTAACAGCTTCAAGTGGTAAGGAGAGATTGTAGGTACCTATTACATAATATTTTTATTTCGGTATTAAGTACTTCCTACCGCCTCAAGTAATATAAGGTGGCTATAAATAATAATTAGAGGCCTGGAATTGAACCCATCTATGCTTTCAAAGTAACGACTATTTTAGCCTGAGGCTCACTTTATTGAACATCCAACCAAAATGTGATTATTAATGGTTGCCGTTACATGATATAATGGTATTATATTACTGAATTGGGTAAAAAGTCTTTGTGTTTTCATGAACTGAAATAGTGAGTAACACGTTACAATAGAAAGTACAGATAGTACTTACAAGGTGGTGAACATTATGAGTGGTTTGACAACCTTAAACATAAAGTAAAACTTATGAAGCCGCCTGTATGTCTGACTAGTCTGTATACAAGTATATATATATTTTTTTACATAATAGTTTAATTTCTTGTGTACGTGTGTATGACAGTGACCTCCTCCTAAACGGCTGGATAGATGTTGATGAAATTTTTTGTCTGTGTTCAAGGGGATTCGAGAATGATTTAGATTCATAATTTGCTCCAATGGAAAATGTTTTTTAAACACCATTTTAGTATGTATTTTTATTTTTAACCGTCGTTCATTAGCGAGAAGCGTCGTGTCACTTTGACATTTCATATGGCAGAACAACGTTTGCGGGGTCAGCTAGAATAATATATTATTTAGAGTAATTACTTACTTGAATTATAATAATACTAGATATAGATAGGATTTCAAACTTGAAAACGCAAAAGCAATATTATTATAGTAACACAAAAATACAAAAATTAGTAGAAATTGAAATATTATGTCGATTCTTTTAATGTGGGAATCACAAAGGAAGATCCGAAATTTGTATGCAATATAAAAATTGACGCTCACGCCTTTGAGTCGGTCAATCGCTTTCGAAGAAATAAAGCAATCGCTGCGGGCTCAGGAGATAAGACCTAAACACAAAGTCATGATAAAACTTAAGGCCAAATAAAACGTAGCCCCGGGCCAAAGTAAATTAATAATTCCGTGTTTCAATATCGTAATAAGTGTAATAACTGATGTTATTCGTTCTACACCCGAATTATTGCAAGATAAAAACACTTCTCGTGGGCGTTCGATTACATATCTTTCCGTAACGTTTGCCACGAAATTACCGACGATTTTAAAATTTAACGACCGCTTTAGAAACGTCTATACATACCTACGTGATTGCCTGTTAATAGGCCCTTTTGATTTTATCAACAAACATATGCACACCTTGATTTGGTCTTGTTCAATTTTCTCGACTTGATTGTAATGTATTTCAATGCACGTATTCAATATTTTTATTTAATAAATCTTTTGTATGTAACTATTTGTTATGTTGTATGGGCAACTTAAAATATCGACACGAAAGGTCGCGTTGGATCCCACACAAGCGTTTGAAAATTGTTTGTTATTATTATTATAGTGTTTTTATTTTTATTTTGTAGTGAAAATGGCTCTAAAGAAGTTCATAAAGATTTAAATTTATTTTGGACTTACTCTAATTACTACAAAATTTCATATTCTCCATGTTATTTCTTCTACATGTTCGTAATGTTGTGAATCAATTCCTGTGATTACATACAGCTCGGGTTTTATTTTGGTACCTACCTATAGCTTACAAATAGCAATTATCTGTCATGGCAGCGGAGCAATGTTGATGACCGGTAATGATAGGTCTCACAAATGACTCTGGTTTCGTTATTGCTACGTCCATAGTATTCTAATATCCTGCATTTAGTCATTAAAACGTCACGTTGAATGGGTACTAAACTAAATTTATTTATATTGTTTTACACGTGTTGAAAGCATAAAACATAATGTTACAGAACTTGTATTGTAAATAGCAACGTGCAAATGAAGAGCAAATTTGAATGATAAATAGTAGATCACATTCTTAAATCAAAGCAGGTTTAGTTTGCGGGAATATACGAGTATTGTACGTTCGTATTACTTCGTATAACTAGTTGTCCTATAGAAATAATAGGTATGATAATATGTATCATATTATGGTAAAATATTTTATTTTATTTTTATTTGGGAAACAAACAATTACTTAATAATTATTAAATTTTCCACCAACAACAGAACTGTTTAACAACAACTTTTTGAAAGATTCAAGATCATTATCACTTAAAATTTTATCCTTAAAATTTTATCTGAATCGAATGTTCAATATTTATTCTATAAAAAAATTGCATAAGGAACATGACATGGGCATTTGACACACCAACTGACACCAAGTAAACTAGCACTATAAGTTAATAAATTCTTTACATAATAGAATTTATTAAAATAAAATAATGGAAATCAACCTGTCTAGGTACGTTATGAAATATTTCGCTAATAACTGTCCTTTTTAATATTACATCGGTATACATAGGTATGTAAATAAAATACAAATTAAAATGAATACTACCCAAATTGTATTTGTCAATTTTATTTGAAGATAGGTACCTAGGTAGATTACGTGATAATCTATGTATTAGGTATTTTAGATTGGTATTACTGACTACATAGATTTTATTAATTATTTATGACTACATACGTATTTTATATTCAATGTATTTTATTTTTTACCATTTTTAAATTTATAGGAAATCAATCAGTCAATTATTTTACCACCCAACCTACCTAAGATTTCTTACAAGACACTACAAAATGGAATTATTAAAAAATATATTTCTAAATTAAAGTGTAAACACTGACGATGTGCATAAGTATTATTAGGTAGGTATGTTTTTTATTTGTTCAGTAACGCGTAGTGATAAGGGTCCCGGTATAAATTATCACAGGCACAAGATAAAACCATGTGGCCGTTTTATCAGCAAAATTTGCTGTTGCCAAGTGAAGTGACTGATATTACATGCCTACTTACCTACCTAAACTGCGAGTAGAACTCAATTTAAAATGTCCAATATTTAGATACCAAAGCACTAAAATTGGAAATGAGAAAAATTACATTTGGTATTATGACATGAGATTTTACAAGGAATTCGAAGTTTAATTTTGTTTCAAGGAGAAGTGATTTAAAATTTTTTTTGTAACCGTGTGCGGTGCTCTTTAATTTATCATCCTACCTACATAATTTTTTAATATTTTTTTGATATTTTTCAAATTAATAATTGTCGCATTATTTTAAAAGTGACTAGAGTTTATTTTATTTAGACTAATTAAGTGAAATAATTATTTTGCTAAAACTTGTAAAAAAAATTAATAACACTCACCAGTAGCGATGGCGTTCGTGTCTCAGCAACTTTTTCTAAGTAGGTATTCTGTATTCTTTGATATTGTCTTGTTTTTATTTTCTTTGATACGGCGTTTGTGCCATATTCGCGTTCCCAGTAATTCCAACACTGTAGCACTGGTCTTCACTAACAGATCGATACCAACACAGTGTTTTTATTAAAAAAAAATTTTTTTAATCAAGCGGTCTTATTTATTCCTTTGAGCGTTTCAAAGTTTATCGACTTTAACGAATAAAAAAAATCGCCCCATAACCTAACCAATCACTTCAATAAGCGGCGTCACTAACATATCCTAATCCGAAATGTATTATAGTACGCCTCTGAATTCCTATTGGAACTAGACGGAACCGATTTTTGTAAGTCCCAAAACCGCTGAGAGCGCGTCGCTTGCATGAGTTTTGAGGGAGTGAAAAAAACGAGTGACGATACGTGTTCACGCGTCGATTGTCGTCACGAGAAGGCGACACGCGAGTACCGGCCGCGTCGCGCCAACGGATTGTGTAAACGGCAACGCGCTCGCCGCCGAGCGACGCGCGGCGGGGGCGCGGCGCGGGGGAGGGTCGCTGCCGCACGCACACATTCGCCCCCCGTACACATTCCCATCCATTACTAACGCTCCTATTTTGAATACGACGACGCGCCAATCTAGCTCCTATGCGATAGGTATACGGGCGCGAGGGACGTGACGAGCGGACCGCGACGACGCGCACCGAGCGGTTCGCTGCGCCGCGAGCAAAAGAGACGGGACACCATCGGCAGTTGAAGCGCGTAACGCATGTGTGTGCCGAACGCACGGCAATAGTGCGCTAGTGACGGACTTTGTAAGTACGCGTATATGAGAAGTTCCGTGTCTTGAAATTTTAATAAAGGGGCCTCTGTCATCTTCTCTAACGTTTTGAATCCGATACTTTAACCGCGTCATGCATGTGGCGTGTACGGTATGGCGGGACATGTGTGAAATTCTTGATTAAAAATTTCCATAGGGTAGCCACCACGTAAAATAACATTATTATGTTTTAAAAGTGAAAAAGGACACTAAAAATAATAATTTAGAACATAAAATACCTATGACAAAATTAATACTTAACTGATGAAGTTAAAAATTTTAAACTACTTACCCGCGTTTTATACCCTGAATGAACTAAAAGAAAGAAAACGTGTCTGTATGAATGAAAAATATTTGAATATTTTGTCGAGACAGCAGGAAATATCGACACAAAGTTAACACGTCATAATCCTGACAAGATAATATAAAAATATATTACAATACTTAATATTCGACCGTAAATAAAGTCGTTGGAAATAAGCAGAAACTAGAAAAAGTTCAAAGGAGTGACTCAGCAGACCAATAAATTTAGCCAAAATCATGTTTCGAACACGATTTGACTCTAGCCAATATCGTGAATATCATTAACAAAATATTTTATTTGGAAACAACATTTAAAATTTACGTATAAAAAGTGTGACAGACTTTTGAAGAATCGAGTAAATACCTAGTGGGATTCGTATGAATTACTTATTGTGAGTCGAAATATATATTTCTGGGCTCACGGAATCGTTGTTGCACATCCCACCCACAATATACAATTAAAAATTGAAATGCTTAAATAAGTAATGTGATTTATTTAGTCCAGTTTCGAACGCTTAGGCGACTTTTTTGTTCGAAAACCACTCAATATCGCAGTCACAACTTTTTATTGGTACGATGGCAATGATTTATCGAACGTTTCATTGCGAGGTGTGCACAGGTGTTACGGGCCTAATTTGTTCTCCATTGATTTATTTATTCGATCGGCCGACTCCTTAGTTTCTCTATCATAAACTTAATTACGAGCATGCGTTGACGGGCTTATTTAGAAAGTTGACTGGACGACTCCGCTGGGCCATTTGTTCAACCAATTAAATTTTAGGAACTGCTAGAGATGAATAGATTGAGGTTCAGTAGTCTATTTTTTTTATCATATTCTTAAATCCCGCAATATTATTTCTGTCTTATTTCTCCGTTAATGTCTCCTGCATTTATTGAGAAATAAGGAAGTTTAGTGAATTCAAATATTCCAATTGGCAATTTTTGGTCTGTATTTTACGTAGATTGTGTAAAATCTAAATTAAATGGTAAAGATTGTAAGTACAGGGCAAGCCTCTCTAATGTATTTTTTTTAATGATATACATACTAGCTTTGTATCTCCCCAGTAACTTACAAACAATAAAATAGGCAATAGGTTTGCTTATGCATTAGTATATGATAATTCCAATCAGAAAAAGTGTTGAATAATACAGGACTTGACACTGATGAAAGTGTTAAATTTTTTTAATTCTTATTCTTCAACAATTAAACTGAACATATCTAAGGCAGTATTTCTATTTTTTTTATCTTACCTTATTACCTTATCATAATGATGATATGGATGATGCCTACTTGTCTACTTAGATTATTTTTTAAGATAAATTGGGTGTTTCCATTTCAATAAATATGTGTAGTGTAGTTTTGCAGCAATAAAATAACTTAAACTATTTTGATTTTCCAACCCATGTCTTGATGACCTTTAATAATTAATTAGTGTGGAAGAAAGTAGCGCACAGATCAATAATGGCCAACACTAAAGACAACACTAAAAAAAAAATTACTCGTGTTACTGAAACTCAAACATTTTACCTCAGTTTAATTATCAGACAACATTAGCTCCCCATGGATATTATAATTTTAATTTAAAAATTGTGCCTTTCTAAAAAATAATTGAATAATTTATTTTGAATATTAAACGAATTTAGTTGCATCGATGACCAAATTGAATTTTATTAGTTTTAATCTGGGATGATCATGACGTGAACCTTAACTAATGTGTCAAAGAGGCAATACATATTTTGTTATATTAAAAAATTAACTAAACATATTATTCTGTGACTCATCAATTCCCTATTACTTACCATCTTTTCAAAATACATACCTGTCACTTTTTCATTTGGGTCAGTTTTATAATTTTTTGTACATAGACTGAAAAAGTAAGACAATTAAAATAACTACTTAGCGGTCCCTTCAACAATTCTAGGGTAAGATTTGTTCAAATTTTCTATTTATAGGAACTAAGGAACTACCTATCCAAGATTAAAATCTTATGATTTTTAAAAGTTATTCGATAACAATTATCTGAATTATCTCTCACCTGACGGGTTATCGCTATCTTAGCGATAGCGTGGCTCCAGATAAAATAGTATCTAGGTACTGACACTGACATTAACTGATACCAAAAGGTGCGACTTCTTTCGGAACTAGTTATGAAATCGCGAGAGTTACTTGATGCTGTTTTTAAAGTATTTTCAAGCATTAATTGAATTCTCCAGATGCATGTATGTTTGTGTAATCAATATCTTAATTAATTCCTTATGAACATTAGGTATCTTTGTAAAGCCTCCAAAAATAGAAAAAAAACATCAGTATAATAATCTCAGTAATATCCTTCAACACAGTAGATACCTACCTCCCTATTTAAAGCTGATTCTATGGTAGAGTTTCATTTAACCGTTTCCGAATAGTTTTATTACCTATTCCCTAAAAATATCTGTCCCAACATTTCAGTTCTATTTGTAATTATCCATCCTTCCTTTCTATTTACTTAATATTTTTAATCCCTACTATTTTTACAGCAATAGGCAATTACTATAAACCTTATCTTGACCAACCCTTAGGAATTTTAAGCGGGAGATTTTTATTCCCAATAATTTTGTCGTTTGTCAATACTGAATCGATTTCTACCACTTACAACACACGCAAACAAATTCAAACTGAATAAGATAGAGTCTTCGCCTTCAAGAAAACATTTATTTACCTCCAAAGTCCCTTCTCAATCTTCGCACATCAAACCGATAATAACCGGTCACATTTACCGGTAAAACACAACGCACACAGCACTAATTACTTTTCCATCCGCCATCACTAGTCCCGGCGTCCCGCGTGCACACATTCGCTTATTATTCGCAATAATTAGCGCTTTTGTTTTTGTTAGTTGCGTCAGTAGCGGCCGGCCGCGGCGCGCCGGTGCACTGCAACCCGTCACATAATGCTCACTAACCACCTCTCTTTCCCCCATGCCCCATTGCTTCCGCACGGCTCTTTATGAAGGGCGCAGGCGCCGCGAGCATTTTTTAAACCGCGCCCATGTTCCTGTAATTTATATCGCGGTGCGCACCTTTAGTGAAAATATTTTTTCGTGCATTTTTTCGCGACATCTCTGTCTAACGTCAACGCTCGCTAATTCGCCGTCCCCCTCCACCTAACGGTCGTCGTGAGCGCTACTCTAACGTAGCGGACATGCATAGACATTCTCTTTCTAGTGACGCCGCGACGCCAGTGACGCCAATTATTTTGCCATCCTCTGGTTACTAAACACAAGTACAACAAAACTACTTTGTATTTTCGACCTTATGATTCAATGTGCAAGGTTCAGCACGCCACTCCTATTTATCTGCATTTGCGACTTTATAGTCTAATGCGAAACGTGTAAAGTTCCGGCCATTTTTGCGATAAAAAAAATCGTTTGCATGCACGTAACCACGCCTTTGTATACACATATTGCTGTCTATTTTACTCCTTTTTTATTATTCGCTTGCGATCTCGCTCTGTCATGCACACATAGACAAGCTGACCGAATGCTTCGGGATGCGCCGAGAAAGCGCTATCTAGCGGCGAGTAGCGGAACTTTTAGGAGAAAGGGGTTCATTTTAGCGAAATCACTTTCACCGGAGGGGTGGCAGCACTGGCGGAGGGGTTGTTTCTGAGTTCATTTAGTTCCAACTTTCTCCGAGTGATGGCAGCGCTTTCTCATAAATTCAACGCAGCAGGAGGTATCCGTACGAACTTACGAGTTTAATGATTGCGTGTTGATTCCAAATTGAATCATTTATTTGAGTCAATTATGGAACCGGCTTGACGATTGAGGAAAGAACGTTTCGTGTATATTTACAATTTAATCAAAGTAGATTTGGCTAGGAATTTGCATTTTATTTGCGCGTTTGCTGACGTAGCCAGCAGGGGGCGTAATCCGGTCAGACCGGGATGACGGGTCGGTCTAGCGGCGGGAAACAATTGCTTTACCAAGAAATGTTAGGCGATAGTCAATAAAATATTTACCAGTTATAACTGACAACCTATGTCAGTTATTACTAAGGTATAAGTTATTAAGGTTACTAAGGTTACTAAGTTACTAAGTTACTAAGGTAATAACTTAATATTAGTAATAACGTAATAACTACGTGACCTATATCATAATATAGGTAAGATGTACGTAGGCATTCTTGCCTACACACTACTCTCCTTCTGGAGTGTAAAGTGTAAATAATTACAACCCTTTCTTAGTCCCACTTTTGGGCTCGTGTCTCCATTCGACAAACTCGCATTTCACAATCATATTGCGCTGCACTATATTCAAATTAAACTGAAGTTTTGTAATCGTGTAATGTAAATTATCCAGATTGATGTAAATTCCCCAGATTAATGTTAATCTAAATGTATTTTAACAATAGTAATCGGATAATGGGAAGGCGGACCACGCGAAGGCAGTCGAATTGACATTCTCGAGGAACTGGTCTGATTGAGATAGAATCAGAACTGAGCGATCTATCGAATCGATAGCGTTGTTCGCTACGGGTTTCAAAGTTGACTTAAACCCATTACAACCCTTTCTATCTCCCAATGCTAGGGACGGGTATCCATAGGAAGTGTAAGGCCATAGTCCACCACGCTGGGCGAGTGCGGATTGGCGGACCTCAATGTCTTCGAGAACATTATCGGGAACTCGGGCATACATAAAATATAGCCTATGGATTCTCCAGGCCCTACACTACATTTATGCAAGAAATCACGTCGATCACCCCATTGCGGCGGAGACCAAACCAACAAACACACTTTCCTATTTATATAATATTAGTAGTAGTATCTCTTAGCATGTAGGTTAAATTAAACCCATAGTACATAATGAGTTAATTTAATATGTCGCCAAAATCTTTCGATTCGCTAATTAAAGTGTTCATGCTAGACCCAAGTAGGTATTAACCAATAATCAGTTACAAATTGTTAAGCGATATTCGATGAAAATGCACCATTTAATAGATATTAATTACAATTAGCTATTTGAGTAACATTGATTACGTAAGCGATGATAGCTCAGAGGCAATTTCGGTCTCAATCTTGAGTTGGTTCAAATCCTAGTCTGAAAATATATCAGTTATATCTTACCTAAGATAAATGTGATCTGGTGGTGAAAGTGCGTAATCAATTTACACAGATGGTGAATCGATGCATCGATTCAATGTGATCGATAGAGTTAAGCAAAGACCTGGCTTTATTTCCATCAAAGCAGCCAGCAGATTCCTGAGCAGATCCTGTGCCCTCTGAACCCGCTGTCTTCTTCTGTTCATCGGTCCATCTATTCGGTTCAAACTATTAATTTTCCGATTCGAAGTCTACATCGCTTTTCAGATTAGCACAACTCACACGCCTTCGAGACCAATATGAAAAACTCTGCATGCCTGACATAGGTAGATTTTCTTATGATATTTTTCTTCACCGTCGCAGTGTCGTCAAGTCGTCGTCAATTGATAAATACTAAGTGATGAGTCGGATTTGAATCTCGGACCGTTAGAGTGAAGCCTATTCGGATTTAGCGCAAAAACCCGTGGCCGCAACCAGGCCCTTACAGTTCCAAGCCTTTTCTTTCCGAACCCTATTGGTCCACGATCTCGGAAACTACGTTACTTAGAACAAATTTCAATGTAACTTAGGTTCTAAGCGGCAAAAACCTAGTGATGGTTCGATTCCGCTAGTCTGTGGGCGCATAAAATGTTAATTATGGCTTCCGACTACAGTTCCGCCGCAGTAAATGTTGTTTTTCTGCACACAAAGCCTACGAACGTTGTTTTGTGAGTGTACTTATGGATTTTTGCTGGACAAATGGTCATAAATGCGACTTACTAAGCTAAGATATCCTAGGTTCGATTCCCGGATCGGGACTATTACTATTGAGGTTTTCTAACTTAAATTCCTAGGAGATAACAAACCAAAAATTAATCTACTTTGAAACAATCCGCGAACAAAAATGTATGGTGATGTACCTTCATGCACGCAGCACCTCCCTCCCTCCCACACAGGAAAACATGTTTTCTTTGTAAAGTAGATGAGCAAAGTAGATTAATTTTTGGTTTTTACTAGAAGTTCCGCAAAGGAACGCCAGATACAATTAATTATCATTGGAGATTATATCTGTCCCCAGTGAAAGACAATAAGCTCACATATTATAAAATACCTTATTATAAATTGTGAAAAATAGCTATACATTATCTGCTACACAGTTTTGCCTAACGCTTCGGGAAAATAAACGCGTTAATGTACGGTTACTACTAGGTTTCCTAGAAAACCATAGCTTTAGAAGCCGAGCTTCATGAATCTTGTAAAATGTCATCACGTGGGAAAATATTTTATCCGTCCGCCGCCTTATAAATAAGTGACGCTGAATTTTTCATGAGCTTTCTACCATTGAAAACAGCGTCATTTTAGGTGCCAGCTCGTAAGTTCTTGATTGTTTACGCTCAAGTGAGTTCTGTCTCGGTTTTATTAGGGTTTTTTAACATGCGATAGTTAGGTGCATGTTACAACGTAGGGTTTGTGCGAAAGGCCAAGTCCGAGTAGTTGATGCTTCCGTATTATCGAATATAGTACTTTTTTTTTATGGATACAGGATAGCAAACGAGCTTGCAGCACCACCCATCCGCTGCCGCCCATGATAACTGTGACTTACTTTGAACAAGACTCAATTAGGGACTAGGATGGTTAGTCCAATTAGTTGAGAAAGTTAATTAGAACATTAGTTGGTCAGTTCGTTAGTAGGTATGAGGACTGGGGACTGTTAGTTATTTGATGATTTTGTAATTAATTTATTTAACCTTATATTATATTGTGTTTTAACATTACAAACATATCTTTCCTCTTTATAATATTCGTATAGATTGAGCCAAAAGACTACAAAGGGCGGGCTACCCTTGGCGATGGAGAGAAGTCATTCATGTTCTCGTTTTTATTTTATAAATCTGCCTCATGGCAGGTTAATAAAATAAAAACTACTACTTTTATAATATATGTATATTCATATGTATATATACATATAGTAAAGTTTACGTTACTGGATTAAGAAAAAAATCAGGGGTTATGTCCCATTGACTGAAATTAGACCTCTTTTTCGAAAGGGTCTGATATACAAATTCCAGCAGCACGAACGGCTTTTATCAGCATTTAAATTAATTACGCCTATCATAAGAGATGTAGTTAACTGTGAAGTAACCAGATACCAGAAGTAAGTAAAGTGAGTGTAACCTCGTGACTGTGATTTCTCTGCCTTACCTACACCTCACATTCGAGAGGAGACCCGATCAAAACGGGCCATTAAAATAGTGATTTGAGTTAGTTAGTTAATTTATCAATAACTAGTGGACGCCCGCAGCTTCGTTCGCGTAGAATTAGACCCATCAACGACGTCTGCCCGCGTTCGGGTTGCCTACTTGACTTCGAAAACGGCAATGTTTCATACTAACTTTGCACTCCCGTTTTACGCCCTTATGGGATGAAATTTCAAAAATCCTTTCTTAGTGCTCCCCTACGTTATAAAAGGAACCCCTGTGCAAAATTTCAACTTTCTAACCCTTAAAGTTTAGGCCCTGCGTTGATATGTCAGTCAGTCAGTCAGTCAGCTTCTCCTTTTACATATTATATAGATTTAAATTTTAATATTCTTTTAAAACAAACATTCGTTTATTGAATAATTTTTAACCTTTATGATCGCTGAAGTGAGTCATTATGTATGTTGCTGCAAGGTCATGTAATGAGTCACAGCGCATCGTATTATGCGGGCAAGATGTCTCATCCGCTGGCTGCATGTGCATTGATTTTATAATTGAAACTCTATTACGTCATACATTTTAATACCGATTCTGACGCGGAAGACGTTTGAAGATTGGTTAAAAAGTGGTTAAAAAGCTTGCAAATAAAATTTAATTAGGTATTTAGTTACATACCTCGTTGATTTTATATCAAGTTTGAAGCGAGAACCTTGGTTCGATGCCCGGTTCAGGCAAAGTTAATGCAATACAAGGGGTTGTAACTTTGCAGTCCGTTAACGGTCCACTTCGGGGCGCGTGTCTCTAGTCTGTTATTCACCACGCTGTCCCATGTGGATTGGCGGAGGGGTTACAGGCCAATCGAATGTCAGAAATGCCTTTGACAAGGCAACCGTCGTTAAGGTTACATAACTCCCGGGACCAACAGCTTAACGTGGCCTCTGAATAACGGAAACGCTCGATCCAAAATAACCAATAATAATATACCTAGATAGAAGTAGGTAAATCGTTTCAGATAGAAAAGGGTAGATAAGTTGTTGGTCTCGAAATAATATAGAAGTTCCTACTCGTATTTCTATTCTAATCTAAAGGCGTGTGCAGACTGGCCGGCATAGCTTCACGTAGGGTGCTTTATCTGCGTGTAATTAGGGTTAAACGCTTTATAACCGTGGCTTGTTAGTGAACCATTGAACACGTACATTTTAGAGTAGACTTATATCGTTGTCATGGGTGGCAGCGGATGTATGGTGCTGCAAACTAGTTTGCTTTTTTATATCCATAAAAAAAAAACAATCATAAAATGAATTGAATTACCCCATGAAAATAAATCAGTAAAACTTAGGTACATTTAATAAAAATTATGTATTATCTGTACATACTTCTGCTTACACATTGTAACTAACTTCCAGCTTACCTGTTGTTAATACTCTCTAAATCAAATCGCATGCGCATACGACTCCTATTCTTAGAGAAGACATACGCTGTCTTCTCTAAGAAAGAGGTACTCAATGACAAGAGGTAACGACTCAAGTTGCTACTGACCAGGATGCGTTTATAACTGTTGTAGAGAATTACTTGTGTAATTGCACGCATGGCGGTGATAACTTGAGATGGTTGGAGATAGAAATGTTTATACAATCATCGCGACTGTCGTTTACATTATACAACGGGACCTGAACATCTGAATACTGCTTATATTAGAACTAGTGGATGCCCGCAGCTTCGCTCGCGTGGAATTAGACATTCACTAAATTCAAAAACGGCAAAGTTTCATACTAACTTTACACTCCCGTTTTACCCCCCTAGGGGGTGAATTTTCAAAAATCCGTTGATATGTCAGTAAGTCAGTCAGTCAGTCTGTCAGTCAGTCAGTCAGTCACCTTCTCCTTACAAATCGTTTTTATGTATAACTGAAAAATGTTAAAATTCTACAAAGGTAAACTAATCTATGTAAGATTAGTTAACTTACTTTACTGCCAAAATGACACTTCGGCTAGTTGACTTTTGTACCGACTTACATTCTCGCGTTATACATAGGGTGAACGATCTCCGATTCCTAAGGAAGTATTGACGGATGGCATCATGAGCTACCGGAGGCCACATGTGTTCATTTAGGCTACGCATACTTTAACGATTATTTTCAATGCGACCAACAATGTTTAATGTGACATGTGACAAATTACATGCCAGTGTATCCAGGTAACAAATTATAAAATACTAGCTTTTTACGCAGCTTCGCCCACGAAAAAATTTGACGGAAAATTTTGGTTACGATCCATAGTAAAAAAACGTGGTGAATTCATTTCATCACGTTTTTACTGCGGCCCCTTGTCGTATAGATTTGACTGCATTTTATTTTAAATTTAATTTGAGTAACTTTTTTCATTTATTTTTGTAATGCAGTTCATACGAAATAAATAAATTTTCTTTCTTTCTTTCTTCTTTCTTTCTAACAAACATCGAAACATCCAAACGTTCGCAGTCCACGTTTCATAATTACATAATTGTGGGAACCGAACCGTGCTTGATGCAACGATAAACGATATAAAGCAATAAAAACGCACGCCTATAAACAGCCTAATAAAAGCATTAGCGTACATCGGTGATCAGACGCGAACAGTGGGGGATTCTACTCGGACTCAATATTAATTCTTACGAGGATCGTGTTACATTAGCATCGTCGCTGTCCACTGACTCCACAAGATTATAGAACCGAACATCACGCCTGCAATAATAATATTTCGCTGCGACCCACAGACGTCCCACTGCTGGGCACGGGTCTCCGTCACAGATAGTCTGTGGGGGATAACCGTGCCCAGCCTGTAGGCTGGGCACGGTTCTGCAATCAACATCGGAGTGAGACCGATTTAGAGACTGCATTTGACTCAATTTACGCTGTGTGAGGCCTGTTTAGCGGCATGCCGGTTTATTGGTAGTACCTTACGTATACGTAATAGGCGTAATAAAGCGCTCATTGCCCATTGGTTTAACTCGCGTCGCTCGACCGAGTTAAGCAACGTCGGTCGCGGTCAGTGCATTATCGCTCGTGGCAAGGAACAATGGGCACAGCCCCTACTAAACTGGGCTCCAGAATTAGCAAACGAGAAGAAAAATTGAGCGTTGAATCGAGCATGAAATGCCTACTCGTAAATAAAGGGGAAAGTAGCCAATCGCATATAGGAGCTCAGATCATGGATATTAAATTGTGTTGTTTTCTGTGTGTGTGTGTGCCACCCACAACACAGCCTAGCGCGGGGGTGAGTGTGTGAAAATTTATAATTGCGACTCGATGGTGAAAAGGCCTTGATTCATTTGAATAAATCGCAAATTGCACATGTGACTTTTATAGCGGCCCGCAGCGCAATAACCCCTGGCCTATATAAATAAACCACAAACACAAATTTGTTGCAGTTTTCTTCTAAATGCGGCCCGAAGCTGAAGAACCACTGACCCAGATGAATAAACTGCAAATTGTGTAGCGCGCAATTAACGCGCGGCCCGCTAATTGAGGCCGAATTCATTTAGCGCCGCTCGAAATAATCCAGACTCAGGCGACCTCTATACAACTTGACCTATAACTCAATGACTCCGTGGCAGACGGTAGACCCTGTATACGGTTCGTCCGTGACATTATCTGTCAGTTACATCGGCAAATCTTCAATCCGCTAGAGCAGCTCTAAACTAACCTCAACTGTAGCTATGGCAGAAACCCGTGCCCAACAGTGGAAAGCCTATGGACATAGGCCTTTTTTAGCCTTTTTTAAATCGCGATTATAATAAACTAGTGGACGCCCGCAGCTTCGCTCGCGTGGAATTAGACATAATACCTAATAGATTCTTCATAGCGCGTTTACTTTAGCTCCACAGATTTGTATTGAATCCGTAAATGTGTTATCTCCTATGTTCATTTTACACTACACCCTTAAAATAACATTTTTAAAAACTTTGAATGCCATATTTATTTATTATCTAATCAACAGCTTAAAGTTTTATGCATTATAGTTCTGAAAATGACAATACTTTCATACAACCTTTCATCCCCCTTTTCAATCCTTTACAACACATTTTTCCAAATAAAAAGTTGCTTTTTTTTTTTAAAAAGTTGCCCTTTCTCAGGCTCTAGACTATCTGTGTAGTACCAAATTTCATTTAAATCGTTTTAGTAGTTTTGGCGTGAAAGTTAGACAGACAGAGTTACTTTCGCATTTATAATATTAATATGGATTAAGCCACACATATCTCATGTAGGTTGCTGTAAGAAAACTGTGATTGCTACAAGGAGTAATAAGATATTTTAGTTCTCAGGGTAGCAACCATCTGTGACCGTGACCGACTTAGATCGAATCATTAGGCATTTGAAGTTTGAACTACTACTTTAGTGCACTTAAAAGACTAGGCAGTTATTAACATCGACTAAAATAGGTTATTTGTCATTACCTACACTCAAAGTCCTCGCGAGCGAACTGCGCTATAATGGCAACCTTCGGGCCCCAGGTTCAAACCAGACATCAAGTAGGTATTTATTAATGCAGTTAAACGAAGACGAGAAAATCTATAAAATACACCTGATAACTTTTCAAACTATTTAATACAAAACTAGATAATCAGTTTTGAATGAAGAATGCCAACTGATCTGACTTGCGGTTATTTGCTCTTTAGTACTTATAAGTACTTGTAAGCTGGCATTTAAACTAGACTTTGGTCAATCACCCGCTGTCATGAGATACGGGCTACAACACTACAAGCTGCAATATGCTATTATATTTTGCGGTACCAGCTTAATTGTAAGCTCGCAGCTAAGTTGTAGGATGACTAACGGTTAAAAATCTAATTCAGGATTGCTACAGCCTATATCTATATATCCCACTGTTGGGCACGGGTCTCTCCCACAAGAGCTGCGGGGGGTCTAGAGCAGACTCCATCACGCTGCTCCAATGCGGATTGGTGGAGTATTCAGGATTGCTTGACACTAATAGCTATAGAAAGATTAAGAGAAAAACTATGACGGTAACACGCTAATCGATATATGCATGTTTATGTGTAAAAAACATTTTTTAATAATATGATTTAAAACCAGGTAATAGCGACAAGGCCCAATTTCTAAAGTGCCCCAAAGACAGTTGCATTTTAGGGAACTACTTTGTGGCGCTTGCGGTAGGAACATTGGGTGCATGGTCGGCTGACATGAAGTCCTATATGAAGGAATATGATCTTTTCTTCAGAAGACCGGATAAAATGTTTTCTTATCTATGCAATAAATCTTTGAGGGATTCCTTAGTGGAGCCAATACTGGGTGCAGGAAGTCACGCTTAATATAAAAATACTTGGCCATTGGAAATCAATTAACATTTCGTTTTAATTGATGGTCATTAAGTACATTACACTTTTATTGACTCTTCGTCGTCAATACATCCAGACATATTTTTGTTCAGGACTGTCCCTCAGGACTTTGCCTACCTCGCGACCCTACACCATAACCTTGAGAAGTGACTGAGAAGTGAGAGAGTTCTCGGTTCTCGTCAACACAATACTGGAATGTCATTAATGAAACCCGTAAGGTACCTTGGAACACATGCCGATAGCTCTAGCTATCTGTGCTGGGAACAAATGCATTCTTATTTTCTAAGGTGGAAGGTTGGTTTTCCCAAAAAGGGATCTTAATGGGTGTATTGGGGTATGTAGTCTTGGTGGTGTAATGGTGCAAATCAGACATCGTGATCGCGATATTACACAGTCGTGCAACGTGGCGTGTGCATCGGAATTATCGACGGTTAAAATTAATATTGGAAATGTCACGAGGATTCCTCGGAGGAGAGAAACTACATTTCTAGGTATCTACGAACCTTTCTTATACCCGTATGAAGTTAGCACCCTATTATAAAATAATCAATCTTTATGAATTTCATTTGATTGTGGTTTTCTACCGGATTACATACTAGTGGACGCCCGCAGCTTCGCTCGCGTTGAATTAGACATAACAATAGTTTCGTTTACACCTAGTAATATTATATACCATATGTCACTCATTGAAGATGCAGCTTTCTAATGGTGAAAGAATTTTTGAAATCGGTCCAGTAGTTTTTGTGTGAAAACATTACAAACAAATGTTTCCTCTTTATAATATTAGTAGCCCAGTGAGACATTTAATTTCTTAAATCGCAAATAACTTAGAAATTTTAGTGTCCCGCCCGTTTATCACATCGTATAAAAACCGTTTACCTGTGGCGCTGACCTGCGGAGCATCCTCGGAATTCGGGGCACCGATTTCTGAGCGGAGGCTAGTTTTTGTACCCTCAAGGGCAGGCAGGTTTGCGAGGTCTGTATGCTAGACCGTAGCTTGTCTGATGATATTATATTTATATTTTTTTTTTTTTTATTTATTTAAAAAACAAGTAGGTACAAATATTCTTATTTAAAGGGTATCCAAAAACCACATACGGTTTGTCTTGGATCCCGAGTCACCGAAAAGCAATCCTATTTAGTTTAATAGTATGATACACACAATCTGAGAAACTATGAGCGTAATAAGTCGACAACAAAAGTAATTACTGGTGGGTACATCTGAAATATTTGCGTATCTATTATGCGGGTGGCAATAGTAATCGCCACTCCTTTATGTTGAATATAAACTGGTCTCATCATTTGTGCTTCAATATACAGGAAGATTGAAGTGTGGATTTGAAGATGGTTTTTATTTTTTATTTTTTTTTTATTCAACATACAAACAACATAATATAATACATATTATTATGTAGGTATAATATATATATATATAGGTATATAATACATAAATAATTATATTTTAATATATATACTTATATGAAATACATTTTTTTTTTGTTTTTTTTGTTTTTGTTTATTGTGCTTTGTAGTTAGTAGTTTTTTTTTATTTTTTATATATGGTTTGTAGTTAATTTGTGTATTAGCAAAAATTGTGCACTATTGTGCACTAATTTCCAGTTTGTTTAGAAATATGCTTTTAAATTTACTCTTATAGTTTGTTTCTTTTATATCTTGTAAAAGCTTATGATTTATACTGTTCATAAGATAAGGTATTATGTATCTATGAGTCCGTTTTCCATAATAGTTCTTTACTCTAGGAATATGTAACCTATTTTGTGTAACTTTTCGTGTTAATTTTGATCCGTGTGATATTTTTTCTTGTATTTGTTTATTTTCAAATTGTTCTATTAATAGTTGCATTTCCACTTTCAAATGAATTGGTAGTATATTACAGTATTTGAATATCCCGACTATATTTTCGTTTTTATAATAACTCTCTTTTATTTTTTTTGGTATGATTAGTTTTAATAGTCTCAGTTGTAAGCTATATATTTTATCTAAGTATGTTTTAAAAGTTCTACCATAGCTGGTAATGCCATACGATATTGTAGATTCCGCTAAGGCCGTGTATAGGTTAAGTAGGATTTTAAATGGTATCTTATATTTAATAATTGCAAATTTTGACAGCATTGCTCTAAGTTTACCACATACATAGTTTATGTGATTGATCCAATTAAATCTATCATCAACGAACAATCCAAGATATTTATAAGTTGTTACTTGTTCTAGGTGTTTACAATTACAATTTGACGAGTTTATTCTGTGCAAGCAATCGTGCTCATGTGCAAGTATCTTAATAGGCATTTTATAATTAGCTAAGTAGTTAGAATGTACATGCATTACTTTAGTTTTATTGATGTTTATTATTGAACACTAGAATTGTTCCTTAGTATTTATATCTTATGGTAGCGTCCATAGCCCAACGGCTCGCGTCGATTCAATGCGATCAAAAGAGCTAAGCAACGACTGGCGCGGTCGGTTTGTGGATGGGTAACTGCTAGTGTCAAAATTTCATGAACGCTTCCGTGCTGGCACGTAAAGCCGTCGGTCCCGGTTGTTTTCAATTGTGGAAACTGTCGTTAAGCCTTATCGAAGACCTTCGGGTGGCTTGAGAACATTCGACACTGGGTTGGCCACTAACTCCTCCACCAATCCGCAGTGGAGCAGCGTGGTGGAGTATGCTCTAGACCTCCCGCAGCTATGTCTTTGGGGGAGGCCCGTGCCCAGCAGTGGAACGTCTATGGGTCGCAGCGAATTTATATCTTATGGATGTAAGATAGTAAACGAGCTTGCAGTTTCACCCATTCGCTGTCGCCCAGGACAACTGTGACTGACTTTGTACAAGACTGATAGGGACCAGGATGGTAAGTCCCGTTATTAGAGAGATTTAATAAGAACATTTGTTTCTGATTTGTGATAGTGTTAGCCCTGTTAGCTGGTGTTAGTAATTGTTCAGTTCGTACTTGTTAGTAAGATTCTCGTTCCAAGTCAGTCACAGATGTGTTACCCTTGAGGACTAAGATACACTTGATAGCAGTTTACACAGGTTCTGCCAGTAGTAGGTCGGTTAGTAGGTACCTACATAACTACTTCCGCGTGTCGTCCAGTTTCCACAATTATAACCTGCCCACGGCAAACCAGTCTGATTAAACAATAAATTATCTGTGGGACACTATCAAGTCTCACTGCGCGGGCGCTTCGCTTTTCAATTAGCTATGGCAAGGCAGCCGTGAAGTCTACGGTGCTATCGTGACATTCGTGACAAATTGTTGCATTGAACGTTTTAAATGCACAAGCCTTTAGGTAATTTCGAGTAACTAATAGAAATTGGGTTTATGGTGTCGAGTGTATAATCACAGTTGAATAAACCTTTCCTATTCATCTGTCCTATAACTTTGCTATAATTATAGAACCTTTATAGGTTGTTTACCAGTGGAAACTCTAGGTTCTAGTAGAGTTGGCCCGGGGCAGTACCAGGCCCGCCACAGTACCTACCTACCTTACACAGTATGGTACTACCATTTCTACTTTCGTTAAGCGTGTCTAATCACCTCATAGCGAAATAAATTATTTGACTTTGACTTTGACTTTGACTACTGTGTTATATATTTTTTATTAAAAGCTTTTAATTAGCTTCACTCGTACCTATGTATGTATGTCGTATGTATGTCCTGGAATCTTGCAATCAATATTTCACCCACTTCCACTGAAGCTATCGAGCTGAAATTCGGCACACATATTTGGTTTCGATGACAATGCACGAAAATAAAACAAATAGTTATAAAGAGCTTTTTTTTTAAAAAAAAATTAATAGTAGGTATAATTTATGTTATTGTATTCCGGTTAGAAACGTATAGCTACTTTTTCATTTCAGAGCCGCAACCATCTCAGTCCTCAAAGGTACCAACGAATCGATGGTCAGCTGTATGTAGTAATTAGTATGTAGTAATTAATTAAAATTAAAATGCAAATCCAAATTCAAATCTTTTATTTCTCTACATGACGTGGTTGGTCGACGAAACCCGCGGTTTCTGTCGGAATCCCTACCAACTCGACATCTTAAGTTTTGACGTTTCGACGACTCCATGTGAGTGACCTTGACTGCCGAACCGCGGGTGTCGGGTTCGAATCCCGGCGGAGGCAGATATTTATATGCCGCGGGATACCGAATTTCTTGCCGTGTTCTTCTCGGTAGCATCAATTTTGTGAACCGGCGGTAGAAAAAAAAATGACATATTGTATGACATAACATTGTTATGTCGTTCATTAAGCGTACTTATACAAAATACCATATAATGAAAAATAAATGAATCTGAATCTGAATCTACATATTATATACAAGACACTATGCGAATAATCACATTGTATTAAACGAAAAGAAATTAATTATTTCACACGAAAGACGGACGTATTAAAACGAGCCAATAGGAACAAATCATAACCACCTACATGACCTTACCTAGCCTGCCAAAGCTCCGTACTCAGAAACCATTAGGTACAATGCCGGGCCCTTCATTTATCGTTTGCAGTTAAATTATTTTAAGTGACTTGTAAGAAGCTCGTATTATGCATGTTTATGGGAATAATGAAGTGCCTAGTATAATATCTATTTAAGTTAAGGCAACATCTCACGACGCGTCCTGCAAAACATAACTAAAACAAATCTATAATCATATATAAAAGGAGAAGCTGACTGACTGACTGACATATCAACGCAAGGCCTAAACTATAAGGGTTAGAAATTTGAAATTTTGCACAGGGGTTCCTATTATAACGTAGGGGAGTACTAAAAAAGGATTTTTGAAAATTTTACCCCCAAGGGGGTAAAACAGGGGTGCAAAGTTAGTATGAAACTTTGCCGTTTTTGAAGTCAAGTGGGCAACCCGAACGCGGGCAGATGTCGTTAATTGGTCTAATTCTACGCGAGCGAAGCTACGGGGATCCACTAGTTGTTAATATTTACGTTTTTGGTTACACTGCTAGCTACAACCCATAGACGTCCACTGCTGGGCACGGGTCTCCCCCACACAGCTGTGGGAGGTAGAGCACACTACACCACGCTGCTCCAATGGGAGGTGGAGCAGGCTACACTGTACGTAGGCCAATATTGTTGTTGTTTGGCATTGGCTTTAATATCAACCTATCAGCAATTGATGCGAATTTATTAATATATTGAATTTTGTCCCTTTCACGACTAGTTCAATTGAGCAACTAAATAAGTATTTGTGGCTACAATTTTCGTATTGTTAACCGCAATTATTAATGATCGATGCAATGATTAATAAGCGGTGACAGCCCAGTGGCTATCGAACTCGCCTCTCACTCGAGCGGTCCGGGTTCTAACACAAGTGACACGCACCAATGACTATTCTATGTGCGATTTAAGAAATTAAATGTCACTTGCTGTAACGGTGCAGGAACACATCGTGAGGAAACCTGCATGCCTGAGAGTTCTTCATAATAATTAATGTATTTAACTAACAATACTAACATAGTAACTAAGTAAAAATTGTTACTATCTATGGATGTATCTATGGATGTAACGTCTGAAATAATAAGTATTATATTAGTAATATTATAATGTTTTCAAGGCATGTGAAGTCTGCCAATCCGCACTTGGCTAGCGTGGTGGACTATGGGCTAATCCCTCCCATTCTGGGAGGAGATCCGTGCCCAACTGTGGGACATAGAAAGGGTGGTGTGCTGTGTGTGTAACCGCGGTTGATGGTTGATATTAGCGGCTAAATTACAGCTCCACTTGAGAGAATAAATAACAAATGTGAAGCATGTTTTTAATGTATCGACAGATTCCCCGAATATTCTATTATGTATATCGATTCGCTCTTCCTGTCTCACTTCGCTGTCTACTGTAACCTCAGCCTTAAGTAGGTAGTGTAACTGTTTCTGGTAAACGTTTATTGATTTTACACGAATGCTTACATGTTCCTCGTAGTTGCGGGTTGTAATTAGTGTCTCACAGGGCACGGGTCTCTCACGAGTAACGCCCGGAGCATACTCTAGCTCCAGGAAGGCTATTGGAAGGGTTAGTGGCTAACCCATTATTGGAAGTTGAAGCCGCCTGAAGGCCTTAGACATGGTTTAAAGACTGTTCTTACGATCGGGACCGACGGCTTTAGAGGATATCAGGCGATCGAGACTTTTTCGTCGAGTTTGAGACTTTCGAGACTTTTATGTAGTTCAATGAGAATTGGAAATGAGCATTCAACATCGCATCTCCACCGGCCCGTATTGGAGCAGCGTGGTGGAGTATGCTTTAGGCATCAAATATATTAACTATGATTTTTATTTTATTATCGAATGATGCCTTCGTCTTTGTTTGTGAATACTTTCAATTTGGATCATACAAATTAAAAAAAAAAAGTTCAATTTACAACTTGTTTCTTTTTTCAGTTTATTTATTATGTAGGTACCTAAGTTTTAAAATATTTTTTCATTCGGGTCACAGCAGGTTTTTTTTTTTTTTCAATAATCATCTATACCTACTAATATTATAAAGAGGAAACATTTGTTAGTAATGTTTTCACACAAACTACTGGGCCCATTGATATATATGTTACCACTAGATTAGTAATCACCGCGCCAAAGCGTTGTCACTGGAATTATGGCCACGGTCTTAATCGTAGCTAACGTCAGTTCAGTACTCTGTGTGACGCCGGCCGAGTTGAACTGACAGAAAATATTTTCAAAATGGGCAACTGCACAGTGAAAAAGTGCGACTCAAGATCACAAAAACTTAATAAGTCCACTAGAATTACTTTCCACACGTAATTTTATTGTTTCTGTGTTTACATCTACGTAAAAACGCAATAAAATAAATAAATTGTACAATTTTGAAATATAGGTTCAGTGTGACCACTTAAAACTTAGTTTTAGATCCCCACAATTCTGGGAGAATTTTAAATTATGGAATAAGTGATGTAAAGAATATTTTAGGTAATTTTCACACCTTGGGTAATATTATTGCATTTTTATTAAGGATGCCTATTTAAAAAAAAAATATTATATAGCCTATGTTACTCAGTGAAGGTGCAGCTTTTTAATTGTGAAAGAATTATCGAAATCGGTCCAGCAGTTTTTGTGTGAAAACATTACAAACATACATTCAAAAACACAAATGTATAATATTATTATATAGCCTATGTCAGAACGTGAAGATGCAGCTTTCTAATGGTGAAAGATTTTTTGAAAACAGTCTAGTAGTTTTTGTGTTTTAACATTACAAACAAATGTTTCCTCTTTATAATATTAGTATAGATTCCATAATTTACAAATATTTTAAAATAAGATTGTATTACGAAAGCAAATTATTTACTCAAACTTACAAAAAAGAGTCTAAAAGGCAATTGTATACAAAACTTATGTTATAAAGCGGAGTATGATTTCATTAATTTCAGATCATCAAAATTCTATTTACATATGTACCTAATTCAAATATTTTAAAGTTAATTTAATTTAGTATTAAAACTTTTCTATGGCTTAAAAAAATTGGGTAAAACTTCGCGTGGGTAGGCAACCCTGTCGCGCCGATTCCCGTAATTGCATGTTAATATTGCGATCTTTGTCTAATCTACGCGACGGTAATTGTTATTGTGACTTGTGTAAGTGAGACAGATATATGTTTACATTCAAATGTTTAGTGATTTCAAAGCTACGTCGTCGCGTTTAAAAAGTGGTTACGCTATATTTGAGGCATTCTGATGAAGTTTGCTTCTCTAGTATATTTAACTCAGTGACTGGGCCTATTTCAAAAATTCTTTCACCATTATAAAGCTGCACCTTCACTTAGTGACATAGGCTATATAATATTACTAGGTGTAACCGAAACTATTGTTATGTCTAATTCCACGCGAGCGAAGCTGCGGGCGTCCACTAGTTAGTTATATTTAGGACCCATGATGAACCTACTGCCTTGCACGGTGCGTGCACAAATCTAGACTACGAGCTACCGCGCAATTCAATTTAGAAAAACCCAAGGCTGTGGAAGTCCTATGCCCAACAGTGGGACGTATGGGTTGTACAAGACAACAGCTGTAAGTCTAAGGCTTGTCCCAGAATATATGTTTTTATACTAAAGTCTATTTTCAGTTCCCGATGCACACTGCAGTTCATTAAAAAGGAATAACGCCGTCAACATATTTATCTTCATCCCTGTCAGATTAATAAGAACTCAATGCAATAAAATATAGGCGAGTGGACAACCGTTAAGCGTTTGTGCGTTCATCACTAGGTAAGGGTGGTCGCACATTAACCCAAACGACAGTTCAGTGGTTTACACGTAAATTTCGACTTGGACATCGATGACTTAAGTTACTTAAGTGCGTTTTAAGATATTATTTATATATTTGTAAACTGTGGGGCAGCGACAATCTTGTGGTGGTCGCAAAATTTCACTGTTTGAGCACCCTTGAGTTCGCGTAGACTAAACTCACTTCACTAACACTTCGCTGTGACTTTGAAAAAGACTCATAATCACAGTTTTCAAGAGCGGCAGCGAATGAAAGAAAGAAAGTTTATTTTGCTCTTAATATTATAACACAACATTGGTACCACTTAGAAAATCTAAGAAATACATATTTTTTTTATAATGTTGCATGGATGTTGTAGCATGCTTGTTTGCTATCTTAAGAATGCAATTTGTATGTGCGAGCCCCTTATAAAGGACACGTGCACACTGAGTTCCAGTGTATGCGTTATCAATGTCTGCTGCCAAGAAAAGTAGACATGAACTGCCCAAGTGTAAGTTACGCTCGCGCTGTGAGCTGCACATAAATTAATGTTTTACCAGGTTTTTCCTGATCTCCTATTTAGTGTAAAAAGAAGCATTATTCACATTATAGGCTGCAAACTCGTTAAACTGGCACGATACTTACAACTGAGAAGGCATACTCCACGACGCTTCTCATCGCTGCGACCCATAGACGTCCCACTGCTGGGCACGGGTTTCCCCCACAGACACTGCTGCGTCGGTCCCGGTTGTTTTAAACGGTGGAAACAGTCGTTAAGCCTTGTCGAAGACCTTCGGGTGGCTTGAGAACATTCGACACTGGGTTGGCTACTAACCAACCACCAATCCGCATTGGACCAGCGTGGCGGAGTATGCTTGACCTCCAGCTGTGTCTGTGGGGGAGACCCGTGCCCAGCAGTGGGCCGTCTATGGGTTGCAGATTGAGCTTTTTAAGCTTAACGTACTGCCGCAACGTTATCCCAGTCCAGTAACTTTGTAAATCAGCTCAGGGACAAATGGCCAGCGATTTATCAGAATGATTAAGTGCTAAGCCCTGAGTACATTCGCGCGGTGCCTCCGTTGGTCAAAGCAAAGAAAATGCGAACCAAAGCGATTTGAGCTCGCACTCGCTGAACACTCGCGGTCAGTTAACAGCGGTGACAGCCCAGCTATCGATCTCGCCTCTCACTCGACCGGTCCGGGTTCAAACCCCAGCGGCACGCACTAATAACTTTTATAGATATGTGATATTTAAGAAATTAAATGTATCCTGCTGTAACGGTAAAAGATACGTCGTGTGGAAACCTGCATGCCTGAGAGTTTTCCATAATGTTATCGAAGGTATGTGAAGTCGGCCAATCCACACTTGGCGAGCGTAGTGAACTAAGGAATAACTCCTTCCATTTTAAGAGGATACCCGTACCCAACAGTGGGACAAAGAAATGGTTGTGATGGTGGAATAGTCATGGTTGTAATTCATGTCACGCAGGGTGAGTGTGTCAATGCTTTCCCCAGTGCTGCAGAAAATATTACGCAGAAAAATAACAACAATAGGCAGAACATTATTTTTTTGATTAGTTTTAACTTTTTTTAGTTTTAAGTATGTTGTAACATTATGGGAAAACATATTTTCCAATTTCAATTTCCAATTGTTCATGGAACTAGCGGATTCTGCTTTCCAGGTAACATCCAGGTAGGCATCTAACAATATTGATAACAGTACAGATAACAGAATAGATTTACAGCGGTGGAGGTTAGCAGACTAAGTAAAAAATAAAATTTTAAAATATGACATTCCTGCGGAACAGCAGTTCGCGAGACTTCAAAGGTACTATAAATACGATTAACTCCGCTGTGGTTTGATCAGTAACATATCATCACACGCATGTATTTTCCCAAATGAGTAGGCAAATGTGTGTAGTACGAGTAGCTACACCCATTTTTCACCACTTATGTTTAGATCAAATGTATCTTTTAAGTTAGTAACTTTTAAGTTAGAATAATACTTTTTCTTACCCGGGAATCGGACCTATAACCTCCAACTCAGAAGTCGCTAACGAGGCAGTTTGACCACGCGAATGAAATCCGCGTCGATTTGACCGTATCCTAAAAGCGAAAGTCACCTAACAGGACCAAAATGGCCATAATAAGCCTTGCTGAAGGCCACGGAACCATGTAGTCGTAAAATTACCGTTGACGGCAATCAACCAAGCGCAGGTATTGGTGTTAGGCTGTTAGCGGCTACCGTTAGACACGCCAGCTTATTAATCACTTAATGAATTCTAATGACGGTTGTCAAGTCCTTCAGCCCTGCGGCATTGGCGTTTACGGCTTACGACTGAGTGAGTGATTTGAGGTTTGATTGACGGGACAGTTGGTGGCCGGATTGTTGAGGAGTTATCGAGCGACCAAGACATTTGAAAGATAAGTTTTTATCAAAAATATTGCCGTCGCAATCAGCTCCCCCGAATCCTCATAGGATTCGATAGAGCAAATTACAGCTCGAACTAATTTTACCAACGAAAAGTTAAGGATGGTCCTTTCGTAGTCCCCTATTTACTCCTCGAAATCTTTGTTAGTAATAACCAGTTTGCTGGATACCTGAAAATATCAATTGAATTTGGTGATTTTAATTTTGTTTTTTCTCTTCTATTAATTATTTAATGGGAAAAGTCATATTTTTATCATATGGTGATTTTATTTTTGCTGTAGCTTTATTATTCTAGGTGGAAATAGGAGACTACGTTTGTATGATTTGTATGGAAAATATATCTCCTTAACCAGGCCATTTGAAAGCCTAGAAGCTTTAGTCACTTGGGTTGGTCAATAACCCTTCTACTATTGCACAATGATGTTATGTGATTGAGTGCACTTCCCAACTGGGAGACTTACGAGCGAGAGACGAGTTTTTATGAGTTTAATCTAAAGTTCTACAGTATCTAAGCCAATGGGAAACTGGGCCATCTCAACACTTGACTATTCCGTGCTATTCTAATGGAGTATTGAACTCGTCGGTCCTTGAACCTGGGCCCTCTGAAGTGAGTCATCGAAGCTCTTTGATTTGGGTTATCATATACTATACATAACTTAAAACTGACATTGAAAGTAGAAACATTTTAATTGGACCACTAAACATTCAGAGAATTTCACTACAATCTGGTCCAGTCTATCTAAATCTGCCAATCTATCCAATGCTACGAAATACGGATCTGATCCCTATCGAACAACAAGTTGTCAACCATTGAGAAATAACTTGACCCGTCCCCGCCTTCCAAACACGAAGAAAACCCGGCAAATATATCAGAAGTCAGGGATCAAGTACGGCTGGTCCTTAACAGATTTAGTGTCAATTTTGATCAAGTTATTCGAGCGTTGCAACATTGCAGATTATATCCCGATTCGGTGAAAACTGAATGCCTTCAATATTAAAGATAAGTTCTCCAGGCATGTCGGAGATAGCCTTACTGGTTCGCCGTTGCCCACTTGTGGGGTAATAATTAGCAGCGTTGATTTATGATGCCGCGTTGGTGAGATACGAATCTTATTTCAGTAATTCTCATTTATTACTGCGTACGAGTCAATTTATACGAAATCGATCTGGTGTGAGAGATACCTCTTCGTGTGTCGGTTGGTCATCGATTGCTTAAATGGTTAGGTTTATAACATCACTGTACTACCTGCCTGACTTCTTTTAGTTCAAATGCACCTAAATGCAAATCGTTAGTTCTTTGAAAACGAGGTTTTGACAGGGTTAAGGTGAAACTAAGCTTTTGTCTCAACACAATGTTCTTAATCGTAGTAGCTGCGACCCATTGACGTCCCACTGCTGGGCACGAGTCTCCTCCACAGACACAGTTGCGGGAGGTCGCGTTGGAGGAGGGGAGCGGGGGATTTAAGCATACTCGACCACGCTGCTCCAATGCGGATTGGTGGAGGAGATAATGGCAAGCCCAGTGTCGAATGTTCTCAAGCTGACCGAAGGTCTTCGACAAGGCTTAACAACTGTTTCCACCATTGAAAACAACCGGGACCGACGGCTTAACGTACCCTCCGGAGCACGGTAGCGTCCACGAAATTTTGCCATTAGCGGTCACCATTCCACAATCCGACCGCACCCGTCGTTGCTTAACTGTTTCGATCACATTGAATCGATGCGATCTATTGGGCTACGGACGCTACGCGTTTATGAAAAGGCAGCTACGCTTAATCCTAGTAAGTTTATGCAAGGTTGTCGCAAAATACATATAATTCCTCTGCCTTATTGCATCTTCTGCCTTTTCTTTTTTTGTCTTAGAAAAAGCTTAACGTTTGATTTACAATTGAAAAAAGGTAACACGCCCATGAAATTTTGCCACTAACATTCCACACATACTGACCGCACCCGGCGTCGCTTGACTATGACGATCACGTAGAATCAACGCAATCTATAAAGCTATTAGTACTTCAATAAACCGCACTTCATCAGTAAACCACCTAAATACAAATTTTATTGCGTGTAACATAAAATTATTTTCAGATTTATTCTAGATTTCACCATTAGTTTCCAAAATACTATTTCGGTATCGGCATCAGAATTCCCTGGATTTCCCGGGATTTTGATAACAAAATATAAATCTTGCATAAATAGGTAGTGGTAGATATATACTATTGTCACGTTATTTTAATATGTCTTCTGGTTATTTAGTCATGTCATAATTATTCAAAACCTACACGTGTCTCAGACACAATTGATATGCGTAGATTCCGTGTGATCGTGATTTATTCATAACATTCATACTCGTTGCATATTTCATCACAACAATATTATGGTTTAACTTGGCGTTGTATTAAAATTACTTTATTTTAAAAGCTAAACATGTTAATGTTTAGCTAGCACTAGCTCGTTGGCAAGCGAGACCGCGAAGAGTCGAGTTCGCGTCCCGAGTTGAGCCAAGTATTATTGGGGTTCCATAATTGAAATTCCAGTAGCAGCTCGGAATTTGGAAATTTGCTGGAATACTACAATGGGCCTAACACCATTATATGATACCTAATCATAAATGGTAAATCACTATTGACCTAGCGTGCAGAGGTATGTACTACATCACTGTGTAGACCACGCTCTTTGGAAATTTGGATTTGAATCTGGACCTATGAGTACCTAATCTTTGTAATTTGCAGCAACTGTACCATTACCGCCATAGAATAGTCAGGGTCATATCTGCCATCAAAAGGTTACTACAGGCAGGCAGTTAAGGAGAATTACTCGGCAGTACTGGTATTTATGAGGTTGCGAAATTAATTGTGTGCCTATAATGATACAGACTTGCTGTATCATTCCGATTTGTTGCACATCACTACACTATAGTACGGTCTTAAGGTATCGGTATGTCAAAGTCAAAGTCAAAGTCAAATAATTTATTTCGCTATGAGGTGATTAGACACGCTTAACGAAAGTCTAGGTACCTAACTAAAAACTACTTAAACTACTAACTGATCTATATAAGGAAAAGCATTAGCTATTGATTATTGAATGAATAGCTAATCCTACACAGGTGTCTAACTTGCCTTAAGATAAATTTACAATAATTACCTACCACTAAGCTAAGCTCTAAGTCACGATAGACTATCTATATGGTCATCGGCTTTAGGAAGAATTTACAATATTCTTATCCTATGCCCTAGTGTAGGCCGAGAGAGAAAAAAGCCGGAGGAAAAAACTCTCGGTACTCTTTTAAAATTCAAATTAATTTTTACAGAAAAATTTACAGTATGACCATGACATGATTAAGTCAGACACGAGACAGCCAATCGTGTATGCCAAGAATCACCCCATATGCCACCTGCTTACAATTTTTAGTATAATTAATACAGAAGCATAGTGATAGCCTGTCAGAGTTTAATTCAGTCCCATGCCTTTATATCATCCAAATACTCCTGAATATTATAATAAGCTTTTCGACATAATGTTTGTTTGATGGTTTTTTTAAACCTTTGTAAAGGCAGAGACTGAACCGCAGCCGGGACTTTATTGAATATTAGAATAGACATTCCTATGAAGGAACGACTTTTCTTACTAAGCCGGCATTTAGGAAACGCTAATTTGTGGCCGTTCCTTAGTGTTACATTGCGTAAGGCATTTAGGTCACTACGACTTACAAACTGATGCCTATTTTTACGAATATACATAATATTCTCATAGACGTACTGCGATGCAAGGGTTAGGATGTTTATTTCCTTAAATTTTTCTCTAAGGGAGTCTCTACTTTTCATTTTGTATATATAACGGATAGCCCTCTTCTGCAAAATAAAAATAATATTAGCATCAGCTGCATTACCCCAGAGTAAAATGCCATAGGACATTACACTGTGAATGAGTTAACGACTTATACCTAAAGACCTTTGTGATTATAATCTTGCTTAAACTAGCTTTACCCGCAGTTCCGTCGCTCAGAATCCGATCAAGATTTAGATTTTATCAATCAATCGAATCAACTAAAAATCGATTGGTCTTTGTCCATTTCAAGGGAACCATGCAATTTTCCGGGATTGAAAGCCTATGACACTCTCCACGCACTGTGCAAGAAATCACATCTATGCATATTTCCGTTGAGGAGGAGAAGAAGGACAAACCTACAAGCGCACTTTCCCATTTATAATATTACTAGTGGACGCCCGCAGTAATATTATATGCCTATGTGACTCAGTGAATATGCAGCTTTCTAGTGGTGAAAGAAGTTTTGAAATCGGTCTAGTAGTTTTTGTGTGAAAACATTACAAAGAAATCTTTCCTCTTTATAATATAATAAATAACTAAGTATAAATATAGATTCGTAGGCTGCCACGAAATGTACGAGACAAGAAGAAACCTAATTTGTTACTTCAATTCACTTATCAACATAACTTTGATTAACTTGATATGTAACTGTATGCTTTTCAAATAAAATAAAAGTAAAATAATCGGGATCCGTTAAATTCGCAACTGGCAACCACTCCTTGATACAACTCTTTGCTAAACTGTAAATCCACACATCGATACCTTAATCAATATTTATTAAGGCTTTACACGTGCCGGGTAATTTGTTGCGTGGCCGACACGAAGAGGAATACAACAATCTTGCATCAGTTGCGATGTTGCGGTCGAGGCGCTGAAGACAAGTTAAATATATTCCGTTTTTTTCAGACTTGTCCAGTGTATTTTTGTCGTTATTTTGAATTTTAAAAATAAGGTAAACACATCATAAAGTGGAGTGCAGAATAGCCATTAATGCCATAGTTAATATTTTTTTCATTTATTAATTATTAAGTACATACCTTCGGGTGGCTTGAGAACATTCGACACTGGGTTGGCCACTAACCCCTCCACCAATCCGCATTTTAGCAGCGTGGTGGAGTATGCTCTAGACCTCCCGCAGAAGTGTCTGTGGGAGAGACCCGTGCCCAGCAGTGGGACGTCTATGGGTCGCAGCGAAGTACATATTATTAATATGTTTTTCAATCTAATATTTCACAAAAAAATATTGCTAATATTTTAGCCAAATAAAATAACATAAGAAAAACGGAGTAGGTAAGTACAAGTAAGTTGCATTCGTCGACGATTTAGCAAGAGTAGAATTTAATAGGTATATTGCCTTATTTAGATTTACATGGAGCTCGTGAGCTCATGTAGCCTCTTAGTTTTTCTCTATAATGATCTGCCAATCCTCACTCTGACAGCGTTTCAATGGGCAAATTAAAAAAATAACCAAAATCTTTTAAAAATACAATAACTTTTAAATAATGCTAGACAATCTATCCAAACCTTGTACAGCAGAGTTGCCCGGCCTTTACATAATATGAACAATTTCATAGTGCAGTCGCGACATGTGATTAATCGTCTGATTTATGTTGCATTAGCGTGAGACAATTGGATACAACAGTTCTATCGCCTGCCGTGACTACATTACATTCTAGGGAATCAAGCTTTGTTTCTAAAAACTTGATCTGATCTTCAATCTTCACTATTGTAATTTTCTGACGCAACAGTTAAGGGTGTGACACACGATCCACTTTTGAACAGTTTTCTGACCGAATGAAGGGATCACAAAGGAAGCATTACTTTACTGGCAATTTTATGTTGATTCATGGCAGGCAAATCCCGTGAAAACAAAGAAATTAATAAAAAGTTCGGTCACAAAAAATTCGGTCAAAAAGTTGTTCGTGTATAAAGACCCTAAGTCTGTTTTTTAGGCCCCTGCTGACGTGCTTCATTTTTATTGTCTTATTTGCGGCACCGAGAAAAAAGGTTTAATTGAATAGTAATTACTGGGTGTATTGTATTTACTCGCGGTCAACCCTTGATAGATTTAAAATTGATGGAAAGATAAAATATTGAGTTAATGCTACAAGCACGCGAGAATTTACTATCAATTTGAAACGGTCATCGCTAACTAACTAAGGGATTTTAATATTCAATTCTTTTGCGTCGCGCAGTCAATTCAAATTAGAATTAAAACTATAGTTTCCGTCCAATAATATATATTGTTAATGGTTTTCATAATGGTTCTTATAATATCTTTTATTGTCACTTGCACACTTGTGGAAACTATACTTAGTTTTAATTCTTATTTGAATTTAACTATAAGCAAATAAATTGGGGTAATATCTTTAAAGTTAAAAGCTCCGTGGCACACTACTCGAACAAGGAACTAATATAGATCAAACTTATAACAATTACTGCAATTTCTTTGCTTATAACTTACTTATGACAGTCAAATTAGAATTAAAACTATAGTTTCCATATAATATAGGTATGTATGTATGTACGTGTAAAACCATAATATCGTTATGTTCCTTCTTTTTTTATTGACGTCCCACGACGAGTTTTATAATTATTGTTTTTAAAACGACAATCATTATTTCTATTAGGGCAGTAAATTACAAAAGGTAATGAAGATGTTTGGTCCGTATTGTAAATTAATTAAGACTAGTAAGAACATGTTGGCTTGATGAATAATAATTAAGATGTATGGCGGCCGTATTTTATTATGTATAATTAAAGCCGTTATTCAGATTCTTAAGTTAAAACCAGAGACACTTGGACTTGTGATGATTTTTTAATGCACACCTGCGCCACTTTTTCTCTGTCAGCGGCAGTTTGAGGAACTTCAAGGTTATGATAGGGGGCGCTTCACGCGTGGATATGTTACTCTGACAGGCAACGGTGTACTTACCAAATCGTGTCAACAGATGGCGCTGGAACACGCATCCTGTAAAATAAAAGTTTTTCTTATAGGAAACTGATGTAGGTATATAAGACATTTTCAACTTATTAGAAACTGATGAAACGATCACAACTAGATATATTTTCAAATAATTAATATAATATCATTATGGCCAATAGCATCTGAGGGTAATATGTCTGCCTCGTAAAAAAAGACCACCTCGTTGGTCGTAAGTGCGACTGCTAAGCAGAGGTCCTGGATTCGGACCCCTGATCAGGCAAAATATAATTGAAATTTGAAATTAACTAATTTGAAAATCCTAGTAGTGTTGTAGCTCGGCGTCTGGATTTGTGCCCGATATGTCACCACCTTCTACATGGGACCTAAACATAACAGGTCCAAAGTACGCACACACACCTCTGTCACTATCTTTTGGCGAAATACGAGTATAGGCCTGATATTATGGTAAGTAAATAAAATTAAATGACAAATTTAATTAAGATTTGATGTGATAAGTTTATTTGGTATCTGTCTACTACATAGAACAATGGTTAGCAACGCTTCTTATATTGCATCAACAAAAATTTATGTAAAATTCTATTTTCACTAGTTAAAATCTATCAATAGTGCAGATCAAAATGTTTTAAAATAATATATTTTTGGAGTCCCTTAATAATTAGTATCATGTTTGACAACCAAATATGACTTCTAAATTTTACATTCTAACAACAGTTAAAATTTTGTTCTCACTAACAAAATTCCAATTAGCGAAATTGACGTCGAATCGATTCCACTTCACAGGAAAATATCGAGAAGATACGTGTGCAATAAAAAAAAATGTGAGCAACGCAGCTGTCACCCTACGAAGGCAACGAAACTATCGGGAGTTGATCCACCCCTAAATAATCGATGGGCGGAGTGCTAGGGTGGGGTCTCAGGGTCACACACGGAACGACGGCATTCCAAATTATGGGGTGCCAGAATTAAGTATGTGAGTAATATTTTTTTTTCATTTTTACCTTAAAACTTATTAGTTTAATTGCTTCTTAATATCCTTTGTCGTTTATGGAAATTTACAATATTATTATCAGTTATTACCAGCCGAGAACAGGCCGGTAATTGATGGGTTAATTTAATTTTTTTGTGACCAAATTGATAGTGGGTGGCTATTAGATAATCTATTATTAATTACTTTAGCGCTGGAAATAAACTTTAAGTTCTAAAAGAAGTGAAAACGTATCGACTTTTAACTTCAACCTAACTTTGATATATTAATGTAATTTTGCAATGTTTTATCGAGATTTCTTTTATCGTTTTATTAAAATAAATTAATATTTAATCTGTGATGTATGTTGTTGTTTGAGATTGGTTAATTTATAGTGTCTGTGACTTGGTGTTGCCTACTTATCGTTCTCACTGTTCGTTAGCTGTCACTATAATAATTATTTATCGCTGCATTCCGTAATATCAAATTTCAAACGACATTCTGAAGTACGTTTCCTGTAAAGCTTTTCCATTAATTTACAACATTTCATGTAGCAATCAAAATGCAAATTGTGCTTTGTTGTTAACAAATTGTTGGCTTTACGTTATCTGTTGTAATACTTCAGGCCGAACGTTTACCGCCGTAGGTCATGAAATGATTTGTTATAAAATTTAGATTCATTATAATGCAATATTCGAACTTGGATTTTAATGAATAATGACGAAGCAATTCCAGGAGGCAGGCTGACTCAGAACTCGCGACACTTTACATCTCTCGGCTTAATCTAACTAATCATTCTGTGTAGGGTGACCACAACATTTGGCAAGATTGGAATAATGATGAAAACTAACCGGTGTTAAAGTAAAACCTGAATTTAGTACAAAAAAAACTTTACCTAACCTAAATGTTTAATATATAAAATGTTTTGTTATTTTTATATTTACACGGTATATACCTAAAAACTTGCGGGCTAGCAAGACAGTTATCGGATCGGGCATCATTACAGGAAAGTAACCAAATATGTAATAGTACCCCTAATATGGAATTTTGTCGTATGTCCTACCGCAATACTGGTTAGATTCCGTATTTGGGGTACTATTCCATATTTGGTTACTTTCCCCTACTCATTGAATCAGCGTCAGCGTGAGCAAGCTTCCTAATATGTTTAGAACCTATGAAAATTACACAAAGTTAAACGGTGTCGTACAGTATTACTATAGAAGGCAATATAATCTCAAAATAAATATTGAGAAATTAAGTCCCCGAAATCCAATCAGCATAGACATCGGAAGGCGATACAAAGTATGCATCGCGGGTTAGCAAGGCGATCGGGCGGGGCGTTATTACTCATTGAATCCAGCCGTCAGCGTCAGCGTGAGGAAGCTTCCTAATACGTTAAAAACCTATAAAATTTACCCATAGATGCACGGTATCAATAAAAATGAATATTGAGAAATAAAGTCCCTGAAATCCGATGAGCATGGACATCGGACTGCGGTAAAAAGTAAGCATCGCGGGTTAGCAAGACAGCGATCGGGCGGGGCGTTATTATTCATTGAATCCAGCCGTCAGCGTCAGCGTGAGGAAGCTTCCTTATACGTTTAGAACCTATAAAATTTACCCAAAGGTGCAAGGTATCAATAAAAAATAATATTGAGAAATAAAGTCCCTGAAGTCCGATGAGCATGGACATCGGACTGCGGTAAAAAGTAAGCATCGCGGGTTAGCAAGACAGCGATCGGGCGGGGCGTTATTACTCATTGAATCCAGCCGTCAGCGTCAGCGTGAGGAAGCTTCCTAATACGCTTAGAACCTATAAAATTTACCCAAAGATGCAAGGTATCAATGAAAATGAATATTGAGAAATAAAGTCCCTGAAATCCGATGAGCATGGACATCGGACTGCGGTAAAAAGTAAGCATCGCGGGTTAGCAAGACAGCGATCGGGCGGGGCGTTATTATTCATTGAATCCAGCCGTCAGCGTCAGCGTGAGGAATTTTCCTTATACGTTTAGAACCTATAAAATTTACCCAAAAATGCAATGTATCAATAAAAAATAAAATTAAGAAATAAAGTCCCTGAAATCCGATGAGCATGGACATCGGACTGCGGTAAAAAGTAAGCATCGCGGGTTAGCAAGACAGCGATCGGGCGGGGCGTTATTACTCATTGAATCCAGCCGTCAGCGTCAGCGTGAGGAAGTTTCCTTATACGTTTAGAACCTATAAAATTTACCCAAAAATGCAATGTATCAATAAAAAATAAAATTAAGAAATAAAGTCCCTGAAATCCGATGAGCATGGACATCGGACTGCGGTAAAAAGTAAGCATCGCGGGTTAGCAAGACAGCGATCGGGCGGGGCGTTATTACTCATTGAATCCAGCCGTCAGCGTCAGTAAGAGGAAGCTGCCCGAGGCTGGCTTCATTTGCTTATAATAGAGCGGCGGGCGAATAGCTTTAAATGTTACAACTTCATTCGATTGAAATAATTAATGTTACTATGACTGTTGGCGCAATCGGTTGTGACCCTGTCTGTTGCGCCAATGGTCGTCGGTTCGAATACCTCTCATGACAAATATTCGTGTGACGAACACTTGTATTTGTTCTCTGTCTGGATGTTAATATTATCTATTTAAGTAGGTATGTATTTAAAAATATCTATGTATGTATGTATATCAGTCTCTCACACACATATTACAGGCTCGCGCCTACTTTGGGGTCAGATGGCCGTGTGTGAGAATGTCCAAGATATTTAAGATAAATCTGTAGAAACTTACAAGAGCCTCTTTAAAAAGTTTATGTGCCAATAGCAAAGTTAAATAATGGCTATATCACGACGAACCTCTCTACATGTTTGCAAAAGGCTAATTACGAAGCCAGTCTTGATATGAGTTAATAATGTATATTTTGTAATATAAATTAACCATGCGGTTCTAATTAGACTTTCATAATCGTAAGTGCTAGAAATAATGATGGCTGTAAATGTTGAGACCGTGGTGAGAATGAACCTCGTACTCGTATTAATAGACCAGTCTCGATAGCTTTTAAAACAAAAAAAAATAATAGTAGAATATAACCTATTAGAAAAGGAGGAGAATATTATAAACATTAAAGGAAAAATAAATTCCGGGCGATCTGACTTAGGGAACGGGAAGGGGGGGGTGTTTAAGGGGGAAAAACGGTGTATGTCGATTTCCGGCAAAACTAAAAGTCCTATGGAAAAAAGTCAAATGGCAAAGTTGTAGATAGTAAAAAGATCTAAAACTTTTGTATTTACACTTTTTTCACATAACCTCAAAATGTATGTGAAAAGTTCAAAAAACCAAGTTTTTGGTTTTTTATTTTTATCTTTTACAAATAATTTTTCTTTTTCACGAAATTTGGTGAACACTTTTACTTTGAAGTGTAAACTAAACACATTGATAAGTCTAATTCCACTCGAGCGAAGCTGCGTCCACTATCATATATACGAGTAAAATAACGTTTTATAATTTTAAATTTATTAATTTGTTCCTAATGCAGAATTGTATTTTACTACAATCCATGGTAACTGTTGTAAGCAAGTATATTAATTCTAATTGTATTAATCCAGTTAATTACGACACGGTTACAGCTGTACAGTGTTACTATAAAGTTAAAAACGCACGATGATTTTACAAGTAATTATTTTACAAATTCATAACCGGTAAAACCTAGGCGAACGGCGAGCCAATCAATTGCGAGGCGCACAACGGAAGTGGGCCGTCCCCGAGTTTTGGGGCAAAATAGTCGAATGCGGGTAACAGAATGGGGGCGGTCAGACATGAAATTGCGTGTGTAGCTGGGGCCGGGGCCACGCTGCCCATTGGCTTCCAACTGGCACATTCGGAATTAACGGACTGCGATGCGTGAAGTCCGTTTTCTTTGTTAACATTAGATTATTTGATTAATTTAAAGTGGGCACGTAATTATGCTGAACGCACGCCTAGCATTTGAAATTTAAATTTTAGGCTACTGTTCATACAATTTTACTATTGGTAAATTATTCGTAGTTTTTTTTATTTGTAAGTTATAGTTTTTGTCTAGCGGGTAATGTTAAGTCTACGTATATAATTTAAAAATAAATTTCCCAATATTTATTCAGTAAATTTTTATTAATGTGTTAAATATGAAAATATCTACTCTGAATTTATTGAAAGATCATTTAAGTATTTTTATCTGAGTATCGAATATAAAGATTTTTTTATAACACATCATGCATACCTGATAATTTTGTGGGATTCTACCTACACATTCACTAAATTCCTACATAATTTTAAATTAAAAATTCCCCAGAATTTAGTACCTACAGCTAGGTACTATTATATTAATAGCATAGATTGTTTAATAGCTCTGAGTAGTCGAGATAAATAAATCAATAATTCAATCGACAAATCAGACATGATTCTAGGCATAGGCAATTAAATCTAATAAGCATTTACTTAAACTAATAATTATACATTGCACCTAGCTGTCAATTAATTACTCAGCAATTGTAAAGATCCATTGACTTTTTAATTACGATCGGAGAATGGAAAAAGACTTTGATAAACAATTTAATTCAATATGGTGGACACCACAGAACAACCTCCTTTATCTGTTCTGTGGTGTACACCCAGCAACTTCGCTCGCGTGGAATTAGATAACAATAGTTTCGTTTACACCTAGTAATATTATATAGCCTATGTCACTCGCTGAAGATGCAGCTGAAATGGTGAAAGAACGTTTGAAAACGGTCCAGTAGTTTTTGTGTGAAAACATTACAAACAAATCTTTCTTCTTTATAATATTAGTATAGATTTTTCGCTTTATTTAGCTTAGGAAATTTGGATAGAAAGTCCCAGCTGCTCTTTGACTATTTATAACTATATAAATCTATCCTAACCCAGAACTGCTCGCGAGAATGTTTCTAAGCCAATAAATCACTTGAAAAATCAATAAGCGTATTGATCGGATCGAAAAATCCTACCCCAGAGACATCTGTGAGGGTTATGTTAGTCATTGTGCTATTGAAAGAGCAAATTTGCATCGCAATGGGCACAGCATTTGCATATTGGGTTACAGATTTAGTTTTTGCATAACAAACGGGCTATTCACAGTCAGATTTGACTACCTGGCTGGAAAGGTGTTCTGTGTGAAGCTGTTTTAACCGTCGCAAGAAAAACAAGCTAGTGGCATATGAGTTCGCGGCCTTACATCAGCATAGCAAACGAACATGTAGTAACATCACTGCCAGTTATGACTGCTACAAAACTTACAACAGAAATTAGGACACTTAAATTACTCTAGTTAGTAAAGTAAGATCTTTTGTTTAGTTGACGGGCCCGTTGGCGCAATTGGTAATGACCCTGCCTGTTACGCCAGGGGCTGTGGGTTCGAATCCCACACAGGACAAGCATTCGTGTGACGAACACTTAGTTTGTTCTGTGTCTGGATGTTAATATTATCTATTTACGTATATATTTAAAGATATGTAAATGTACATCAGTCTCTGACACCCATAGTACAGGCTCACGCCTAATTTGGGATCAGATGGCCGTGTGTGAGAATATCTAAATTTTTTATTTATTTGTTGGTCAGTTTGTTAGTCTTCGTTAGTCGATAGGCTAGTGGAGAGACTTTATAAAATAAAACTAAACACGTTACAGCAGGTAATATTTCATTTCTTATTTGCACATAACTTTTAAAAGTCATTGCTGCGTGCCGCTTAGATTTGAACCCGCTCGAGGGAGAGGCGAGTTCGACAGCCTCTGGACTGTCACTGGGCATCTTCACTGAGTGACATAGGCTATATTATATTACTAGGTGTAAGTGAAACTATTGTTATGTCTAATTCCACGCGAGCGAATATGCGGGCATCCACTAGTACCTATATATAGTGACAGAAGATTTTTCTCGCATAAAAGTCGGTTTTCAATAAATAATTATCGAACGTATTTCCGAGATGCAAAGTATCCAATGTTTCGTTCTAGGTTATCATCATGAGCCAAGTTTCATACAAATCCGTTATGTATTTTTTGCTTGATTGAGGAACAAACTATTAGTAGGATTTATGCGGTCGTGTCAACGACACCTTTTATTTTTGTCCGTGTAACTAACGACTTTCTCTCATTAATTGTGTTTCATTGACGTTTTGGATTCGTCCATTAGAACACTGTTTTGTTTTATAGAAAAAAGTTTGTCATATCGTCGCAACACGTAATTGGTGGTGTTATTTTATATTAGATGTAAAAAAATCAATGTAACAACAGGGTTAAACACGAGTCAAAATTCGATTGAGTTAGGGGGTTGAGTTATTTGGACTCATGTGAACTTTTTCCAAGCTTTGTAAACAGAGACCGCGAAGAGAAATTGTAGCAAACGCCAAACAATACAGTTTTATTATTCGATAATTTGATTTCCGAATTTGCATCTTGAAATTCAATAAGAAACAACCCAACGGTTAACCCTTTACGGCGCACGGGCGGTCCCGGCGACCCGCGCGATTTTAATAATCACTCGCAATTTCTCGATTCAATCGAACCCTTACTAACGAACTTATACAAACGCGTATGCAAATATAAATCATGTAGTCACGATAGCACAATGCCACATTGAAATACTCTCAGGTGCTCCGATGAACGTCTGTCACAATGGATGTAATAAAAAATGATTCCCATTATTGTTGCTAACTCGGGGTACGAGAGTAGTCTATTTAATATGCGTGTGAATTTTTCTTGTGGCAGTAGGTTGTAAAGATTGTAAGACATAAAGGGTTTTTGCGGGCGCTAATTTTCTACTTGCGTTTTTTGACCAATTTTCCGTTATTAGGTGTTATGCCTGTATCGACAAGCGAAACTGCATAACTCCATTTTTTGTTTTATATTAATCAGTCTCATATATTGTCCAGTTACCATAAACGATCTAATTATATTGTAGTATATTTATTATGTTATCTTTTCAGGTTAAACTAAATCTATGAGTATATAAGAATAATACTTAAAAGATTGAAGATTCTGATGATTTGCTTTTGAGATGCTTTCCAAACTGATTCCCCTTTACAATATAGTTTTATTTACCGTAATGTCTCGTCTTGACTATTGGAAATCTAACTTTTCTACTCAAGCAAACGTGGAGGTCCGCTGTAGCAGTTATCCATAACAAACACAATATCAATTCATCAGATATTAGTGTTATTACTTACTACTAAACATAAACTGGAAAGTTATTGGCTAGTTATAGCCGTACTTATAAAGAGAGGAAAGTTTACTAATAAAACTTTATCGTCGATGACCCACGGGGTCAGACTTTGTATCGTCATAGACATCTACATCTATTGGTATAACAAATCACCTTTCATGTCTACTTTCTCACAATTTATTTAAAAAAAAATTAAATTCAAAACCATCTCGGCACAGATTGCATCAACCCTTCAAAGTTCACTTTCTACGCAGGTGTTTGAAATATCCCGGGACTTCCTGCTCCAAATGAAAGGGTTAACTGACAATTGCCGATTACAAAGCGAAAAAAAAAACATCTGAACATCCCTTTGTTAACATCTCAGGTGGCGCTTAAGATATAGTTTTTCAATACTCGCAGGTTGGCGAGAAAGTGGTCCGGTGCGTTTTTTCTTCCGATTTTTTGCCGGCATTTGAGGGTTGTTTGGGGATTCGGTTTCGTTAATGATCGGTGTTTGTACAAGTTTTTGATAGTTTCGGCGTACTAATGGCAGCTTGGTGTCTGACGCCATGTGTAGAGGGCTTGATAAACAAATTATTAAAAAATTATATTAAAGGAACTCAGTCAAGAGTAGTTTTAAAAACTCAACTGAGTAATTTATGTGCATTATGAAGAAGTCCTACGGATTTTTTATGCTCTTATTAATATTATATATTATGTTAATCCAGTTCATCATTACAAACCTTTCTTTGTCCCACTGTTAGGCAGTGGTCCGGGCACGGACCACTAGACAGACGCAGTCAATGGTTTAAAAAAATATACGGCAGAAATGTTAGTAGGTAGTAGTGCTTTCTCAGGCAAACCGTATACAGGATCTACCACCTATGAAGCTAGGAATAGGCAAGCCTTGCGCGAGCCGACCACTTTGCGAAAGGTGTTTGCACACTTCAGACTATCATGTCGAGTGTTTATTTGCATTAATAAATTGTATTATAAACTGACACATCATTTATAATCCAATTAGCATGTGAAAGTACTTTGTGTCACGCGTATTACGTACCTACTTAAGCTTTTATTGTCGCTGGCTGGGCATACTGCAGCATGACAAAAACATTTTAAATCAATAGTCTAATGAATAATTAACAATAATTACCTAGAAAGGTTTGTGTCACCATAGACTATCTGGTCATCGGCTTTAGGAAGAATAATTTACAATAATCTTATCCTATACCTTAGTGTAGGCCGAGAGAAAAAAGCCGGAGGAAAAAACTCTCGGTAAGTACTCTTTTCAAATTCAAATTCATTTGTACAGATAATATGATGTATGAAATAAATCTAAATCTAAATAAAATTAACTTTACCAAACCCTTCAGACCGAAACAAAATAGCAAAATGCTTTAGCAGTTTACGCTGACGCACACTTAAGTTTCCCTACACTTTACACTTTATTTTTCTTCCCCTTTTGCACTTTAAACTTTTTATCACATACATAGACGCTCCCGTTTTTGCTTCAACATGAGCCTATTTAATGTCACACTTAGAACCTTGTATGTCCATATAAGTGCCAAACGGTATTAATTTTATACCTTGGGCCGACCGACACATCACTAGTCTAAGGTATCGCTCACAACGATCTAACTACTTAACTACCTAATAGTGAACATGCTTTAACTACTGTTACCTGACAGTAATAACGCACCAGAATATTCATTCCTACCATTATCAATATCATCAATATCATCATGATGCATGATCGCAGAATCAGAAATGGCTAAATGTAAATGCGAAGACTTAATTTGCCTTCGAAAACATTATGGAAAGGGAACCTCCATGAGCTTTGCTCAAGATGCTTGTTTACATTCGTCGTAACAGAAACTGTCATTTGACTGTCAACAGGTAAACATTAGAGAGGTCTATCCTGTAGTTGACTACGAAATATTAATGGATGGATGGAGTTGACATTTAGCTCAGCAAAGACAAGGAAAGTCCACCTTTGTTCCTCCTATCCATGAATCAAGTCTCATTCTATCCATGAATAAGAGATAGTTCAGTGAGAACGACCCCTTATCTACATCAAGAATCGGCATTTATAAATTCTCAAATCTAATTAGTGAGCTACAGAGTTCAGAATCCTTTGTTCAGTCTATGCTTTTATGAAACCCACTTATAAAATATTTCTTTATGGCCTTGCCATATATTTTTAAAGCTGTCTATGGCTTATAATTATGAAAGGTAGAACTTTACAAGGAGCGTGTATTGTCTTTCCATGTTGAAAAGCTGTTGTTAATAGCTTATAATGGTAAGGGATACGTTTAAAATTGCTTATAGGGTACAGCTACCTATTACTGTATCGGTTGGTAGAATGTAGAGGTGGGTGATATTTCACGTCACTACGGGCATGTAAACGAATCACTGGATTCATTTCGCTATTGTAAGCCAAGTCTATCACCGCTGACTGTGTAAGTAACGTTTGCATTGTCTTTCAAAAAGCTGCAAAATAATCATGATTATCAATTTATACGTCCAACTTTCTTCGAAACAAAACATCGCACCAATTTTAGCCAGTTTCAACCACAAAACTTGCGGTCCGAAGTTCCGAATATACCTCGTTAAACAACAAATGGTAGGTAATAATAATGTCTTGGTTTGTAATAATGGAGTTCCGCAAAGTAACGCCTGATACAATTAATTATCACAAATGGTAGGATTAATGAAGTAATAATTGGGTTTATTTAGAGTTTAGACCATAGATTTATCTCTAGTATAGAGTAATAAATCTATGATTTAGACCGAGAAAACATGTTAGGTTTTTAGCAATTTGACAAGTTGGATGTTGCTTGTCGGAACGTGGTCGGAACGAAACACATATACCTGAATATATGAATATATTGTTTCGTTGACAGTTATTCCATTTAGTAATATAAGATTTGTACTAACTCTGCCAGTCCTTTTCAAAGTCTCATACAAGGTTTGTCACAGTTGTCGCAATGGACGGCAGCGGATGGGTTGCTTTGTATGCTCGTTTCTTATCTTATGTCCATGTAAAAGTACTTTTGCAAACTCCCTTACACACCTTTAAAATTCAATGCAGCGCAACTTACGTATTTGCCGACAACTTCTTACAAAACTATAATAGATAGTTTAGGTAGGGTTTAATATCATTACAATAAAATAAGTCTTTTCTCCAAAGAGACCGGCGTTAGGGTGTCGGCACCAATTATGGGACCACTGAATCCATCTAAAGAATAAGTCGCGCTCTGTGCGGCCGTTTTTGCCATTGTGTCGATAATTTGTAATTGTCCGTTTTATTTGTATAACTGCAAGCGGATGCCTTGTTAGGCGAGCTAATGAACCGATGGAATTTGAGCTATCCGGCAAGCTTTAAGTCTGTAATTACTACCGTATCGATTATAATTATCGTTAGAATACAATCTAGAAGTAGCGTTAGAGAAATCGATCTTGAAATAAACTCGAGATGTTGACTGTATTCGATAAACATTGTAGTAAAATATTCCCGTTATTAGATACGGATATCTATTTACGTTGCTTCGCAACGGCTAGGCTGTGAGGCTCAATAACAAATTTATCGACATTTGTCGATTGCGTGTTCCAGGAATAAAACAATACTTTTAAATGTCAACACATGGATCTTGAGGCTTGTTAGTTACACTTAGAACCACAGACGGCCCTTAGAGCGGACAGGTAGAAGGACATATTACGAGCACCGTTTTGAATGTAAATAGTGATGGAATTAATGTGCAAGTGGGCAGGAGGTGTCCGCAGCAGGTGCAATTACCCTATTATTCGCTATAATAAATTATCGATTTTTACTCTTTCCTTCGAGTTAACTGACAGGCGATGTCACAATAGCGAGATAATTAAGATTAGTTGATAACAATTAATTAATTAGTCGATTGCTATATTTATTATTCGAAACAGAATATAATAAAAAAATCCTTCCCTTACTGTTAAAATTTTTAAAAGCTTTTATTTATCTTCACTCGTATGTATGTATGTAAGTATGTCCTGGAATCTTGCAATCAATATTCCACCCACTTCCACTGAAGCTATCGAGCTGAAATTTGGCACACATATTTGGTTTCGATGACAATGCACGAAAATAAAAATAAATAAGTTATACAAAGCTTTTTAATAATATAAAAAAAAACACGGTAAGTATTGTTATTATTAAAAGTATCTCTAACTTATAGAGCGTGTTAGTAAATTTGTAAGACCAGTGATTATCGTGAACAAGTTACGTTCCATCGATTTTGATTGCAAAATAGGAACGTAGGTACATTTCTTAACAAGGGTAGTAATACATACCCGAACTTATATTAAACTTGTAAACACGGACTAAGCCCTATGTTACACGATCGACCACACCACAGCATATTGGCAGGTACATTCCTACTAAGCCGCATAATCGTAAATCGAACCAAACATTTACTACGCACATCCACTTGATCACCAACGATTGACCCGCGCTGCCCTAGCGTGCTGTGGGAATTCCAAATTCCAATCAGGGATGCCCTGTGTCAACTGTTACCGTAACCGAAGAGTATCCGAAAGTGAACTACAAAATTCACATGCCTATTCCTCCAGTCGTTCGTGAACCGGCAATTTCAACCATAGGTACGTTAAAAATGTAATGCTTGTACTTTTTATAATACATCTTAATTAATTTTATTGTTAGTTCATACTAAATTGAATAATTGTGATTAGGTTTAAGCAGAAACATAATTAAAAGATCAGTTGCATATTGCCAATATTTACATGCTATGAACTAGCTAAGTGTGAGGAACTATTCACCTACTTCATACTATCACAAATCACATACACCACTACACCAAATTTTCAGAAAATAAATGCATTATGAATTATGAAAATAAATATAGAGACAGATCAATTTTAAATATAGTTATGCATTATTGGAAAGAGAACTCGCAAGTTGGACTAGGCTCCCATTCCATTCGTAATAATTTAAGGGCAAATAAAAATGTTACCGAGCAAGTATTTGAAACCATGGAATACCAAAATAAACTATTTAACTAGGTTATAAAAGTGTGCAGATAAACACTGAAACAGAACCAACTGAAAAAAAAAAAGAACTGAAACCAGCACTGAAACATCCGACACTTTGTTATTAATCGATTTTCAAATTCAAAATCCGTATCTCCATTTATAATATTTATACCCGAAACGTCCCATCTCTAAAGACAATCCCGAATCGAATACGATTTAAGTTGTACGATTTATTTCGCTTTTATAGCCACGGTGTAGGCACTCCGTGAAGAGTTCCGTCGTAAAACGTATCACTACAAGACGTAAACATCGAATACATCGACAATCAATAACAAGTTTGGTAACGGGTCGGCAATACGACCCGATTCAATATATACCCGATACGAGTATGCAAAATACTATACTGAAGATTTTTTTAAGTAGGAAGATTCAGATGTTAATAGGAATTTGTTTGGTTAGTTTAGAGTCAAATATAAATCAGCAGTAGGTACCTGCAGCAGCGCAGCAGTACTATGAAAACAGCTTGCTGTAGAATATTTGAAACACGCGCACTGAACTGTCTACAAGTAAATAATTTTGTTTTTCCATTATCACCTAAAAATTTACCCTGAACTTCGATTAATTCGGACTTGCACATACATACGTACATAGTCGTAATAAAGTAATTATCCATCTAGAAAAATTGTATACAACATAGGTTACATACAATATAGGTTCTGCCACTGCCAATGCAGGTTTTTGTATCTTGCTCGTTGGTTGTATCTTGCTCTGTTATATCAATATCAACATTGTTTACATAAAACACGCTTTTGTAGTTAAACGAATTAAAACGTAGGTTTTATTTTATTTTAATTAAAATTATTGCATTTTCATCAGTCCTGGGTAAGTGTGCAAAGTTCCAAATTAATCCGACATTTTAAAGGTGATGATGATAACGTTAAAAGATTCCGTTTCATACATACATACCAAGCTAATAAAAGTATGTTAATTAAAAAGGTGATTAAGTTTACTACTAGCTTAAGTGGCGCATCTCACTTACCTCTGACAAGATAATATTTACTTTGTAACTTTGTAAATTGAGTGTGCCCTTTGTATCAAAACCATTTGCTGCTTTTCCAAATGTAATCATATCAACCTTTTACAGTGGCTTTAGAATTACAAATGTATCAGACAAGTAGTTTCCAATTCAGTAATGGAAGCCTTTGATTTGTTATTGAGAGTTAAGATGTCTTGCCTTTGAGCTCTGTATTGAGAAATGTTATTGGGGGCTTGTTTTATGTTACTGTTGCTAATTGTAAGGGGAGTGGATGTTTATGGTGCTTTGAACCCATAGATTTGGCATACCGTACTATTATTATTTTGTCGCTCAAATTTACCTTATAGGCGCTTGAATTCAATGTGCACTAAATTCTAAATATTTTGACCAAGTAGTCATAAATTCCAAAAAGTTGCATAATATCGATTTTGCTACAGGCTACAAGTAGGTGTTTATACTGTAAGTGAGGTCGCTTTTTTCCCTACAGCGAGTACCTACCTTATTTTTTTTTATTGATATTGGGAATTTCACTATTTTTTTAGTAGCGAAATAAATGATTTCTTAATTTTCATATTATGTACATAATTCTATGATATATATTATCAAACCATTTCCGGTTACACTTATTGGAGGCGACCATATTAGTTCTCTAGGTCGAATCTATCACTGACATAGAACGAGACTTACTAAAAATTTACTAACTGGACTATTACTAACTCCAACTAACAGGACTAACTATCAGTAAAGTCCCCAGTACCCACAAACGAACTGTTTAGTTGTTCTTATTAATTCTCAGCTAACTGGACTAGCCATCCCAATCCCTAATTGAGTCTTGTCAAAGTTAGTCACAGTTGGTACGGTGATGCGGCAAGCTCGATTGCTATCTATATCTCCATATATAAAAAAAAAATACTTTTCTCCTATGTCCGTGGCCTGTGTGTACCCGCTTAAGGCCGCGCTAAAGCCTTCACGAAAATCCCCACCTTGCGTCGGTTATCACAAATCGTCTGGACCGGAATGACCGGATATACGATTGAAGGCACACGATCTTTCGAACGAACGAATTCTCTTATCACCCTGGGGGATATACAGTAGGTAGCAGCCGAGCGGTGGTGTAAACACATGGATAACATCATTATAGTCTATTCTTTGCCATGTTTCAGTGTTCCAACCAAAGTCAAGTGTAGGTATACAGATAAACCAGCTTCGCTCGCGGGATAAAAAGTATACATACAAAACATATTTCCGGGATAAAGAGTATGCTTTTTTCCTATCCGGGATGTTGGTCTGCTCATGTGTCTAGATTCATCTTATCCATATAACTTGTTAAGTTAAGAATTAGTCAGGGTTCTGTTGACGTTGTGCCAGACAGCTTTCCAATAAATAAGCTAAGCATCCCAAGGGAACATATTTCCGGTATAAAAAGTATCATCTTTATCATCTACTTATGATACAAGTTTCATCGAAATCCGTTTTCTAGTTTTTGCGTGATTAAGTAACAAACAAACAAACATCTAAACATACGCGTCCGCGTCTTCATACAAAATTAGCAATAGGATTTAGTTCCAAGACTATTCCAATAGATGTCAGTAATACTATACCAAAAATAGCAGAGTCGTTGACTATTTATTCCGAAACTAGTTTTGACCAGAACTTCCTTAGGTACCCGCTAGTACCAGCTAGTTCTGTAAAACTGTACAAACCTCTAAAACTAAGTTCAGTGCAGACAGTGGACAAACGCCCTCATAACTCCGGTCGAAATACAAAATGTTTCGTGAACTCGTACAAAAGCGGCGCCGTGAAACTGATGAAAGTGAAAATGAAATTAGTCCCCAGTTTCGCTGAGCGACTTATTTCAAGGGTAATAGCCGCTGTACGGGCGGACTGGGTTCGCCATACGTCGTTTGAATATATCGGGATATACATATATGTTATACTAGTAAATATAAGTAATTTTACTTGTACGTCAACTTGCCCGAAGTACCCATTGCAAGTAGGTCGCCCTGAAAATCAGCGGTTGTTGGGCTTGCCACGGCTATTTGTTAAGGATGATCCAATTTTCATCCTTTTTAACATTTATAAATCTACTACTTGTCTATTTATAAATCTATGTATTTTAGTGTGCCTAATTGTTGATGAAAATAAAATGATTTTCTTTCTTTGTTTCTAACTCCTATATAAAATGTTTTATTCTATGTTCTATTTATTTCGAATATTTTGTTTGTCAGTTCGCATTGGAGCAGCATGGTGGAATGCTGTAAACCTCCCGCAGCTTTGTCTCTGGGGACCCCCGTGCCCAGCAGTAAGAGTTCTATGGGCTGAAGGTTATAGCCTTAATAAATAAAACTAACAGGTATCAAACTCAAAACCATCACTTGTATGACACGAAAATAGGAAATCCATTTCCTCCCGAAAAGCTGGACACTCTACCCGCAGCGTGTGTCCGAGAGTGAATCTGTTGTATCAACAAACTCCGTACAAAGTTGGAGCTTGTTTCGAAACCTTCTGTTGGCTTGTTTCGAGTAACGATTCAAACTTGCTCCTCCCTGACGGTTCACGTATCGCGTTAAACTGGTAGCATGTAAAACATAGACAGTAAAAAAAGTGTGTGCGTGTAACCTTTACGCGCGACTGAAGTAAAACTTATTATAAGTTATTGTTATTTTTATTATTTATTATGTAACCTAGATATCTATATATATAAAAGGAGAAGGTGACTGACTGACTGACTGACTGACTGACTGACTGACTCACTGACATATCAACGCAGGGCCTAAACTATAAGGGCTAGAAACTTGAAATTTTGCACAGGGGTTCCTTTTATAACGTAGGGGAGCACTAAGAAAGGATTTTTGAAAATTCACCCTCTAAGGGGGTAAAACGGGGGTGCAAAGTTAGTATGAAACTTTGCCGTTTTTGAAGTTACTGAATGTCTAATTCCACGCGAGCGAAGCTGCGGGCTTCCACTAGTTCAAAATAAAACAGCAAGCGCACCGTACATAGGTTCTACCAGCAAAAAGTGTCAGAACTTTTAGTCTTAGTTAGTCTTTTTCCGTCTAGCCCCCTTTCGCAACACGCGATAAGGAACTTCGTTCCAAAAGTAAAAAGTACGTTTCGCTGGATTAAAAATACATTAATAATTTAAAAATAAGCGTCAGATCCGTCAAAAAAAAGTACTCGTTTGATTAAAATAAATTAATATATGAAAGTAACCGGAACATCCGTCAGAATCAAAAATCTGTGTTACTCACTAGTCGCGCCTAAAGTTTTACTTCAAAAAAAGTTAGGGCCTTATTGCTCTCTTCATTTCATCTCTCTGTGGTTTACTAGTCAACAGATTTTTACTGGCCACCATCCAGACATACTGTTTTCGTTTTATCGATTTATCGTTTACTAGTGGACGCCCGCATCTTCGCTAGCGTGGAATTGAGGCAGCTTTCTAATGGTGAAAGATTTTTTGAAATCGGTCCAGTACTTTTTGTGTGAAAACATTACATAAAAAACGGCTTAAAAAAATTCACACTTACAAAGTATTTTCTACCACAATTAGCTGCACAAAAAGACATTAAAAGCACTTCTTACTTACTTTCTAGCCTTCAAACTTAACAGAAAATTCGCTGTTGTAAGTTTATTACGTAGAATTAAAGCAGGTATTTACGGGTGCACTTAAGTTTTATAACGCATTTAGTTTTGCATAAACACGTACATCCAGGGTTAGTAATGACTTTTTATGAATGCCTTGCACGGAAGTCGCGGTTACACCAACGTACATAAAGAACTCTTGTCCGGAGCCCCGTTTAGTTGGGCGAGTGCACTGGAGCCACAACTAGCATAGTTGACTGTTTGTATTTGACACAAATTACCATATGCGAAATTGTAAACAAATGTTAAATAAAGTGGGGGTACTAAGGACGCTATTTCCGATTCTACTCCTAGTTTTAATTAACATTTTTTTTATTCGTGGCCTTACAAACACTTTTTGTTTCTTAGCGCTATTAACGAACAAGATGTGCTAGGTTCCATCCGCGTGTCGAACAAAGTGGATTTGTGATGGGTGGGAATAGATAGACTCTCTTATTACATGCAATGGACGCATAACATAACTGATGATAACTGGGTGTCCCATTTACCTACCTCTTTAGAGTAATACATGCCTTACGTTATGTTATGTCATATAGCATATCAAACAAGCCCTCATACTAGTAGAAGCCCGTGTAAACGGCGCCTTATAGAGTGCTATCGTGTTCGAGATACATTTGTTGCGTATGCTTTCCGAGCGTTCATGTGATATGTAAATCATCCGCGTAATACTGGATGATTTGTGTTCCACCCGAAATTTGTAGCATTGTGTGTTAGCAGGCGATATTTTAGTGCGGTCATGTTAAGATCCTTGGAAATAAAAGGCACTACACTAGGTAGTTTTTTCAAGTACTTAAGGTGCTCCTGAATCTAACGTACTTACTAAGCTGGTGTTTCGGTAGCCCCTGGATGTTGTAACAGGCGACTAAATGGGAACTTTTAGTGTTGCGGACGGCAAAATCGGGAGCTTAAGTCCATCCACTGGTCCCGGGAAAGACGAAGCTGTGTGACTGCACCACGTTCGGTTGGTATTCATGACTTAACCGTCTGTGAGGAACCTGCCATAGGCACAACGTTTAAGGGCCTGTGCGTTCTATCAGAAATTCTTGTGTACTTAACAATAGTCCCAACCCTTATAAAGGATGGTATTCTCCTAGGTACAACAATTGGTTCCAATTCATTTTGCAGAAAGTATACCGAAACCCATACCGTAATAAAGCATACCTAAGTAAGATGCCATTATAGCAACAGCCAACTTATATATGAAGTGATAGGTACACGGACTTGGATATAAAAGTGTGATTCTTTCTTTCAGTCTTCTTAATAGTAATCCTTAGTCATGATAAAGTCTTAGATCTTGGTCGGTCGGTGTGCTAGCGCCTTTAGAACAGTAGGCAGAGCCAAGCCCCTCTCCCGAAGGAGTTGGCACGGTGCGTCGCTTGATTGCTGGCTTGTCGTGGCTAGATGGGAAAGATTCTGAATCTTATGTAACTGAAAAAGGCTTGTATATACGAGTATGTAAGGCATATTAGGTATAATATAGCGTTTTTAGCCCAAAGGCTCGCGTCGATTCAATGTGATCGAAAGAGTTAAGCAACGACGGGCGCTGTCGGTTTGTGGATGGGTGACCGCTAGTGTCAAAATTTCATGGGCGCTACCGTGCTTCGGAGGGCACGTTATGCCGTCGGTCTCGGATGTTTTCGATAGTGAAAACAATCGCTAAGTCTTGTCGAAGACCTTCGGGTGGCTTGAGATCATTTGATACTGGGGCAGCGTGACTGCAGGACTAAGATGAAGCCCCTATAAAAGTGTAGTTGGAGATTTCAATCGGAACACAAAAAATTTTGAATACAATAATTGCACTGCAGAAATTTTAGAACTGAAGGATGAATACCAAACTGATTCAAAGCAAACTTATATTCCATAGTACCTATTCTACCTTTCGATCAATTCTACCCTAAAACATTCGTTAAACTTCAATGACAATGACAACGATTGAAGATAGTAGGTACCTACTATATTATATAACATTATTATTATAAATAATTAATTAATTGTTATTCCATAACCTCGGAAATTGCAATGCTAGGATGTGAGTTGGGTATTTTAGTGTCAATTATATTGAGTGGGAGACCCAACTTATCTTGTCAATGTTCCAAAATGTATTTATATTTTTAATTGCGTAAAACTGTAACAAACTCGTATTAGTATGTATTTTTGCCTTTTTGAAAGAGAGAAGAAAGAATGAAAATAATTTTATTTTCATCAGCAGTTAGTTACAACAAAATACATAGATACAAGTAGAATAGATTTATAAATGTTAAAAAGAGTGTTAAAAAGGATGAAAATTGGAAAACCAACAGCAGCTTTATTTCAAGATGTAATGTGAATTAGGTGTGTACTCGTATGTCGCATGAAGAATCACCGGATCCTTTCTAAGAAAAAAAAGATGGCGTATACAAATATCAAACAGCATAGCATTCATAACTACAAATTTCGTCTGCAATATTCAGATATTCAACAAATAACAAATGCAAGAAAATAAATACCCTTGTGTGTGTGACACCGAACGAAAATCACTCATACACTCCCGTGAAACAAGATTGTCCCGTGCGCACGTAAAGGGTTCGTCGTGTGCGTGATCTAAGCCTTTCTTCATGATTCGTGTGGGTGTGATTTCTTTACGGCTGATCTGAATTTTTGCGTGTATTTGTGTACTTAGGCGCACACGTAGGTAAAGGGTTAAGGGGCCGACAGTATGTAGGAGACTTTTCTTACTTACGTCATTTGTTTGTTTGAAAAGAGTTAAAAGCAGAGGATCGAAGGGATTTGAAGTTAAGAGATGTGAATGTGGGTATTGTATTGGTCTGAAATTTAAATTTAGAATCTACTAGCACTAAAAAACGGCAGGGCGTTTTTGATTCTACCAAAATCAGTGAGTCTTGTTCGGGTGGTATTGCACAAAATGTTGCATTATGGATCAAATATTGGAATCTGCTACTGCCAATGACGCCAGGACCTAGTAATTGCTAATCGGTATCCTATTAACTATACCAAAGGCAGTTAGTTAAGAGAAAATCGCTAACGTTCCCGTGGCATCCCCTTAACACATCCTTCGCTTGTGTGAGTAAAGGTAACCCGTACAGCATTAGTGTGACTTCTATTCAATCTTCTTACGTTCCATTTCGCAGGGACATTTGATTCCGTCCCTCTCACACACACCAACCACCGAATACATCCATCCCTCACTATTCCTAACGGGCTTAGAACCGTGTGATATATTGCATTGAATGGATTTTTCGTTTCTCCAAATGGAATTTCTTGAGACCGTACCTGACATGAAGGATGTTAGATCAGACCACAATTTCCTTTGCTTCCCGTTTCGCCGAGGAATGTTAAATTTGACTAAATATGTTTATATTACTCGCAACAGCAAGATTACATGTATCTTTCGGAGTCAGAGGAATCAAGCTGATCAGTTTTTATAACTAGAAATTGCAAGCAAATAAATATGTAGACTGGAAATCCCTGACTAAACACACTCAGTCAATCTTGTATTACAAATATAATAATATGTTTGGCTGAATAAAATTTGAGGAAATTACAATAAATAAAATATCATAAATAAATATCATGGACATTCTCACACACGGCCATCTGACCCCAAAGTAGGCGCGAGCCTGTGTTATGGGTGTCAGAGACTGATATACATACATATATATTTTTAAATACATACATAAATAGATAATATTAACATCCAGACGCAGAACAAATACAAGTGTTCGTCACACGAATATTTGTCCTGAGTGGGATTCGAACCCACGACCCCTGGCGCAACAGACAGGGTCACTACCGATTGCGCCAACGGGCCCGTAAATACATTATATTTTATCGTTAGAATTAAAATATTGGACAGTCTTTTACGATCAACATAAATTATTTCCAATTTAAATCACGATATTTTCTTTAATAGTATTAGATAATTTATAACTAGCTGCCAACTAGCTTCTAAATTAATTAATTATACAAGAAAATATTAATACTAAATCTGTGAGAAACCATAAAATAAACCGTTAAAAATAACTGTTTCGCACTCCCAGTGAACGTACTTAAAGCTTCCGACACCCGGGTAAACCTATCCACGTTAAAATACAAACGATACAATACGACACTGTCAGTCGCAAGCTCGCAAGCTCCTCGTTATATTGCTGAGTTTCCCCTTTGCTGTGGCGTCGCCTGTGACGAGCAGGCTACTTTGACTCCGTGCCACTGAGGTCAGTGACCCTGACTGGCAGTGGGTCCCGGGTTCGAATCTTGGCCGGTGCAGATATTTATTTGGCAGTTTATGATTTCTCCTCGGCTTATTGGTTTATAAATGGATGGTGTAAGCGTAAAAAGAAAATAATGCTGGACTGAAGTAGACTACGAACTAGATATCGATTCGGCGCGAGAGCGGTAGTTTAGTAAGTAGTACCTAGTAGTAATTGTTTCCTATATTATTTTTACCACTAAATTTATCACCGTCATTTTGCGTTAGGCATTGTTCGTTCGTACTTCGTTCTTTATAACTGGAATTGTTTTCAACGCCGACCACAAGACCACTATATAAAGAGAGACAAAATTGTGTGACAAGACGGTGAACATAAAGACAGTTCCACACGACGTGCATCTTGAACTTTGATCGAACATTTAGTTAACAAATAAAGACCAACCCACAAACTATGTACCCTTTGTGCCGACATCGACTGTCGCGGGCTCACGTCACGTTGTAAAGTCTCCTTTACTTCATTACCGTGACACCGGGACATTCGCGTCACGTACCCAAACACGCGGCGCAATCATACGTGATCACTAAACGTTGAACATCAAAAAAAATTCAAGAGACGCAAATACGAATACGAATACGCTCGCATCGTACCCTTCGGGTATTCCGGGAAAATTGGTGCCTCGCGATGGAAGAATGGGGAATATTTTGAATTTTTATTATGTACTATTTTCTATTCCACTCCCAAGGTAACCCTTCCTGCGAGGGGCCTCGCAGACCCGGAGACACGATAGGAGCGGGCGGGGGCCCATGCCACCCCGTACCGTTTGGGGAACTCAACCCCCCATCCCATCTCGTTTCGCTGTGAAGGATTTACCAAGTAGCACGTGTAATATACATATGTAGAGCCTCCTTCTTGACATATATATCTCGGAATAATACGACATGGCTCGCCCGGCGGCCTAATAAGGTCAATGTTTGGGAGCTCTCTGGAAGGATTATCTGTCGTCAACTTCGAAAGATGAGTGTTGCTTTGTCGTATCGTATCTTTGTTAGCTATTTGGCTATTGCTATTGTAATCTGGAAGGTTTGACGCCGCGCTATTGTCCGTCCATACATTATTATAAAAAGAAAATAGTAATCAGTTATTACTACAACAGTAACCTACTAAAAAGGACGTATTTTCTTGTATTTCTATTTCTAAGTACATCGTCATGAATGCATTGCAATTCTTTAGAACGTAGCTTAGGTTATGGAAGAAGAACATAAGAATTCCAACATTGTTATATCCACGACCATAAAACCTACATAAAATGTCGATAGTTGACTTATATCTGCTATAAGCGACTTTATTGTGTACACATACCCATATCTCAGTTTATAATTACGAAACCTTTTTTAAGAAATTATTTCCATACAAAAGTGGCCACTAGTGTGCATCAAAGAATGAGGAAAATGTATGTTACCGTTGTAACTCGTACGTTTAGGGCACAATAACAATTTCCCTTTGAAGTACGCGTTCCGAATGACATGAGTATGAGTAACGAATGTAACAACTTCCTTTAGTATTCACATTACAATAAAGGAGTATTCAGACGTCATTGGTGTTGGTACAAACTGATAGCATTGCTTCTTGAGTCTGAATGAATGAGAAGCTGCAAATCTGGATCTGGAGAACAAGAGTTGGGACAGTATCGAACTATGTATTTGGACACTTGTGACCAGTATCTGTTATTATTTGTTGCTATATCTACACAATAGGTTAGTAGCGAGTATAGCAACGCATGCGACCTCCTTAGAACGGGACGCTTAATAACCATTACTAACACTAACTAACATGACTTATTCTGTACACTTCCTGTGCCTATAATCTTCATACCTACTAACGAACTATTAACATACATTACTAACTAGACTAACTGTCCCAGTTCCTTTCTGAGTCTTGTTGCTTTGCTATTTTATGTACATAAAAATGCGCAAATTCAAAATTTATTCCAGCTTCACTAACTTTGGCCATTAAACTAACTAAATTCGTATACGAACATTTTCGTATGTGAATAATTCTACGGCTAACCTAGCAAGTGCCGCACACTTGCTAGATAAGCCGCCCGATAAATTTGTATCCGAGTGAGATTCAAAAACCGAGCGCGAGAACTCATCCTTGCCGTATGCCTGAGTCTATACGCGACGGTGACCTCTTATATGAGCCATGAAACTCGCCTGCTTATTCTAAATCCTGGCAGGATACAATATAGCTTTACTTAAAACCCCTTTATTTTAACAGATACAATAACTGCGCAAGTGATTTACCTAAAATGGGCTGATCGCGAGTCATAAGCCAATTGATAGACGAAACTCATTTGTTCAGCAATATTTTGCCGACGGTAACGACTTTGAATTTGACTATATTATATCGTTAGGCAATTGGATTGGGCGAGGCTATTCTACGGTATTGCGACAGACACGATTTAGCAGATATTAATAGATTTAATATTGGTGAATTTCTTAAAGCATGCTAGGCAACTTACGAAAATGTAACGAGTAAAAAAATTAGTAGAACTCTCGCATGCCTCAAAGTTATTATTAAATAAGTCAGTGTAATAGACGATTATCTTGAATTTCCCTACCATTTTTCTTATTATTAAGTGTTGTTGAGGAGAGCAGGGGGTGATTGTGTTTTTGGTGAGGCTACTGAAACCTCTGTTTCAGATAGGGGAACTGGGATTAAATAGCACACAGTAAAGTAATGATAAGATTTGAGCATTCCGGCGAAAGAGAAATTGGGAGCCACTTGAGTTTAGTGCAAAATTCTGAAATAAAGTCATATTTGTGTAAGCCAAATATACCTAAACCGCATACAAATTTTGAAGGCGCTCAAGCCGCTAAATTAACTTAATTGAGTTACATAACCGCAAGATAATTATTAAAACAAAAAACATTTTTTTTTTGGGTCGACTGGCAGGGAAAGCCCAACATTAAGTCCTTGTATGATAATAGGAAGTAGGACCAGCGAGACAAACAATTCTTACTGATCATATATGCTAGTAGGATTCCCGAGAAACGACCTTCAGAAACTTAGCTTGAAGAATAAAGTTAAAATAAATAAAAAATTCAGTAACGTTGAAACACTAAACTTTTGGTTATAAACATAGCTCACAGCCAGAAACGCCAAAGACAACAAATCAACAAGTGTCCCGGATCTTAGCGCCTCCTAATCCTCCCCCTGTTTACCCGCTCATTACGGGGCCCATTAACCCCGACCTACCCCAAGCGACTCACATTCGGAATTAAGGAGAAATGAGCGTCTTATATTTTAAGAAAATGGAAGTATTATTCGTCACCCACTTTGCCTAACAAGTAATGGTTGGGATCGCTTCATGCAATATGATACGAGTATGCTTTAGATTTTTTAAAGTGAAACTTTTATTACATCGTCTCAAACTTTTTGATCTGTGTGTTGCATGTCGCGTTACATTCGGCCGCGGAGTAGGGATAAAGTGAAAGGCGCTCGTGAGAGCAGCCAAGGCAGCAGCTGACCGTGTAGTGTATAGACTATAATTGTTAAGTATTATGTATGTCGTACTCTACTAAGACACAGAGTTCAATAAAAATATTAGTTGGAGACTTAGTCTACTTTTATTATTTCCCATTATCATTCCAATTTTCCAAGTATAAAATTAAGATTGTTAAAGCGATTTTTATACCCTTAAGGGAATATTATTCCAAAAATTTTTAGTTATATGTATGTCTATAATGTGAAAAAAAGTTTCACTTTTACCGTGGTTTCATAAAACCACACAATTTATTTTAAATCTGGCTGTTTGACTTTATTAAATTTGAATGACCAATGATATACAAAAATATAGAATCCAAACATACATCTAAGTAACACTGGTAAGAAAAAATTATTTAAATATCGGCCCGAAAATTTTCTTACTCACTTCTTAACCATAAAAATTTAATTCACGTATAAATTGTTCACTAAATCTTATTAATATTAATTTAATTTTGTAGTCGTATTATTAGATACAAGAACAAAAACGATCGAGCCTTATTAAGCTGTATGCAAATTGGCACAAACTGAAGCCGGGGAAAGTCCGTTAAACTTTCCTACTTCCTACATATCGCCATTCAAGACGGTATAATTAAACGTTCATGAATGGGAGTGAGCGAGAGGGTAGTGCGAGAGGGACGCCGGCGTCTACAGAGGACGTAATCAGTTTTACGGCGCAAATTACGGGGTAGCTCGGGGTGAATTAGCGGCAAGGTCGCAAGGGTTTAGCAACAGCTGATAATTCTTGAATGTTAATGTAATGGGATCGATGTTGAGTTTGTAATTGATGGTTTTGGTTTGGTGCGTTCATTAACAACCATTACAACATCCATTGGTGAGACAGGTCTCGATCGGCAGTTTAGTGGAGCGCGAAAAATGTCGGAAATGCGTCAGTCGGAAGTCACGACGTTAAAACATCGGTGACGCTGGCGTTAAGGTTTTCTGGCAGCCGATAGACTTACGACTGCTGGGTTATCCAATTAACCCAGCCCACTAATCACCACTGGTCCAACTTTCATTTTGATGTGAAATAAACGGCCTGACTGAAAAATATTACGTGAATAATCGAATCAATTCGTCAACCAATCCATATTCATATCGACTTTTTTTTTTAAGGCCTTATCGCAGAGTAGATACTTTATAAATTAACCCTTAAAAGGAGTAACAATTCAGAGTACAGGCAAATTTTGTGTGTTTATCTCTTTACAGCGGAATGAAAGAGAGAGAGGTCAAGAGGAAAGCGGGGGCAAAGCCCCACTAAAATTATAATAAAAAACACTCAAAAGTTACAAATTTATAAGGATAAAAAAAACTGACTTTAAAACTAATAAGTCAGAAGTAATAGTTAATTCATGCGTGGGCACAGTCACAGTTGAGGTAGGCCGAGAGCATACTCCACCACGTTGCTCCAATGCGGATTGATATGTTTATTCATGTAATATTTTGAAGTCAGGCCAACTTTCATGTTGATATAAATAAACTGCAGGTCTAACTGCACTGACTGAACGGATTTACTATTATTTCTGACTTTTTAGTTTATTTTTATTTCATAATATCGTTATTTTATAGTTTATGGGTTGCATTGCAGCAAAATCTCCCTCTTTTGAGTTTAATAATTTGATCAAACAAACTCACCTGAATTCAGTTATATCATTAGTGCAGGAAAGCGATTTTCGAAGATTGAAATGATAATAATATTGTCGACGTAGAAACCTTTACATACTAAATAACAAGTATCTATTATGGCCTAAAATATAACTCGGTTGACGTTCACGGTTCAAATAAAAGCACCGTTTTCTGGAAAGAGCAAACCGACAAATTACAAATGGAAACAATACGAGACGAGTACGACAAAGGAAAAAATCGAACGCCGTGAAAATTTAAATAAAGAATCATTTCTTATTCTTATTTTTTTCATTCCTTTTTTCGTTCGCTGTCAATCATTTGTCTGAGGCACGGCGAATCGTTATTTTCTTTGTTGATGGATGGGATTTCTTTTAGGGATGTTTGGGATATGACAATTAGGATCTGAACACGGATATATTCACGTTCGTACGAATCTAACACCAATGATGATCATAAACTAAAATACTTCATGCCAAAATAATTTATTAAAACACGTTAAACAGAGTAGTAAAACATATAAACTAGGTCTAATGACAACTGGGACTTCGAAAAAGTTTTCGGATATTTACCTCGGATATAGTATTGCTCGATTTCGATTACGGCATCCCTTATTTATTTTCTTTACCCTCTCTTTGGATCGGGTGTCTCGTGTGGATTCTGATAGTTCATTCCATCATTTTTTATCTCAGAGTGTGTGAAACGATAAAGTAAAGATTTGAACGCGCTATTGTGTGAAGGAAATTTGCATTTACGGCAACGCAACACTTTCGTTTTACGGCTCACATAAAAGTTTTCCCTGATTTCCATTTTAGATATTGCATTAAAATAAAACAGAGGTAAGACCACCAAATATAATACGTCACAGAAAAGAAGAAAGTACCTACTGCATGTTTCTTCTCATGTCCAATTAATTTTTATTCGCTTTAATGAGCCCGACTTTATAACATTATATTAATAATATATATACTATATACTAAAATAAATACGATTGTATTAAGCAGTTTTGTATGCAGACGATTTACCTCGAGGTAACTAGTCGAAATACAAAGTGCGTTCGCTTTGGCCCATCTTACATAATTATGTCTGGTTTAGCCACCTAAATACATTTTTATATACATCATCATCATCATCACAACCCTTTCTTTGTCCCATTGTTGGGCACGGGTCTCCTCTCAGAATATATTTTTATATACAACCCGAGAATATTTGGTTTAGGCACCAAAGTACCTACATTTTACATAACTCCAAACAACATCTAATTAAGACATGCCAGTAAAAGTTACACAGTAAGGACATGCTCGTATGAGCAGTACATATTTCTTAACAAATACAAAGGCTTTTCCGAATAGGTAATGCTGTGGTTAAAGAAACATTGAATTTCCATGCGGTTCGGAACACGATCTACATGACTGGCGGACCGGCTGGATGTTGAGAATAAGCTCGCTAAACATATTGTTTCATCGCAGGCGAGGAGCGTCGGTAAGCGAGAATGTATAGGTACAAGCTGAGTCCGCAAACGTTGTTCGGACATATGAAATATCAAAGTGACGCGACCAACGGCCCAATTCACTTAGAAAATCCCCATAATTCTGCTGCCATCAAACTATTCTACAGACAGCAATGGAAATAAAAACAAATCTACTTCATTACCTAAGTGACTGCTCCACTTGAATATCGAATCCTGGAATTCCTGTCGCAGCCGCGCTTGCAACCAATAGTCTTGTTATGAAATAAAAAAATAGTTTTCCAAAATGGCAGACTATTAGGTACAGCTATGTTAAGTTGAGACTTGATAAGATAAATAAAAAAATAGTTTTCCAAAATGGTAGACTATTACAGCTATGTTAAGTTGTTCTCGGGTGGTTGCACCCTCGCCTATAGTCAAGATGTATTGCTCATGTATAACGTTTTGATTATAGACGTGTGTCGTGAATTTTCCATCTACATTTTTGTTAGCTCCGATGAATGTTGAATGACCTGTCTGACAATGAAAGGAACAGGGTTTTTCCAGTCAGTCTTTCCATGGAACAGAATTTACATTATTTAAGTATTCAAAGATACAGATTTACAGATTTTGGTGACTATAGCCAAAGAAATTTAATCCAATTTCTTTGTAGATAGTGTTAGTTAAATTACTATTCAGTACAGCCTTTGAGGAGTTTGTGACTTGTCCATTATTTCAAGATTTGAACTTGACAGTCCATTCCATCATGAAATTAGAATGCAAAGGTTTCATGGTAAAATTGTATTAAAGTCCTTTGAACTACTTTTGACTGCGAAATGTAGAATACTTTATTCAAATTGATTTGTTGCACAAGTTATGTGGAAGTGAACCAACCCCAACAAAACTATAATATACAAAATATTCATTTCCACGATGAAGGAACTAAGCTCTAACAAAATTAGGACTAAGAAATGACTAAAGTTACTATGAATTAAAGCCACAATAACAGAACTCGACGTCAGATGGCGTTGCCACGTCTTACGTTGCCACGTGACCGGAATCGAATATCGAATTTGAGGGAGTTTTTAAACCTCTACCTGGAATCGAAGGCTCTTTAGCAAATATAACTGGATTGTGACTTGAATAAGCGGCAATTGTAGTAATACTACACCTGAATAGAGAGTTTGTTAAAGCGTAGATAAGACTACCTACCTATAATATTTCCGAGAAAATTCAATATCGGATGAGACGGCTTAAATAAATTTCACGAGAGGCAGCTTAGATTAGGAATGGTTAAAACTAGAGTAAAACTAGAGTGTGAGTGAAGTAAAACATTAAAACAATATTAACATTAGTGAACCAAGGAAAATCTGTCATTTGAGGCAATTATTGTGAGGCAATTATTCGCCTCAAGACAAGCTTGCCTGTATAAGTTCATGCATGCCATATAATACATTGTCATCGGAACTGAACTTCGTAGGATAGGAAGAAGGTACAATTTCAAATTCAGCTTGCAAGCTTTGCCCATAACCTACTCACAAACAGTTAGCCGAGGAAAAGTTTAAAAATAATAATGCTGTAATACCTGACTTCAGTTATTATACCTGCTTACCCACGGAAGATTTAACGAAATATATTGGCCTGAAACAGGTATTCTAAGTTTTAACAGACATACTGATAGCAAGATGATAACAGTTTTAAAAATATGTTTACAGTAAAGTTAAAGAATGTTTTGGAGATCTTAAGTTTTAAAACAACGTTCAACTTGAACCTCAAAACGTTCATAACATCGCCACCCCATACTAACACTCAAAAATAGAAGAAGAAAAATCATAACACGCTTGAGTACGCGATACATTTCTTCATATCCTTCGTATTCGGAATGAAAAATGAGCAAAGAGTTGACTGCTCCAAACGACTCCTTCCTAACACCCCTGAGGGGGGAACTACAAATCCGCTAGAACGAGACACCGCTACACGTGGAAAAGAGACGGGCTGCTAAACCCGAAAAGATGGATGGTACACACAATGTCACTGACGCTATACTGAAATTGTATATTTTATATTCGGTATAAAAAAGGTTCCACAACACACGATATTAAAAAGCGGTCCACATGTGAAATATTTTCCGTAGTAGTTATATTGTTGAAGAATTTAATCTTACGATGACATAGGGTGAGTACTTAAGTAAAGGATTATTGGAATGTCTCGGGTTTAGGATTTTCTTGTTGACATTTTTTGCGGATAGTAATAATGCCACGCCAGACTCAATTTTGTGCTGCGTAGCGATTTGATTAAGGATTTTCTATAATCATATTATAGTTTAGCTGTCGTTTTATGTTGTGTGAGACATAAAAATTGATTTAGAATTTCTAAGCTTTTCATTAATATTACAATTCGCTGCGATCCATATACATCCCACTGCTGGACACGGGTCTCCCCCACAGACGCATCTGCGGGAGGTCTAGAGCATACTCCACCACGCTGCTCCAATGAGGATTGGTGGAGGGGTTAATGGCCAACCCAGTGACGAATGTTCTCAAGCCACCTGAAGGTCTTCGACAAGGCTTAACGACTGTTTCCACCATTGAAAACAACCGGGAACGACGGCTTAACGTGCCCTCCGAAGCACGGTAGCGTCCATGCAATTTTGCCACTAGCGGTCACCCATCTACAAACCGACCGCGCCCGTCGTTGCTTAACTCTTTCGATCACATTGAATCGACCCAAGCCATTGGTCTATGGATGCTACATACTACAATTAAGTAACTTTATTTAAAACTGGATACGCGCTACTAAAGAAGATTAAATAAATCGATTTTAGTTTCATAAAATGAATCGATTCATCATTCAAATATATTATGTTTTCTTTTTCAGGGGGAGGTAACAGGTGTCACTGCTCAACGACCGAGTTGTCACTTCACTAATTTACCTAAGTGTGAATATAAAACCTAAATTCAGAACGTTACCGAATAGCCAAGTGGTTCCATGCTCCCCTTTTCGTTAGTCTTAGTTACTTTAGTCTTATTAATTATCCAGTATACTGATGCCAACTTACCTACTGGTCTTATTTATTTAAACATTATTGTACACTTTTATCGTATAAAGACGGACTTAATACTAAAGTAAGGGTTGTGGTGGTAAAAACCTAAATTGTGTACATATATTTATTTTGTAATTCAGTTGGTAAGTCGTTCGACCCTTGTATGATAATGTACTTACACCTACGTATCGTATTTTCCATAAACACCAGTAATAGCTCGGCGATAAGCTTGGGCAGTTTCCTCCACACGTCAACCGATGATCTTCACTTAGGAAATTATGAGGTACCTACGTGTGTGTCATAATACGTACGGTACCGGAGGGGAGGGGAGGGAAATTCGAAATTCTGATCGAGCGAGCGAATATACGAGTTGTTTGTTTTTGAGAGCAAAGGGCATGTTTTCTATTGTAAACTAGTGGATGCCCGCAGCTTCGCTCGCGTGGAATTAGACTTTGTTCCGTCTAGAGGAAATAAATGAGGAGATTTTGGATTTTTTTTAGTATTTTTTAGTAATTAAAATTAAATATTAAATTAGCCGAATTGGTCCAGCCATTCTTGAGTTATGTGCTTACCAACATTCATTTTTATTTATAGGTATAGATAGGTAGGTACTGCCCTTAATTGTTATTTTGTAGATCGGTAACACGGAAAATGATTATAAATTAAGTTGTGTGCATGGGAAGGTCAATAACATAACATCATGTATTTCCCCGGAGGGGTAGGCACAGGTGGATACATCCACATTTCACCAGTTATATTTAGGTCCAATGTAATATGTCGAAGGACTGATAACCGGTGGGGAAGAAAGGAAATAAAGGTTTATGGTGGTGATTGTAACGGTTTAAATATTTTTTAATGTGAAACATCTACATACAGTCGTTAAGCCATCTCTCTCGCTACACTGAGCTCGAATACCTATAGTGTATACTCCGTAGTGTATTTTTGTTTTTTGTTTTTTTTTTTTTGTTTTTCTTTTTTTTTTTGTTTTTTTTTTATATGTGCTTGTTTTGTTTTTATATATGATGTTGCAAACGAAACTCAGGTCGAGTACCGCTGGTAAGATCATCGCTAGCGCCGCAACGCTGTCGTCAGCGGAAATAGCCCTATAAGGCTATCTGCAGTTCAGCTCAGCTCGTATCTATGATGATATATGTGTTTACTAGTCGATGCAGGCATGCTTGAGGGCCGTTGAATCCTTCAACACAACTTGTTTTCGTTAGTAAAGTAGATATTTATAGACTTCGTTAGCGACAAGTGACAATAGATATAAACACTTGAAAACAAGAAATAAAAATGTAGGTAACAAAATGGAGAGCAACGAAATAAAAGCTTTCTTTATTCTTTTTTTAAAGTAAAAGTATTGTTAAAAGTATTTTTTTCTGAAATGTTTTAACGTATAACTACTAATATTTCCTGAACACAGATTAAAGAACAAAATAAGTATTAAAAAAAATGTTGTGATTACTTAGTTTCAAATTTTTCTTTGTTAAGTTTTAGGTTATTTTTAGATTGTGTTCCATTTTTATATTTTCTAGAGCTTCATTCTTGTATGTCTATTTCCTATAGAAAGTTTTAATATTTTAATAAAATTTAAAAATGACCCATCAATTGGAAACGAATTGATGATCTTCAAATGCCTGAATGCCTGGACAGGTTTTCTGGAATTTAAGCTAAAAACACACAATAAACCTATCCATCTTTTTTCGTCGGGAGTCAACCTGTGTAAAGGATAATCTTTCCACTCCTTTTCCTCGAGAATCAATACGGTATGCCTCAAGTCTTTCGTAATCTCGCCATTATTTTACAGCTTACATATATTTACATTTACATAAATATGTACATAGTATTGGAAATGTAATTGAATGGCTATGTCGAAAACAGTGCAGAAGATATACAAATCATCGTTCACTTCATTAATTTACCATCCAACGATGTCATTGAAATCTCTGCTCAAAATGTTGCTTTTAGCACAATATTACAGTCATACTAGCTGACCCAGCAAACGTTGTTTTGCCATATAAATATTTTTTTGTGAATACTATCGTAGAGGGTTGAAAATTCAGGTTTGTATGTATTTTCTAATGCTGTATCATAAAAAAATAAAAAAATAAAAATTTATCTAAAAATTAAAAAAAAAAAAAATTTTAGGGTGGACTACCCTTAATATTTAGGGGGATGAAAAATAGACAGTAGCCTATTCGCAGACCTACCCAAATGCATACAAAATTTCATGAGAATCGGTCAAGCCGTTTCGGAGGAGTACGGTAACTAAAACTGTGACACGAGAATTTTATATAATAGATCAACGCTGGTTTCTGTCAATATTTTTAGATCGTCTGAGGTCAATATTTGGAATACATACTATAAAACCTAAGACCGTTTTCATGCCACAAATATATTTGCAGGAATGCTCTTACTATGCGGTCCACTTCGAAGCTTAATCCTTTTCCAAACCGTGTGAGTACGCTTACATAGTTCATGTCGTCCTGTACCCTTTACAAAGGTATTTGAATATTAAAACCGTCATTGTTAGTCAAATTAGACAGCAGATGCAGCTTGCGGCACGTATCTAATTGGGTCGCATTTGCATCATAATGCACGGGATGCTGGGCGTTGGGACGCATTTTTACCTTTGATTTTGGGCCAAAAATGGATGATATTATGTGTTCACGCAAGCATTCACGCGTAATCTACGGTACAACAGTTATAAAGAATCATTTAAACTCCTACTAGGTTAATATTTATTAATTCCATGATAAGAAAAGGTCTTCAGAAGATTCGAGAAAAATATTTAGGAAGCACAATTTGGTCAATAGTAAAAGTAGATTTAAATTGATAGTTAATTATAGGACTAAGAATAAGATACTAAATGTTTATAATTATAATTTCTCACGTAAGTGAATGTGTAATAATTCTTAGTGAGAATAAAGTTTCTTTAACCATAATTACCCTTAACCCGTAAAGGGTTAATAATTACCCTTAACCCGTAAAGGGTTAAGGGTAATCAACACACACAGGGTAAGGTAACACACGATTAAAATAAGTTTGCCGTACATGCATCGAGCAAAACATGTGACGTTTACCAACCTAAGTCCACGCACCAAGTGCGGATTGATATACTTCACATGCCTTTGAGATCGTTATGGAGAACTCTCAGGCATGTAGGTTTCCTCACGATATTTCCTTCACCGTCGCAACGTTACACCCACATTGAATATCTTCAATCCCACGTAACTCAGAAAAGTAACTAACCCCTCCACCAATCCGCATTGGAGCTTGGTGGAGTAGGTAGACCTTTCTCAACTGTATCTGTGGCAGACTCGTGCCCAACAGTGAGCCTATGGGGCATCTACATCTATACACGTGTCTTCTGTTTGTATACTCGTTTAACACTAAAATGCTTATTCTCCGCCAGTGTCCCGTTTCCCGCATTAATAAATCCTTCTGCACGCTGTCAGCCGCACGCTTAGGGTTATATTTTTCACATCCAGAATGAAAGTATTATAAATATTGTAAATTTATTGCGAATGGACTAAAACGTTTCTATTTTATACATTTTAGATCTTCATATTGGGGTTTTCTTACTAAAAATTCTCAGTAGTAGAGTAGAGTCTGTATTTGCGCGCGGTGTATGGCAATAGGCTGACCACGTAACTCGGGACCTAAACATACACATACCTCTGCCTATGTCCTACGTCTGTAGCGTCCATAGCCCAATGGCTCGAATGGCGTCGAATCAATGTGATCAAAAGAAGCAACGACGGGCGCGGTCGGTTTGGACACAGAACAGATAAAAGAGGTTTGGATTTGGTCGCGGTGGATGGGTGACCGCTAGTGGCAAAATGTGCTTCGGAAGCCACGTTAAGCCGTCGGTACCGGTTATTTTGAATGGTAGAAACAGTCGTTAAGCCTTGTCGAAGACCTTCGGGTGGCTTGAGAACATTCGACACTGGGTTGGCCACTAACCCCTCCACCAATCCGCATTGGAGCAGCGTGGTGGAGTATGCTCTAGACCTCCCGCAGCAGTGTCTGTGGGGGAGACCCGTGCCCAGCAGTGGGACGTCTATGGGTCGCAGCAAACCCCTTCGGGGAAATAAAGGCGTGTTGTTATGGTAAATCTTCATGACAATGTAGGATATAAATGTAGTTTATAGGATATAGCCCAACTGTTATTAGTCTTGTGATAGGGCTGTCACAGCTTTCATCATGTTGTCATGGCAGTTCATTAAAATTTGCTATTTTATATTATCAATATAAAAAAATTTACTGATCACTTATTTATAAAGGAACACTCGCAGCAAAGTTTAGGAAAGGTCAAAGGCCTTGAACAGCCTCAGGTTTATAATAAGACAAACACGTGTGCGTGCCAAAAACTAAGTCATACAAGTGATATTGGAAACGACTACCATTTAGGCTCCCCACCGCCTTATTGCAGTCTGTGTCTATAAACCTTTTCAAGATTAACTATAATGTTCCTTCCGAGTCCCGCCATCATTATCACTTCTACATTCTGTATTCAAATAAAAACGGAAACGCCACATTTTCTACACCGCATCGCGGGAAATATATTCGTTGGCAGAGCTCCATATAAAGCGCGTGCGAGCGAGTAGGCACGATAGTTTGGCGCATAAAATAAAGATCAATCAGAGAGAGATGACAACGCGTTTATAGGTTCCACCGCGTGGTTTGTGGCTATCGCCCGGGCCAACTTTGATGTAATTTTCTTGGCGCGAACGAAGTGTAACGGCGCTCTTCGGAAAATATTATATATTTTTATCGTCGATGTTGGTACACTTGCGTTCATCGATATTTTTAATAATGTTGTTCTCTGCGGGACTAGCGGTATATCGTTACGACGGGTTTATTGGATACGCTTGTATTTTCTTAGTTTTGAAATTCTTTTTTTGAATTTTAAATTCCCTGAACGATAAAGATAAGAGTTCAAGCAATGAGTCTTGTCTTTGTTTTTTAATTGCGTTAGTGTTTTTTGAAATACCTCTATAAGTATGTAATTATAGATCAGGATTTTAGTAAATAATTATTGTACACTATCTATAAGGTAGTGTATTTAAAATATACCTTACATTCCCACAGAATGAGTTACCGTAAAAGTAATTTTATCGTAACTTTAGCTTACAGTTACCTGGATAATAAATATACATAGACATGATAATATAACATAATCGGTATTAAACGTATTATCATAAAATAATATTCCATTACTAAAGAAAGATGAATGAAAATTTCGGACCCATAACAAAAGAAAAGCTGTCATCAAAATCATAGAAACGCAGAACTCTTCGCCTGTCTGGCGTTAATTCCACAAGTAGGACATAAGCAGTAACCGGCTGGTAATCGAGAATCTCTAAACAGATAAGGAATATAATATTTTAGCATCAGCTGACTCCGATGAGGCAGATACCGGTCCGAAACGGGAATCGTTAGCCACAGATAGGCGATAGCATATCTACGGATTTATCGCATTGTTTACTAGTATTCTGCCTGGCCACGCGACTTTATATTTAGTCATAGATTATTACTGAACATAGACTATACAATCGTAGACCTTCCATTCTGTTACCGAACAAAATATCACTGACTCAAATAATTCTACTCGTTCAGGAAGCATGACCGTGATTACTGAAAATATCAATCAAATCACCCCATTTCAAATTCAGTTACATTCTTTTTGAGGCATGTCAAATCTCAATCAATCGAATTTCAAAATTAGAATAAGTATTTTTCACGTTATCTAATTTTGAAAAGAGATTATCACTATTGAGATATTGACACTATAGCTTTAAAATTACACTATTTAATAATAATCGTGATCTTAGTAATCGATTTCTATCAATCGATTCTTGATTGCCTCTATCCTCTGACAGTTTGTCCTTCCTTTTTATTTTATCAGTTTCATAAAATCGTCAGCTCGATGTACCTACTAACCATTGCAAATCGAATGAGATAGTTTCCCTACCGCACCTTACAGCAACATAAATATTTCAACTTTTTTACAGGTATCATAGTCATTAGTCTGCTGGCACCACCTATCAACTGCTGCCCCATAACCTTGAACAATACTCATGTTGTGAGTCTTGTTCAAAGTCGGTAACAATAAATTACTACCCTTGATGTACTCGTAGATCTCTAGACCAATTGTCACATCTAGAAAAAAATATTTATCCGGGAAACTATAAGTTTTCGCGAGCCCAATCATTATTGCGAGCCGAATATGGAATCAGCTAAGCCTACAAAGAAATAATATATTTCTTCCATCGCTGAGCTGAACACATAGAGAGATAAATGACACATGTCTCGTACACTATCTCACAAAGGAAATAAGGAGCTCCAGATCAATACTCAGCCGTTTTATAGCACATGTGTCATACGGCGACATTGGCACACGGAAACTGTAGAGAGGTATTCAGACTGTACAAAGAAATTGGAGTAGTAAACGTTGTCGTTTCTGTAATGAAAGGTTGCAATTACCAAATTCAGTACCAATTTACCTTAAAAGCCTTAAATTAATACCAAATTTAAAAGTAGTTAATACATTTTACCTACTACAAATGTGACACTCATCATATGACATAGCAAAAAAAAATTTTATGTGATTATTTTTTCCCTTCCACGGTATTATTTTACCATAGAAGAGAGCAGGATTAGGGTTATATTTACCTGCACACAATTCCCCAAGATTTCCAAGTGAATGAGTCAAAGATTTCCAAGTGAAAGAGTCCATCTAAGAGTGAAACTAGTGTTTTAATCTGCTTACTTATTGCTGTCTACGTGCTGGAGATCATTTTAAGTATATATTGCAAAATACTTCTTTGTTGCAGTGTTTTAAGTATTAGATTATACAAAATGTAAAAGACTTTTGTATAATCCACATTCATAAAAATATATTTTGTAGCAACCGACTCCATTCCTTTTAGGCTGTTGGTGATAGATAATGTGTTACTCGCATACAGTGGAGGGTATTCAAATGCTGCGCGGAGGAGTGGAGTCTTTGAGATACATTTCTAACGTTCCGAATATGCCATAATCAAGAATCATTATTTTTTAGAGATTAACTCAGGTTACCAATGTAGCTAACGTAATATTTATTGACGTTAATCATGATTTTATAAAACCGCTTCCCTGCAAGCGATAATGAAGGATTTAATAAAATAAAACCCGTTTAAAAATGGCTACTGTCGAGATTAACTTAGGTACCAATGTAGATAATAGGCACATTTTTAATCTCCAAGATACAGGGAGAGACAATTATTCCAAAAGTTCTCGTAGACTGAAAGTTCAGATAGCGATTTATGTACAGAAAAATTAATGCTTTAAACTATTCATAATAATATATCAATTCAAACAGATGTAGACGTAGATGTTACACGTTACCAATAATATTCAGTGTACGAAATGACAAATACAATATTTAAGAAATAACTCACACTGTATGTGTTGGAAACATAAAAATATCTCTAAGCCTGTAGCTAGTAAGTCTGTGGCCTGTGGGTTGTCCACTCTATTTTTTCCCTGTGAAAAATGTTAATTTTTACTCTGTGCTACCGATGTAAGCTAAGCATATTATATCTGTTCTATCTCTATCGCTATTGTCATGCTATGGTGTACAATTTCAATTTAACCTTATCAAAAATAAATTACTATCCAAGAAAATCAAGACTTTTAAATGTACGTCCCTATTCGTACATAAGTGGTCCTTCGATCCGTGAAAAGTGTAAGAAGATTGCTGCAATATTTTAGTAATATTTTTGCTGGTGCAACAATTGCCGGCCGGCGTAAGCGAGGTGACGCAATATCGACACCTCAAACCTCACTCAATACAATAAATAAAGATGTCTGAAGATGATAAGAAGGTACGCTTAGTGCGAAAGCGCACCTACTTGAAGGGGATTTTAAGTCGGCTGCAGAATGCCGCTTTCGACACTGACCAGCAGGCGTCCGCTACACTCGAGGTCCTGGAAGCCAAGAAGGAGAGGCTGCAGGCAACGTTCGCCGATTATGAGGCTATACAATGCAAAATTTTATGCTTAGACGAAGAAGATTCGGAGGTGGTAGCCGATATGGAGGAGAAATATTACACCACAGTGGCCTGCATAAACAAATGCATAAAAAAACTGACGGAAACCACCTTGCCTCAACCTATTCAGGACTTGCACGATATCCATAGCAGTAGTTCGAATACCAAGCTGCCAAACATAGAAATGGAAATCTTCTCGGGTAAGGACATCACGAAATACAAGCCATTTGTAGACATGTTTACGTCAATAATAGACGGGAACCATGCAATAAACAAGGTACAGAAACTTTACTATTTACGGAAATATTTATCAGATGAAGCACTTTCTTTAATAATTAACTTGCCTTTAACTAATGACTCATATGATCAGGCTTTATCTCTCTTAAAGAAGAGATATGAAAATAAAGCTAGGTTAGTGTCAAATCACATTAATATCATCCTTGATTTGCCGGTAATGCAAAAAGGAACTGCTTCTTCTATAAGATCCTTTGTTTCTCGTGTTCAACAGCAAATACAGGCTCTTAAAAACTTAGAACAACCTACTGATAGCTGGGATATGCTAATGATTTCAATATTGTCAAGAAAACTTGATTCATATACTAACCGTGCATACCATCTGGAAAGAAATCCAGATTGCATGCCAACTTTAACAGATTTCTTTCAATTTTTACAAAAGCGTGCATCTGCATTTGAGGATAGCTTAGTACAAAAAGATTCCTTTTCAGAAAAGGTTCAAAAATCTGTTTCATCAAAAGTAAGTAATTTTGTATCACAGAGTAATAAGCAATTATGTGGATTTTGTGACAGAACTGACCACAAATTGTACATGTGTCCAAAGTTTAAGACAGTACCTGTTGCTGATCGTTATGAATTTGTAAAATGTAACAATCTTTGCCTTTTATGTTTAAAGTCCCATAAGGATTCATGCAAAGTCAATTTTAAATGCAAGGTTTGTACCCAAAAGCATAACTCCTTGTTACATGGTTTCGATGACACAAAGGATGCAGTTGCTTTGCATTCTAACTTGTCAAATATGAATGTCTTATTACCTACAGTGAAAGTAAAGATTACAAACCATGCAGGTGAAGATTTTTATGCTAAAGGTTTATTTGATTCAGGAAGTCAGGTGTCATTTATCACATCAAACTTATCAGAAAAATTAAAGTTATCTAGTTCATTTGAAAATACAAATATAATTGCTGTTGGTAATAGGTCATGCAAAGTGGATAAATATGTTAAATTATCTATATCTTCACTTCACAATGAAGCTAAATTAAAGGTTAAGTGTTACATAGTAGATGCTATAACATCAAAACTACCACAGAGCTGGTTTGATTTGTCACTTATTTCTTTGCCAGAACATATTAAGTTAGCTGATGACAATTTCAATGTACCCACAGAAATTTCTTTATTGTTAGGTGCAGACTGCTATTTCAATGCTATGATTGATGGGCAAATAAGATTATCAGAAGGCCCAGTGTTACAGAATACATTGTTTGGATACATTGTTGGGGGTCCAACTGACTTTAAATTTAACTCTAAAAATCTTGTTTCAAACCTTGCTGTGCATAACAATTGTGATGATTTATCTGAAATAATGAGTAAATTTTGGCTGTCAGAAAAAATTCCAGAGGAAGCAAGCAAGGTTCCCCAGGAATTTGAACTAGCGGAGAAGTGCTTCAATGACACTTGCATATTAGAAAACAATAGATTTACAGTGGATATGCCATTGAGTTCTCCACTGGCTCAAGTAAAAATAGGGGATTCCTTCTCTGTTGCCTTGCAAAGATTCTATTGGTTAGAAAAAAAGTTTAAACAAGATTCAGAATATTTTAGACAATATAAAAACTTTATTGAAGAATATGTATCACTGGGACATGCCAAATTTATTGACATTTCTAACTATGATGTTTACAACAGCCCTGTTTATTTCCTATCACATCATGGTGTTATTAATGAGCAAAGTATAAGTACCAAACTACGCGTTGTGTTTGATGGTAGTATGAAGAGCAAACAAAAAGTATCATTGAATGATCTCATGTTAAATGGACCTGTAGTGCAAAAGGAGCTTTTTGATATTCTCATTATATTTAGAACATATTGTCACACACTCATATGTGACATTGAGAAAATGTTTAGGCAGATATATGTTAAACCTAATCAGACAACTTTGCAAAACATTTTGTGGAGAGACAGTACAACAAAGCCTATTAATTGTTTGCAACTGCAAACAGTTACCTATGGTCTCAAATCCTCCACATACTTAGCAACTAGATGTCTCTTAGAATTAGCAGTTAAAAATAAAGATAAATATCCTTTGGCTGCAGATGCTATAATAAATAACACCTATGTTGATGACATAATTACTGGTGCTGATACTGAGGACCAGATCTGTATCCTGAAAAAAGAACTAATAGAGTTATTAAAATTAGGCAGTTTTACATTACATAAATGGTGTTCTAGTTCTTATGAGTCGCTTGTAGATATACCTGAAAATCAAAAATATTTTAAAGAAATTAGTATGCATAAGGATAATATTATAAAAACACTAGGATTAAAATATGACTTACTTACCGATAGCTTCACTTTTTCTTCTCCATCAGCCAATATTAAAGAACTCAATACTAAACGAAAAATATTAAGTTTTATAGGAAAAATGTTCGATCCCCTTGGATTAATTGGTCCTATACTAGTTACTGCAAAACTTTTTATGCAAAACCTTTGGCGTTCCAAACTGAGCTGGGACACTCAGTTGCCTCAACCTATGTTAGATGATTGGAATAAGTTTTTAAATAATTTAAATGAAATGGGTACAGTTAGGATTAGGAGAAGGATGAAAGGAGTAGCTATTAGTTCCATACAGCTAATAGGATACTGTGATGCATCATTAAAAGCCATAGGTGCTTGCTTATATATGAGAATTCTATATAAAAATGGTTCGGTTGAGGTCAATCTATTGTGTTCTAAATCAAAAGTAGCACCAATTAGCAAGCCAATTACCATTCCGAACTTAGAATTAAATAGTTCACTATTATTATCTCAGCTTGCAGATAGGGTCTATAATACTTTAAAAGGTTGCTTTCCTATGAAGGTAATTTTGCATTCAGATTCTCAGATTGTGTTGGCATGGTTAAGCTCTGATAAATTAAAAGGAACCTATGTTTCAAACAGAATTAGAGACATTAAAAAATTAACTAGTGACTTTCAATGGTGCTATGTTAAAAGTCTGGATAATCCTGCTGATATTTTATCAAGAGGTATAGTGCCACAAAAACTTAAAAATAATAAGTTATGGTTCTATGGGCCTCAGTACTTACTGGATTACAACTATGAATTTCCTGTTAATGAGAATAAATTCACAACTCCTCACAATAGTTTGTTTGAGTATGCTACCAATGTTTGTACTACAAGTGAACCACAGATAGTTCATAACATTTTTGAGAGTTATTCCAGCTTAAACAAGCTGCAAACAATTATTAGTTTAATTTTAAGGTTTAAAAATAACTGCTTAAACCCTAAAAATAAATTAGTTGGAGCAATTTCTCCAGATGAATTAAGCAATTCCCTAAAACTAATAATAAAGTATAACCAAGGCATCTTCTTTCACAATGAAATAGAGTTATTAAAAAACAATAAATTTATTAAGTCAAGTTTATCCAACTTACATCCATTTATTGATGGACTTGGAATATTAAGAGTTGGTGGTAGGTTGGATAATGCTGTTAATATTAGCTATGATAGAAAACATCCCATCATTTTGCCAAAATCAAGCCTCATAACTAGGTTGATAATTGAAAAGGAACATCTAAGACTTTTACATGCCGGGCCAAAACAGATCTTGAGCTCACTATCACAGCAGTTTTGGTTGGTTAATGGAATTAGGGAAGTAAAGAAGGTACTTCATAAGTGCATCATTTGTTTCCGTAACAAGGCTGATGCAGCTAAGCAGTTGATGGGTTCCTTGCCTATTGAAAGAATTTCAATTTCAAGACCTTTTCAGGTCACAGGTATTGATTTTTGTGGTCCATTTAACATGAAGGTAGCACGAATTAGGAAGCCAGTCATTACTAAAGCCTATATTGCAGCGTTTGTCTGTTTTAGTAGCAAGGCAATTCATATAGAATTAGTAAGTAATCTTACTACGGAAACATTTTTGGCATGTTTACAGAGATTCATAGCTAGAAGGGGCATGCCTACAAAGATTTTTAGTGATAATGCCAAGACTTTTAAGGGTAGTGAAAATTGTTTAAACGATTTGTACAAGTTGCACTCAAGTAAAAAGCATAAAGAGTCTGTGGAGTGCTTCTGTTCTCAAAGAATGATTTCTTTTAAGTATATACCCAGTTATTCTCCGGAGTTTGGGGGCCTCTGGGAGGCCGGGGTCAAAAGTGTAAAGTATCACTTTAAGCGAGTAGTATCTAATTTGTGTTTAACCTTTGAGGAGCTATATACAGTTGTTACCCAAATAGAAGCAATCTTGAATTCTCGTCCGTTACTCCCTCTGAGTTCAGATGTAAATAATTTTGAATATCTTACCCCTGGCCATCTACTCATAGGTGCCAGTTTGACAAGTTATCCCGAGATTGACCTCTCTGATAAAAATATAAACACCCTACGCCTTTGGAATATAGTCTCTAAATTAAAGCAAGATTTTTGGAGAGTTTGGTCTAGGGATTACTTGACACAATTACAAAGTAGACCTAAATGGAAAATTCCATATAAAAACATGTCTGAGGGAGATTTAGTTATTGTAAGAACTGATAATACTGTACCTTTTGAATGGCCTATGGGCCGCATTGTAAAAGTTTATCCTGGTAGAGATGGGAAGGTGAGAGTTGCAGATGTAAAGATGGGTAAAAAGATTTATAAAAGATCTTATTCAAAATTATGTCCACTACCATTAAACGAAAAAGATTAGTATTAAAAAATAAAAAATAAATTTAACTATATCATTAAGCATTAACTATATCATTAAGCATTAACTATATCATTAAGCATTAACTTTAAAAATTTAATCTCATATGTGCTGCCCCAACTTATGTTGGAAACATAAAAATATCTCTAAGCCTGTAGCTAGTAAGTCTGTGGCCTGTGGGTTGTCCACTCTATTTTTTCCCTGTGAAAAATGTTAATTTTTACTCTGTGCTACCGATGTAAGCTAAGCATATTATATCTGTTCTATCTCTATCGCTATTGTCATGCTATGGTGTACAATTTCAATTTAACCTTATCAAAAATAAATTACTATCCAAGAAAATCAAGACTTTTAAATGTACGTCCCTATTCGTACAGTATGTATGTCTGTTTGTCCGTCTATACTATAAAAAAAAAAAAACTGATCAGATTTTTTTCTCCACTTTTTTACATTTAATAATTTTATATCGGTGGTAAAACAAAGCGTTTAATTATGAAACAGGGATAAATAAAATTTAATAAAGTACCCCCATAACAATAACGAGATCGCCATATTTCGGCATGTCTTTTGGTACTCAACTTGAATTCACGATGTTGTCGCATATATGCTGTAGGTAAATGATGAGCTCAAAATGTTAAGCCATTTTAATTGTCTCATGTGTATTTTTCTTGCACAGAAAACTGGTAGGTATATCACAAATACATTTGCTTACAAATAATCCTTTTACAAAGAATACAACACATGTCACCATATTGTTGTATTTTTATGATCAGTTGAAGTGAGAATTACCCTAGTGATCCTAGTCGTTTTGTTACGGTTTATTATAGCCACGCACATTGAAAGGCGGAGCGACAAGCGGGAGCAGCTTTCCCAGCATTGTATTGCCAAGTAACTTTGTTGATTTGTGCACTATATTGTAAGCTGTTTTAAATGTTTTATAATAATAGTATGTTTCCCAAAAATTAATAAATAAATAAATAAAATAAATAAATAAATAACCAGCTGTTAGACGGAAATTGTTGTACCAATGGACATCACTATCAACGGCGAAAGATGACGAACATTCCTAGCAGGGACTTACTTTTGAACCGATCGCGTGACTTAATCGCTCGACTGCGACTCGTATTCGTTATATAGAAACAATACCATACTACTTATAGTCTATCTCTTTGCCCGCCAGTTGAGTGTTGAATACTGTTGTTACGTTGTAGTGATTTAAAAAATATTAAGTTAAGCAATAACTTGTTGCAGAACTGTTTCTATGGTCACTTTTCACTTCACTGTGAAAAAATAATTCTGTTAGTCCAAAACATGTGTGACTCTGATGATTGTGGTCAGAATAAAATCCTAGTAGGCTTTTTATTTAATAAATCCAAAGATTTTAAAGTTGCTCTGAATGTTGTCTTTTAGCTGATCAAAATTATCTAAAAAGCTAAAAATTAATTACATATATGAATTGATACCTGATATATTATATATTACCTACTGTATAGTTTCTGATTTATAGTTCAAAGTTCAAGTATTAAAAAAAAAGAAGGTATGTCAAACCATACAAACTGGACAAACTGAACGAAGAATCCTCTCTTTTAAATTTATAAATTATTTAAAAGATATTTTTTTATTCCATACCACACTCAAAATCGCTTCGCTTGTCACAAAGCAACGAAATACCATTCGACATACGGACGGTTCTCAGACAAATATATTGTTGACAAAAGTTCTCCCCGACTTCTGGAGTGGTTTCTGAACTTACACAGTCATAAGTTGCGCATCCAACGGCTGTGAATATCTTATTTTATTTATAACCTCTTTAAGCGAAACTTGGTCTGCGAAAGCTTTGCTGTGGACTTATTTTGTGAGAAACTTTTCACCTCATATCCGAGCCTTGAGTTAGTTTTTATCTGGAGTTATCTGTTTATTGGGTGTCAACGCAGTTTTAATTGCAACCAAGTTTCTTTAATATAATTATGTTTTAGTCTATCCATCCATCCATCAGCCTTTCAGGGTACACTTTTGGATAGAGGTCATCTTAAACGACTACACTTTTTTTATAGTATAGACGGACAAACATACATACCACTCATCCCAACCCTGCACCCTCTGGCTAGCGGTTGCAGGGTTCCCGCTGTCTTGTTCATTAGTTCTGACTAATTTTAAATTACCAACGTGTAGCACCAGTACCTATATTGTATTATGATTGACATAATTAGCCTTTAATAATTATAATAGCCTTTAACAGCTGAGAATAATTTAAGTACGTATATTGTGTGATTGTAGCGTCCATAGCCCAGTGGCTCGCTTCGATTCAATGTGATCGAAAGTGTTAAGCAACGACGGGCGCGGTCTGTTTGTGGATGGGTGACCGCTAGAGGCAAAAATTTCATGGACGCTACCGTGCTTCGGAGGGCACGTAAAGCCGTCGGTCCCGGTTGTTTTCAATGCTGGAAACAGTCGTTAAGCCTTGTCGAAGACCTTCGGGTGGCTTGAGAACATTCGACACTGGGTTGGCCACTAACCCCTCCACCAATCCGCATTGGAGCAGCGTGGTGGAGTATGCTCTAGACCTCCCGCAGTAGTGTCTGTGGGAGAGACCCGTGCCCAGCAGTGGGACGTCTATGGGTCGCAGCGAGCGATATTGTGTGATTGAACAAATTTGACATTTACTTTGACACTGGTGTTGGACAAATGTATCAAACAAAGAAATTGGAATTTTTCGTCGAAATTCCAATTTCTTTGGTATCAAGTGATCTAGGTTAGTGTGTATCTAAAATTATTATATCTCGATAAGAAACTAAGTACAAAAAAAAATTTGCTCAACTTAACCGATCTATTCATAATCCTGATTAATGCTGGATTTCAATAACCTATCTACAGATAGATTTGGCTATCGGAGATAGAAATTTGACACATTTTATATGGAACTTATGTCAAATATCTATCTCGGATAGCCAAATATATCCGTAGATAGGTTATTGAAATCCAGCGTAAGTCGTTTATCATTAACCTAGATTTAAAATCAACTGTTCGATGACAAACCAATATTTTACGTTGGCTGCCGGTACAAAAGATCCTCTCATCTATTCAATACAAGTCAAAGAGCGTTCCAAAACATCGAAGCCCCAAGAACGTAAAAAAAAATATGTAGAACATTCACCGGCGCGGCAGTGACAATAAATTATACTGGCACAATAGGATGTTCCCTTTGCCTCTAGAGCCACTCAAAGGATTAGTTCGATCCGCGATCCAAATTCAAAAATTGTTACAACTGATTGGTTTATTTAAATAGGAGTTTATTGGCTGTGCGTGATTTCGCTAATGTGCTGTGAGTTTGCAATTTGAACACATTTTTTAACGGTTTTCTAAATTTAAATATAGGTGTTTTACAAGATAGGTACTTATGTTTTCATAAAGACAATTTCAAACCACATGTTTAAATTTAAAAATATTTCAAAGGATTCTGATTTCTGAGAACCTTCGATGTTACAGAGACTGGTTCTAGAATCCTCAATTGAGCAGCGTGATTATGTTTATACAAGACTTAAGACTTCAAAAAGTTCTCAGTTCTGGGTTCTCAGTTGTGAAGTAATGCTCACACAGGATACTACTACTATATAAGGCAGCCTTAAAAAGATGTCCCAAAGATTTCCTGCAGCATTCTCGTCATAGATTGCATAACACCAACCCACGACCGATTTGCCTGTATAAAAGTGAAAATTTGCAAACGTTTCAAAAGAAACAACTGAAAAACATACTTCCTGCAAGTCTTAAAAGAGATATAAAAGAACACTTGAGCGAAAGTGCATTAAAAATGAGTAGAGATGAGCGAGGCAGCGCTATGCTGAAGGGTCTTCTGTCCCCCTCACATGCTTCTAAGAAAATGGTTTTATGAATGAAATTACTTTTTTCTCACGCCATTTACTCAGTCAGGGACGTTAGTTCTCCTTTTTCTTGGGAGGATAGGCGAAAGTTGTTTGCCTGAAATCGGAAGTAAGGCACCCCAGTCACCTTATTTTTAAGAGTTTGTGCATTGTACGTACTCGAGTAAGTACCTTATTTATTTTAAGCAAAAGAAATAAACTTATATCAAACCGCACATACGAGTACCTATCTAAGGGAAACTTAATCGGAATTAAAATTAATTCAAAATAATTCTGAAAATTGGGCCACCGTGGTGTAGTGCCCAAGATGCTAGGATTTATCTGTTGTATAGGCTTAGGTCTTGTGTGCTTCATAGCATTAGTACCTACTTTATACTATATAGGTACCATAGGTACTTCACTGAGCGAATAAACTGTCTGATTGTGGGTCACCAGTTATTTAATTTAATTCGTTGTTTTGGTCCGCTCTAATTTTGTATACAGTTATAAACTGGTATATATTTTCGTGTTTTTTTACTTCCAAATATTCCAAACAACGAAAACACAAAGGTATACTTACAACACATTCAAAGCATACCTATTGATGACCTAAACTCACTTTGTAAATGTACCTGATGCTCGACTTGTTAATTTTGTTTTTGCTGCAGCTACCTACCACTAACCTACGTTTAATAGTAGATAAAATATTCTTTGTAGATAATAATTACAAAACACCGGTTGGAAAAAGAAGCGATGACAAAAACAATTTAATGGCACTTATATTTCAAAATGGCGGGTAAAGAATGAAGGCGCTTCCGTACTAAGTCAGATATTGTCAACCTTTCTAACGTAGGCAGGCACAGCATAAATCACTAAAAAAATGTTATACGTTTCAAATAAACAAAATATATATGCTTGTTTTGTTTAAATTTATACCTAGTTTCAAATTAAAAATGATAATTCTCAAAATATTAGTTAATCAATAATTAAGTAACTGAAAGTTACTTCATGTTTCAAATAAAAGAACAATACTAGAACCCTACCGCTTAGATGTAGGTAGCTTAAGAATGATTGTATTATTAAATTTCATGACACGGCAATATGAAAAACATTGTCTAGCAATTAACAATGACAGCGCATACTTGTAAATGTATTTATTTTAAAGTTATCTTTTTTATGGTAATGCCTTAATTGAAGGCTCGTGGCAGTTACCGGGAAATATGAAAATACAATTTTGGTAAAGTTTTAGGTTGCTCAAACATCTTAATATACGTCAATGCGTATATTCTACTGATAATAGCAAATTTAAAAAATATAATTTTTCATTCGAGAACAAAATGAATATTTTTATGAATAAAAAATGATGAACTTTTAGAACTAAACTGAATTAATGAACTATTTCCAAAGTGCCACCGTTTGTTCACCTCTGCTCCCCTGGCTCACCAACACATTACACGCCATGGATAAAATATTACCAACATTTTTATAGCGAATAATACGCATAAATTTATCTATCCATACATTAGTAGAAAGGGTTTAATAGCCTATAAATCAGCATTGTAAACAAAAGCTAGTCAAATTCACTACAATAGGACAGCCCTCATTGTGCATAGAGCATCTTTTTTTTTTCTTTCTGTAGCGTGAAATGTTTGTTTTGTTAGCGGCGCGGTGCGTAGTGTAGTGGTTTTTGCTAGATTTTTTAACAGCCAATATTTGATCGATACACCGATGATTGTTAACACGTGCTATTGTTTGTGAAGTGTGTATTGGTTGCAAATGTTTGCGTAAACTTGTTCGTTATGTTGAATTTATAGATTTTTTCGAGTATTATTTAGGTTTACAATAGGCAGAATATAAAAGTGTCCGGGCCATTTTACCTGTGCCTAAGCTTATCAAAAGTGCAATTCAGTCCTGAAACAATTCTGAAAGAAAGTCCCGTGATAAAATAAAATCGATAATACGACTACTACCTCCTACTATCATCCCTACTATCAGGGTTCTATACCCTGATAGACCACACGATAGATTATACATTCTACACAACCTATAAATACATTATCATTTTTCTATTTTCATTAAAGTGTTGATGGTATCATCCGAAACTCATAATTAAATTATACACAGGTATTCATTATAGTCTAGTCGTAATTAATGACTGACCCACAACTTTTCAATTTAATCGATTATGGTGGGACGATTTATCGCAGGGTCTTATTCGTAACTTGCGATAAGCGAGTTTCACCATCTACGAGTAAAGAGTAAGCTAGTGTCTTATTTAGTTAATAGTAAGAAATTAGAAATATACTAACTATTTATTTATTATAGAATAAAATAGATTAAAGCTTTATTTATCGTAAACTACATATTTACATAGTTAATAATTATTTTAAATTTTAATTTAACATTAAAACAATGCATATCTCATAACAAAAAGATCATTATACACTGCAACGTTTACTAACTCCAAGTGGATTGTATTCGGGAAGGCAAAAATAATTAAAACTTTTTGTATAGTAAATACAAAAAGTTTTACACCTCTGAAAGCCTGAATAATAAAGAAAAGAAGAAAAGAAAGCGTACTATACCAAAGCGTGCTATACCACGCTGCTCTAGTGCAGATTGGCGGAGGGGCTAGTGATGTACCCGATTGTAAGTTTTCCGGTATTTTACATGGCTTTGTGATTGTTACTTTACAATAACCGACGACCAAACGTGACTTTCGAAGAAGTATGACACTATCGATCGCTTCTGATACAGCATAATATTTACTCGTGCCCAGTAAGACACATCGGCAAGATTCCCCATGAGATAAAGGGGTCAGAATGAATAGCATCAAACGGCTTCCCATGCAAGAACGACCGGAAGGGTTTGAGCGTCTATTACAAAAGATAGAACTTCCGGTTGATCGGACCCATTGTGGTTACGAATATTAATAATCATAGATAATAAGAAATGTGATCATATCGGTTTTATTATTAATATTTGTTGCAGGGTTACCGGTTTTGTACGCGAGTTTATAAAACAGACGCAATATTTACTTCGTTCATTTATTTTTCATCATTAATATTTTATTATTGACTATTGACTATTTATTGACGAATTACTGAATGTTTATGAATATTATTATAGTTTGTTAATTGAATTATTATTATTTCTGGTTTGACTTTGGATTATATAATTATTTACTTATCTAACGAATTGGGTAAGGCTGTAATGTTAGATAAAGTTTGTGTGTATTAAATTAAATAAATATTTTTTTATAACTGTTGGTCTTGTGATGTGTGGTTATAAGTTAGAGGTCCTGGGCACTCCTGGGCTTGATACCCGGGTTGAGCAACAACTATGGAGATTTTCTAACTTGAAATGAACACTTGTATTTGTTCTGCGCCTGGATGTTAATATTATCTATTTAAGTATGTATATAAAATACCTATGTATGTATATGCAAACAGTCGTTAAGCCTTGTCGAAGACCTTCGGGTGGCTTGAGAACATTCGACACTGGGTTGGCCACTAACCCCTAAATGCCCTTAACCAATTCGCATTGGAGCAGCGTGGTGGAGCATGCTCTAGACCTTCCGCAGCTGATGGGGAGACCCATGCCCAGCAATGGGACGTCTATGGGTCGCAGCGAAACTCAGAGGTAGGCACATATACTGTGGTTACATAAAAATATTCAGCTGCAAATGTGTTAATGAATTTTGATTGCGCAATTTGCTGGTGGTATAATAGGAGCTTTTCCATGACTACTTTACAAAGTTATTCCAACATGTTAGATTCTAGACAGAGCCCTTTTTTTTTGTTTAACGAGTGGGAAACCTTGAAAAGGACGTCGTGGGAGCGATGCCGGGTTATGTGGGACTTTCACCCACTAAAACCCGCTCGGTGGCCTACTCCGGCGCTACAGGAGGGCTCCGGGATCTCTTGTAGAACGCGCCGGTACCCTCCGGCGCCGCGCCCAAGACGGGCTCTTCCCGGTTTACACAACGCTGTGCAGCCACAAACAGCGTCGTCTTTCCCGGGGTCACAAGATGGACGATTCGAGCTCCCCCTCTCACCGCCCGCGACCCCAGAAGCCCCCTTTTAGTCGCCTTTTACGACAGGCCGGGGCTACCGTAGCACTATTCTGGTCCCGAGCTACAGGGACAGCGCACCGGTTCATTATATTACCATTCGAATGCAATTAAAAACTTGTTTATAAACTTTATTTTGTCCTATTTAACGTGCCGTTTGAATATCGAATTTCATTTTATACTTAGTTGACATTAAAATAATTTGAAATATGCATTGAAAGTAATTTATTTGTCATTTATGTATAATTTGTCTTTTAAAACTACTATAATTCAGGATTAGAATTCTCAATACCAGTTTTATATACTTTTCATCGATATTAAAATATTTTAATGTTGGCTTGAAGTGTTTTTATTGGATTTCAGACTGAATGTGTAATTATTTCGATTAATATACCGATTAAAGATAAATTTACGGATTTCTTTTAATATAAGCCGTAAATTAGCTATAGAAAAGTATGATCAAACAAGTAGTTAGAATAAAGTAGAATGAATAATAATGAATTCATAACAGTACATAGTTTACACTTTTTTATTTAATTACATCATAAGCTTTTTTTTATTTAATTACATTATTTATTATCAACATTAAAGTTGGTTATTTTATTATATAAATAAGTTAAACACAAGGTTATGAATACGTAATAAGAAATAGCATTGTAAAATGAATATATGCAATATGGTATATCATACCAACCTCATAGATAAGTAAGTTGTTGTAACTATTTTCACCTCATTCACTCCGGGTTGAACCATAAATTATGGTGTGGAAAATATGATTAAACTAAGCAAGATACGTATCTATATGCCTACCTACCTGTACCTATATACCTACGTACCTATGTACCGGCACTTATAACGCAGGAGATAATAGTTTGGTCTGCAATCAAGTTTAATCGCTATTGTTGTATACATACGGATTTGTAGGGAAAGTAATATAATATTTTTCGATAGAGGAAGGAGAAAATTAATCTGCAACTATAGATTCCGTATGGGGCACCGTAGAAATCTATGAAGGACCTAGAAAATTATAAAATTACTAGCTGACCCCGCAAACGTTGTTCTGCCATATGAAATGTCAAAGTGACGCGACACTTCATGTAAATAAATGTCTTCACGTCAATGAACAATGGTTAGAATATTTGGATAATATTCAAAATCGTGTTTAAAAAACATTTTCCAGTAAAGCAAATTGTGAATCTAAACCATTCTCGAATCCCCTAGAACCCACACAAAAAAATTCATTAACATCTATCCAGCCGTTTAGGAGGCGTTCAGTGACATACACACGTACCCAAGAAATATATATATAAAGAATGTTAGCTGATCACGGCAAAAATAGTAATTTGTATTCAATTTAATTCAGTTTCATGATATACTTAAATATTAAAGACTTAATATACAGTTTTATTATATAATATATGGCTATAATTTATTGAATAGGTAGGTACATACGTTATATTAGATTCTATGATAACCAGATCATAATATTAAACTGGAACATTTAATTTAAGTGGTTCTGAAATAGGCTTAAGATTTTATTGCGGTTTTATGTGTTGCTTTATATCAACCTGATAGCATCGCTAACAGTGGAGCATCTAAATTCTAACTGAATAATCCTTACAACACTATCGTCTGATAACAATTATTTAGGAATATTTTATGGTTATCGGAAATATAGCAGGTATTAAAAAACCATTGGTTCTTGGCTACAAAGAAGATTTTTGTGATAATTTAATACTAGATATTTTTCATAGTAATATTAAAAATGTTAAAGTTTGGATATTTGCATGTTGGGACGTTTGGACATTTGTACGTTTGGGCGTTTAGACGTTTGGATGTTTGGATGTCTGGATCTCTGGATGTCTGGATGTTTGGATGTTTGGATGTTTGGATGTTTGGACGTTTGCATGTTTGTATGTTTGGAGATATATGTAGGTATTTGGATATTTGAATGTTTGTAACTCAAGCACGCAAAAACTACAAAACGGATTTAGATGAAACTTGGCTGGATAACCTAAAGTAGCACATATATGATACTTTTCATCCCGGGATCATGTTCCCTTGGGATGCTTTGCACGTTTATTGTAAAGTTGTCTGGCTCACCTACACCAGCTGGCGTTGACACTAATTCTTAACATGATTACACTTTTTCCACGGGCGAAGCTACGGGCGAAAGCTAGTATATAATAATCGCTTGAGTAATAAGTATTAAGATAGGACTGATATAAAAATGCATAGCGCAATATATCGCAATGCTTCGCTACTACGTTCTACACTACACAACGAACAAACCTACATAATGCTTATTAATAGGGCTAATTCATCAACCCTGAAAAACGTTACCATGACAAAAGGACCCCTCACAGATAAATAATAAACTAAAAATTATATGCAAATTCACGACCCATAAGTTCCTATAGAAATAGTTAACCCTTTAACGGCTCGGGGGCAAAAAATGGTAATAATTTATTCACTTCCAAAGATACTGAGGTAACAGGACAGTTTTAGTGGCATTCAAAATTGTTCGACAACGGTGCTTAGACGTGTTTGGTGTGACTAAGTTTTTAAAATATGAATTAGTGTGATTAACATGTGTTTGTTATTTGAGAAGAAAATGTGGTCGTTCCAAGACGGAGGGTTTAGAAGGACAGTGTGTAGGTAAACCAAGTGTGTTACCTATAGATGGCGTGACGATCTGAGCAGTGGGGTGGACACGGTTAAAAATTCTTCTCTCACACTGCTTTGTAGAAATGTGTAATTATTTACAAAGCAGTATGTAGACCAAAGGATAAATTTTAAAGCTTAACTGTCACGATTTTGTGTTAAGAAACGTTGAAGCGCATTGGGTCGCATTAAAACTACAACGACCGAGTTAAACAACGTGGGGCGCGGTCAGTATGTGGATGGGTAACCATTTTATGGATCTTTCCGTGTTTTGGAGGGCTGTCGGTCCCGGTGGTTTTCAATTGTAAAACAGATGTTAAGCCTTGTCGATGACAAGATAAGGTACGGCACAGGGTAAGCCAGTCCACTCTCCACCAATCCATACTGGCGCAGCGTGGTGGAGAGTGGTTTGAAACACCCTCAGTTCTTGTTGTGGGAGAGACTCATGCCCAATTGTAGCTTAGTTCTAGGTTTCATAAAACAAACGTTATCTGTGCGCAATTGGACAGGTTAAATTTCACTTTAAAGATTTTTCGATTCTAATAAAATTAAATAACTTATTCGAACGTAAACTACAATTACCATTACATTTAAAGTTTAATTTTATTTTTATTTAAACATCATAAAGTTTTTTGTACGACAATGGTTCTTTAAGTATATTTATTTAGTCTATGGTTTTAAAACCTTTTAGCACTTGCAGGTACTATTTATTATCTTAAGAGCAAGACAGAACGTTGGTTAACTTCATTATTTAACAAACTAATTTGCGTAACTCCTGTTTACATAGTTTTCAAGCTCTTAGGTAATTGTCTAGTGAGGTTAAGTTAATCATAGTTATTATCTGCTTGCAAACGATAGACACATCATTATTAAAAGCTGCGGATTTATAAAATTATTTCCATTTATTTTGTGTGATGGCTTCTATTTTACGATGTTATGAACATTTCTTGTTATAACAGTCTGGCTGGACTTTAGCAAGTAATCATCATCATCTTCATCACAACCCTTTCTTTGTCCCACTGTTGGGCACGGGTCTCCTCTCATGGGAGGGATTAGGCCTTACTCCACCACGCTGGCCAATTGCGGATAGGTAGACTTCACATGCCTTCGAGAACAGTATGAAGAACTCTCAGGCATGCAGGTTTCCTCCGATGTGTCCTCCACCGTTATAGCAAGTGACCTTTAATTTCTTAAATCAAGTTTATCAATCAATAAAAATCAAATTTTGAATATTTTTTCAGTTAAGACTTGTTTTAATAATCTCTATGAACAATGCTTTATTTTTTACTATAAAACCTTTTTTTAATTGATATGCTCAATTTTATGAACAAATAAACACATCCAACATAATTAATATAAATATGAAACAATTTTGACGAGTCATTATTTTGATCTCGCTTCAAACAAAGCAACCAGCGATTGGTGAATAATAGAACTCAAATATTCTCCAGACGAGTATTCAGTATTACATTTTTCATAAATTGGAATAAACAATATCCTAATGGAAACGGTAACTCGATATATTTGTCAATACATTTTCCATCACTCCTATGTCTCCTATGTATAAGATAAATATGTCCAAATTGCAAACAGTTCGAATACACTAACTTGATAAACCAGTCAGTTTTGGAATTTGAGTCTTCCCGCGACACAATAAGGTGAATTTGGCTATGGCACTGGCGGCGGAGTAAGCCTTATTAGAAATTCGATTCGTCCCTATACTGTATTTATTGACAAGTTGGGGGTGGGGTTTCGTAATATTATTACCCCCGAATCGTATAACAAAGTTGACTAGTTTTACATGTGTAAGCTTCGAGTGTACCAAGAGTAAAATTTGACTAAATTTATCCAATATATCTCTCGACTTTCGTATACGACCGAAAATAAAATGGAATTTAGTTTTGTGTCGTTCGTAATCGGTAAATTATAAATCAATTGACTCTTAGGCAATCGCAAAACCAATTTCTTCACAACGGCAATCAAGATTATTAATGCAATTGAATGCATAATTAACCCTATAAAACTTAAATTCGTCCATAACGTTAAAAAAACGGTGTATCGTCCAAATTGCCGCTGTCTTCTTCCATCAACAATTACATCGGATCGTAAAATAGTTGTAGCGGGTTAACAATAAATTCGATATTAAAATCTACTAATCACACGTCGGAAAAACATGGGATCGCATAATCGTCGGTAGCGATCATAGTCGATTAACCGTGTTCTTTATTAGGCATCTTTTAAATACAAACAACAAAATAAAATTTTACGAGGAGAGTCCTCTGCGTTAAATACATAAATAGCTTGCCGTTCGATTCCTCCTTTGGTCATGCTATAAATTACCCGAGTCGGATAAAAAATATCGACGGAGAGTTGTTTTATTATAATTAAATACAAGTTTCTTTTGATAGTCGTATTGCGTTTAAGTTAAATATACTTAAACGGTGATACCTCAGTAGAATTAAGATGACGTGATTATTGATTTTATCGTCCATTGAGTACAAAGCGTTCAATATGAAGCCATTAATCGAAGGAGCTTTAATACGACAATCGTACACGTACAAAAGACGATTCATTAAATCTTTACTACATTTATTACCGTTTATGACCAAAGTTACACACCTAAGTTACACCGTTACATTTTAATCTATATATATAAAAGGAGAAGGTGACTGACTGACTGACTGACTGACTGACTGACTGACTGACATATCAACGCAGGGCCTAAACTATAAGGGTTAGAAAATTCACCCCCTAGGGGGGTAAAACGGGGGTGCAAAGTTAGTATGAAACTTTGCCGTTTTTTAATTTAGTGAATGTCTAATTCCACGCGAGCGAAGCTGCGGGCGTCCACTAGTTGTGTATAAGACAATCGTACACGTCCAAAAGACGATTCATTCAATCATTACTACGTTTATTACCGTTTATGACCAAAGTTACACACCTAAGTTAAACCGTTACATTTTAATTGTGTATTAAAACTATTTTTTTTTTTAACTTTTTGTTGTTGTTTGTTAGTTACAAACTCTTAGGTATAGATCAGCAAGAACTAGAAAAACTGGTAGCAATGAACCGGTTTAATAGTAGATGAACTTTGATCGGTTTTACAATACGTTTATTAGTTATATTTGAGAGCGATGTATATGAAATATTAGGTACTTATGATTAGATAGTTATTGAAAACAATGATTTAGTTTCAGATTAATTACTAAGTAAGTCGGGGCATTTTGACACAGGTATCATTTAATAAAATTTAATCATACTCGAATATGGTAACTTTCTTTTATAAAATATGTTTATATGAAGTTTTACTGAACCATTAACGTAAGCTTGTTGCTACTAAGGAAAAAACTAAGTTTATCATTATTTTTACTACAATGGTGTAAATTTAGTTAAGTAATTTTTAGGTGTGCAACAATGCCATAATGAATTTAAGATAGGTACGTTATGATGTTGCTATAGGTACCTAATGATTATTACTTTTATTTAAAGTTATAATACTTAATATTATGGATTTATTTGAGTGCCATATCATGATGATGATGTATTTAATACTTGCCTTTATAATGAATGAATAGTTAAATTATATTTTTTAAATATTTTCGGATACCGCTTTAAAATATTTTATGTGGACGAAAAATTACGCTTCTAGCGAAAATAAACGCATATCGATTCGTCCCTTCGTACATACGTGCGGAGGCAGAGGGTCCCTCGAGGGGCCAAACTATTGCATGCAGTAGGTACATAAATTACGTGTCGTTCACCCTATCACTGGAACATCGTGGAGGGTATTGATTGATACCGCACAGTCGGTTAAATGGAAATTTAGGTAAAATTACAAGTTGTCCTTACGTTTTGTAGTTGTAAGAATTTGAAAGTTTTACTTTTTTACTTAATTATTTTTCAATTCAAAAAATTTAACGGCAATAGTTGAAAAAAAAAAAACTATAATAGTGACTAGTTTAATGTTGATGGTCATGCATTATAAGAAGGAGAGCGACGTATATTATTGAAATTTAATCTGTAAAAACCTCAACCAGTCGGCTTATAGGAAAACTGAATACAGCCGCTTGAATACCGCTACGTAGTAGGTATAGGCGAATATGCACTCGCGAATTTTGTCAGTAACAAAATCGACGCCAGTGTTTGAGGGTTAGGTAATTTTTTTTTCTTTTTTCAGTCATATTGGTTTCGTATCTTTTGTGTCTAAAATAAGGTATTTAAAAAGCAAAAACAGAGTATTGATCCATTATAATAAGTTGCATGAATTTGTTTGAATGATGTTACACAATACCTCGCATAAAATTAATAGATAACGCATGGCCGTTTCCATTGTGTCTCGTCCGGTTAACTTAGTTACTTTGTTGAAGATTATAGTTACATGGACACGATTAATTATTAATTATATAAAAGGTATTATTTATTTGTGATTGGACCTTATTCTGCAACAGATTGCCACCCCACAATAAATACGCGAAATACCCTATTATTAGTAGCAAGGCAAGATGTTACAAAAGTAAGCAAATAGCACGTATGTTTGTACATAAGTTATATACAAAGTGATTAGTGTTTGGAGTCATGTACACTACTTATCAAGATGATCATGTCTTTGTGAATCTATGCATCAAGTTATATATTATACAATATTTAGGTATACATTAAATACTACTTAGTTGGCATATTAACATAGGTATATAACATAATATATTAACAAGTTTTGCTCGCGGAGTGTTCAGAATATTTTTTATTCTGCGAAGGTTCCAAAATACTCGTTACTAAAGTACCTGAACACTACTTAGGTACGAACCTAAATAGTGTTTAGGTACCTACTTAAAAATAGTTTTGCTTTTTCGTGGAGAAAATGAAACCTCAGCTGAGGGGTTACTAGGGTTTCTACAATATATTCTTTAAACATTTTCAATAATTTGAACATCTTAAACGGACCAAGACAAGATTACGGGCTTCATCAGATCAGATCATCAGAGTTACGTTACGCGGCAATGGTCATACTGAAAATCGGCGGATAGCGGTCGGTGCATTCTTACTCAATACAATTAAAACTTAAGTTAATACTAAGTTAATAGTTACACAACTATATACTTAAATAGTGAGGTAAGGCACATGACTAACACATGGGGCGAGGCTAAAACTGTTTTAGCCTCGCCTTATGATAGGTAACATTGTTTAATTGCCACATTAATTTTAACAAAATTAATTACCTGCTTTGTATATTTACAGTTACTTTTTATGTTGCTTTCATTTACCTTTGCCTATTACATATTAAATATTTTATTATTTGTCCGCTCATTTTAATAGTTTATAAGTTAACGACAAGCGTAAATCGGTCGGTCCTATTAACCAGTTCAAGTTGAACTTTCAAATAGGACCAGAACAAGTCTTCTAATAGCCTTAACATTCAAAGATAACGTTAACTACATAATAATTTGTGACGCCCGTATCTTAAATAGTCAAAGTTCCGGCGGCAAATCTTATTGCAACTTTGATAAGACATCAGGTACCTGTCCTATCCCTCCAATTACTTACTTGTCATTATTTCCGGCCAGTAGAAACAACAAGACAGTAACAAATATTACGAATTTATTACGTTACATGTAAATTGACCACTATATGTTTTGGATCTAGTTTCAAATACATGCTTATTCATAAATTTAACTAATTATTTAATAATTGGTAATTCGAACGGTAACTTTTAAGAAGATATAGGTACCTACCTACCTATTAAAAAGTTATATTTGAAATTAGCGTTGTAGGTACTTTTGTTTAGTATTTCATTTTTAAAATTGATATATTTTTATATGTTTTAAATACTTGTCGATAACTTGTAGAAGAATGTCGTGTACCGCGATTTTTTAAAACGAACGTTTTACAGATATTTCTAATAAGATTTTCAATAAATAATCATTGTTAAAACCTTACCTGGTCTGAAGCCACCAGCAAAGTTTCAAAGTTTACCGCGGCGCGAAATTTACTAAATGATTTTGCACTAACATTGAAACGAAAAAGAAAATAAGTGTAACAAATAACATGAGTCCCGCTTCAATCATGTACAAGAGCACAGATAAAAAAGAAAAAAAAAGAAAAGAGAAATATAAAATTCAAATTTGGAAACCGGAGACGCGTCCCGAAGGAAATTCGAGAAAATCGTCGTCTCCAGTCGGCGTACGGCGAGCGAATGTCCCGCTCAAACTACGCTACAATTTCCTCAGCGAAAACTGAATCGACGCGCTGTATAAGTATAGGGAAGGGTGGTTTTTCCTTCGAATTTCATAAGTATCTACCTTTCTTTATATCTAAGAACGAGAACTACGCTCACCCCTTGAGAATACCTCGTGAGACTTGATAGCGCGGCGACAATGCGTCAGCGGCAACCGCCCGCGCGCTTCCAATCCAATACCACCCCTATTCCATTTTCGAAAAAACACAATGTTATATTCCACATACGATCTTATAAGACTTTTCGAACGACAAAAAATTCTTGTAAGGCAACGGTAACATAGATAAAATGTATTGGGTGGTGAATAGAAATATATTTATGTATGTAGATTCGTGTAGGTTCGAGAGTAAGATACGGCGTGGCTCTGGGTTCACGTAACTATAGAAATTTCTTTTTATGTGTAAGTATAAATGGAAAGGGTATTGCGTGGTAAAATGAATCTTGATATGGAGATAGGTACGTCTAACAATTTGTCATAAAACGAGACATTGTGAGTGTCTAAGCAATAACGTTTGGTGGCTTCCCTTTGTGTGCCGTCCCTTTGTTATCCACGTTTATAAAATATATAATTTTATTTAGATTTCCAAGTATTCAGATAAGGCCGTAATAAAGTATCGGGTTCAATAGAACTAATGAGCGGAAAATGATTAACCATCGGACGTGTTAATTTTTACGCCCGAATGGAACGCGTCGGAATGTAAAATTACGCTAAAATAAGTTTTACGGGTAAACGACGAAGGGTGTCGGAAAATTAGGCTCAAAGCGACAGCTTCGAAATTTTCCGAATCGAATCAGAATCGATTACGAGGTACGTGGCCCGAAAGATATTGTAATGAGTGCACAATATCACAAATTTAAAATTCGAATTTAACAATGCTCTTAAAATAAAGTTTCGCGTGCAACAAGTTCCATTCATTCACGGGCAAGGGAGAAAGCAATCCAATTAGAAAGGGAAGGAGAGGAATTTAAAGTGAACGCCCGGAAAGTTAGGCGGGAAAGCTCTGTGCTAATAACCTGTTGCTTCCACGCTTAAATTAAATATGAGAACGCGCTGAGTCGGCAGCCAAATATCGACTGTCGATAATTTTTCCTGTTCTTCAAAAACTGCGGCTGATTTCATCCCGTTTCAGGTTCAAGTCTATAACGAACAATTTAAAGAACATTTTATTTCTGAATTCAAACACGCTTTAGACTTTAGCTTAGCTATTAAATCGTTCATCGTATATTTTTCCATTGAGTTGGCAAGAAACAGTCTATCGTGGGATTGAACACATATATCATTTTAGAATTTATAAGCCGCCTTCGTTACCCACCCCACAGTATTTTGAGTGCTATCTCAAAATATCGATAGAGCAAAACGCTGACGTAGCACACACCCCTACGCTATTCCTCGACATTGCGAGCGAAAAGGACAGGCTTACGGGGGGCGATTAAGAAAAACAGAGACGGAAGATGAGACCGCGACGAGATAAGTGTTCTAATTTATACTCAAATTGCGAACGTCGTCACAAGAACCACGTGCTAAATAACTGTTCCATATTTAAAATGTCTTATGAAGCTCAGAAGAAGGAAAGATTTTGAATTTTAAAACAATGTATCTCAGTCTAATTTGAAAAATTATTACAAGGGGATAATATTGTAAAATTTTAAAAGCGGAACATGGAACTGGATACGTTTGTTTTCGAACTTTGATTCTTAGTTCTTCGTGTTTGATGTGTGTTTTGCTTGGTCTTAAAGTTTGCAAATTAATACATCAGATTTTAAAAGAAAGACTGTGCATACTAACTAGGGCTGTGTCAAGGTTGAATTGGCGTAGGTTTATATTAGCAAGTCGGTTACTGGGTTAACTGGTGTTTAGGGTGACTCCGTTTTATGCGATTCGTAATTAGGAGATGGCACTCGATTTGATTCTAATTGTTGTGTGGTCTTTTCTTACCTTCTGACTAAGAAGTATCTTTCTAATATACAGTTATTAAATGCATAGCGTTAGTAAATGGACAAGATATTCAATGGTCCAGGTAATGAATGGTTGCGACTACCAATGAAAAGCTACTAAAAACTAAGGGGCATTGATACAGGATATTGGCATAGCATCGGTATATTTGGGATTCAGCAGTGTTCCATAATATCTCCCACTAGGTCCTATCGGATTGGGATGTTTAAGCTAATTGATAGAGTTCACGTGATTTGTCACGCGATGGTTTTCTTAACCGTTATAACAGGTCATATTTAATTATTTATAACGCTTAGAAAAGTCATGAAAATTTTGAACCCAGACCCCATCCAGATCCCCCAGATCACCACCGTACAACTCCAAGTAATGGTATTGAATATGTTAATGTATATATACCTATTTATTGTGTATGACAGTGAACTCCTCCTAAACGGCTGGATAGATGTTGATGAAATTTTTTGTGTGTGTTCAAATTCAGTTTAGATTCACAATTTGGTCCACTGGAAAATGTTTTTTAAACACTTAGTATTTTTATTTTTAACCGTCGTTCATTGACGTGAAGCGTCGCGTCACTTTGAAATTTCATATGGCAGAACAACGTTTGCGGGGTCAGCTAGTTTATTTATAAAAAAATATAAATCAGAAACACCTTTCTATGTACATAATCAATGATTGCCTCGACTGACATTCCGCCCCATTAATACTGAGATAACTGGTGATACGGGGATAACCAATATAAATAGCACGATAAACCAAGATCGTATCGCGATATGAACTAACGATTGTCGGTATTAATGAATTGCGACGTAATTAAATCTTTATGGTAGATATCAGAAGCACGCAAAATGTATGTAGACGAAGAAATGGAAGGTATACTCGTAGGTTTGAAAGTTTATGTAAGGAATGAATATCAGGCAGTCTGTTTTCTCAAAATTCAAAATCATACTTAAATGTTTTATTTGTCAATAGGTATAGGTTTGTCATAGTGGTAAGAAATAAGAGGATCCATTATACCTAGCCGTCAATAGGCGTATAAAATTAAACTTAATATTCTCTTTCACTCGTTAAAATATTTTCTTGATTTTGTTGCCAGAAACGTTTTACAAGCACTTAAAAGTCAACAGTTCAAAACTGTTGAGTCTAAGTACATACTTGTAAAGTGTTAAAACTATTTCACTAAAAGTTAAATTGTAATTAAGTTTTACAGTGTAATTTCACTGTACAATTTAATGTAAATTTTCTTTCCGATGTAAAAAGTACTATAAAATATCATAACCTATAAAATATCATATACTTTGATAGGGGTAATTCCTGATGCTTCGATAATTGGTAATGATAAACAACAATATGATAATCCAACAATAAACCTTCCTATGTAATTAGTAACTAAATATTTGGTAATTTTAACTTTACATAAAGAATTAATTGTTGAAACTTATTTGAGCGTTAATTAGCCGGCTGTGAACCTACTTAGACAATAACAATCAATGCAAATGCTTTTTAAAATACCTACATACCATAGCTACTTAGGTTCCTATTTTAAATTGCTTTTCTAGTCGAAATAAATATACTTAGATGAAATTTTATTCTTGTATTTTTACCTCAGATTTCAATATGACAAACCTAGCGTGGGTTGAATAAATAGAAAAATATTATTGGATTCGTCTAAAAATTCGTAATTTAAAATATTCCTAAGCTTAATAACGCCCATAAAAACTCTAAAGCAGCACTAGACTCAAGAACATTCGATATTTGAATTCAAAACTCGGTAACAAGCAGGCATCCGGCGAATAGTTTTTAACGACGGATAGAAAAGGTATTCGTATCCGCGTATACGTTACGTACCCGTAGAATTTGCAAGACTCGGTGTATTTCCAGTGCGGTAAATAATAATAATTCCGCCTTCACATACGATCGGTGGCTGCGTATTGTGACTAACAAGCAACCCTTCAGATGTCGATGGGGGAACACACTACATACGACGTGCGGTACTCGGTAGAAGGGAGTACGTGAAAATATTTTTTGGCATTATTTAAAATCATTGGTGAAAAATGACATTAGATTTTTTCGTACCATCAAATACCAATTGGATTCTTATGAGGTTTTCTTTCTATTTTGAAAGCTTTATAAAGGATAAGTACCTGTATTTACTTACTCATATTTTATACTCATCTTATTCTGATTGTTGAAACTGGGAAAATATGAATCAGGAAACTGAATGCATATAGTATATAAAAAAATGGACAAAGCGTACACGTTGTTATAGTTTCTTAATGGAATAAATTAATCGTTTGTATTGAATGGTTAAACGTTTGTTTCAAGTCTCAGCTGTTCGGTTCAGAAGATCAGAAATCGTGAAATTCGTAATTTGAATTTTGAGTTTGAAAAACGAATAAGGAAAATTAGCTTATGCAGCCCAAGTTGAAGTTCCATTTGTCTGGGGTTTGTCTAATCGGAAGTCTAAAAAATTATTATTTACTGTATAAGTGATGATAAGCAGAGAAAGCATAACAAGATTAACAAGTGTCAAATTTGGTTGTTTGTTGTCAAGTTTGAGAATGCATGATTCATCTACAGAAACACAGAAACAGATGATTGTTTCAGGTAGAGAAAAGTTAATACACGCCCTTTTAAAGCCGGAAGATAAGAAGACTTTGAACTTAACTTAACTAATATGTAGGTATAACTATACTTAACTAATATGTATCAACTTTGTTGGTAATATTCACATAATTTGTTAATCCGATTTTTTAAATCTTAAGAATGAATGATGAAAGTTTGCAGTAGCGTTCGTTCTCTCGTCGTTCCTATCAGCTGTCAAAACGAATGGGAAATATGCGAGAAAGAGTGACTGGATAACAAGCACATGGGGTCGCGGCCATCTTGAGCCGCCACTAGCGGGAAATTTAGTTTGTTTAGGTAATAAATATAGTAAATCTTAGCACCGTCTGTGTTCTGGCAGACTTTGTCCGTGCTTCGGAGGCCACAGAGGTTTATGCACAGTGTATGCCGACACATTTGTTTCCCTCCATAACACAAGCCAAGCAAAAATGGTGGGTAGAGATCCAACTCTATCAGTCAGTCTTAACTAAAGTAACAAAAGAGTTCTTGAATTTATCAAAGTTTCCGGATCGTAAAGGAAGTTTTCGGGCGTGTGACGTACAACACAATACAATACAAAAATACTGATTGTACACCAGTATAGGACAATGCATTGGTCATGTAAAAAAACATGTTATTTTATAGATATCTAAGTACGTTAATTTTATGTTACACATGGTAGTTATCTATATCACATGGTAGTAGTACTAACATCATATTAATTTAAAAAAAGAACACCTTTATTTCCAATTAAAAGCTAATAAAAATTAGATTGAGATAAATTATAACATTTGGTGTAGCAATTGATTTATGCTAAAATACTTATATTTCAAAACATACCTTTATTGTATAGATAATTTTGTACGTAAAACGAAATCACGCGAGCGGGACTAGTATCTATAGTAAAGTTGATTTTCGTCGCAAGTCAAATTCGAGTTTACCTCGAATTTGTTCTGAAGTCATCCGGAGAAGGTACTCGCCTAGAATTTGGTGCAAGGTATAGAAATAAATAAAATCCATTCGTGAGTGCTGAATAAAGAATGTTCCATCTGGATTCTTGTTCATTACTATTTCTATAGAAAGTCTCTTGAAGAAAATGATTTAGGTACCTACTTTTCCATAGAGATTAGGGTTGCCAATCGTACTTTATTATAAAGTACCTATTGTACGTTATTTCGGGTAATTGTACTCTATATTTTATGTCGACATTATAGTAGGTACGCGAAAATACTTTATTTTGCATGATTTGATTTCTCTAGTATTCATTTTATGCTCAAGCTCGAGCTAATCGAGTAAGAACAAAGAAATTGGACCTGTTAGGTAGTTCTAGTTTCTTTGGTTAGCAACTTAGCCGCAAATGTCAACAATGTCTTTATAAACTTTTCTGTTTGTTTGTTGGATTGGGTGCAAATAAAAATAATCTTAAGTGCAAGTTATCGTAAATCATAGACAGGATTAACTTCATTAAACAGAGTAGTAGTGAGTCTCAGAAATAGATAGTGAAAGTTCATAGATAGATAGATTATAAAGGCGAGAGTTTGTGAGTGTGTGTTTTTGTATGTTTGATACTTCTTCGCGCTCCTACGGCTGGACCAGTTTTGATAAATTTGGTATTCAGGTAGCTGACACACCGAATTACCATACAGGATACTTTTTATCCCGATACTGTGTTCCCTTGGGATAAATAATCAATTTCAATCTTATTTCAGTATATAAATTTCAGGCGAGCGAAGCCGTGGGTAGAAGCTAATGTCTTTATAATTATGAACGCTAGGACAAGGTTTCAAAAGCCCGTAAAACCAACAAGGTATTAATACTTACCTTATTATTTTGTCAGCGGTTAGAAAATAATTTTGACATTATGGTAGTTTATGGTTTGCTGTGCAATTACTTGACAAGCCCAATTACTATGTAATTGCTGGAAACAACTTTAATGTGGATAGATTATGGCAATTACATACAATGTTTTATTTTGTAATTCAATTTTACTATGCTGGTAGCTTTATTAATTTGTTACATGTATATAATTTTTTTAAGCGTCTACAGCCCAGTAGCTCTCGTCGTCTCAATGTGATCGAAAGAGTAAAGCAACGTCGGGCGCGGTCGGTTGGTGGATGGGTGACCGCTAATGCAAAATTTCTTGAAAGCTACCGTGCCTCGTCGGTCCCGGTTGTTTTCTATGGTAGAAACAGTCGCTAAACCTTGTCGAAGACCTTCGGGTGGCTTAAACACATTCGACACTGGGTTGGCCACTAACCCCTCCTTCAATCTGTTATTTTGTTTAGTATTAAATGTATGTTAGTGTATGTATACATGTTCGAATATTAACTGCTTCACATGCTTCAAAGAACAAAGAAATAAAAGCTTTCTTACTTTCTTTCTTTCATTCTTTAAAATCGCATTGTTTCAGCGTGGTGGCGTATGCTGTAGACCTCCCACAGCTGTGTCTGTGGGGGAGACTCGTGCCCAGCAGTGGGTCCATGGGTTGTAGCTATGTATTTTTAGAATAGTATATCAATAGACATAGACATAACTTTATTTCGACATCATACATACTACACGTGTGAAGCAAATCAAATAAATAAATATGTTAAAATTAACGATGGCGAAATAGGACGCCCTCTGCAAATGGCTGTGGCAAGCCCGCAGCCGCTGATTTTCAGGATGTCCTGAATTACTTATTTTAAAACGTGCGACTCTGGAGAACTCTATTCTGGCATGCAGGCAACCTTACAATGACTTACCATTAAACCTATAAAAGTCATTGGTCGGCGCCGCCAGGTTTTGAACCCGGATACTCTCGTGAGCCGAGCTATCGCCCGCCGCCGAACGCCCGCCGGTTCGTTTCACAATATACGTTTGTAATGTGAAATGTATGGAAAAATTGGAGATCACGATATAGCCAGACTAGTAGGGCGTAATTTGTGAGTCGATTTAGCGCAGCACTTATTTTCGGGTATCCGCCCGAAAGAGTGAAATCGGGTAGCGACTGAAACAAATGCGATGTTCGTTCGCCATAGGGATGTCAAGGTATCGATATTACTCGAATCCTGTCTTAATATATGTACAACAGTGAACTCCTCGTAAACAGCTGGATTGATGTTGATGAAATTTTTTGTGTGTGTTCAAGGGGATTCGAGAATAGTTTAGATTTTTTTAAAACACTATTTTAGTATTTTTATTTTAAACCGTCGCTCATTGACGTGAAGCGTCGCGTCACTTTGACATTTCATATGGCAGAACAACGTTTGCGGGGTCAGCTAGTGGAAATATATATTTATAAGTAACGCTAACACGATTTGGAAACAGTAAACTAGAAATAAGGCAAGGAAGTGACAAATAAAATACAAATAGAAACATTACAGAAATGTTTCTAGGTAGAGCTACTCTTACCTACCTATTTTCTTACTTTTTTGAAGTCAGTTTAAAATAGTATGTTTCGAACAATACTCTGTGTTTACATCATCATTACAATCATGATCAATTATATAACACACAGGATATAACACAGCTCTCGGACCACAACGCAATTAGTTTTCACCTTAATTTGCAGGCATCCAATGGTTTAAGACCGGCATCGGCTACTCGTAAATATGACACCAGAAAGGCAAACTGGACCTCGTTTCGAAGCACACTTCGAGAGAAAATTGAACTTCTTGGGAAAACTGCTGAAGAAGTAGCTGAATTAAATAAGTTGGATCTCGATAGGTACGCCTGGTGTCTCACGAAATGTGTAGAGGAGGCATCGGACCTAACATTACAGCCATTTAGGCCGCGTCCAATACGCACAAATCCCTGGTGGACTGATTCGTTGGCGGAGTTAAAGAAGGAGGTTGTGAGACGCAGGCGGCGTATAAAAGGGGCCAACCCATGTCGAAAGCAGCTTGTGGTACAAGAATATCTTGAGGCACTAGACTCCTATAAGATAGGCATGAACGAAGCACGGTCGCAAGGCTGGGTGAGTTACTGCTCTGGTATGGCTCAGGAAAACGTGTGGGACAGAGCATGGAAAATAATAAGGAGGAACAAGAAAGCGGAGACTTCCGACGTAGTCTTAAGGTCTTCAAAAGGTGACACATTAACTCCTACGGATTCCGCTCGCCTTCTTGCTGATACACTCTTCCCTGACGACTCACCGACGGAGGATACTCCAGAGCAGGCAGAGCTGCGTCGAGCTGTAGAAACACGCCCGCTTTCTGAGAGTCTAGCACAAACTGGCCCACCCATTAAAGACTCAGAAGTCCTGGATATACTGTCAACTATGGATCCGAAAAAGGCACCTGGCGCAGATGGGCTTACTGTGGACATCTGCAGGAAAGCGATCATGGCGGAATGTCAGATATTCCTAGCTGTGTTTAACAGATGCTTGGAGACAGGACAGTTCCCAACGATATGGAAAACGGCCCGGATTTGTATAATACCCAAACCGAAAAAGGGCGATTATTCGAACCCAAGATCATACAGGCCGATCGGTCTTCTCCCAGTCCTAAGGAAGGTCCTGGAGAAAATCTTCACAAATCGACTTATGTGGCACCTGGAAGCTAAAGGGCATCTGAGCACTAGGCAATATGGCTTTATGCCACAGCGTGGTACGGAGGACGCCCTCTATGATTTAGTGAACATTATTAAACACGAGAGAAACGAAAAACGAAAAATCGTTTCCCTTGTGTCACTCGACATAGAGGGCGCCTTTGATCACGCTTGGTGGCCAGCGATTAAAAGCCAACTTATTGCTAAAAACTGCCCAGCTGATGTCTACGGACTCATTGAAAGTTATTTGAGTGATAGAACGATCACCCTAACATACGCTGGTGTAACGTTGACTAAGTCCACCACTCGAGGATGTGTGCAGGGGAGTATAAGTGGACCTCTGATGTGGAACGTGGTTTTAGACTCACTCCTAGAGCTGTTGGAGGGCTCATCGGTACACGTTCAGGCCTTTGCCGATGACATCGTTTTGGTGGCGTCTGCCGATACAGTAGCGGATCTAGAGTCTATGATCAATCCTGTCCTTAATGTCATAGCTATGTGGGGTGCGGAGCACAAACTCAAGTTCTGTCCACATAAGACAGCTCATATGGTTTTGACCAGGAAGAAAAACTCTCCCGCGCCCCAATTAGCTATGGCAGGCGTTCCGCTCCCTCCTGTAGATACGGTGAGAATTCTAGGGTTGATCATCGATAAGAAACTAACGTTCCGAGATCATATACAATCAGTCTGCGCCAAGGCCGCCACTGTATACAAGGGCCTTGCAAAAGCAGCTAGAGCTTCATGGGGCCTCAATCCGGCCATTATCAGGCATCTGTATATAGGGGCGGTAGAACCAATCCTCTTGTATTCGGCAAGCTCCTGGGTGGACTGTATATCCAGGAAATACATCGTCAAACGGCTGAGATCAACGCAGCGCCTTTTCGCGATAAAAATTGCGAAAGCCTACCGCACCATCTCCTTTAACTCAGCAGTGACAATAGCCCGACTTTTGCCGATTGAGCTGCGGGCCCGTGAAGTTGCCGATTTGTATGCCGTCAAACGCGGCAAGCCTCTGCCGGAAGCTGGGTATCGAACCGTTGAAAGCAGGACTCCAATTTTTCGAATGCCACACCCAGCCCTCCGGATCGATGTGCGGTATACGGCATTAGATCGCTTAGAAAACGACGAGTTCGAAGAAAGACCATCAGCCCCCTTAAGTTTTTATACCGACGGCAGCAAAATTGAGAATAGGGTTGGTTGCGCTGTTTCTTGCTGGAGAGATGGAGTCGAAGTGCTGAGCAGGAAATATCGCCTGGAGAGTTTTTGCTCCGTCTATCAGTCGGAGCTGCTCGCACTAAGACAAGCAATACGGCTAACGATGGACTGTGCTCGCTTTAGTGATGATCTACTTTTTGACATCTTGAGTGACTCCCGATCAGCTCTTGAAGCGATAGCGAGCCCCCAGTCCACGCATCCACTGGTAAATGAAGTCAGAAAGGAACTGTCGCGAGCGTCTGAGCAGGGTAAAAGCCTTAAGTTATGGTGGGTGCGCGCTCACGTTGGCACTACCGGTAATGAGCGCGCCGATGAGCTTGCGAAACAAGCTGCCCTGCATAAGAGAACAGTCGCAGACTATGACAGGTTTCCTATGTCATTTGCCAGACGTGTGATGCGCCAACGTACCCTGGTCGCCTGGCAGGATGAGTATGTGAGCTCCCGGGAAGGCAAAATCACGAAACAGTTTTTCCCGGATATTCAAAAGGCATATCGAAGCATTGGAGTGATAGGCGTATCGTACTGGAAAACACAGATATGGACAGGTCATGGTGGACTCGCCCAGTACCTTCATCGTTTTAAGCTTCGCGACGATCCTAGTTGTTTTTGCTCTTCAGACGCTGAACAAACGGTTGAACATATTTTAAACGAGTGCCCACGCTTCGCCGCTAGAAGGCTACAGCTTGAACTCGACGTTGGCATCCGTGTAGAAACCTCGAACTGGAGCTCCCTTCTGGCCGGGGACCGTTCTGGGCCTAAGTTTGCTGATTTCTCCACATACGTTATGCGAACAGTGGCACAGCATAATAAATAAAAATTTAATATACAAAAAAAAAAAGAAAATGTGTCACAAATGCTTAAAATACATATAAAAATTAAAATCTACATACATACATAAAATATAAACAATGAGGATTTAAAAACATAATCAAAATCAATAATAAATAATATTTAATAATAAAAATTTAAAAAACAAAAAAATTAAATACGATACATAAAACATAAACTTACAATAATAATATAATACACAATACAATAACATATATCTTTATATATATATACATTACATATATACACAATACAAATACATATATCTCGAAGCATATATCATATATCTTTAATAAATAGAACAATAGACGAATACATAATCTAATCACGGACCTTGAAAAATAAATATCAAGGTGTAACATAAATACATTAATTGTAAAAAAAAAAAAAAAAAATCATGATCAATTGGCTATCAAACATATGCAACTAAATAAAATCGATTCAAAAAATAGAGCAGTAGGTAGGTACTAGTTATTTTAATATAAATGCTATTTTAATTATTTTATTAACATTTGAAAGCGTGAATATGCAAAAATGATACAGTCCCCAGCTTTTTATTTCACTTAAGTATTATAAGTAGTTAGTTATATACTATGCAGAAACTAATTGATATGGAAAGATAAACATTTTATCATAATTTATTGTCTTAGAATACTTCTATTGAAGTTCCGTGTCTAATCTCATGTGTATGTTTCTCAACAATAATAATGTTAACCTATCCGGAATATTTATTTGATATTTAAAGAAGCATTTTCATAGGTACAACTGCTAGCCGGGTTAAGAAAAAGTTTTATATTATACTAGTGGTCCGCCCCGGCTTCGCACGGGTATTTTATATAAAAATCAAAATTATAATACACACACATAAACCCTATTTGTAAAATTAAATAGTAAATATAGTATTTGTAATATAGTATTTGTAAAAATAAAAATTTAACACGACTTTATTTTACATATATAGATTACCAGCTGACCCGGCAAACGTTGTTTTGCCATATAAATACTTTTTGGTTGATCGTAGAGGGTTGAAAATTCAGGGTTGTATGTATTTTCTAATGTTGTATCATAAAAAAATACAAAAATAAAAATTTATCTAACAATAAAAAAAAAAATTTGGGATGGACTACCCTTAACATTTAGGGGGATGAAAAATAGATGTTAGTCGATTCTCAGACCTACTGAATACGCATATAAAATTTGGTAAAAATCGGTAAAGCCGTTTCGGAGGAGTACTGCAACAAACATTGTGACACGGAAATTTTATATATTAGATAACAATAGTTTCGTTTACGCCTAGTAATATTATATAGCCTATGTCACTCAAGATGCAGCTTTCTAATGGTGAAAGAATTTTTGAAATCGGTCCAGTAGTTTTGGCAGCGCACGCCAGAATAACTCGCAGATGGTAGATTTTTTCATACTTACCTACTTGACACTTATCGTCATATTTTGGACAATTCACACAATATCTTTATTAGCCTGTGTGTTATTCTGATGTATAAGCTATATTATTGTAAAGTTTCATTTTAATCCATTCAGTACTTTTTACGTGAAAAAGTAACACACATCCATCCATACATACATACTTACAAACTTTCCCCTTTATAATATTAGTAGGATAGGATTAGTAAGGATTATACCTTATCGCTGCGACCCATAGACGTCCCACTGTTGGGCACGGGTCTCCTCTCAGAATGGGAGGGATTAGGCCTTAGTCCACCGCGCTGGCCAAGTGCGGATTGGCAGACTTCACATACCTTCGAGAACGTTATGATGAACTCTCAGGCATGCAGGTTTCCTCACGATGTGTCCTTCACCGTTATAGCAAGTGACATTTAATTTCTTAAAACGCACATAACTTAGAAAAGTCATTGGTGCGTGCCACTGGGGTTTGAACCCGGACCGCTCGAGTGAGAGGCGAGTTCGATAGCCGCTGGGCTGTCACCGCTTATACCTTATCAACAGCCTAAAATTTAAGTTTTATGCTTCTAGTTCTGAAAATGACAATACTTTCATACAACCTTTCATCTCCCTTTTCAACCCATTACAACACTTTTTTCCAATTAAAAAGTGTCTATGTCCTTTGTCAGGCACCAGACTGTGTACCAAATTTCATTTAAATCGGTTCAGTAGTTTTGGCGTGAAAGCGAAACAGACAGACAGACAGACAGACAGACAGACACTTCAAAACCAAACGACCAATTTTAATCATTCAAAGACCAAATATTATCTACATAAACTGTAAGTGTAGTCCAAAAAATTCAAGATAAAAAAATGGTTGTTGTGCCTCACTCGACATAGATAGGTATAGTGTGTCGCGGACATTTTTATAGATATTTATAAGATCTACAATTAATTAGAACATTTTATGGTTCTATCTTTTATAGTTTAGGCAGCGTACGCAAAATAAGTAACTTTTCTGGTTGATTTTTTACACCTTGTGTCCGAAAAACCCAAATATCTTACGGAACCCTATTTTTTTCCAAAATAAAATTTTGCCTATATCACCCGGGTATAGTGTAGCTTTCCAACAGTGAAAGAATTTTTCAAATCGGTTCAGTAGTTTTGAAGCCTATTCGATGCAAACAAACAAACAAACAATCAAATCTTTCCTCTTTATAATATTTTTTTATAGATATTTATAAGATCTACAATTAATTAGAACATTTTATGGTTCTATCTTTTATAGTTTAGGCAGCGTACGCAAAATAAGTAACTTTTCTGGTTGATTTTTTACACCTTGTGTCCGAAAAACCCAAATATCTTACGGAACCCTATTTTTTTCCAAAATAAAATTTTGCCTATATCACCCGGGTATAGTGTAGCTTTCCAACAGTGAAAGAATTTTTCAAATCGGTTCAGTAGTTTTGAAGCCTATTCGATGCAAACAAACAAACAAACAATCAAATCTTTCCTCTTTATAATATTTTTTTATAGATATTTATAAGATCTACAATTAATTAGAACATTTTATGGTTCTATCTTTTATAGTTTAGGCAGCGTACGCAAAATAAGTAACTTTTCTGGTTGATTTTTTACACCTTGTGTCCGAAAAACCCAAATATCTTACGGAACCCTATTTTTTTCCAAAATAAAATTTAGCCTATATCACCCGGGTATTGTGTAGCTTTCCAACAGTGAAAGAATTTTTCAAATCGGTTCAGTAGTTTTGAAGCCTATTCGATGCAAACAAACAAACAAACAATCAAATCTTTCCTCTTTATAATATTAGTATAGATTATCACTTCACATAATAATTCCCTACACGCTTCCAACACGTATAGGAGGATTAGTTTTCTCTCGTCTATCATGTTGTAGGATGTCTTTGAGTAGGTTGTTCAAACATATTGCTGTTGTAAAAACCATAATTAGATTAATTTGCAATTAAGGTTTTAAAAATAACTCTTATAACTCCGCATACTATGACGGGTAACTACAGAACCCTACAATGCGCGTGGTTCAACATGCACTTAACCAGGTATTATTATCTACCGTTTTAATTTACCTTCTTGCTTGAATGAAATAAAATATACGGAACTATACTCATACACTGCGTACGATACGATCTCGACTTTATATTAAAACCAGTTATGACAAATTATGATATTATTTTTCCCTCATATGTAGGTATAGTATAGCGATATATTAATGCAAATTTTCTTATCGGCTAATAGCGCGGAATGTGTTCGATTAACCTGTCAGTTGATAATGATATTCTAACCATAGTATTTGTGATAATTATCTAATTGTCATCTTGTGGCCGTTAATTGCCAATTAACCTGTGGAAAATATTCAGCTGTGTTTCAATTTATACACTATCAAGTATATGAAGCTGCATAAATATTAAAGAATTAAATTCATTGATATTTAATATTATAACTTAATAAATATCCATCCAACCATTTCTTCCATCAGCCTTTTAAAAGTCCACTGCTGGACATAGGCCTCCCTTAATGCCTTTTGAATCCAGCGGTTACTCGCTGACTTTTTCAGGTCATCAGTCCATCTAGTTGGAGGGCGGCCTGTGCTCCGTTTCCCGAGCCGTGGTCTCCACTCGAGGACCTTCCTAACCCATCGGTTGTCCGTCCTACGCGACGTGGCCCATTGCCATTTCAGCTTGCTTACTCGACGAGTTATGTCGGTAGCCCTCGTTCGTCTACGGATTTCATCATTTCGAATCCGGTCTCGTAGCGAAATATCGAGAATAGCTCTTTCCATAGCACTTCACGCAATAAATATTTATATTATCTTATTGTGTTTCTAAGTTAATTAAAAAAATATTTTTTTGTTTCTAAAATGTAATTTACCAGTTTGGACTTAATTTCATGCCTATGAAATAAGAATGAGAGTACTAACAACTGAACGGAAGGCGCTGGGTTGACTATGAATATTAATCAAGCATTCGTATTTATTTTCCCACTAACAAAAACGGGAAATTCAGACGTTTGAATGAAAAAAGCCACTGGAATATATCTAGCAGTAACAAGTTCCGCAACAGAGCTAAAATACCTAAAAAATTAGCGGCAGGTACCGCAATGGGAATGTTTTAACATGGCGATTTGCATCGTTAAAGCTCTACCATGTTAATTAAATGAATAATATAGGCGGTGTGAAGCATGTAACAACAGGAAGTAACGGGACCCTGACCCTTCTGAATGGATCTAGTAGCATGAACCATGTTTATGTAAGACTGATTGCGAGCTATTTAAATTATTTAAGATTTAAGAAATGTTAATGAGCAACAGCATGTAACTATGAGCTCTTGTCAGTTCTTCGTGGGGCCTGTGAAGTGCACATAAAAAATTTAACTAATGTACACCTAAGGCCTAACCCGGGAGGGGTTCTGAGAGGAGGCCTGTGCCCAACAGGGGGACAAAGAAAGGGTTGTGATGATGATGAAACTAAACTGGTACTGCAACTCCCTCTTTGGTCTAGGGTCTAAATTTAGGGGTACTGGGTTCGATTCTCGGGTCGGGCAAAGCATTATTATTTTTTTTAACCAGAAATTCCCATCATATGCCTAAGTTTAATATGTTTGGATAGACTCACAACCTTTACAAGGGACCTAAACACAACTGGTAGTGAAACGTGAATGTACACACCTCTGCCTACTCTTTCGAAGATATATAGGCGTGATGTTATGTAATGTTAAAATAAAATAAAAAAATCTTACTAACGCATATATTGATATGCGGTATAAAAATCTGTGTAGATGCTACTTAAGTGCCTCGTGCATCCGCGAAACGAGAAAGAAGGAAGTTGGAATTAAATTTTATCGATATGAAAAAATCAAGTGCGGGGACATCCCTAATTTTGCAAGGAAGAATTCCTCGGCTACTATAAATGCGTACAGTTTGTTTGTGACGGCTCTCCATCAATTACATTTCGGAGCTACAACACTTTAGCGCAAAATACACCATTTGTTCTTATTTATGACCCTCTTTAGGAGTGATACGCACTCACTATTTCTGCTGTTTCTCCGAGTTGACGAAGTGATTGGAAATATTCGAAGTTACATGTACTCAGAGACTTCCGGTCATTATGTTTGAATAACTCCTTAATAGTTTTTTTTATTTATATAATCAACTTGCTGCTGCCCACGGCTATGCCCGTATGATATTTATAGTACCTATGTATATACTGAAAAAATATTGAAATTGTTTTTTTATCCCAATAGAACACAGTATCGGGATAGAAAGTATCCCATATGTTTATGCAGGGTAATATTTATAGCCTCCATAGCAAATTTTAGAAAAAATGGTCTAGCCGTTTGAGCGTGAAGAAGTAACAAACGTACAAACACACACTCACAAACTTTCACATTTATAATATTAGTGGTGTTATCCATCCAACCGTTAAACTGAATTTTATCCAATAATTTCTTAAATTATATTTTTTTCCGATTGATTTTTGTACCTACCTATATGAAATGTTGATAGCTTATTTGTTTGTTAAGTGGACTCATTTTCCATTATGTTATAGAGGTTCTACTAAGTTAAAGTGGCTAAATAACTCCTACATGACTCCTACGTAACTCCTACTGACTGACTACCTCAATAATTACCTGCTAATACCTAATACAAATATTTTGTAATTTTAATTCAGCCAATAAGTCAGTAAATTTTTAATCATGTGTAGGCACATGCTACTACTACATCATGCATACTAATCTAATTAATTTCATACTTCTAATAAGTATCTGTGGGAAACTGACGAGTTTCCATCATGATGGTTAATGAAGGATTAACCGTCATCATCGATAAGAAAAAAAAAATTCACTACACCTGAACCACACTTATGTCACTCTCACATTCACGCACGCAAATGTAGAAAATTTCGCCGAATGTCACATGCATAGATGAAAATTCAACATTCAGATACTATGACGTTTACCCTTTCTTTATCGAACACACATGCAAACCTAACAAGGTTTCCTTTGTCACGACAAGACACACCACACGCCAATATTCTTATAGCTTTCGCAAGCTATTTGCAGTTCTATTCATATCAACTTAAAGTTTAATTTCAAACAAAATCTAACATCAAAATCATGAATTTTGAAAACAAAGTAAATTCTTCTTAAGCACTTGGAAAAAAGGCGCCATTTAGTTTTCGAAGGACTTACAACGATTTGTTTCTAAGTAACAAACAAGGTGTATTCAAATAGAAACTTTATGATACTTTATTTAAGTTGAAAATAGATTGTATATTCTCGATGTAGTTCCCAAGGCGCTGTAGTTCACAGGGGTTGAAGTTTTCCGCGCAATGCGCATCGTTCTGCGCAGTCGTAAAATGGCGACGTTTTGATGCTAAACACGCAATTTGATTTATGACAGACTAAAGATGATTTTAGTATGGGAAATAGGACTGGAGATGGTATGAAATTGCCTTTCGATCGACATGATCCTTTCTAGCCAATGACATCATTTTGTTTAGATTTTAGTAGACTAAAAATAGATATGAGTCTTGCAGAGTATTGATTAAGTTCGTTGCTTAGACACACCATAAGATATCCTATTGGAACGGCAGAAGTCATCTCGCAGCTGACCGATAACGGTTGTATTTTATATCTGTGCCGGCATATCAGTCAAGATTGCGGAAATAAGCACGGCAAGTATCTTCTTGAATCGCTTTAATAGTAGAAGTGTTACGTTTATTAGATTTCATGCAATTATTTTTCTTTCGTCAGTCATTACGAGGCGCAACAAGTATTTCACTGGATGTACGCTCGTATTTTTGCAGCAATAATGTGTACGTTTTCTTTTGGCTGCTTGTTAATATGCTTTGTCGTGTCTATGCATTCTTTATTTGATTTTATTTTGTATGTGCATTTTAAATCATGTAATATAAGGCAGCAGTGGTCAGGGTGTGTATATACAGGCCGGGCTATAGGGAATAAATTTGTGCTCCCATACGTGTTAACTCGAGGTAATAAGTCACACCACAAAACTACATTGGATCCGCAGAGTGGTGCAGTATGATATAGACCTCTAACAAGCTATGGTTGTGAGACGTCTATGGGCACGTAGCTTTAATGAACAACTGTGACAAAGACCCAATATTTTCCAAACTATTCGACATAGAATGGAAAATATCTCATATTGATGGCGCCCAACCTGGGACCGAAGGAACGCTGAACCTGAAAAACTTTAACTCTGAACTTGAGCATATTTAAGTTCGGGTTTTGCTAACTAATAGAACTACTTACTACCATCAAAGTTTGTTAGGAACACTCCTAACAAACTTTTCTAAAACCCCCTCCGGGATGCACATCCCGGAGGGGGTTTTAGTAATTTACCCAGGCCTCACTCTCCCGCAGGATGGGAATCTTCCGAAAATATCCCCTTTAAAAAAGGTATATGTACAAACACAAGTAGAAGAAAATTATACATTTTCAATTTGTGGTATTTTTTTAAGTTGCTATAGAAAAATACCTCTGTCTATTTTATACCGATTCAGGGTCAATCGCTGCGACCCATAGACGTCCCACTGCGGTTCACGGGTCTCCCCCATAGACACTGCTGCGGGAGGTCTAGAGCATTCTCCACCACGCTTCTCCAATGCTCAAATGCTATGGACGCTACATTCAGGGTTAATGATGCATTGAAAACTCACACAGTCCGCCTATCGACAACCTTGTTGTCCGTCGACCTGGACGGACGACCTGACGAAGACAGCGGGAAACCGCTGGATTCAGAAGGCACAGGACCGGTCGGAGTGGCCTCGTTTAGGAGAGGCCTACTCGTATGTCCAACAGTGGACCACTAATATCTGATGATGATGACTCGCGGGTCATAGGTGTAAAGCGTTTATTAATATTTATTTATTCTCTCTGTCCTTCCAGATTTGGTCACTCATCATGTGGGTGACAGTTTGGCGTAACGTGAAGGCGTTTTACCAAAGAAGATACCCAGGGGGGTCACCAATAGACAGTTCCTTCTGTTCTTTTCTCTACTTTTTCTCTGCTGTCGTTATGTTTTTATCGATGCACAAATATATCCCAATGTTTATTAAGGACTACCAGCAAATAATGGACCGATTTAATACACATATACTGTAAATAAACATAAAATTTTACGGTATTTTCCATTATCAATTAATAAACCTACTTAAGCTATAGAGTGTTTTGTATTCTTTTTTCATATTCAGAATAGACAGAAAGTGACAAAACACTTTCTTTAATAGGCTTATTAGTTTGTTATGAATAGAAGGCAAGAGTACATAGTAACTGTGCTGTATTATACAGTTAACTCTGTCTTTTTAAATGTAACCTATGTGACTACCCTCAGACTATTTTTAAAACATCTTTAGTTACAGATTATTTTACATATTTAACCGTTTAAAATTTTCTCGAGGTTTACTTGTATAATTATATACAATATATTTTTACTGCCAAATTTTTAGATCTGTGTCATACAAAGAATTTTAATTGTAAATGAAAATGAAACTTTACAATTTTTGTAACAATATTTACCAAAAGAATAAAATACTAACCGCTTTGCTGATGTTTTTATTAACGCCCTTGGTCCAACTTATTTATCTTTGTTAAATTTTGCATTGGAGCAGCGCGATGGAGTAGGTATGCTCTAGACCTCCCGCAGCAGTGTCTGTGGTGGAGACCCGTACCCAGCAGTGGGACGTCTATGGGTCGCAGAGATCAAATAAAAACACTGCAAGTTAAGCCGGTTGACTACTAACCGATCCACCCAGCAGTGGGAAATCTATGGGTTGTAGCTAATATAAAGTAAAAAAGCGTAGCTTTCGTAGTCCTATGGCTCGCATCGATCGTATGTTATACTCGACATAACGTAGAATTGCCCCAGGAGAAATCTATTTAGATTCTATATAGCTAGGTATATTATCACCAATCAGGAGGTACCTTTACCTGTATTATATTACCTATATTACCTAGTTATAATTACCTTATTAGCTATATTACCTAGTGACTTCGTAGTGAATCGACTCCGCCTCTCACTCGATGGGGTGTGGGTTCAGACCAAAGCGGCACCAAATTTAACAAATATCACCTACGAAGGACGAGGCGAGGAAAGGAGAGATTTTAATTTATTTTATTTTATTTCCAAAATATATTTATTATTAATTAATGAAACAACGTATTTCTGTGAAAGCTGATAACAGACAAATTTATTTTTTAGAAGACAGATATGCACAGATTATCCAGAGACTAGTAGATCAAATTCCTTTTATAGATAGAGCTAGTTTGATTGTTTGATTTTACCATTTCTTAACTTACTAACAATATTTTCTCAAGCCAGGAATTAATTCCAGGATCCGCAAATCAAGTAGGTTCAATAATGCTGATGACTCTTATAGTCGACATCGCACCCAATTTTCACTTTTTCTACACAATTTTAGTTACGATCATTTAACCCTCAACTTTCGATCTCATGGTATTTTTTACCCGCTTCCTGCATAACCAGAGGACAAAAACTGACAAACACCGGAGCACGTATATTATTCTAATTACGCATAGACCCACAAGGGACTGATACGGAAAAAAATTAAATAGACGAATGAAGGGTTAACTTTTTGCTTTACGATTGAAAGCGAACACTTTGGTATTATGTAAATGAAGACGACATTTGCATACAAGTTTTTTTTTAAAAAGAATCACGCACATCTGTTGGCTGTGTTCCGTTTCCGGGTTTTTCAACCATAGATAAGTAATAGTTTGCTGTTAGTACTGGCCAGTTATAAATAGACCAACGGTTCTACGAACTTTATTTAAATAAGGTTTTTGCGGTATTTTTCACAGTCCCTCAGTTGAAGACGACTCTCCTCTAGGAAAGGGAGGATAAGGCCATAAACCACCACATTGGCCAAGAGCGTATATGCAGACTTCATTATGCTTTCGAATCAAGTCTTCTTTTAGAATTTTAAAAGAGTACCGAGAGATTTTTCCTCCGGCTTTTTTCTCTCATTCAATGATCAATAGATAATATCTTTGCCTTATTTTTATCAGTTTTAAATAGCATTACTTATATCTCTTTTAGTTTGTAGTTACCTAGACTTTCGTGAAGCGTGTCCAATCACCTCATAGCAAAATAAATTATTTGACTCGACTTTGACTTTGATTGGCAATAAAGTTTCAATGAACAAATGCTATCGAGAATATTTTATGGAGAACTCTATGCAAGGTGTTCACATTTTTATGGATAAAAGATAGCAAACGTGCTTGCAGTAGCTGTCGCCCATGACAACTGTGACTGACAGTCATTATTTTAGTGGGTATGAGGACTAGGGACTGTTAGTGATAGTTAGTCCTGTTACTTGGTGTTAGTAATAGTTCAGTTAGTAATTATTAGTAAGAGTCTTGTTCCAAAGTCGGTCATAGATGTGTGACCCTTGAGGACTAAGATGGTCACCTCAAAAAAAGTGTAACCGGAAACCACACCATTCCAACCGGACCATAATTGCTTTAAACACAATTACGAAATGGTACTCGGTACCGTGGCTGGCGGTGATACAGCCCCGGGCGAACTCTAAATGGAACAAAATAAGTTTCATATAAAACCTATTTGTTTCCCTATAGGCTCTACCACCTACAAATACCTACACACTTATCTAAGCATTCATATACCTTTTTTTTTTTTTTTTTTTTTTTTTTTATCGCTGGAAAATCCTCATGGATACCCGACATGCGCGGGGGGGCGCTGTCGGGTTATGCCGGACTCTTACCGGCTAAAAACCAGCGGTGTTCCTCCTCGCCGTCTTCCGGCGGAGCTGCGGGAACGCTTTCGCACACTTCCGCTGCTCCGCCGACGGTTGCCCGGGACTCGGGGCCCATCTCGTGGGGCGCTCATCTTGTGGCGCCACTCACCATTCAATCTGGCGTGCCGGAACACGGGACACGCCAGCCGTCTCGGGGGTCTCCTCTCAACTGGGCGATGGTACCCCCCGGTTCCACCGCCCGGAGACCCACCTTATGGGGGAAGGCGGCGCTCATGCGCCAGGCGCCTCCGGCCCACTCTTTTACGGCGGATTGGGTTGGACAGAGGGTCGTCTTCCCTCACCCGCTCCGCCGCCTCCTAGCATTCATATACCTACACCTATTCTTATAACAAAGAAATGCCTCGGATCCAGTCTGTAAGCCGCCTACCATTACCACTACCACTGACCATTACACAACAATGGCTTTACGATCGTAAAATTGTTCAGCGTTGTACACACGCGTAATTAAGGAATAAACTATAAATGAGTATAGATTCGTATCTCCGACCGCGTAGACATCCCGATGGATAGATAAAGTAATATATCATTATGGACAATTATTCAGCCCGCAACAGAAAGAAGTCGGAAGTTGATACGATACGCCGCTCGCGTTCACGGGTTAAGAACTCTTTGTACACGCAATCATTTTATTTTCAACTCTGTCTCTTATGCAATAAAGTTCAAATTTAAATTGAGTTTATTTTATCCGTTAGACGTTTCGGGTTCATACTTTTTTCTAAGACCGTAGGCTATCTAACCCTTTAATGCTATCGTGTCAGCTTTTTAAGTTTCCTGTTATCTGTTTTATTACACAGGTATTATTAAACAGGCTTACACGTCGGAAACGGCTGGAGGGCTACAGTTTTTTTTTTCGATAAATGGACCCATTTTAAGTGTTAAACGCCAGCGATACGTGGCCAAGATAAGGGACTTAATAACGATAATGTTGATGGTTATAATCTTTGCGCGGGAAAATTTACTGTCATAGGACGACTGAGTTTATTGGTTAAAAAAAAAATTGGTTTTGTTTTAATGCGTTCTCTTGTTAAGTCAAGTTCTTTGATTGTTTAAGTATTTTTTATATTGAGTAAGTATTCCATATTTAACAATTGTTGTATCTTGTTGTTGTTAATTTTATAGATAAGTATATTGACGAATCCGTGGCGCGTCGAGCCGACTGCCGAACCACGAGTCTCGGGTTCGATCACGGGGCAGATATTTATTTCGCAGATAAATAATTATACTCGGCTATGGACGTTCGAATGTGTTGTTTTTAAGTGTATATGTATCTACTGGCGTAATTGTGTTGAGGAACAGCAAAAAAAACTTGTTATCTTGGCTAAACCAACAACATTTTTTCTGCAAGAAGGAACATTTATGATTACTAGGTGGTTAAACCTATGTAAGGCTAGCCCCAAGTAGTATTAAGGGTAAACATCCACTATAAAAACAATTGATTTTCGAAAGCTGATTTCTAATATGACGTTCGTATGTGATTAAACTAAGCGGATTAAGTCGGCCGAATAACCAATGGTCGTTTGATCTTTCTTATTTATCCATAGAGTTTCCAGACTAACAGACAGTTAAGCTTGGGTCAAAGTCAATTTCTCTATAAAAATAAACAAATCTAAAAAGAAACAAAACCCGATGAATGAAAAAAGTTGAAGCTTCGAATCTAATGCGAATCCTATTTAGTTTTTTTATAAAATTTTGATTCTTATTAAAGCTATGTATGAGAATGACTTGTTGCGACATCTATATTTAGAATATTTCATTACTCTCAAAAAGGGTAATTGGCGGCATCTAACGTGGGGTTGGTAAAACATCACTTTAGAATAATTAAACGACAGGCTATGTTCAGAAACTAAACTATGTTCATAGCCTAAAAAGGGTAGAATTTCGGGTATGTTTCTATAAACAATATTATTGTTAATTTTAAAAGTGATACGAGTAGTTTACTCCAAATCAAAAGTGGATAATTTCTGTGTTCCGTAGCAATATGAATAATAAATGTGTAAAACAAATACAAATCATATTTCTAATCAGGACTAATTAGAAAAACACTTACCTATTAAAATTGTTGTTTCTTATAAGATTTAGAGATGTATGCAGCGCCATCTGTCGTTCAATAGCACACTATTTCAAAGCTAAAGTGGCGTGTCGGTAAAACAGACCCTCGAATGCTTCGGGACGTTGCAGAGTTGAATGCTCTCCAAATTTCATTAGTTTTAAAACTTTTCATGCTTGTAAAATGTTTTTCAAAACTTCGTCATAACTAAGTTTTACAAATTAAAAGTTCTGGCGTTTTTCATTGATAACCTAACCGGTTAAAAAATAGAGATCGTGGTGGGACCTTTATTTTTTTAATTTTGATGATGAACCGGTTTTTACTTTTTTGTTGTTTACTTGAAATAGCAGATTTAGGTAGCTACCGTAATACATAGGTACCTTATTGTTAACTTGAAATAGCAGATTTAGGTAGCTATCGTAATACATAGGTACCTACGTGCATTATAATTTATTCTTCTGTATTTTTCTACTTATTAATTTTATTTTTGGTACATTATTTTTATCGTTTTTTCAATTTGTACCTAAACATTTTTTTTTTTAGGTTAAAAGCGGATTATAATAAATAAATTTATAAAGTTTGCTCATTAGTTTGATACCAACCTACTATTGTTAGCTCCATAACCAGCATGTTGATGGTGAACCTTGGTATTATCTACCGGATAAGGTGGTGAAACTTCCAAGTTCACATCCTTATCTTGGTAAGATACCTATTTAGATGTAGTGGTCACAAAAACAGCTACTAAGCTAAAGGTCCTAAGTTCAATCCCCAGATAGGGCAACATTGGGGGTTTCTAACTTGGATTGGGTTGGGGTTTTCTAACTTAGAAATGCCCGGTAGCAGCTCAGAGTCTGGGTTAGTGTATGGCAATAACCACACCACATACATGGAATCTAATTATAATTGTTGAAAATGGTTGTGTTACACCTATCCTTCGGGCAAATATAGCCTTGAAGTTATGAAATTTTATGTGTTTAAAAGATATTAGAAGGATCGATACTCAAAGAAGTACTGCAACGTCTATCATAAAATTGTAAAAGTACATTTTTTTTTTTTAATAAAAAGTTGTAAAACAACTTTTGTAAGACAACTTTTGTAAAACAACTTTTTATTTTATTTGCAAGATTCCAGGATATACATATATACATACATACATACGGGTGAAGTTAATTAAAAGCTTTTAATAATAATAAAAAAGTATTGTCTCCTTTCACATACTGTAGATGACGACTCGTACCAAGGTAGGTGTCTGAAAAAACTTTTGTCGTCAGTTTCTTTGCAAATCTAATGAACTAAATAAAAAGTAACTCTGGCATAAAAATTAAATTCATTGCAACTTTTTTAAGGGACACATGTAATTAAAACTGACAGTTTTCAAAGAAACTTGGATTAGAACATCAAACAACGAACTTTTTGGAAGTCATAATTGCAGGAAATTAGTCAAATTATGTCTATAATTACGTTACATTTACATAATTACTGTTTTAGTATACATTCAGAACTATGGAACACCTAAAACTTTGATTCATTTTAGAAACCAAATTGTGACACCGTAATATATCTAATAGATATTGATTATCTTGAGTATATGGGTTCAAATCAAGGCGCCACCAGTGAATTTTCTAAGTAATGTACCTACTTATTGTATGTTGTATGTTGTTTTCCTACAGTAAAGGAACTTGTCTGTCTGTCTGTCTGTAATGTGGGTTTTAAGAATGTTTATAGAAATGTCGTCTGCTGTAACGGTGAAGGGAAACATCGAGAGGTTTCATGCCTTAAGGTGAGTCCAGACTATGTAAGATAACATTATTATAAAACATAGTTATTTAGCATGTAGCACTTATGAACGATATGTGTTATAAAACAAAGTTTAATATGTCACATAACAAATGTTGATATGTTAAATAACTTTGCTATATGGTACAAATGAGTACAGTCATTTTTATGTTGCAATGTTATATAGCAATGTTAAACAATGTGGACATGTTATATAACTCCCGCACCTGTCTGTGGGGGAGACCTGTGCCCAGCAGTGGGACGTCTATCAGCGTATTAAAAGGGCAATTAGGGCCAGTATTACATGGGACCTAAACATAAAAAATCTAGTCTAATGTAGGTGTATAACCTGTGCCAACCCTTTCGAAGACATACAGGCGTGGTATATTATGTTTTCAACTCCAACTATCTACCGTGTGTTTGTATAAAATTAACCAAATTATAAAAAAGCGAGCGATTGCACAATCTAAAATTTGGCCAGGGAGCACCCTCGCGCTCAAAAGGCTTTCTCTTATTGCAAATAGAGATATCTCATCAAAGTTCATCGTCGATTGGTACCCAAACACAGATAAGGCCTGAATGGATTTGATGTGCCACAGGATTATGCACCTTACACCATTGGAATAGGCTGGCAGGATCAATTTTTTGCAAGCGCAGCGCATTCGCGTTTGAACTTGATAAAGTTGAACGGGAGTTTTTCTTTGAGGTTCCGACGTCGTTAGCGATCGAGGGTACTTATTGTATTGATTGTTACACTATGTTGGCAGTAAATAAGTTATATGGGAAGGGGAGTTGGTGGTAGACCCTGTATTAAATACGAGCACCAGTTAGGTAAAATGCAGCGATACTTTAGCCAACTTTCAGGTATGGGTTTCATCTCGGTATGAACCGTCCACCACGCGTACCACGCGGATTGGCAGACTTCACATTCCTTCAAGAACATATTTATATATAGTAAACTCTCAGTTTCCTCAGCCTTTAGTTATATTTAACTAGTGGGCGCCCGCCGCTTCGCTCGCGTGGAATTAGACAATAGTTTCGTATACACTTAGTAATATTATATAGCCTAAGTCAATCAGTGAAGATGCAGCTGAAATGGAGAAAGAATTTTTGAAATCAGCCCAGTAGTTTTTGTGTGAAAACATTACAAACAAATCTTTCCTCTTTGTAATATTAGTATAGATTATTCGCGTTATTTAGCTTAGGAAATTAGGAAAGAAAGTACCAGCTGCTCTTTGACTAATTTATACCTTTTTTTTTTTTTTGTTTTACGAGTGGGAAACCTTGAAAAGGTACCCGGACGTCGTGGGAGCGACGCCGGGTTATGTGGGACTTTCACCCACTAAAACCCACTCGGTGGCCTACTCCGGCGCTACAGGAGGGCTCCGGGATCTCTTGTAGAACGCGCCGGTGCCCTCCAGCGCTGCGCCCAAGACGGGCTCTTCCCGGTTTCACAACGCTGTGCAGCCACAAACAGCGTCGTCTTTCCCGGGGTCACATCGATGGACGGTTCGAGCTCCCCCTCTCACCGCCCGCAACCCCAGAAGTCCCCTTTTAGTCGCCTTTTACGACAGGCAGGGGCTACCGTAGCACTATTCTGGTCCCGAGCTAGAGAAAGAATTTTTGAAATCGGTCCAGCAGTTTTTTTGTGAAAACATTACAAACAAATTTTTCCTCTTTATAATATTAGTATAGATTTCTTAAAAACACACCAGCGAGCCAGTGGACTGTCACCGCTGAAAAGGCACTAAAACTCGGACTCGCCCATGAAGGGTTCCGTATCATTATGTATATAAAAACGGCAAAAAAATCATGTCTGTTATTATAGCGGCAACGGCTCATGAGATACAGCCTGGTGACAGACGGACAGACGGACAGCGGAGCCTTAATAATAGTAAAACATACAAGAGGCAAGTAACTAACTCCAAAATTTGGTAAAAAATGTAATACTAAATGGACAATTTAATTCCTAACCCCTAGAATAAGAATACTAGTATTCTTCATTCAAATCCTCACTCCCTGTTCCTACGCGGGACTTTCCAAAGTGAGTCATTCTCCCCCTGTAGTCTATTGCTTGAAGCGCTCATAGCCCAATGGCTCGCTTGATCGTATGTGATCAACACGAACCGTGTGAAGCAACGACGAGCGCGGTCGATTTGTGGATGGGTCCAATGGCATAATTTCATGGGCGCTACCGTGCTTCGGAGGGCACGTTAAGCCGTCGGTGGTTGTTTTCAATTGTAAAAACAATCGATAGAGCTTGTCGAAGACCTTCGGGTGGCTGAGAAAATTCGACGATCGGTTGGCCAACCCGTCTACCAATCTATCGGAGGTAGTGCTCAAGGCGAATTCTAAATAGAATCTAGACATACACTTTTAAACTATTAGGTTTTTCTAACTAGAAATGCCTGATAGCAGCTCGGTATCTGGATTTGTGTCCGGTATATGGAAACAGGCTCACCACATTTTATATTACACTAGTGGAGTACTAGTAGTACACCATGTACCTACACCTAGTAATATTATATAGCCTATGTCACTCAGTGAAAATGCAGCTTTCTAATGGTGAAAGAATATTTGAAATCGGTCCAGTAGTTTTTGTGTGAAAACATTACAAACAAATGTTTCCTCTTTAAAATATTATCTAGTATAGATAGGATGTGTGTGTAATACAGACATGTGCCTACCCGTTCGAGGAAATACAGGCGTGATGTTATGTAATGTTATTTTCTTTTCCAACCTAGGTTCTTTATAAAGCCTATAGATTTTCTATAGCATCTACCACCCAATGAAATCATGTTTAGAGAAAATAATTTTGTTGAGCATTCCTGTTTTCTTATTTTTTTATTTATTTACTTAATATTTTATGTACACACTTTTCAATATAAAACAATATAATTAATTGTATCAGGCGTTACTTTGCGGAACTCCATTATTAATTTATCCATTATTAATATTTTAAAAATTTGTAATAAAATAGTACTATAATACTAATATTAATTTTTCTTTTACTTTAGATTCTAAAATCTAATAACACACAAGAATCCAATAACACAAGACTCTAATATCCGCGGACGGGGTCACGTGCTTCCTATTACGAATTTCGGTTTAGCGCAAAAAAAAATATGGAGGTTTCTGTCATGATGAATAAAATCGCCACCCTCGCGCGTCACCCCATATTAAATTGTATGGGGCCCGTTGTCATGGCACGGGCGGTGGGTGTGTGCCTACTTATTAGTTATTTATATACCTACTTCAGTATAACGGTAGTTTGAGTGCATTCTTAAAAAGTTTATTTAGGTACACATGACGGTAAGAATCGCGTTTCAGAAATGTATTCTTAAAACTTATTGAGGGAGTTTTAGGCACGAAAAAAATTATATTACGTCTTAGTTAGTTTCTTAATTTGGTGCTGGTGAAAAATGGAAGAATGAAATTGAAGAATGAAAGGGTGTATATAAAGATTCAGATTCATATAATTTACATTTTACATTCGCTGCGACCCATAGACGTCCTGGGCTGGGCACGGGTCTCTCCCACAGATATAGCTGCGGAAGGTCTAGAGCATACTCCACCACGCTGCTCCAATGCGGATTGGTGGTAATTTTACATATATGTTTATTATCTCACTTCGCTCTCGTGGAATTAGAAATAACAATAGTTTCGTTTACACCTAGTAATATTATATAGCCTTCATTCAGTGAAGATGCAGCTTTCTAATGGTGAAAAAAATTTTGTAATCGGTCCAGCAGTTTTTGTGTGAAAACATTACAAACAAATGTTTCCTCTTTACAATATTATTATAAATTACATTCAGTACTACCATTACTGTACTGGCACTCTTGCTCCACCCCGCACCTGTGGGATCTGATGTGGATTGGTTGAGTCATGCCCCAACACAGAAACAAAAAATAGAGTGACAGTCTCCAACGAGACGTGAAAAGCAAACTACCTATCGAAAACTTACAAAAACACGAACAGAAAAAAGCCTGGTCTAAATACTATGAACAGGCCCGTTGGCGCAATCGGTAGTGACCCTGTCTGTTGCGCCAGGTGTCGTGGGTTCGAATCCCACTCAGGACAAATATTCGTGTGACGAACACTTGTATCTATTTAAGTATGTATTTAAAAATATCTATGTATGTATATCAGTCTCTGACACCCATATCACATTCTCGCGCCTACTTTAGGTCAGTCTACTCGGGGTCAGATGGCCGTGTGTGAGAATGTCAAATATTTATTAATACATATTATTATAAACTATCATTTAGCAAGGTGTAACAGACCAGTATTTCAACAAAATATGCCTTCCTGATACAATTTTGCCAAACCTAACACCGAACTCCCGACTGCCAATGACAATCGATGCTAAACATGCTTTGTAGTTTAAATAAACATCAGTTGCGAAACCAGCTGCCCGCCTTAATGACCGACCACCTTGTGAGCCTTCTAACTATTGACTTTGACGAATATTAACTTATATTAACATAACCTTTAGTGTCAGGGCTGCCAATCATAGCATTGGTGTATTTCGCGTTTTCTTAATGTTTTCAAGATTTACTTTTTATACTTAAAATTAAACTAATATACATATATATTAATTAGTCAGAACGGAAATAAAATACAACTTGCTAAGTTAGTGAATTTATTTATCAAATAATGGTATTTTAAAAGATAAAATGCTAATGCTGAATACTATATGCTGTAAAATATGCACGACCACATTGACCACAAAAACAAGGAGCAATATAGAAAAGTGGCAACCCTATCTAAAATAAATTCTGTGATCTTTTAATTACCAAATAATGGTGCGGGAAGACCCGTGCCCAACAGTGAAACGTCTATGGATTGTAGCTATATCAACAGTCTAAATTAGTAAAAAAACTTGTTGTGGTAACCCTACACATATAATTACGTAATGAGCTTAAGGTGCTAACACACTGCACTGCACCTGTCCAAGGATTGCTAGCTGGAGTTGCCCTCAGGGCTCGCTTGTCACGTTTCATACAACAAAGTCTGTAGTATTAACTTTTCAAACTTATAAAAACGTACACTGATCGTTAATTACTAATAATAGTGCAGTTAGCTGCAAGTGTTACTAATAATCCCTGAGGAAATTCATGCGTACGTACCTCCAGTATAAAAGTTGACAGTTTAATAGGTGGTAGAATCTGTTCGCGTCTCAGAAAACGAAGTATTGGCCGACTCCCGACGAGGTGGACTGACGACCTGAAGAAGACAGCGGGAAACCGTTGGATTCAGAGGGCGCAGGATCGGGAGGAGTGGCTACGGTTAAGGAAGGCCTATGTCCAGCAGTGCATCCATAAAGACTGATGGATGAATGGAGAATCTGTTTATGGTCGCTCAGGGCAGCACTACCATAAGGCCGATTCCTGCTTACATGTAATCCAACCAAACACAGAGAACTTCTATAGTCTAAAAATAATCATAAAGATTATTTTTAAGACTAGGTGTAAACGAAACAGTTTCGTTTACACCTAGTAATCACACAGTGAAGATACAGCTTTCTAATGGTGAAAGAGTTTTTGAAATCGGTCCAGTAGTTTTTGTGTGAAAACATTACAAACAAATCTTTCCTCTTTATAATATTAGTATAGACTAGTAGACAAGTATTAATTGATTTCTTCATTTATTTTGATGGAAAATGTATCAGTAGCGTAGCCCCAAGCTATACCTACTACTATACTGAGTCTATAGATGCGAACGTACATATCTATACACAGATTACTATTGTTATGTCTAATTCCATGCAAGCGAAGCTGCGGACGTCCACTAGTATGAGTACCTATAACTTAATAGGTGTAGTAGATAAGTTTCCACATAATTATAACCACTATCAAAATACGTCTACCGTATCTATTATAACTACACACATTACTTACATACACAGCTGTAGTTGTATCGATATTGAGATGATGATTACATATTTAATCTGAACAAAAAACTACCGCGGCTTTTAAATAAAAATATATGCATGCACGAGTAAACATTGCAGGAGATTGCTAATTACGATCCGTGCAGAGCTCATAGAAGCCTTTCACGGCTATATAATAAAAAATAAACGCGGGGGATTTCTCGTACTAATTAACTAGCGATAAATCCCCGATCGGTAATCATTCCGGGCTACCTGCGGTAGGAAATAATGTGGAGATGAGAGCGGGCCCTGGAGGACGCTAATTCAGCCTCGGCGCGGCAAATCGAGGGTACCCTAATGCCCGGTAATTATCAATTAGGTTCGACGGTTTTGTCTTTGGAAGGAATTATATAGAGCTGACAGGATCAGCTCTATATAGCTGTAGCGTCCATAGCCCAATGGCTCGCGTCGATTCAATGTGATCGAAAGAGTTAAGCGACGACGGGCGCGGTCGGTTTGTGGATGGGTGACCGCTAGTGGCAAAATTTCATGGACGCTACCGTGCTTCGGAGGGCACGTAAAGCCGTCGATCCCGGTTGTTTTCAATGCTGAAAACAGTCGTTAAGCCTTGTCGAAGACCTTCGGGTGGCTTGAGAACATTCGACACTGGGTTGGCCACTAACCCCTCCACCAATCCGCATTGGAGCAGCGTGGTGGAGTATGCTCTAGACCTGCCGCAGCCGTGTCTGTGAGGGAGACCCGTGCCCAGCAGTGGGACGTCCAAGGTTCGCAGCGATATAGAGCTGCTTCTACTACATTTGACGTAGCAGGTAATTTTGAAATAAGCAGTTGAGATTCCTTGTAGAATTCGTAAATGTGAATGAATGTGTAGTGCAACCGATTATTTGCACTATTGTATGGCTTTCAGACTAAAATTGAATGAATACTACAATTGATGAAGACACTTTTTTTCGTATATGTAATGCTGATTATGGCATATTATTATCAAATTGCATAGTCTATCAACTAAATCATTGTGATAAATATTTTAAATTTAGATTATTTTTTTATGAGTTTAGAGATTGACAGCTCTATATAAATCTGGACGTGGATGGATTTGATTAAATGGTAATAATTTGTGGAAATCGTGATTGAGATGTCTGAACAGAATTTGATTCAATGATTTGCGCTTTTGAAGGTACAGCATCATTTCCGCCTGTTTATTAAACAAAAAGAAAATGTAAAACAACGCGAATTTTGAGTCATTTTAATTTAACTACAATTAAGAACACGGTACCTAATACACACGACCAATTTTCATGGCTTTTTTATTACATTCATTTGTTTTGGTATTTGTATACGCTTAATAAACGAAAAAAAATTAATATTTATATCTACCGCCGGTTCTCAATATTAATTCTACCGAGAAAAACACGGCAAGAAACTCGATAGTTCCTCGTTTCAAAATTTACAATTTAATAATTTAATACAGGTTCATTATTATTAAACTTGAAAACTAGAGATAATTCGCATCAAGGGTTTTTATCGTTTATGTAATCATTTATTTTATGGTCTAACTTTTTTGCTTCATAATCATAATATCGATTACACTCGTAGCAACCTCTGTTTAAACAATTTATATTGTCATAGAGATTCAACCACGGGTTATGTTTTTAGTCTACGATATAAGTAACTGCTCTTACACTCAAACTAATTCAACGTCAGAATGAATTAATGATTAATGATTATTCAAGATAAATAAGAGAAGGCAGGCGTCACGGGAGACAGCCAATGAAAAATTAATGAAAAATGCATCTCACCCAAACTTATGCTAAGTACTCGATAAATCTTGGTCTATGGGGGTGGTTTCTGCAAAATTTATTCTTTCTATCCACCCCCTAATCCCGTTATTAATGGTATTTTGCCTCCCCACAAATATATGCGCGAGTGCATTGTCTGGAAGCGGTCGAGATAAGTCGTTCCTTGGCAATCATCTTTCGGGAATCAGTGGTTTGGTAGGTCGTCGTTACGCTTTTATATCATTTATGTTTAGGCAGTTTATAAGAAACTAGTGGACGACCGCAGCTTCGCTCGCGTAGAATTAGACCCATTAACGACGTCTGCCCGCGTTCGGGTTGCCCACATGACTTCAAAATCGGCAAAGTTTCATACTAACTTTGCACCCCCGTTTTACCCTCTTAGGGGATGAATTTTCAAAAATACTTTCTTAGTGCTCCCCTACGATATAAAAGGAACCTCTGTGCAAAATTTCAAGTTTATTACCCTTATAGTTTAGGCCCTGCGTTGATATGTCAGTCAGTCAGTCAGTCAGTCAGCTTCTTATTTTTATACTAGTGGACGCCCGCAGCTTCGCTCGCGTAGAATTAGACCCATTAACGACGTCTACCCGACTAACGACTCCAAAAACGGCAAAGTTTCATACTAACTTTGCACCCCTGTTTTACCCCCTTAGGGGGTGAATTTTCAAAAATTCTTTCTTAGTGCTCCCCTACGTTATAAAAGGAACCCCTGTGCATTTCAAGTTTCTAGCCCTTATAGTTTAGGCCCTGCGTTGATATGTCAGTCAGTCAGTCAGTCAGTCACCTTCTCCTTTTATATATATAGATATTTAGATTACTGATAAAAATTAATTCATATATCATACCTCATATGAAACAAGTACATATTTAAGTATATAATGTGTCTGTCCAAACATCTCTATTTGATTCGCTGAAAGCTGTTCACTCGTGCAATATGCTAAGTAGAGACTATTTTAGGGCAGATAACTGCACAGAGTTTAATTATGTATGATTATTTTAGTATGACAGCTGTGAACTACTGAACTATCGTACTCGCCTCTCATTCTAGAGGTCTGGGTTCAAATCCAAACCTAAGCACCAATAATTTTAGTGTAAAATTTAATTATTTTTCACCAATTAGTATACGAGTATGAGCAGTGTGGAGGAAAAGAATATTAGGTAAGCTTAAGGTCTACTCATTTATAGGGATAAAATTATTAAACTACCATTGCTTCACGTAGGCTTCATTCTTCATTCTTAAAAGCCATACAAAAATAAAGTAGGGATACACAAACAAAATACTTCAGCAGTGAAGTACTCCTCTTATATTCTTGTTTTGTTAACAATCAATTTGGTCCTAACCGGGCTTCGTTATAAAATATACAACACAATACAATTTTTTTCCATTCGGACTAAAAACACCTCTATGTAAATGTAACATGGGTGATTTTAGATTGTATTAGACGTACAGATACAAAAATATCCAGTAGACCACTCGTCAGAGTTGCGCTTTATTGAAACGAAGTTAAAAGAAAGAAAATTGGTCTAAAGGTGACGCATTACACACCGGGACGCAAAAAGTACAGTATACAAAAAAAATACTTTACAATTCAAATATGTACATAATCAGGGAATAGAACTCTTTGTATCGTGGATGGAACGGACATAGACTAGGATCCACAAAATAATTAAATCTAATTTTAATTATATTGCAAATAAAATAAAAATGGTTCCATTTCATACAAAACATACATCTCACATGGAAATTGATTGAATCTGGGATGGGATTTCTTTCTTGTAGGTGAGTGTAGTGAAACTATCAGTAATGCTAGATCTAGTCTAAATCGTTAAAATATGAAACAGTGTGGAAGTACAAGACAGCTTGGTAAGTCGACAGGTCTACTTGAGACAGCCGAATTTCTATCGTGTCTAAGAGTCTTAATAAATATGTAATTCCAAATATTTACTTCAGTATGCTTGTTGCAATTGGGTTCCACTGTTCCCAGAGATTAAGGCCCGTAATTAATAACAAACTCACATCTGCATCAAGAACGGGATTAGCAGATCCGTCCCCAAGATCATAAATATGTGAGCCAGCTCAACTTTTAACTTACTATACTACCTTAACTTAATAAAGTTATAATATACATATAAATAAGTTTAACTTAACTTATCTAATATATAAAAATGAATCGCAAAATGTGTTGGTAAGCGCATAACTCAACAACGCCTGGACCAATTTGGCCAATTCTTTTTTTTAAATGTTCGTTGAAGTTCAAGGATGGTTTTTACGGCGAGAAAAATTTGAAAATTCATCCCCTAAGGGGGTAAAACGGGGGTGCAAAGTTAGTATGAAGCTTTGCCGTTTTTGAAGTTAGTGAATGTGTAACGCGAGCGAAGCTGCGGGCGTCCACTAGTTATAAATAAGTTTTTCTAGGCAAAGTAGATCTTGGTCGATGATTTAAATTCAATTAAGACTTTCACTAAAATGTAAAGTGTTCATTGAATTTAAATCATCTACGTACCTTCATCATCATCTATCTTCTTTACTAATGATAAAACTACACAGTTTGATTGCGCTAATCTGTGAGACTACAGATACTATTCAGGAAATTCGTTAACTAATATGAAGTGACTTCATAGGGAGGGTGTATTTTTAGTAGTAGTATTTTTATTTACCTATATAGATTATACTTATTTGAACCTGCAGTGTAATCCGAAGAAAGTAACAGGGATTGGCCCTAGGCTGAATTTTAATAAGATGTCACTGCCATAACAAGGGCGGAGGAAGGAAATTTTATTACAACAAAAAACTTTATCATTGAACAATAACAGGCAGAATTACGCTCACTTCTAATTGGGTCTAATCGACCAAGGGAATGTATTAATTAGGGTTCCTTGAACTTAATCCGAAAGTTAACGAAAATATCTATCACGGTTTATTTCTTTTACCTTTCATTCATTGTAATTCTAATTTTCTACTGACTTAAACATATTAATTTGGTTACATAATTGCATATGATATTTAGTAGAAGGTATGAAAGATGTTTTTCACTTAACATAAGTTAAAATCACGCCTGTATTTTCCCGAAGGTAGACAGAAGTTTGTGAGTCCTTTTTACAAAAGGACACACAAACCTCTGTCAACATTTACAATCTTAGTCTAAGTTAAATAAATAAGTTAATACCTAGGTATAAATAAGTAAATACCTAGGTATGAAGTCAAAATGAAGTGAAGTGTGGAACAAATTAGTGTTCCGATTAATTACAAAACTGCACCCAACACGGTCACTATACTACTACACACAATTTACACACTACTTTGACTAATTGTAATGATTATGTAAGCCCTGATTCTGGAGCTATTAGATCTGAGCCGATAACCAATAAAGTTAATTGTTCATTCGGAAGATAAAAGTATCTGAGTGTGAAGTTGAACAATTAGTTTTTTACGAGCTCCCGATGAGAAGGTATAAGAGTTTATTTAATACGGAACCAATTATACGTGCGAGTGGCCACTCGCGCATATTTTCTTTCGTGGGGCGAAAAATACCGCTCTGGGGTATTTTTAATTTGACAGCTCGGTTTCTTAATAACTGTATTAATTTTAATGGGCGCGTGATTAAGCAGCTGTAATGTTTTCCGGAGATCCCTCCCGACCAACCTTCGTCCTAATGACACCTAAATGAGCCGAGAATTTCACAAAGACCATCAGTTTTGGACTGCGTTAATTTTAATCAATTTTGACGGGGGTTTTAATATACACTCGGAATGTAACCCTTCAAATGCTAAAAACACTTTGCTGAGCAATTAAGTTTATACAAAATGTCACCGTGACTTGTGGTTATTGCTTACAGATTATATTGATGGTAAAATTTATACCAAATGCAGGTAATTCATGGTATTCATTCAAAATTTCATGGATGCTACCGAGCATAGGAGGGCACGTTTACCCGTCGGTCCCGGTTGTTTTCAATGGTGGAAACAGTCGATAAGCCTCGTCGAAGACCTTCGGGTGGCTTGAGAACATTAGATTGGGTTGGCCACTACTTAACTCCTCCACCAATCCGCATTGGAGCAGCGTGGTGGAGTATGCTCTAGACCTCCCGCATATAAATAAATTGTTGTATAAAAGGCCACATGTAATTACATATTTATATGAGTAGTTACGAATAAAGGAGATTTATTAATAAGCACTGTAAAATTCATTTTCAATAAGTACAACATAATATATATTCATACTTTATTAATTTACTAAGGGTAGTTATTTTGTATTGAAGTACCTAATTATGCTAGCCAATAACTCAATTAAATGTAACGCTACAAAAAATTGATGACATCTTAATTTGTTAGAAATATGTTTTCTTCAAAACATTAATATTACACAATATTTAACCCTCCGTTTAATCTAGGAATGTTGTGCCTAGCCAAGCAATTATTTTTCAGTTAAAATGCAATTATTTCGACATTTTTCACTTACAAGTGTAATTATTATTTCTATTCTTCACCCACTTTACACACAAAGCAATACTTAGCGAGCGGTAGTTAGCGGAATATAATACTTGTGTAGAGTTAAGAATTGTCTGTAGATTCCTCAATATTGCTCAAATTACTCAATATTTGATATTTGAATATTTGAATGTTATTTGCTAGTGTACTTTTATGGTAAAGTGGGCTTAATTATTTACATTTAAAAAATAAACTGAACTTTTGATTCTATAATCTATAGGTACTTATATTTTAAAGAGGAAACATTTGTTTGTAATGTTTTCACAAAAACTACTGGCCCGATTTCAAAAATTCTTTCACCATTAGAAAGCTGCTTCTTCTGTAATTATAAATGAGTATGACCCGTCTTTGAGCTACTTTTCTAGCTATAATTAGATATTTTGAAATAACATTTAGTAATTTATAAATCAACGACAGTCTTATTTAAAAGCATATACTATGAGTATTAATTAATAATAGTTATTTTTGAGAAAATGCTTTAAACTAATTTATTTATTGCTAACCGAAAGATTAATAGATTATTTAAGTTAGATCACTAAATTAACATAACTCGATTCGCTCGTTATAACATACGGACGCCCGCAGCTACACTCGCGTGGAATTAGACATAACAATAGTTTCGTTTCCATCTAGTAATAGGTATTAATAGCCTATGTCATCAGTGAAGTTGCAGCTTCAGAGAATTTTTGAAATCGGTCCAGTAGTTTTTGTGTGAAAACATTACAAACAAATCTATCCTCTTTATAATATTAGTATAGAAGTATATACTAAAACCGTACCTGGTATGTGGACCCTCTAAAACTTCCCATATCCTTCGTCCAGGGCCAGGGGGAGGGAGGAACAAAATGGATCCTCGCGACATTCGCCAGCCATTACTCCGACCCTCTGCGCGAGCCCCCTCGCCAGGCGTGTTTACTAAAAATGCGTTCAATTTTATATGCGGGCTTATACATTTGTACAAGCGCACAGCCCCGCAAGGTTTTCTTGCTCAAACAAAACGACATGTCTGCCGTTTTAATTCGCCATGCTGTAACAAGCTAGGATTTCGCAGTAGGTAAACGCAATACAAATCGCAATGACACTACGCATATTTGTACAGCAACATTTTATTATGCACAGCCTTTTGTAGCTAATAAACGAAATGTCACACTAATTACCCGAATCACCGATTCTGTAGACCATCGCGGAGGCGAGATTAAATCTCACAGGTGCCATCAGTCAGTCGCCAACGATTCCCGTGACACTGCAGATCGATGACCTTAGCAACCACTTATAAAAACAACACAATCAATACATATCACGTTTTCTTACAGCATTATTTCGGACACTTTTTATGACACTGACACGTCCTTCACAAATCACTAACCGCCACTTAATGCGTCCGTGGGATTTAACCCTGCATCCGCAAAGCTAGTTTTTTCATCACCTTAATGAATTCCTGTTTTTGTACGCCTGTGCCGGGGACAAATTGCGGAGAGCAGACTCCTTATAAATATTCGGTCGCTTAAATAGAGGGATGTGTAAGCGATGCTCAAACTTTAGCATCTGGTACAAAATCTTGCGATCGTGGGTAAGGCGCTTGCTCTGGTTAAAACTTTGTTAACTGGCTTTATCTTTGTTCTGTAACTTTTTGTTCTTATTTTTCAACATAACTTTATATAGTAGCTCAGTCAAACTTATAGTTTTTATCCAGTACACAGTACAAACAGTTTTATAATACACGACACATTAAAATATTTTTTAGTTTTTTTAGTTAATAGTTTTTGATTTATTGTACGGATGTAATAATATGACTAATTATTACCATTCACAATACTATTTATATCTCATAGTAATTAAAGTAAAGTAGTATTTTTATGTCGTACAGTTTGAGAAACACTGCTCCTTTTAAACGTTTAAAGAAGGTAAAGTTCACATGAACTGAATGAGACTATTCTTAACAAGACCTGTTCTTCACAAAGTTTAATTGAAGTATATTTGAATAAGCAAAAACACTTTCAATGCCTGGTGGTTTAGTGGCTGGGAATGGAATCTTCATTCATGTCGATTTTAATTCAAATTCCAGTTACGTTGACTGGAAAATAAAGCCAAATAATCATCAGAGCTTCTATATAATTAGTAAGAAAAATAACAATTTTAGAATCTATACTATATATATATTTATTTATTTTTATTTATTTATTTATTATAAAGAGGAAATATGTGTTTGTAATGTTTTCACACAAAAATTCCATCTTCACTCAGTGACATAGGCTATATAATACTACTAGGTGTAAACGAAACTATTGCTATGTCTAATTCCACGCGAGCGAAGCGGCGGGCGTCCACTAGTTTATTATAAATTTAAAACATCTGCACAGAAATAAGAATCAACACAAAGCATAGGTACGAGTAGGTACGAAAAAAGTCATTAACATCTCAACGTAACAGTTACAACTCGGTATTGTACTAAAAATGGCAGGAAGCTGTAACAAAATAAAAGCAAGAAAAAATTGTTTTTGTTTCGAGGTAAGAAAAAATGTTCATGCAGATTGCCGCGGGCAGTGAAGGGTTAGGTGGCAGCGGCGTAACCATAACGGATTCTATTCTTACGCAATTACAATTACAAATGTTATAAAATCGTAATCATCTTTTAGTTATGTAAAACAATTATTTGTATTAATTTATCTATGTATATAAAAGGAGAAGGTGACTGACTGACTGACTGACTGACTGACTGACTGACATATCAACGCAGGGCCTAAACTATAAGGGCTAGAAACTTGAAATTTTGCACAGTGGTTCCTTTTATAACGTAGGGGAGCACTAAGAAAGGATTTTTGAAAATTCACCCCCTAAGGGGGTAAAACGGGGGTGCAAAGTTAGTATGAAACTTTGCCGTTTTTGAAGTCGTTAGATGGGTAGACGTCGTTAATGGGTCTAATTCTACGCGAGCGAATCTGCGGGCGTCCACTAGTTATTTATAAATAGTTTAGTTTTAGCTTAGTTTTACAAAAGTAGTGTACCTATTTAATTTCGTCACGTTACACATATTGTCATGATGATGACTATAATGTAGAAAACACTAAAATAATATATTAGATAATATAAACCAAAAACAAAAAAGTGATTAAAAAATTAAAAAATCTACAATAATTGCCTTGCGCTTCAAACTGGTACATTATAAAACATTAATGCAAATGAAATATTATTTTAAAAAATATTTTGTAAAATGCTACTTTCTATGTCTTAAAGCAAGTCGGGAGTCATAATAAATTATGGTGGACAAACACGAGCGGTGAAATATGGAAACCGCAAAGATGGTATCAGGCCATTGCATGTGAAGCTACCATATTTCGCGCGCCCGCTCAAACATCACGATACCAAACGATACTTTTGAACAAGTCTGGAATATGATTGCTAATGCTTAGTAATTTGAGCAGCAGAAGCTCTCATAATGCTTCAACGACATTTTACCAATTCTATTGTTAAAAACGAATGATTGCCCGGTAGCCGAAACTAACCATAGTTAAAACAAATATGTAGTTATAGACAAAGATATTTCGGACGTAATTTTTTCTACTCTTAAAATGTTAATTGATATGACATGCCTATTACCTACTAAACAAAAAAAAATTGGTTTAAAAAATGGTTCCCAACTGTTGCCTTAGACTATATTATTATATAATTAACTATTTTAAAGATACGTTAGCAAGCAAGCTTAGCATGCATGCAGTCCATCAGTTGCCCTTTATAAATATTATAATACTTTAAAAAGCATTCAACGGAACATTATACAAAATATTATAATTACGTAAATAGTAGTAATTACGAGTTTTTCTATTTCGTGACACAATTACACATAACGCTTTTGAATATAAATATTTTGGTATTCAGTTTTAGATTGGTTTTAGAGAGCAATACTTTATATCACTAAAAGAATGTTATTCTTACTGAAAAGATAACATCAAGGGGATGCTAGTTAAGTGGCTGTCTAGTTTTAAACCTTTTGTCTATAAAAAATAGACAACAACTGCGCATTGTGATTTCAATGAGCAGGCAACACCGGTAACTGATATCCTTGAGAGCGTGTTTAAATTATTCAAAAAAAGAATCCCGCCATTCATACAACAGTTTTTTTTTTCTTTTTGTCTCTAATGCGTTCGGAAAGTAGGACATGCATATCATTATTGTCCTTTTATTTTTTTTTAGCATAAAACCGGCTTTGAATAATACTAAATCATTAGTCGTTTTGAAATTGGAACGCAGCTGGTGTTTTTTTCGCGACAATGTTTTTTCTTGCATTTCAAAATGTTTGGTTAAGCGATTTGAATATTTTTATTACGTTTTGACTGCAGAGTCAACGGTTTTCTTTTTAATTGTTAACTTACAATATCTATCGCAACTAGGACTCCTGCAATAAAATAAAGGTGCAGTTTAAAATGGACATGTTGAACGAATGATAGGTGAGGATATACTAGTCCTTTGTATAAGAAAGTTAATGGCAAAACAAATAAATATCCAATTAATTGACAATAGGTACTTTTGTCTTCAACTTCGTTAGACTCTGGTTATATCATTCGTTAAGTGCCAGTTATGGGGCAGTTAATTTGAATTGAACGATCTAGTAAAATTGTAAATAAGTGTATGTTTTTGTTTCATACCTAAAATATTATTTTTTTATCAAAGAATATCAAAGTACCCATTATATAATTAGAAAATATAATAATGCTATGAAGTAAATTTTCTGAATTCACCGTAAAAGTTATTATTTTTGATACACCACGCCAGTCTGAAGTAACTTAAACATAAATAAAATTACAGCAACAATGGAAAGAACAAATTTGTCACCTGAACTTAATTGACGTAACAACCCGAGTTAATTTACATACAAGTGCAAAATTGCAACTGAAATTAACTATTAATAAGACGGAAGCGGACCGCTTCCCACCGAATGAGTACCAGTAGCTAAATAAATTTCATACAGACATCTGCTCGCTGATTGTCTAACGAGGTACGCGCATAAATTGAGCTAAATTATTATAGCCAGCACAAAAAACCACGTCACACCACGACAATTCTTTATTTTTAAAGCAATCGTCTTTAAAAACCTGTCGCGACCCGACTCAAGGTGTGAAATTTGCAAATTTAAAGAGAGTAATTCGTTTTGGAGCGGTCACAACGTATTTTTAATTTCGCACTTACCGCACTTTACATTAAAGCGACATTCGCCAACGGGGGGTTAAGTAGTTACACCGTTTTGCTGCAGTCGTCCGTATGCAAAACTGTTAACCCATTTCTTGAGTTGCCCTATAATTACGGTGTTTTGCATATTATTTAAAGAATAAATATTTATAAGGCAGTGAAATTTAAGAAGTTTTTTAAACTCATACTTAATAAAGAGCGTTCGTTACTTATTACAATGTCTGTTTTGCATTTTTATATTATTTCAATAATTTCGACGTTGTATGCAAATTGTAGTTACGCAGGATTTTGTTCGGTTTGTGTGAGGATGGCTTCCGGTACATCTTCCCACGTTTGAACTATTTTCAACTATTTCTTTTTTTAATTTGAATTTGTGGTACTTAAAGGGAGAGGGATGGATTTCAATCATTTGAGTGTCATCACTATCTAAAAGTCTTTGACTGGAGTGGTTGTTAATGTGAGTCTGTTAATTTTACGTTTATTTGGTCATAAGTGTCTGATTCGCTATGCAGGAATGTCGTATAATCGATATAAAAGGTAAATTTAAAAATACATACTTTTTTAGTTAAGTACATATGTACCTTTGATTAGATAAATCAAATTATATTTTCCTTATAGTATCATTGCGTACCTGTAAAGCGTTCATTAGTCCATTTTAGTTGGTTAGTTGAGGTATATTCAACACAAATAACAGGTAATGAACTTAGTAACTAACAAATAGTAAATTACTGGTAGAGAAAAGAAAACCGTTATATTTAAAGTACCTACCGCATTATTCACAAAAGGTCATAACTTAAAAAATAAACTATTGCGATTTCGGTTGTGCATTTTTAACTAATTCAGATTCAGAAAATGAATTAATTTCCTACCGATGCAAATGCAGGGTAATTAGAATTATTATTCACCTCTGCATCAACCAATCAAAACCGTTAATTGCCATCAATTCAAACATCGAAACGATCTCTGCTTTAAATCGCCAATAGAAATCGCTAATCGAACTTGAATGATTCGATCGAAACCACTTGACTCGTGTTCGAATCGAATTCGCCCCTCTAATTCCTTTGTACCACCGTTTGTACGTTCTTTTCTACCTTTCTTTTGTTATGTTCGATATCGAACGCCACAATGGATTATTGAAGTGCAGCGTTACAATATTGTGACTTGCTTTGTAGGATGCACTTGTCGGTAAATTGAATAGGTGTCATTGTGAATGTGAATATAATATACATTTATTTTATTTGTCAGTTTATATATAGCTTAACCAGGAATATTAAGAAATGAGTCACGAGAGCTGTTTTCGAGATAAACAGAGCAAGGAAATAATTAGGACATAAAGTTTGCTCGTGGTAATAAATACTGATTAGTATTGATGTAGCTTTTCAATTGCCATATAAAAACTTTATTTACTAAATATTTTCAACCATCCCTTAATTGTAGAGGTAGAGGACGGTTAGATGAACGTGTTGGTAGGTATACTGAAATAATATTACATGTGATGAAAAAATTGTTAGCTTACACAGAATAATTCATTTATGAATTTACCGTTATTAATGCTGCTAAATATAGTATTATCTATTTATACCGATGATAATGCAACAAATAAATTATTAGGCAGTTTTAAAAAACGGATATGTGTGCGTAGGTAGTGCGTACCAACTTTGCGTGACGATAATGTTAGTCCTTGAGTGGAGATCACGACTCGGAAAACGGAGTACTGGTCGCCCTCCGACGAGGTGGACTGATGACCTGCAGAAGACAGCGGGAAACCGCTGGTTTCAGAGGGCACAGGATCGGGAGGAGTTAATTTGACCATTTTTTAGGAATTATTCAACATACTTTCAACATATTTCTAATACTGTCATCATTTTTATAAAAAGCCATTCCTCCATATCTCGTGCTAAAAGCTGTAATATTTTAGGACCTCAGCTCATTGTTTAATTTATTTTTATGGCGTCGGAGCTAGATCTAGATAAGATTGCTTGTGGGGTTGCCATCATAAACAGTGGAGTTAGCGGTCGTGAGAGAAAGGCTGGACATAACTTAACTTGCTTGAAGCATTGCATAAACGGACTACTTTTGTCGCATCGGATAATCGCAGCAGTCATTTGGCGACTTCATGGCACCGTGGCCAATTCATTTCAATTTGAGTTATTTATGAGATACGCGTGGTAAAAAACTAAACTAGGTAGCTAGTACCAAAGAATAAATAACTGCAATTTATAGTCCACACTAAAGTTTTATCTTCTTCTTCTTCTTCTTCTTCTAAAGTTTTATGAAATGTTCAATTAATTTACAATATTAATATTCATAGAAATAGCAAATCCTACAACAATTGGAAATTATATTTTTATATATTTATGTATTCTATGTAAAGTTATATGAATGTTTTGAACTCCTCCTAAACGGCTGGATAGATGTTGATGAAATTTTTTGTGTGTGTCCACTGGAAAATATTTTTAACGACTTTACACGATTTTAGTATTTTTGTATGAACAATATTCAAATATTTTAACCGTCGTTCATTGACATGAAGTGTCGCGTCACTTTGACATTTCATATGGCAGAACAACGTTGTCAACAACGGTGTTAGCTAGTATATATATAATATATTTATTAGTCTTTATTAGTCTAATAATTTTATTAGGAATCTAATTTAGTTATATTTACACCTAACACACCTTTACACCTAACCGCTCAGGGTTAGCTGGTGGAGAATGCCATCAGGCATTAAGCTCGCCCTTTGTACCTTTTATTTTTGGAATGTATCAATAATTTTTTTTAAATAAATAAATAAAAACCCTTATTGGCGAGTTGAAGCACTAGTAACGCTAACCCTTACAATTTTGAATTCAGAGTACCAAGAAGAACACGGCCACAACCAACTCGGTAGTTAAAATTAGAACATGTTGGGATAGTCGGTATCGGATGACTAAATAAAACGGTCGTCTACGCTTCGCCCAAATCAGCTTGCTTGTAATATTACCACTTGCTTTTTACCGTGGCTCGCTTTCTGTATCTCGAGGAACCTCTGCGTACAACTGAAGAACATTTTGTCTGTCCGTCTGATTTATAAATCCGTAGGATTCCGTCAATGTTCCGTACGTTAATGACATTACGATTGTATATTATAATGCCATTTTTAACTTCTTATGACATATCATTTAAACCTGCCTATTATTATATATATTATAGTACGGAGTTTGCGAAAGATTAGTATTTAACTGTACCACAGAATCACTGAACATTTTATTTTATTAAAGCATTGTACGATATTTCCTCTATAAAAGTTCAAAGTACAAGATACGCAGCCAACTTTGCGATTATTTTTTAATAATCAATTTTTTAATAAAAACCTTCCTTTACGGAACAAGCCAAGCATGTAAGCATCTCGGTTCACACAAGAGTATTATTAATACGCCGGCGAGATACAGGAGGATTCCACCTTTGAAATATCAAGAAAACCGGAACGAATTAGTTAGGCCGGATTATTTCGAGAAACGCGGGACAAAAGGAAAAACTTAAAAGAAAAAAAAAATTAAGCTTTGTTATCGAAATTGGAAACGAAACGAATATATCCGCCATAGGTACCTAAAAGAAAGTTCAGCTTCTGTGGGGTGCATTTTTTTTCAATCCAAACGCGTGTACAAAAAACACCCCCCGCATATGAAACATTACCCCACAATGCGTCCAATGGAGCCGTGCCCCAAACACGTCTACACTCATTTTTATAAACAGATTTTTTTCTTGATGCGCGAGGGGGACAGCTGCCGCATGACACATCGGGGTCGCATATCGGTAGGGGTTAGAGTGAGACGGGTGGAAAGAAAAGGTTCAGACCGCGGATAAAGAAAGCTCAGGTATGGATAAGGGTGTGGAGGAAAGGAAAAAGGGATACGACGTGGGGTGGCGTCCTCCCCCCGGTTGGGGCGCGAGCTTCGGCTCGCCGCCGCTAGATGGGGTGAGCAACAAAGTTTTTTTTTATTGAATTTCGGCAAGAGGAGTTTTGGCATAATGATGATGGATTGTACGGTGGCTTTCCGCAGATAAGTTTTTGCGAAATTTCCCGTTGCGTGTAATGTGTTTTGCGAGTTTTAAATTAGCTAAGTACGTGCGGAAATGTCAATTTTATGATGGCTTGAGAGACAAGTTTTTGATTAAGCACTGATAAAATGTTGCCTACGTTTCCCTTTATGACTTTATGATTATTATATTAATTAAGGATTTTTGCTAGATTTAATAAAAAAAATTAATTAGTTAATTATAAAAATGCACTTAGGATTTAAATTGCATTATAATAGGAATTGCATAGTAGTAATATATCTAAAACCCACATTAAATTTTAATTTTAACACATCCTTACCAATTTGTTATGTTGTAATGCTTGTACTTCTTGTCTTTTTAATTTCCTAAATATAAGAACATTATATCACCTACCTACCTATATTACTCGTGGTTGGTTATAAATAGATATAATTTTTTTTTAGTTAAATTATAGAAAGTTTTAAATTAAAGTTATTAGTAGTCTTAATAGAAATAAATACAGCGGTTATGGTATGCAAGGGGTATAGGTAGGTACCTACTGGGCTTAATTTTTAGATTAGGCAAACCTATAAATAATACTTTTTAAGAAGTGTTAAGTTTTTTCTTGTGTTAAGTGCAGTATTACCAATAGTTCAGTAGTAGTTAATTGTTCAATAGTAAGTTGTTCAATACCTAGTATAAAAAAGTGCTTTAAATAATATCACGCCTATATTTCCCCTGATGGGTGTGTGTACACTTTCACCAGTTATGTTTAGATCCTAACACTGGAAGCATTGCCAAACTCCGAACTACTACTTAAATTTCAGGTTAGGTAGAAAACCCAATATTCGAACCCAAGAATCGACCCCAGTTATTCTAGCTTCGCATTGTTACCGACCAATAATACTAAAAATCACTTATAAGATTGTCTTATAGGAAAAATGGGGTTGCGATAAAAAAGAGTCTGTAAAAAATCCGGGTCAGGTCAGCAGACCGGATCTCGACCCCACTCTAGTCTATTTGGTAACTTTTTAAAACATCCCGTATAAAGTTTTGTTTTCTACTTTGAAACGAAGTTGTGCAAGTGGACCGTAATAGTGGGTCATAAGAACTTGTTAGAACTTGTTAGAATTTATGGCGGACTCAAATACAATTTTATTTTTACAACAATCAACAACAATTAGGTATGTTTTAGAATATCTATTGGGTATTATGTTGTTCATTTTTCAAGACCACATTTATACTACAACTCTTTCATTGCCCCACAGTTGGGCACGGTCCTCTCAGAATGGGAGCGATTAGGCCTTAGTCCACCAAGCTGGCCAAGTGCGGATTGGCAGACTTCAAATGCCTATAAGAACATTATAAAGATATCTCAGGCATGCAGGTTTTCTCACGATGTGTCCTTCACCGTTACAGCAAGTGACATTTAACTTATTAAAACGCGCATAAGTTATAAAAGTTAGTACTTCTGGGATGTTAACCCGGACCCTCTGGGACGGTAATGGTAGGTTAAATTTCAGCCACCTATCTATCACCTGGCTATCACCATTCAATTTACAATTACAAGCTTATACTTCCTTAATTAATAGTGTATTGAAATTAGCGAGCCTGGCAGTATTTTGGAAAGGTAAACTAAAAAATTCTTATAAGCAATTAATTAACCAACCCCTTAAGTTTTGGTCACCCGCCCTCGAAACTCGACATTAAAATAGGTACTTATTATATCGATAATAGTTGAAAGTTGGCGCCAAAAATGTTTTAATTAGCGTCGTGCTTAAAATCTCACTCACTTATTTTTTAGGAATTGTCTTACAAAAAGCGGAGAAAAGATAGCGAGTAATAATTTGATTATAAAAGTACTAATTAAATGTAGTATAATGGTGATAAGTATAAATAAATATTTAGAGCTCAAAGATAAAGTAACCCGCATACGAAATAGGTACCTACTCAAAAAGTAACGATTGTCCCCATAGTACCTAATATCTACGACAGGAATACCAATACCAACAAGCTTATATCGCTCGATTAAAGAATTAAATTTGCCTAACGCCTAACTATACGTTACATTAACTTACAGAAGCAGTTATTCTAAACACATGCCATATCATTACTTGAAAATTTATCTTCTTTATCTTAAAAGAAAATAATACCTTTGCTTAACTTTACCGACCGGTAAGGTAAGCTAAGGTCTAGAGTTGGGGCGTTAGAGCTATATGCTCGCAGAGTGGAAGTGAAACTTGCGTATGTGGCGAGTTGGTAGAGTGGGTTATACCACCTCGTTTAAAGCGCGGTACACGTGTTTTTTTTGGTCTTATACAGATGATCTTATAAGATCAAAATAAAAAATATATACTTAGCTTATAATTTTTTTATTGGATTACATTTTTTCCAACCAGTATTTTTAGTTTATAACTTAAATGGCCCTTAAGCAAGTTTCTGTTTCTATCCAGGCCCGTATGCCTGTTTGTCCGTATAAAATAATTTTTTATAGGCGCTAAAGTGAACTTGTAGAGTTCTAGTATACCGTAAGTCGCAATTAAGTTTCTCTATGTAACTATAAAAAATGTCATATTTCGAATTTGAGTAACTTATTATTCTCATTAAACCTCAGTCGGGCCCATCGTCGCCGCAAAAGAAACGAGGTCCCAAGCCAGGGGAGCCGCTCTCGTGGCGCGATCCCTTTACTTACCACTAACACTAATGAGACAAGTACTCGAAATGTCTGTCTGTCTGCAAACGAGCCCCGGCTGATGACGAACACGCCAGACACGTAATTACTGAGGGACGGCTGTTTTTTCCGCTGACGGCTTTTCATTGCGTCATTTTATGATTAAAACAGCTTAAGTACCTTCAGGTTCTGTTATTATTTACTATGTGATTTTTTTTAAATACTTTTAAACGATTCGAATCTCTTTAAATTTGTGACTTGATTCAAATATTTGGTTTCAAACCCAAGCGGCACGCGCCAATTACTTTTCTAAGTCACTTGCTGTAACGATGAAGGACACCATAATAAGTGTGCAAAGTTTCAAATTAATCCGACGATTTTAAGTGGACGAAAATCACGTTCAAGGATTCCGTTCCAAACATACCTCCATACATACATACATACATACCTAAGGGTTATTTATAGATTCTACCACCCAAGATTATATGGGGAAATCTTTGAGAAATTCAATTCTTAATTTTAGTAAGTATTTATAATATCCTTAATATTGAGTATTTTTTTTAATTTTTCAAGAAATTTAAAACATCCTGTAGGTATGCAAGTGACCAACGGACTTTGAGATCAAATTTCAACAGCATACGACGCGAATTAAAATTGAACAGAGACGACAGCACAGGTGTTCCGTAGGTACGAAAGTCGGCTTTGAACGCCCTGTGGTGGTGGTCTGTGGCAAATACCTACGTGTCCTCATCATTATAATGATGACATCACTGACCGTCTGCTAAATCTCAAGCCTCGTCTCAGTATCACAAGGATGCCTAAAAATCCCTAATAAGCACTGTAGTTGTTTCAATAATTCGGTAGACTAAAGTGTAACTAACTTTATAGTGTTAACAAATTCAGCTGACAATAAATTAGTGCTGTGACCAACTGATCTGAGAACTGATTCATTGCCCAAACTGTGTGAACTAATCTACATCGATCACGAATTAATCAATTATGATGTGATTAATGGTTTTAAACAAAAAATACAGCCATTCTAATTTTAACTTAGACAGATTAAAACCAAACAAAAAACTTTATTGTTATTGTCTGATAACACACTGTTATTATTTTGAATTATTGTTAATAATAGTTATGCTCTCATCGACCGAGCTTTTACAAGTGAATCAACTCATTGGTTCAGTACTGAACTAAAAGAACACTGTGACTTTAACATTATAATACAAAGTGACATAGGCCCTGTCAGTTTATTGTTAATACGACTTTAAGTTCAATAACCGCACTGATTCTTAGATAATTTCAAAATAATTCGAACTAAAATTACTTATTAAGTTATTATTATTACTCAGGTTAAATTGTAATAGTATTTGGCGTGAAAAAAGTATGAGAGGTGTAATCGCTTGTGGTCGCGTGGATGTGTACCTTTGTAACGGATCGATAGTGTTAAACCAACGCGGTATTGGCCTGCAGTTTATGGGTAACTGCTATTGGAAAAAAATCTTGGTCTAATAGGTATTTGAATCTATTCTTTTTACTATATCTTACATATAATGGAGTTGGTTGGATGGATATATTTTACATATCCATACAACCAATCAATAACTGATTTAATTTTTCATTATAGTTATTTATTTGAAGTAGGTACTGAATAAATGAGATCTTATATATTTTTACAGTCCAATAAGTATTATAAAATCCTATTTGTTTTAAGTATCTACAGTCTTATTTCTAACTAGATAAGTATGTATACATAATTGGTTTCAGATGTGAGGACTACATGGTCTTATATCACTATTCTGCTTTCCCTACACAGGTAAACCGAAACAGACCGAATAGCAATCGAATTGAAATAAAATGTGTAAAAACCTAATATTATCCCATCGGCAAACAACCCGACCTTTCACAAATATCCAATTGGAGCTCCGTATAAGCAATAAATAAGAGGAAAAGGCTTCCCAGACGGTGCCTGGGAAAGGAAAAAGGGAAAATGGGGAAAGGAAAAAAGTAAAAAAGCCAACGGATCGAAGTCTTTCGTCCGTCGGATCCAATAATCCCGCCGTCTGTCCGTCCGCCTAATGTGATCGTAGCCTAATGAAAAACGCTTCGCCCGTATTCACCGTGTAGCGTTTCTAATACGAATATATATTTTTTAAAGAAATTTTACCAAGTCCAATAAAGGTTTGAAACCACTGCTTTAAAAATACATTCTTGATTACAATATTTCTGATATACTCGTACCTAGACTTTCGTTAAGCGTGTCTAATCACCTCATAGCGAAATATATTATTTTACTTTGACTTTGACTTTGAAAAAGTTAAATAAATAATTGAGTTATCAGAATACTACTCTCGCATATTCTTATTGAAGTGCTAACGAGTACTTATATAACATTTAGTCACAAATGTCGGATTCATAAGCTGCAAGCTCGTTTGCTACCCCGTAATTGTTCGACTTACATTGATATATTGATTCAATATATTTATTTTATTTATTTCAACATAAAAACGAATAATAAGCTATTAGTCTAGAAAAATGGGCAGTACTTGTGCTGAAGGCAAACGTACATGACTAAACGTACTTTGGGCCTATGTAGTGCAATACTTACTCCTCTGGTATATCCAATAATTGTATATCTATATATATAAAAGGAGAAGGTGACTGACTGACCGACTGACTGACTGACTGACTGACTGACTGACATATCAACGCAGGGCCTAAACCATAAGGGCTAGAAACTTGAAATTTTGCACAGGGGTTCCTTTTATAACGTAGGGGAGCACTAAGAAAGGATTTTTGAAAATTCACCCCCTAAGGGGGTAAAATGGGGGTGCAAAGTTAGTATGAAAATTTGCCGTTTTTGAAGTTAGTGAATGTCTAATTCCACGCGAGCGAAGCTGCGGGCGTCCACTAGTACCCGATAAGAACGTACAAATCTAATTTGGCGCAGTTGGCTCTGCTTTGCTTTGGGAGCGACGCGGTGATGTGACGTCATATTAAATAAGTAATAAGATTTTTTTTAATTAAGCCCTAAAAAAAGAATTAGATTATCTAACCTAAATACTAATTCATAGCAGTCGCACTTGCGAGCACTAGACCAACTATTATTTTAATAATAGTAATACATCTTTAATCAGGTTCCCATTTAATGATCTTACAAAATATTACACATACAATTTTAATAACATTCATATATACCTAAACAACAATTACAGAAAAATCTATAAAATGAATTAAAATTTAAAATAAATATGATTTAATTTCAATATAATTTACAAAAAGTTAAAATTAAGTGCCGAGATAGTAAAATTTAAAAAATAATAATTGAAATAAAATAAATCAGATTATATTTAAATATATAAAATAATAAAATTTAAAACATTTTGATTTTACTTTTGTGTATAAATCGATGGTAATAGAATAAACATCGAACTGGTTCAATGACCGGGACTGGTAATCGTGACTATGAATGTGGCTCCGAGCTTCGCGAATGTTAAAAAAGAAATCCTGAAATGGGTTTGCGTTGGAAACGAAATCAACATAAATTTGGAAGAAAATTAAAAATGGATCCCTGTATCCTAAATGCTATTGTTATTTTAGAGGATATTCGAAAGATAAACGCCATTATCAGGAGATTAAAGTTTAGATGATGAGTTATAAATACTCATATCTAAAGCTTACTTGAAATTCTGTATATGTTGCTAGCCTTGAGGTACTAAAATTCTTAGCCTCTTGGGTCACTCGGTTTAGTGAAACCAGTAAATAGATTTATTATAAAAAGGCCATATTCAGAAATAAATTATAAATATATTTTAGCTAGTGTTTTATCTTGTTTATTCAAATGAATTAAAAAAAAAAGAAACTTGACAGCAATGATAGGCTTATTAATTTGTGTATACTAATATTATAAAGAGGAATGATTGAATTGTACCTATGTAATGTTTTCACACAAATACTACTGGACAAATTTCTAAAATACTTTCACCATTATCTGAAAAGCTGCATCTTCACTGAGTGACATAGGCTATATAATATTACTAGGTGTAAACGAAACTATTATTATGTCTAATTCCACGTGAGCGAAGCTGCGGGCGTCCACTAGTTATGAATAAGGGGGTAAGCTACTAACAAGAAAATTTAACAAAAAACAAAAAAAACTGCCCCGTCTGTCTAGTAGTCAAGCGCTGAGTGGGTTCGAATCCCAGGTCGGGCAACTTTATATGTTTTTAGCGCACTAACGTTTCGTGTTGTTTTTTACGTGTTACGTATTAGTTACCCTTTCACTACGCGTTAGATGCGATGGCTGCCAGTGGGCACTGGTCGCTTGCCATCTGCCATTGTCATCGGGTATCCTTTCATAGAACACAGATTATAAATAAACTAGTGGACGCCCGCATCTTCGCTCGCGTAGAATTACACCCATTAACGACGTCTGCCCGCGTTCGGGTTGCCCACTTGACTTCAAAAACGGCAAAGTTTCATACTAACTTTGCGCCCCCGTTTTATCCCTTAGGGGATGAATTTTCAAAAACCCTTTCTTAGTGCTCCCCTACGTTATAAAAGGAACCCCTGTGCAAAATTTCAAGTTTCTCACCCTTATAGTTTAGCCTCTACGTTGATATGTCAGTCAGTTAGTCAGTCAGCTTCTTCTTTAGATATTTTATATAGATGAACGCTCACACACTCCTCCGTGCCAGCTTCTCCTTTTATATATATAGATATATAACAAATAGACGTATACATAAAACATACAGTATGTACATTACATAATATTACATATAGAAAGATACAATGTGTATACAGGGTGTCCCAGAATGAATGGATAATCCTTGAGCCCCGCACAGAACAGCTCTCCAGCGCTTAGAAAAAAATATCAAAAAAAAAAAATTCCAAGTGATACCCAAAATATGATTTTTTTTAGAAAAACATACGTTATTTTAGCTTCACTTCACATTAATTTACACAACTGCCACAAATTAATGATATTCTTGGCGTTTTTGGTGTCATTTTATTCCTGATAGACTATACTACTAGAAATACATCAAATAATATAAGTATCTGTGATACTTTATTTATAAAAAAAAATAAGAACTTGAATTTTTAACATGAATTTTGATACCAAAATAATTTTGACATAGTTTGAGAGTGTTTCATGTAAAAAAAAAGTATGAAAACGTAAGTGTCCAGCTATTTTAAAAACATGCGCAGTTAATACAGATTAAATAATGGTATAATACATCATTTTATCTAATACTACTACGAAGTTATTGCTATTGAGATGCAAAACGAGTAAATACGACTAAAATTAAAAAGTTAATGTCTTAATACATTTTAATAATAATAAAACATTTCAGGTGTCGCTGCGACCCATAGACGTCCCACTGCTGGGCACGGGTCTCCCCCACAGACACTGCTGCTGCGGGAGGTCCAGAGCATACTCCACCACGCTGCTCCAATGCGGATTGGTGGAGGGGTTAGTGGCCAACCCAGTGTCGAATGTTCTCAAGCCACCCGAAGGTCTTCGACAAGGCTTAACGACTGTTTCCAGCATTGAAAACAACCGGGACCGACGGCTTTACGTGCCCTCCGAAGCACGGTAGCGTCCGTGAAATTTTGCCACTAGCGCACACCTATCCACAAACCGACCGCGCCCGTCGTTGCTTAACTCTTTCGGTCACATTGAATCGACGCGAGCCATTGGGCTATGGACGCTACATTTCAGGTGTACATTACATCAATCTTTATTCACAACAGGTGTTCAAATTGTCTGCCACCGATTCTAATACACGCTCGACATCTTCTTTTATAGGCTCTACTAAGAAACCGTGCGTAGAGTCATTCATTTATTTTTGAAGCGGCCTCTTGAACACGGCTGCGTAATTCCTCATTTGAAATTGTTTTCGAGTACACTTCTTCCTTTAGACAGCCCCAGTAAAAAACATCCCGACAGTTTAAATCTGGAGATCGAGGAGGCCACAGAATAGGACCCAAACGACCAATCCATTTGTTTGGATACGTGGCATTTAAATAAGCCCGGACGTTTGTACCATAATATGCAGGGCAGCCATCATTCTGTAACCAATGGGATTCCATTACCTCCTACGAAACAGTCGTTAAGCCTTGTCGAAGACCTTCGGGTGGCTTGAGAACATTCGACACTGGGTTGGCCACTAACCCCTCCACCAATCCGCATTGGAGCAGCGTGGTGGAGTATGCTCTGGACCTCCCGCAGCAGCAGTGTCTGTGGGGGAGACCCGTGCCCAGCAGTGGGACGTCTATGGGTCGCAGCGACACCTGAAATGTTTTATTATTATTAAAATGTATTAAGACATTAACTTTTTAATTTTAGTCGTATTTACTCGTTTTGCATCTCAATAGCAATAACTTCGTAGTAGTATTAGATAAAATGATGTATTATACCATTATTTAATCTGTATTAACTGCGCATGTTTTTAAAATAGCTGGACACTTACGTTTTCATACTTTTTTTTTACATGAAACACTCTCAAACTATGTCAAAATTATTTTGGTATCAAAATTCATGTTAAAAATTCAAGTTCTTATTTTTTTTATAAAAAAAGTATCACAGATACTTATATTATTTGATGTATTTCTAGTAGTATAGTCTATCAGGAATAAAATGACACCAAAAACGCCAAGAATATCATTAATTTGTGGCAGTTGTGTAAATTAATGTGAAGTGAAGCTAAAATAACGTATGTTTTTCTAAAAAAAATCATATTTTGGGTATAACTTGGAATTTTTTTTTTTTGATATTTTTTTCTAAGCGCTGGAGAGCTGTTCTGTGCGGGGCTCAAGGATTATCCATTCATTCTGGGACACCCTGTATATAGCAACACTTCAAGCTCACGAAATCAATTGGCAGCTCAGGTAATGTTCACGCAATAATCAATATCTCATTTTCAACTATACATCTATCCAGGACCAATAAGGACCAACCAACCCATTACCCATTTCGATTTCACTAAACGAAGCGGTTCCATAAGAAAATCTATTCATTCAGAATCAGCTGATTTCACTCTCTCGCTCTCCACTGCGCTATTTTAATATTTAAATATCGTGCATCCCTCTCGGTACGACGAAGTAGTAGTGACGTCATAACGAGGGCGTCTTTCAGATTCACTCATTAAATAAACAAGGAATAAAAGTACGTTACAGCGGCAGGAGCGGTAGGAGAACAATTGTTAGCTTGGAAGAAACTCCACCGCTACTGTTAAGTAGCTAAAAGTATGAGCAGTCAACAGATTTCTGACTGTCATAACAGTGATCAACTTCAAGTTTTTAGGTCAAGTCTAAGAATGTTTGATACTAAAGAGTGCCTATAGGATAAAAGAATCTGATAAAAAAATAATCCGCTACGCACGAAAATATTATAACTCCATATACATAACGGAGTACTGGCTACCCTCTGACATGACGTGAAGAAGACAGTGGAAATCGGTCAGATTCACAGGGCGGAAGACCGGGCAACGATTAGGGGATGCTTATGCCCATCAATAACATCTATTCCATTCAGCAATTAAATTTAGATGGATGATGTTTGGATATGTGACCCCACTTCTTCTCCAACCCTTTTTTTGTCCCACTGATGCGCTTGGATCTCCTCTCGGAATGGGACTGGTTAGGCCGTAGTCCACCACGCTGGTAATGAAGCTCGGCAGAAATCTCATGCCTTCGAAATATTATGGAGAAGTCTCAGGCAAGCAAGTTACCTCAAGATATTTTGCTCTATCGTTGTAGCACGTGACTTTTAATTGACACACCCCTTCGAATGAGAAGCGATATCGATAGTGACTGTCACCGCTGTTAACTGAGGTCAACCTCAGTTGATCCGCTATCGTCAACCCTCCTGCGGCCCTCCTGCCGGGCTAACGCGCCCGACGCCCGTTTTAATTCGTATCCCGACCCCGCCGTTCTTCATTATCTTATTACTTAGCAAACTTTTGCTAGCGCGACGAAATCGTTTTGATATTTAAATTTAATTGATTTTTGATATACATACTTACCCTGATTTCCTTTTTTGTTAGCTGTACATAGGTAATTTAATAAAGATTCGTGGTCATTCTGTCCAATGATTGATTTTTCAGGCTCTTGTCTTGACAAGAAAAGAATAAAATACATGTTTTATTTATTTTTAATTTAATAACAGGTATAAAAATCAATAGTTACAAAACAATACAATAATAGAATTCAAAAATACATTAATACAGAGTAAAGTATAACGTATGAACAGAGAAAAACAGGACATTAGCACAGATTAAGCATCAGCGGCGGACAGAGAATACTCTTGTAATAATTTGCGTGAGAAAAACGCATTGGTTTAAGAATCAATACGATTCAATACTGTAATAAGCAACCCTAGTGTGATAAGCATTTTTAGCTAAATACATATTGTCCATGACGGCTCGAGTGACTTCAGCAGACAAATACAAAATAGTATATTATGTTTTATATCCCTGTAATTGCGTTGAAGCTGTAGTTCCGGGATCGATTCACAAAAATATTACTGAGTAGATTTTATGTCTAAAATTGTGGGAGCTACCGCTAACCCGAGAATAACACATTATTTTGGGACTGTTAATCTGTTACTTTACGTTTTTCTTTGCACTCTTTGTTTATTAATGAGTAAGTACCAAGATTACAGAGTCGCAGTACAGATCTTAAGACGACGAGCGGCGTTGTTCTACAGACGTCAATGGACCTTCACCTTGACCAGATGAACTTTCACCCCAGTTCTGGAGTCCTGGTAGCCTCGGGCCTTTGTAACTCACTTAGTAGTTCCAACTTAGCAACCCCAATCCAGGCCAGAACGGCTTGAATAGTTGATGAAGAAAAGTTATAACTTGGTATGCAGGTATATTTTTTACCTAAAAGTTAAAACTAGTAGGTTATTTTAACTATTTACTTATAGTAAAATTAAGCATTTTTAAGAAATAAAATTAATCATATAATAAGCTGGCTCACATCAATTACTAGTAACTTTATTCATAAGAAATTTATTAACCTATTATAGCTAGTCTTTTTTTCACCTGCTACAAAACATTCTACAGCAAAAATAGGTTTAATAGTTTATTATTGATAAGGCGGTGAAACTGTATAGAAGCACATAGTGAATAGTAGGTATGTATAGGTGAATTAACATACCTTTGCCTAGTGAAATTCATTGAAGTAAATTTGATTTTCATAAGTCGAACGAATTCTTGAAATACATACCTACTGAGTTTTATTAATAAAGAAATATAATAAATAATTAATATGAGATTGTTTTGTAATTTTATCTAAAAACAATTACTAAACATTTTAGGTATGTATTATAAAACAGAACAATATTTCAATAACAAGATAGACTTATCATACTGAATAATTTCAAAAATGTACGCGTAAAAAGTTCTAGACATTTCAGCACTACCCAATTACGAATTAATGCAAAACTCCAACAAATCAAGTACTTTACTTGTACCTTATACGTACTATAAATAGTGTACACTTTTTGTAATACATAGTTGGGTCAGAAAAACGAGATCTGGGCTGGCTGGTGACATCAAAGCAAGCCGCCGACGGCAGTAAAGCCGACGGGGTCTTTGATCTCGCCGCCGCCTCCGGTAAAGTACGGCTGAGCGTTTTTCTAAACGCGCTTACCATACCTGCCTTGAAAATACCTTGGTAGATACGCGTTTAATGACCATTTCGTACTTAAGCAATTAATTAACTGTGTTGGCGTGGCAAACTGTTTTTATGCAAGCTTAAATAAAGATTTTTAAGATGTTGACAGACAGACAAATTCCTTTTGTACACCAAATGGACAAAGATACAACATGCAACAAGTACATACAGAAATAAGAAAATAATACAGTGGTTGTACAAAAAGCGATATTTTCCAGACAACCATTGAAATTACGTTGCTGTAATATTAAAATAATATTATATTATTCATTTATCTACGGAGGTCCAAAGTTGGACCTTAAACATGAACAAACAACAAAAATATAAAAACGATTGTGTTAAGTATGCAATAAACAGTAAATGAAAATACGTTATTCATTAAAATAAAATACCTAAAAGTATACACATAAAATCTAAAACTAAAACAAACGGAATTTGTTCTACCGAACTATTACCATAACATAAGTTAGGAGCTATTTAAAAAGTAAAAAATGTATGCATATCTCAGATAAGTATTATGATATCTGAGAGATTCACTTTATAAGCGAATGAAGAGAAGTCTGCGAACCACACTCGGCCAACGTTTCTCCCGTTCCGAGAGGATAACCTAGCCCAACAGTGGGACAAACAATGGATTGTGGTGGTGATGTAAATTATCTACATTTACATGTTATTGTTACCTAAGAAAACAGAAACAACAATATAATTATTTAATCAATTTCTAGATTATAAACAAGAATTTCATTATGCATCAGTAACGTACTAAGACAATAGGTAATTGCGTCTTTTATTAGCAAAACGAGGATCCTATTCACTGATTCTTCGTTGCAAAGAGCTCGAAACGCCTGAACATGTTTCTACTTAAGAAAAATCATTTAAGGCCCAGCTCTAAACAAACGCAACGAAATCGAACAAGTTAGATCAGTTCACTTTTTAGGCCCGAAAAGGTGGCGCTCGCGACGTATCTGTGTCCGACTTTGAACATGTCTTTGTTCTATGTATGTCACAGTTGTCACGGGCAGAAGCGGATGGGTGGTGCTTAATGCTCGTTTGATATTGTTGTATTATACAAGAGTCTCGTTTGACATCACAGATGCCATAAATAATAGTTGACGACAGAAATGATACCTAGTTACTACCTTGGATGGTCCAATCGCGTTATTCTACTCAATTTCAAACAAATACTTATGAGCGCCAGATTAAAGACCAAATCTATCGGTACATAGGTACCTACATTAAAATACAAATCAGACACATAAATCTATTTAACTTTGACTGAGCCTCACTCAGACGAAGTAATCTTGGATCAGCATATCGTTACCATACGAGACAAATACTTACTAGCAGACAAGAGTTCATCGAAGTCGTAAAAACCAAAAGTTTATCGCAAATAAAAGCTCTGCCTTAACACTGGAGCTTTATTCCCAAGAACCCGCCGGATTAAAAAGGGAAGCATTCGTGTGTGAACGCTGCTGTATCTTCTGAACAAAGGACGGAAAACATTTTCTTATTGAGCTGGTTGGATACTCGAAGCTATGCTATACACTACTAGCTTTACCCGTAGCTCCGCCCGTGTCAAATCGTTTTCCGCGCAGAATTACTTCTACTATACGATTAAGGGATGGTTTAAAATATAATAAAGGCTATTGTTAGTATAGCCTTAACAGCAAGCTGTACCAAAGATTACCACTAATCAAAATCTAGCTTCATCCGCAGTTTGGCAGATAATCCGAGTTAGCCATCAATCGATTAAAAATTGATCGACAATAATTATCGATTGAAAATTCACAGATTATTACTGTTTTAATCCATTTCACAGGAACCGAGGAATATTCCAGAATATGTATGACATGTATGTAAACCTCTCTCTCACTCTCCAGGCTGTTTACTACATCTTTGTAAAACTAATGTCAATCATAAATCCATCATTTCGTTGAGGAGGATAAGAAGGAAAAACCAACCGACCAACAGAGATTCTCTAAATAGGTCTGATACCTAAGGATAAGTTACAATACAATTGTCTTAAATTTTCTGTTCACATCAACTTTTTTTTTTAAATTTGTTTGGCAACGGCTAACTAACATAAATAAAATATACAATGCAAGTATATACACGAAGCCCAATTAAATGGTAAATAAAATTAATTGCGTCATAAGTTGCATTATTTTATTCATCACCATATTAGTTTTTGTAAAGCTTAATTATTAATTAAATTTTGTAAAGCATAATTTTATAATCATGACGCGTGCTATACACACGCTTGCAATATTTCAGCTCTCAATGAATATATAGCTTGCATTGTAACGTAACCTTTAGCGAAATCTCAACGGATACTAAACTTCGCTATAGAGATGTCTGCCGGGACCCTCTTCATATCGCAGCGTCTCACAGATCCCAATATACACGCAGAAAAACGGATACAGTGCTGGGTATAAGCATCGCATATTGAAAAAAAGCAATTTATATGGCGGTGTGGCGATATATGAAGCTTAAAAAAAATATATAACGTACAATTGGACACTTATGGAGTCTGTGGAGTGTGTAAATTATGATGTAAAGGTGATATTTGAACATAACTATATGATTAAATGTTAAAATCCAACGCGTTTAAATTCCTACTATCTATATATATAAAAAAAGAAGCGGACTGACTGACTGACTGACTGACTGACTGACTGACTGACTGACATATCAACGAAGGGCCTAAGCTATAAGGGTTAGAAACTTGAAAATTCATCCACTAAGGGGGTAAAACGGGGGTGCAAAGTTAGTATAAAACTTTTTAGTTAGTTTTTGAAGTCAATTATTATTATTATTATTTGTCTGTTTGTTGTATTATTATCATATTTAAAAGCTTCTGAATTAACATGTAGTTACGGTAACAAATATCTTTAAAAGCAAATACAATGTCCCCATGCAGTTAACATTTATTTTAATTATATCAAACATTGCGAATTCAAACGCGCCATGAATAATAAACATTGCTATTTCGGCTGTGCTTTCTCAGGACTGCAAGATAGAAGTGGAAGATGCATCGAGGGATTCCCCTGGGACACCCTGGCTACGCCCCAGGCCCCGGGGTAATAAATTTACCGAATGCAGATCATAAATTTCGTCACCTCCCACTAATGTAGCGTAATACGCGGAGCAAAATATTGCCGCTGTTTCAACTTTGTATTCTACTTTTTATTGCAATGTTGAGTAAACATATGAAACTTTATTCTTACAATTTGAGGTAAATTTGACATGCACTGCAACTGTTGGTTGATTTGCAAATTAATTTTAAAATGAAACCCAGTTAAGAACATTTTAGTATTTTGTTTTAAATCCTATAATATAAAATACGAAAAAATTGGTACTTACCCAAGACGAATTTTGTCCAACACAACTGTTCTATATCCTGAGACGCATTAAAATACTGTTTGGCCTAGGGGACTAGGCCTATAACCTATTATTCTGTGCTACGAGTACAACTAAGTAGTTTAGACCTTATTCGGGTTTTATCGATAGCATTATACCACAGTATTGTAAAATCTAATTTACCCAGTACATCATCTGCACATACCTACTCGTATTCAGTCACGTTAACTGTATTCAAAGTTCTAAGTACAAAAAATACTTACGAGTGAGTAGTAGTAGTGCCAACCTGGTATTAATAAATACTAGTGGACGCCCGCAGCTTCGCTCGCGTGGAATTAGACATAACAATAGTTTCGTTTACACCGAGTAATATTATAGCCTATGTCACTCAGTGAAGATGCTTCTTTCTAATGGTGAAAGAATTTTGGAAATCGGTCCAGTAGTTTTTGTGTGAAAACATTACAAACAAATCTTCCCTCTTTATAATATTAGGATAGAGCCTACTGAAAATATCTCCTCCATAAGACAGGCGCCTATGGCAAAAGCTTTTTTCCTCTCACCGGAAGTTCGGCACCGCAAGTGTTGCAGCCGCGCCGGAAGTGCCGCCCTGACGTGAATCGTTTTCGTTCACAACGTTAAGCCTTGACACGCTCAACTTAGGTATCCTATCTCAGTAATTCCCCGCCGTATCAAGAGTGGCGAACTCACACAAAACAACATTGTATTTCCCCAACAGGGTGTGTAACATATATAAATATTTATATACTAATTAAAAAATTAAATTATATGTAACTAGCTGCGGCGAGCGAAGCTGCGGGCATCCACTAGTGTGCTTATAACGTGCTAAGTTTTATTGATTTTCCAAATCAATTTCTATACATCCCTTTGATATTCATATCGTTATAGCTATACAGGGCGGGCCGGCTTCCGGTAATGGCCGCTCCACTTCCGGTCTCGTGCTTTCGGTTATTTGAATGCTTACATGTTTGTTTTCTCTCGATTGGGTTTGCTTGTGTAGATACAGATTGAAATTGGGTTTAAAGATGTCTTTCAATCTAAACTTAATTTATTTTATCGAAGCGCTTACTAGATTGTGGTATTCTTATTGAACCAATATTGAATCTCAGGATTTTCAGGACGACCCTCGTTGGGAAGTTCGTGCGAGTTTTTTATTTTATTTTTACTTCTAGAAGTCCGTTTATAAGCAATGATAAGCTATAACCCCTAAACGTCCTAGTGTTGTGTACGGTGTAGAGCTGCGGAAGGGACCACTTACCATCAGGTGGCCCGTACGCCTGTTTGTCTGTCTGTGTCATAAAAAAAGGCAGCAATTGACCAGCACACAACCTTATGAATAAAATGTAACTTAATACAATTTTCTTCAAAGTGGTAGCTGCCCCTTTGATGGCAAGGTATAGGAAATTTATACCAATAGCCTTTAAGGTTCGGTAAACGAATTAATTACTCTTTGACATCCTTGCAGTAAACCAGCTTTTAGTTCTGAGTGGCTACAGCCTTAGGATAGGATAGATAGGCAGAACTGGTTCAAACTGGAAGTGGTTTTGGTTTATAGTTTTGACAACTTTGAAGCTGATACTGAGGTGGATCTGATTTATCTGTACACAGCCTAATAAGTTCTAGGCACGGCGTGAGAGGGGGGGAGGGGGGTATGCCTTACAGTACTAGCAGGTCGAATGGCAATATTGAGTGACGCGTTTTACTAACATTAATTTACGCGTATGAATCTTCATACAAAATAAAAATTTTAAAATCTTACATCCCTGGGGAAATGGCGGCATTTCGGCAGACTTCAAAGGCGAAGGGCCACTGTAAGTAGTTTCTCTATGCCCGTACTGTACACTGTAATACCTACTGGCTGTGGTACCCCAGTATAGTGAGATACTTGGCCTATTAGTATTATTATCCTATTCTTTACCTGTAATTACTTTGTATATTAGTAAAAAAGCGGTGACAGTCATAATGTTCTCGAAGGCATGTGAAGTCTGCCAATCCGCATTTGGCCAGCGTGGTGGACTAAGGCCTTATCCCTCCCATTCTGAAAGGAGACCCGTGCCCAACAGTGGGACAAAGAAAGGGTTGTGATGATGATGACTTAGTATTTTGTAGTTTAACAAAGTTTCAGTTATTGTTTAATGGTGACACTTTGTTAAATATTCTAGATCTATGATGATTGTTCTAGATCTAGTGGTTACGAGCACTATCGATTTTTCTATCCAGATACCGACCGCGTTCAACGTTGCTTAACTCTGTCAATCACGTAAGATATATAAGCCATAGGGCTATTCGCGTATTGATACTAACTGCAACATAATTATCTGGTAGGTACCTAGTAAAAATGAGACCACGATTTCAATTTCAACGCAGACGATGACATAATTTCTTTCGGGGAATTTGCTAGGCGCAGTAATTATAATAGTAATAAGCGTTAAAAAGATGGAGACAAAACATAGACGTAACGAATTGTCGGAATTGCATCCGTCGACGGCAGACGCTATTAGAGGCGATCGGAGCTAACGAATAGGTAGCAGACAGAACACGATTCAAAAATAAGAAGAAATATCCTAAAACAAAATTTGTTTAGTCAAAGTCAAAGTCAAAGTCAAATAATTTATTTCGCTATGAGGTGATTAGACACGCTTAACGAAAGTCTAGGTACCTAACTAAAAACTACTTAAACTACTAACTGATCTATATAAGGCAAAGGATTAGCTATTGATTGTTGAATGAATAGCTAATCCTACACAGGTGTCTAACTTGCCTTAAGATAAATTTACAATAATTACCTACCACTAAGCTAAGCTCTAAGTCACGATAGACTATCTATATGGTCATCGGCTTTAGGAAGAATTTACAATATTCTTATCCTATGCCCTAGTGTAGGCCGAGAGAGAAAAAAGCCGGAGGAAAAAACTCTCGGTACTCTTTTAAAATTCAAATTAATTTTTACAGAAAAATGCACAGTATGACCATGACATGATTAAGTCAGACACGAGACAGCCAATCGTGTATGCCAAGAATCACCCCATATGCCACTTAGGATTTTCTTAACAACAACAAAAAAGCAGTTTTACTTCAAAAATAACTTACTGACGCTAAATGTGGTCTACACAGCGTCCATATCGGTTCTATGTGATCGACAGAGTTAAGCAGTGACTTAAGCCACAGGAAATTACAATTGAAAACAACCGGGACCGACGGCTTAACGTGTCCTCCGAAGCACGCAAGCGCCCTTATAAAACAACCATCCGCATATCGACCGCGCCCGACGATGACAATGACTTAATAATATACCACATTTAATCAGATTGCTCTGATGTCCTTACGGCTAACTGTATGTAACTCGAAACCTCAAATTACTTGCCAGTTTAAGACACTCGTCAAATAAATTCACTCCACTTTCATTTTGAATAAACCCCCTGCGTCACCGAGACTAATTCGTGCAGGTGGTTTTAAGTCATTAAACAGGGAACCACTGGTTTTACAATCAGCGATGCGATATGAGAAAACGCAAGTTCTGAGCTTTTCGCGAACGAAATGTGTAAGGATTGTTGTAAGTGGAAATCCATTGACTACCCCAACTGGAAACAGGCGTGAATTTATGTATGTTACTTCCTACAATCGGTTTACGGACGATAATTTTATATAATAACGTCATAAGAAATATTATTAGAAACTAGTGGACGCCCGCAGCTTCGCTCGCGTTACACATTCACTAACTTCAAAAACGGCAAAGCTTCATACTAACTTTGCACCCCCGTTTTACCCCCTTAGGGGATAAATTTTCAAATTTTTCTCGCCGTAAAAACCATCCTTGAACTTCAACGAACATTTAAAAAAAAGAATTGGCCAAATTGGTCCAGGCGTTGTTGAGTTATGCGCTTACCAACACATTTTGCGATTCATTTTTATTATATAGAAGATAGTACCTATATAGTAGGTCATTGACTCACAAAACATACACTAGATGGCGCTGTGCCTTTATCTGACTATCTTTTACTAAAGTAAAAACTTTATAAATTATAACACGTGTAACTGATGTTTTCATTCATTTGAACAGTAATATTTTGTGGTTCCATATTAAAATTAATAACACTTTTCAGCTAACAAAGGGAGTTAATATAAATATTATTGGGTATGAGGGCTCTAAGGGCTTGGACTGTTAGTAACTTTAGTTGGTATTAGAAATAGTCAAGATGATAAAAGACTAACTATCTAAGCAAAAAAATGTTAGTGTACATAAACAAACATGCATTTATAATAACGGAGATATTTGACTATCTGCTATCTATCTATCTATCTATATTTACCCAGACTCGTTAGTTCTACCTATATATTCTCAATATATTCTGTTGTGAGACAAGTCCTTCGCTCCTTCATTGGCTATCGCATTCGCCATCTTACGGACGCCATATTGTTTTTAAATTTACTACCGTAATTACGCAATGTTACGACAGGGCGCAGTGGACATGCGGCGAAAGTTTTTTTTTCAATAATGACTCCGTGAAGATTTACTTCTTCATTAGTAGTAGTTGGCAACTTTTATTGCATTCGCATGAATAAAATGATAATGGGTTGTATCTTTATTCCGATCAGTTGATTAATAGGGTATGTTTTCTGTAGGGTACGGGTTTGTCTTTAAAAATGAAGCCTATAGCTTTATTCACCGCAATGAGTCACTACCACAGAAAACAATTTTAACCAGATTACTTCTTCCCTCCCGTTCTGAGAGGAGATCCGTGCCCAACAGTGGGACAAAGAAAGAGTTGTGATGAACTTTCTTATTACCTATTTTTTAAATACATAGAGAAAAGGACATTATTCACAACACCGACGCGTGTGTATGCAACTGTGCACTTTGCGACCATCTGAGGGGTGATTGGGTTAGATCATGGTATGCATTTTTTTAATGTATTTTTATGAAACTCACAGTTTTCTTATCTCTTTGACAAAGACTGATGAAATCCACATTTTTAGCTTGTAAATACGATGACGCGATGTACGATGAACTTAAACAGTTAATAAGTCAGAGTACCTAAGTACTTACTTTGATCAATCTCAACGTCATTATAACTGAATTAATGTTTTTCTAAATATAAGTACCTAATAATTAATTCACGCACAAAAAAAAATTCTGCACGGTAAACAAACGGTTTTTACTGAAAACGAATACTATTTTCGAGCGCTGTAAGACAGGTGAGCCTTTTATTGTTCGCTTTCGAATTTATAACTATAATTTTGTCTATGACCTGCAATAAAGAAGTTGGTTAAACACCTTACGATGTATTGGAATGGACGGTTATTAAAATAAATGAGAAATAACCAGTTAAGTTGTTAATACTCGTAGGCTGTGAAGGTAGTTATACTATTATAAAGGTATTCATTACATTTAAAATAATATACACTTTGAATGTTCATGCATGAAGACAAAAGGCAAGCAATGTGTGTTGACAGTGATGACATATGGATCCGAAACTTGGTCCTTTACAGTCGGCCTCATTCGCAAGTTCAAAGTAGCTCAGCGCGCTATGGAAAGAGCTACGAGCTATTTCGGTAGTAATCTGGTAATCCGTAGACAAACGAGGGTACCGACATGCCTTGTCGAGTTAGCAAGCTGAAGTGAATAGGCAGGCCACGTCGCTCGAAGGGCTGATAACCAGTGGGTAATAAAGGTCCTCCAGTGAAGACCACGACTCGGAAAACAGAGCACAGGCCGCCCTCCAACTAGGTGACCTAAGGAAGTCAGCAGGTAAACCAATTCAGAAGGTACAGGATCGGGAGGAGTGGTATCTATTATATCTCGATCCAGCAGTCAAGTGGTATCTATACTAATTATTATAAAGAGCATTTTTTTGTACATTTTGTTTGTAATGTTTTCATACAAAAATTACTGGACCGATTTCAAAAATTCTTTCACCATTAGAAAGCTTCATCTTCACTGAGTGGCATAGGCTATATAATATTACAAGGTGTAAACGAAACAATTGTTATGTCTAATTCCACGAGAGCGAAGCTGCGGGCGTCCACTAGTACCAAATACTCGTAAGTTACTTACGCGACGGTAAACTAAACCGTGAGCTTACATCGTTAGGCCGGTGACCGTAAATCCTCTTAACTGATCGAATTAAAGCAAATTACCCGGCTATCTTCTCTCAATCTTAAACAGTCACTAATTCTTTCAACGGCTCACACGGTATAGTTAAAATTCAAATAAAAATTATCTTAAAAAGATCGATGCAGAGATACAATCGTGATTAATTCACCGGTTTGACCGAAAACACCATTTTCGGGCACCGTTATTGGCTAGGGCTGGCAAAAAGAGGAAAATTTGACGCGTTAAGTTTTTATGTTTAATTTAATTAGAAATTGTAATACGAGCTTTAGATAATAGAATTTATTATTCTTCATTTTATAGCTCGTAGATTGCATTGCAACAGTAAAAAAGGAAAATAATCGGTTCCCAAATTAGGGAGTGAATGGTTTTGTCTTTATTAATCATAAGTAAAAAAGACAATCCGCATTGGAGCAGCGTGTTGGAGTATGCTCTAGACCTCCCGCAGCTGTGGCTGTGGGGGAGACCCGTGCCCAGCAGTGGGACGTCTATGGGTTGCAGCGAAAAAAGACAATGTTTTATACAACACGACTCCGTTACGCGGTGGTGAGAGAACCTGACTGCGGAACCGCGAGTCCCGCGTTCGAATCCCGGCCGGGGTATTTATTACAAATATTTATTTTCGCAGATAAATATCTGCACTCGGGTCAGGGATGTTAGATTGTGTTATTTTGTGTGCGTCCGCCACCCGTAGCACATGGGTGTAAGTGGTGGCCTACGGCAGGGGTGTATGTGTACCTACCTATAGCATTTATTTATTTATTTAATTTTATACTACATAATTCATCTAACTTGCGAATTACGTCGATGACTACACGACTATGGCTATAATATCAAGTGTTGCATGTAATATATTTTCATTTGGTTTATGGTCGTTGCGGTTTTGGACAGCCCTGATCCAAAGTGACCGGGGGTGAAGTGTACAGGCAACAAATTGGGTGCAAGTCCACACCAAAGTAGTGTACCGTGAAATGAAAGCATGTTACAACAAGCTTGTTTTAGAAATTTACGCTGCATAATATATTGAAACGTTTTTATAGCGTGGCGGTTAAATTAATTGAGAGACTATCAACAGTAGGTTAGTGTCGGACCCTGATTGCCGGGGTCACGGGTTCGAATACTGCTTGAGGTAACGGGTCTATATTATTTTTTGTCTGCTACTGACTGCTATAAAGGAAGTTATTGTCTACTCTGCCCTGTTTCCTTATTCAAGATAGGCAAATATCGCGAAAACCACAAAATCAGTACACGAATAGGTCACAAGAATTGGTGAAAAACTCGGTCATGTGACGAGAACCTAAACACCACCACAACCCTTTCTTTGTCCCACTGTTGGGCACGGGGCTTTCAGAATGGGAGGGATTAGGTCTTAGTCCACCACGCTGGCCAAGTGCGGATTGGCAGACTACACATGCCTCCAAGAACATTATGAAAGACTGCAGGCATGCAGGTTTCCTCAGGTTCACCGTTACAGCAAGAGACATTTAATTTCTTAAATTGCACATAACTTAGAAAAGTCATTGGTGCGTGCCGCTTGGGTTTGAACCCGGACCGCTTGAGTGAGCGGCGAGTTCGAAAGCCACTGGGCTGTCACCTGCTCGACGAGATCCTAACAATAGTTTTTAATTATAATGATAGTGTCGCAATACTGCTACAGAATAGTTAATCCTACTGCTTCAATCTCATAATCTGTTAGGACAAAGGATTATTTCTAAATATTCGCTGCGACCCATAGTAGACGTCCCTCTGCTGGGCACGGGTCTCCCCCACAGACACTGCTGCGAGAGGTCTAGAGCATACTCCACCACGCTGCTCCAATGCGGATTGGTGGAGGGGTTAGTGGCCAACCCAGTGTCGAATGTTCTCAAGCCACCCGAAGGTCTTCGACAAGGCTTAGCGACTGATTCCAGCATTGAAAACAACCGGGATCGACGGCTTAACGTGCCCTCCGAAGCACGGTAGCGTCCATAAAATTTTGCCACTAGCAGTCACCCATCCACAAACCGACCGCGCCTGTCGTTGCTTAACTCTTTCGACCACATTGAATCGACGCGAGCCATTGGGCTATGGACGCTACTTCTAAATATTATGACATGTTTATCCAATTACAGCCACAGTGGGCAGACCCGTGGCATTATCGCTTTCACTCCGAATACATTAATAACTCATTAATATGTATACACAGTTCGGGGGTAGCTGAATTCAGTTGCATAATGAAATTACAAAGCTTGTCTTGATCGTTGATAAGCGATTAACAAGTAAATTGTTTGACTGCACCTGATAGGGACGCACTCATGCCTTCCTAACCTCGGGCTATGAATGTTGGTTCATCGATCCAGCACTTACGTACTCGTAACGTAACGTTGAACAAAATTTTGAATAAATATAAGCATTTTTATTTAATATATTGGACTGTGTATTGGATGCCCGCAGCTTCGCTCGCATGTAATTAGACATAACAATAGTTTCGTTTACAACTAATAATATTATATAGCCTATGTCACTCGGTGAAAGAATTTTTGAAATCGGTCCAGTAGTTTTTGTGTGAAAACATTACAAACAAAACTATTAATTTATACGACAGCAAAACAAAAAGTAAATGATTATTATAGTGATTAAGTACAATGGTAGGTACTGCTTATTCCATTTCTAAATTAAATGTCTTAAAGCAGACCTGGGAATAGAGCATTGATATGATAAAAAGGAAGCACCAAAAAAAAAGATAAACTTAATGGAATATAATATAATAATGTAATAATAAATGTTCTTGAACAGACTTCACATGCCAAGTCTGCTGGTGTGCAAGTGGACTAAAGCCTAATCTAATCCCTCCCATTCTGAGAGGAGACCCGTGCCCAATCAAGCTTAAAATACTCTTTATTCCGCTTAGAATAATTTTCATTCCGTGATATAAAAAATTATGTGTTGTGCTGTCTAATTATGTGCTGTGCTGTTTACTTATATTTAGTTAGTAATTTTTTGTTTTTGTTTTTTAATCTAATTTGTTTTTTATTTTTAATTTTTTAATTTTATTTATTTCAAATTCTGTACATAATGATGAAAACTAAATAAGTAGATAAGTTTTTTCCTACTGTCTCATTAGTTTGTAAGTTTTAACTGTTAATTGCACATAAAGTCGCCGTTGCCCGTAGTACGCGACAGTAACGGATGCACAGAAAATCAGCGCTGTAGCATCCTTGTTGCACCAAATGCTGAGTGCATTCCGCATTTTTCGCCTTATCATTTTTACCTATATAAAAGTATGTGTTGTAATTGTCATTGTATTCGTAGGCGAAAAATAAAAAAAAAATCTATTTCTATTTCTACGAGTATTTCTATTTGATATATTTTATGACTGCGAAAAAGTTAAGTGTTAATCCTACTCTGTGGTCTAACGTACCAGAGTTGATTTTATGTGCCAAGTCCATTAGTTAATTGAAAATTATCTATATGAGCTGGTTATTGAAAGCCGACCTACGGTGTAACGATGTTCTGATGAGATCTCAGAACAGTCTGACGAGGATATCTCATTAGCATTAGCTATTAAAATAGTGGACGCTAGATCAAAGTTATATGATACGTTAATCCGGCCCTTAATGATTCAGCTTATAGATAGAAAAAATATTAAACATCACGCCTGTATTTCCTCGAAAGGGTGGACAGCGTGTGTAGTGTACCACTTTTCACCAGTTATATTCCCTAGTCACCCATCTACAAATGGCAAATAATGATGGTCGCTAACGTGCTTCTGATGGCATGTTAAGCCGTCGGTCCCGGTTGCTATCAATGGTGGAAACAGTCGCCAAGCCTTGTCGAAGACCTTCGGTTGGCTTGAGAACATTCGACACTGTGTTGGCCACTACTCCTCCACCAATTCACATTGGAGCAGCGTGGTGGAGTATATATACTCTAGACCTCCCGCTATGTCTGTGGGGGAGACCCGTGCCCAGCAGTGGGACGTCTATGGGTTGCAGCAGAAAGTCAAGCTCAGAGAAGACCAGTAGGTTAACTCAAAGTACGATTAATTCTGTAGCCTACGTAATTGCATAGCTATCAGACCAACTAACCCGAGGCCAAATCTAACTAGTAAACGAGTGTTTTTTCAAGCAATTTGCATTCGAGTATATCTGGACAATCTTAATGGTTAATTGTGGGCTGTGATGGCTAACCGCTGCCTTATCTGATAGTTACCGCACGCAAGCTCTGGACACATCACCGTTACGTACTTTGCTGCGTATCTGGGAATTTAGGTAAATAAAATCAAATTATCAAGTGAGGTTATTGAGCCTCACCCAATCCTTTTTCCTTGTGTTCCTAAAAGGAAAATTTAAAGGAAATTGATGTGTGGAAATACCTTGAGTGGAAACCATGTCTGTAAGGAATGTTCTTGATCGGAGACCACGACTCGGAAAACGGAGTATTGGCAACCCTCCGATGAAGTAGACTGACGACCTGAAGAAGACAGAGGAAAACCGCTGGATTCAGAGGGCACAGGATCGGGAGGAGTGGTGTCGATTGAGGGAGACATATGTCCAGGGGTGGACCTTGAAAGGCTGATGGATAGATGGGTGGATGGATAGGTGGATGGATGGATAGACGGATGGACCTTAATATAAGTCATATATGCGATCAGATTCATTTATTTTTCATTACATATGGTATTTGTATGTATATGCATTACATTTTTTATCTATTGCCTACTTCAAGCTTGTTGGACCTTGAGGTTGCGGCCCAACACCTAGTTTTCAGCTGGCTTCTCATAGGTATGTAAATATCCATATGATTCGCATACTGTTCGTATTTCGCGTTGTACTGCTAGTTGCTCGTTCGGTCAGCTGCTGAAAGTCTAACTGATTCACTGCGTCGTGTTCTCAACTCAATTGGCGTCCTTTTAGAAGGGGTCATAGTCCAAATGGTCCAAATGCCTCCATTTACAAAAGGTTTTTATTGTCCAAAGAGCCACAATTTATAAAAGACCTGATTTCTGAAAAGGACTTAATATTGACCCAAAGACTTGTTTCTTAATGGCCTGTGATTGCCGCAGTATTTAATTTCAAATAGACCACTATTTTCTAATTGTCAAAAAGGCCTCCATTTTCCAATAATACCTCCAATAACTCACCAGGTCATAGTACAGAATTTTCTAGAGTTTAGTCTCAAATTTGGTACAAGCTGCTAGAGTCTGTGGCTCAAAGTCGATCGATTTTAAATTCCGCATTTGATTTGCCTAGAATTTGAGCTTTCCACTTATTACGATATTTGCCAGATTACGAGTTCGCAAACATCAACCGCAACCATAGCATTTACCATAGCATTAAGAATCTTAACAGTATTCCTTGACTTTGAATTTGATTCCGATAGAAACCTTTTATCTTCTTCCTTCATGTTTTCATTGTTTCGTTCATGGTGTCGTGAAAGCGTTTTTGGACTCCTTTTCTTTTCTATTTCTGTTTTCTTCCTTTATTCCTTTCCTCCTTTCCTTGAAATCTGAAACAGGAAAATAAATATTAATTTATGAGATATGACTTGACATGCCTTTACTAAGTTTCGATTGATACACTTTCAAGCAGGCACTTCACACTGCTAATTTATATTTTTTATTATTACATCAACAAGAATGTTGGTAGTATTATTAAATAAATAAGCTGTTGCCTTGTTGTTGTGCTGTATTATTTTTATTTTTAACCGTCGTTCATTGACATGAAGTGGCGCGTCACTTCATATGGCAGAACAACGTTTGCGGGGTCAGCTAGTAGTTATATATTATTTTTAAAATTTGGACCGCTAGGGGAAGGCACTACCCATAACACAGTGCAAGCTAAAATGGAGAGAAGGGATCCTATACTATAAAAAATAATGTATTTTACATTAGGTTACTAGATTTTCATTGTCTTAATTTGTTTTTGTATTGTGTTATACAAATACTTTAATAAAAAAAATCATTTACAACGCATGGTTCAAATGGGCATTGACGTGTTATTATGTCACACGCACAGACAACATTCGACCAGCTGGCTCAATTCAAACCGTCTTTTGGCTCACGACTGCCTTGACGCACCCACTACTATCACTATAACAACACTATAATTTTTAACATTTAAACCCGTCCATAAAAACCAAAAATTATACCATCTCTCGCCTTTAAAACGGAATAGAGCGGTCAAATTTCGTTGTAATTACACGTGGGAGCGTTTTTATGAGTTTTTAATGGGATTCCATAAGCAATTAATTTGGGAGACACAATATTTTAGTAATAGATCGTTAATTTCGAACGTAATTATTTTTATGAGGTTCGTAATTAGATTCGTATGGAGCGGCTACCGGGTGATACTGTTTCAAATTATGTAAAAATACGTTTACGACTATTAACAGCCTTCACGGGTTTATAATGTACGCATTATTTTAATGTTTTACAATTCATTAATTTTAGTTACTTTCACCTAAGTGTCTAAGTTGCTTCTTAACGACGGATCAATGCGTAATTTATATCGTGTTTTATGCTATATTTTTAAAGCATTAAGTTTTAATATAGTATGTGCCGATTAAATTAAATAGCAAGCGCGCAACTTAGTAACAGTTACAGTACTTAGTAAGTTGAGTTAGGTTTAATCGTATGAATCAATCGATTAAGCACCCCTCTAGAAATGAAAATCTATCTTTTACTGTAAATATTTTCATATCGATATAATATAACACGTACGTTTCTCGCGGTCTTTTTTACGGCGAACTAGTCTTCTGTGGAATGAGCTTCCGACTGAGGTTTTCCCTTCGATCTACGACATGGAGCGCTTCGAAAAGAGTGTGAAACGCTTCCTTCAAAGCAGCGTCAAGTCAGCAGCAGCAAGCAGCGGCAAGTCATTTCAAATTAATCCGATGTTTTGATGTGAACGATAATCACGTTCAATAATTCCGTTACATGTATGTATGTACAATTATGTACATACATACATACACAAATACATACAAACATACATACATACATACGAAGCTAGTAAAGGCATGTTAACAATGCAACTATTGTAATTAAAAATAAGTTGGGTGATTTGTTTTATATGGAATTTAGGGTTAAATTCGACTCAAAATTCAGCTGCTTTGTTTCCCGTCCGCAGATCCTCGTCAACTTTCAACCCTGGACCGATTCAAGGGCTCTTTGTGCCCCAGTTCATTAAAAACCTAGTTTACGCGTCCAACCGTACATGAGTACAGAATTTGCGAAACCGCTTAAAATGGCTTCCACACACTTCCGAAAAATCAATTTAACCCCCAAAAGAACGTATCATATTTTGTTTGTACTGCCACCCCACGCTTCGGTGCGATAGCGGGACCGAGACGGCTGTATGTATCGATTGGTGAGTGACAGAGAGGGGTGACAAACAAAAAATTGTGCAGGAAAAACATGGTCGCGAAAAAACGCGTAGGGGTTGATTCTGGAGTGGCACATTAGTGAGCCCTATACTGAATTTGACTGGAGAAAAATGAGTAATAACCACCCGGGGGTGGTGCGATGCGTTGTAAACTTTTACGATCATATTCGAAGACGCCAGAGTTTCGTGACAGCGAAAATATGGGCGATTATTAAAAATTTAGTGCCGTCCGCTAAGGCGTTCGGGGTACTTTATGCCCGACTAAAATGTCGCCAGCACTAACCGGTTGAGCTGTTAAAACGGGGGCAACATTGCGTGTCTATAGCATATCGAAAATACGTTTTCATTCGAGGGACTATTTTGTGTCACTTGCTAATTTATCGCACATAATTTGAGAACGACCATATTTGGCACCATTCGTTGTTACATAGTTGGCACGAGGTAACATGGCATCTTCATTACAAATCCATCAACGGTCATAAAGGCAGGTTGGCAGACCTAGTAATGTTATATTACATTAACAGTACAGTCAATTATGCAGTGTAAAAACGAGACCACCTAGGATTCAAACTTGATGACGTAACGGAAATAAATCGGATCAGTATCTACCCTACTCATATAAAAACATTACGAAACGTCTATTCAACGATACATTCATAGTTATTCAATTACCAGGCTAAAAATAAGAGCTCATTCTATCAATGGAGTATCTTGGTTGAGGGTTTAGGTACGACGTACATGGTACACAGGCGTGGGGGAAAATAAAAGAAATAAAGAAGTTTATGATTATTTTACCTTGAAACTTTTCTAAGCAAGTGGGATTCTAAGACACGAGCATCCCATCAGTACTGGGAGTACTCGTGGGTGCTCTCGTGAACCAACGCTGCGACCCATAGACGTCCCACTGCTGGGCACAGGTCTCCTCCACAGACACTGCTGCGGGAGGTCTAGAGCATACTCCACCTCGCTGCTCTAATGCGGATTGGTGGAGGGGTTAGTGGCCAACCTAGTGTCGAAAGTTCTCAAGCCACCCGAAAGGTTTCACCACAGAACAGATAAAGGATAAACCTCCTTTATCTGTTCTGTGGGTTTCACCTATAGGTTATGCATCTATTATTCTACTAAGTAGAATCTACTTTTCTTCTCGACCGTCAAAACGTAATTATAACGGGCCATATACACATAACAGTGGCCATATACTATCCATGTCGACGGACCCTCGGCGGGCCGGATTAAATACTTTCGCGGGCCGGAGTTGGCCCGCGGGCCGTAGTTTGCCCACCACTGCTCTAGACTGAACTTAGGATGTAGGTACCTACTAGATCTAGAAGACTTTCTTTTAAGGCAAAAAAATGTTACATATCTAGTCATATCATAACGTGAAATCATCATATGAAAAAGTTTTTATTGTTTAAGGTAACTGGCAATAAACTAAAATTGCTTACTTTAATTTAATTCCGGAAGTTACAAAAAGTACTTAGTCCTGGTAGTATTAATTGAAACACCCATTTAATATCGTATTAACAATAAATTGGTTCATTAACCAATACAATTTACCTTAAGAACATTATAATTTGATTAATGATCATATTTTACGTGAGTCAATGTAAGCCTTGTAAGTGATGGTTATCTCAATGTCAGTCAGATAATCGCAGAACAAGTTGCATAATTTAAAAAAATCGACTGCAAATAAATGATATAAAGTATGAATTAGCGAGAATGGTTGTTAACCAACTTTTAATCGTTATAAATTTTAATTGTGTACTGTTCGCGTCGATTCAATGAAAGAGTTAAGCAACGACGGGCGCGATGGTTTGTTCGCTTGTGGCAAAATTTCATGGACGCTACCGTGCTTCGAAGGGCACGTAAAACTGTCGGTCTCGGATGTTTACTATAACGGGAACAGTCGTTAAGCCTTGTCGAAGACCTTCGGGTGGCTTGAAAAATTCGACACGGGGTTGGCTTTGAAGTCAGGTCATGAAATACGGACCAAGTAATTTTAAATGTCCCAAATGCGGCCTCGGTTACCTGTACAGGAATATCGGTGGTACACCTGATGATGGTTCACCTGTACAGGTATACATCTGCGCAGGTACACCTGACGGTCCTGGCCTCGTCACGATCAGTCACATCAGGTGTGCGACAACACCTGATTTGTGACAGCGGTGACAACACAGGTACACAAGGTGTAGTCGATTACATAATGTTGAGGTTATTTGATAGTTCAACAGCTTTTAGTTATGTTTCAATTATGTAGCCTCGCAACTTGTAACTTACACAATAACTTACGCAATACATGCGAGTATTATAACGATTCGCTCGCTGCGACGCATAGACGTCCCACTGCTAGGGCATGGGTCTCCCCCACAGGCACAGCCCGGGAGGTCTAGAGCATACTCCACCACTCTGACCAAGTGCGGATTGGCATACTTCACATGCCTTCGAGAACATTATGAAGAACTCTCAGGCATGCAGGTTTCCTCAGATGTGTCCTTCACCGCTATAGCAAGTGGCATTTTCTTAAATCGCACATAACTTAGAAAAGTCATTGGTGCGTGCCGCTGGGGTTTGAACCCGGACCGAGCGAGTTCGATAGCCATTGGGCTGTCACCACTTATCCGTTAACAAAATACCTACGTAAAACCAACGAAATATTGCATGAAATTCTTCCCTAATATATCTTTCAAAGAAGTCACAAATTCATCATATTCTTAGCTGAATTAAGTTAATTTACCAACCTTGAACTTTGAACTCCCTAATTGCCAAATTGGGCCACACTGCAAATGCTTTGATTGGGGAGGGTTTTCATTCAACACATTAATTCACTCCTACCCCTGATGATAGATCGAGCGATCGGAAAAGGGAGAATATTCAGTGAACATCAGTTTTTGTGAGTAAAGCCTTGTTTTGCCATAATATATTTCAAACTAGTCGACGCCCGCAGCTTCGCTCGCGTGGTATTAGACATAACAATAGTTTCGTTTACACCTAGTAATATTATATAGCCTATGTCACTCAGTTAAAAAGCAGTTTTCTTATAAACAAGTACCCTAATTAATCTTTATCAAGACTACATCAGCTTGCAATCTAACAATAAAATAACTATGCGTGATCGTTTAATTGAAATGATTTACACGACTATACCTCCACCAATCCGCATTGGAGCAGAGTGGTAGAGAATGCTCTAGACCTGCCGCAGATTTGTCTACGCTATACTCCACCACGCTGCTCCGATGCGTGTTGGTGGCGGGGAATAACCAACCCATTGTCGAATTTTCTCAAGCCACCTGATGGTCTTCGACAACAATTGTTTTCATCATTGAAAACAACCGAGACCGGTGACAAACCGACCGATCGCCCCCGTCGTTGCTTTACTCTGTCGCTCACATTCAACCGACACCAGCCATTGGGCTATGGACGCTCCTCTTACTCCTAAATTGTCGTTAATTCGCAGTGAATTAAAGCTAAAATGAAAATGTAAATAAAAAGTCGGGAGATACATCATTAAGCATCGAGGGCAGTCCTAACAGACCTCTTGGTAATCCTCGTCTGGACAACATTATGACGCTGTTTAATGACGTCATTACGTCAACAAAAACGTCTTCTTACGCCGCATTGTCCTCAACGTTATCCAGTGTTCAATAGAAACACTACCTTGTGTATAGAGCAATAGTGCACCTTTCGCAATGGCGTTTTTGCCTAATTTGTAACGTCATCCCAGATATCTGCAATTATTTGTCAAGCCCACTAATTGCCTGTTATATTAAGTCTTAGGGACTGTTTCGGCTTATAAGGTTCAACAAGTAAAGTAATTTGTATTGTTAGTTCTGTTTTGAAGGAGATTTTGTTGTTTATTATACTCGTGCCCGCTGGATTTAAGATTTGAAAGCAATTTTTGATTAAGGCGATGGAATCTCCTGCGATTATTCTTTTTACAATGAAGTACAGATAGCCTATGTCACAAAGATGCTCCAGTGCGTGGTGGAAGCGGCCCTTTGGTATCAAAGTTCTCAAATAAAATGAATTTTTTAAACTGTGAAGAACAAATTCAAGTAATGCAACAGTCTCAAGTAATACAAGCAGTCTTCGGGTATTTTTATGTAAAACTTACTTTATGTAAATTCAAAAACGTTTTATGTAAAACTTAAAATCTTAAAAAAAGCATGAGGTACCTATAAGTGTAAACTTGCCTCTTCAATGTTCCATGTTATATCCATTTCAACACAAAACTTTTAAAACCTTTGAGACGCTAGTCCAAAACTAGTTCCCTACCATGTCGTTCCACAAAACATCGCGAAGAGTCGTCGTGAAAAGAGGAAAAAAATGGGAGAAAACTATCCGTATCGCATACTTAAATGGGTCTCCTTTTCATGTGCTCTTTGAAGTGAGTCCGAATGGTCTACGGACGGACAAAAGGGCTGGCCGCGCCGAGTAAAAAGAGAGCTATTAACTAATGTTTGGTAGAACATGTACTAGGTAAGTTACGTTTTCTGTAGGAATCTAACTTTCACGTATTATCAGAGTTGAGAGAAAAAGTCAAAATTCTTCAAAAAATTCGTGTGTTGGCTCCATCGAATGAAAGAAACAAGGTTGGTTCGTTGACATTAGTACCTACTCACGTTATAAGTACTTCAAGGATAAATTTTAATTTAAAAAAAAAAAATAGTTGAAGGTGTCAGGAGCGTTCAGTTTTTAGTTTATACAAGTTCACGCACTATGATCGGATGCTCTAATCCTACTCACATGAGCACAGAATACATAATAGTACTGGCATGAGAGACAGAAAGTCGGTTGGATCCATCCAAATGTAAATTAAATTGTTTGTAGCGTGTTTGTATAGGATGATTTCTGAAGCCATAACCATAACGCTATTTCTTTACGTGACGATTTGTACCAGTCAAATCTTACCGCAAGCCGCGTTAAATTCGTCAAAAAATTACGCAATATTCTCCCAGCGCTTCTTTAAATGCTCTTCAAGCAATCTACCCAACACACCCTACACTTAATCTATATTTACACCTGTCTAGCTTTAAAATCGTACGCGACGCGAAACTCTTAAACATCTATTGAAAACCCAAAACAGGGGGTGTGTGTCCCCCTCCCCCCCTCGTTATTCCACTCTCCCCTTTCTTTCTAACTTCGCATCGTCATCCGTATTACTTGGGCCTTAACTTATGTGAGCGTACGGTATAATGTTTCAAAGGAAACAAGACTTTATGTTCTAACAGTATCGTTCAAATTCCATTGCGGACAAAAACTAATTTATAACAACCAGTGGTATTGGATTTTGTTACTTAAACTAATGGTATTATGCGTTACAATCGCTTGTGGTAGCCCAGATCAATTTTGAGATAGTAGTTTGTACTGATTCCTTTACATTACTTTTTCCTTCTTTGTGAAGGTATTTTATGCGAGTTAGGGTCTTATGTGGATAGTCGGGCCTTGTAAAATGTTGATGGCATCCTTGTATGTTGTACATTATTGGATTCCAGTAAGGTTGAGTTTAATGCGGGATAACATTTCAGGAGAAAATACTGTTACTTACTTATTTCAGTAAACCCTTGAAACTTTTTAGGGAATGTTTGTCAGTTTAGGCACTTTATAACTGTTAGTTGTACCTAACTAACATTTTATCAGACAAATTATTTTTAATGGAGTAGAACTTATCTATAATGTCTCAAGCCATCATCCAAGGAATATACATCATAATAATATCACAGTATCGTTATATGAGATGCCGTCGAAAGATGACTGATAGGGACTTCATTTCCACGAACATTATACCAGAGCTTCCATCATCTAACAATACAGTACGCCAACGAATATTAAACTTTAAGTATTTACCATAAGGTCCAACCCAAAAGAGCAGATAACGACAATTTTTGAATCTGCAATCTGCATGTCTGTATCGCTCAAAACTACTCGCCTGACAGAGTTAACTGAAAATGAACAATAGGTGCGTTGGATAAGGTAGACTTTCCTCCGTCCCCTGATTGTATGATGATGTACTGGTATTCAAAAGTGGGTAAGAAAACAACACTTTTGGACGCGCTAATGGTGGTTTGCGGAACACGCATTAACACCTTCAAAGACTAGCTGTTTTGTTCTGAAAGAGATCTGCAGTGTGGATAACGGACAGTTTCGTTCCAACAGAATTGAGGGTAGAGGTGAGATGAATTCTTCACAAGATACATCACTAGTTCAATTGACCATAAGGCATTTGCCTAAGGAGGAGCAATGCATAAGTAACCAGGGCCTTTATACACGACTGCGCGACGCAAAGAAGCATAGGTATATGTTTGTATGGCGTTTGAACGGCTCTATGGCGTTCTAGAGACAAAACGCGTAAGATGATTTTGATGATTATTACGTCAAACGATTCGTCTTAACCTTGAGAGTGCCACTAAAGAGATGACAGTAACCAAGATATTTTTTTGCGTCCAGTAAACCAATATTGGACTACCCTCCCGGCATGACTGGGCATGGCTGGGAGGGAGGCGGGAAATGCATCGCCAGTACAGCCGGCTGTACTGGTTATGTCCGTAGACTAAAACCAGCCTTGAAGATGGCTTTGGTCATATGACCCTCAAGCCGACATCGGAAGCGACCCCGCTAAAAAAACAATATTTTCTTCGAAATCTGTATAGATTAATTATTATCCCCTAATAGTTTTTTTTTAAAGATTCATTCAATATTGCCAGACGCGGACTAATTAGAGTTTTATTATATTTAAAAAAAAATTAGCTTGGTATATATATACATAAACATATACATGTATGTAAATTTGTAAAGGAAACTGTGAAAGATATTTTCACCACCACACTTACACTTCACACTTAACTACAAAAACATGATTATTTAGTTTTTTAACGAATTTGTTTGAACTAATATTTAATTAAAAAATAGTTTAATAAAAAAATTAATAAATAGTTAGTTTCCAGTTTTTATGAGTAAATGTAAATCTTAACTAAAATGTTAAGTGTTTACATAATACTCTACAATATTAAGTCAATAAAAATTGGCACTCTTAAAGTTTTTAATCGAACTTCACAACATAAATAAGTTCTTTTGATCATCAATTTATTTTATTGAATGTTAATCGGTATCAATAAGTACGTTCAATACTCCCATTATACAACGGAAACAACAATAGAAAGATAATTACTTTCAGAAGCAGAGTTTTACGAATACCCATTATAGAAAGGCAGAATGTTATTACGTAGAAAGATATTCTAATACATTTACTCATCTTCACGGAGCTCTGGCGAGCATTTTTCAAGGCACAATCCACCCTCGCGCATTTCAAAGAATATTGTTGTGGTCCAAATAACAAGCGATGAGCGATGATGAATGAACAGAGATTTGACGAGGTTATGAATAAGTCAGTCAGTTTGGCAGTGTTCGCCTTAAAGCTGAATCTCTAGAAGATTTTAATTTCTAATAGGTATGCCTCATGAGCAATCAAAGATTCTGCCTAGTAGTGAAATAACTCTACTACTGATGAAGATAGGTACTGAACTCTATACTTGTGAGTATTCTTCCGTGAGTTAGTTAGTTTTTTGCATGGATAAATTTCCGCGAGCATGAAACAATCCACCGTTCTCGGAATTTCAAGCCTTTTAACAAACAACAATATGACGAGAATATGAATATGTATTTCAACACAATTATGACATCCTCAGAAGATTCATTGATACTTTGATTATGATTAAACTATTCTCCTAACAGTAGATATACTATGTATACTTTGATACTGTTAATTTTGGCACTTTTCTAATCTTATATCCTATACCTCGGACTGTAAATGAAACTGTAGTTTTTAATCCAGTAAGTAAGTGAGTGATTTGTTGGTGTCTAGTGGTCATCAAGTTTGACAGCTAGTGAATAATTTTGTAAAATTTTGAAATTAGTTTCATTGTCCATCTATGAACAAAGGAGATGTTTCAGGGATGTATGGAGCTCCGGCCACGTCTATGTACACCATACTAAAAAATGGAGAAACACAATTAAAACAGTTTTCAATTATCCAATTACTTTAAATTGGCTTAGTTTGGATGTAAAGCACAAAAATGTACACTTGAAATTGCAACACAAAACATTAATCCGTCATGGCGGTAAGCTATCGTGTTGACAGATTTGATTGAAGTTTGACATTTGCATGACGTTTATTTGTCATAATTGTCTATGATTCAAATGGATTGTATGTAACACTGAGAACGTGTACATACCTATTTTATTTTTCCCTTTATAGATTTTTATATTATTTAAGTTTTTATATAAGTACAGAATATTCAATCGTCGGAATATTAACTAAGTAAGCTAAGTTAGCTAATTACCAATGTAATTAGCGATGTTTTGATTCAACTACCAAATACACAGCTGATATGTTTTTACTTATGTAAACAAAAATCCAAAAAACGAAAGCCAGGTTGTTAAAAATAACTCAAGAAATTCAAACGAACGGAACATCAAACCACGATCGGCAACGAAAGCAATTGAAGTACGTAGTATCCCTTAATAGTTTGTGAATTGAAGTGACACTAGACGGATCACGATCTATGGTTTACTGACTTTTTTACCACAGAGTAACCTAAATTGGCGGGACGCCATGTTGAAACTCGATAAAAATAATTGATAAGTATAAAATTATTACAAGAAAAGTATGCATTTAAGCAATTTATCTGTATTTTTCCCAAATTTCACGGATTTTTCTCGATTTTTCGAGGTACTGTACAATGTACATATACTGGGCCGGATTTGAAACATCTCCTTTTACGCGCTTGATTACCCAGGATGTGCTCCCCGCTGCCGCCCGTGGCATGCATCCTTTAATCCCGGGAAGTTCGTTTTTCTCCCACTCCGCCTTGCCAGTTTTGATGCATCGCAATATTTTCGCGTCGGCCACACGCGCCCCGACGTCACGTGATATATTGGCCCTCGACGCCATTATACTACATTATTGTTGATTATTTTGTGGAACGAGCTTCTGCTGGTTTCACGTAAGATGCTCTCGTTGCGATCTGTTTTTTTCTTTTATGTGGTAGAATCTGAACAATTGATTTATTTTATTTTATTTATTTGCATTTATGTACACATAGGAGAACAATATCAGGAACTACAATCTTAATATATTATTAACTAGCTTTTGCCCGCGGCTCCGCCCGCGTGGTCAAAGGGAATTAACAATGAGTTGTTTATCATACATGACACATTTGTGCTGGATGAATAGTGACAGTTCCACGATTAAAAGATACTAACTACTTAACCACTATACTAACTACTTAACTAAATTGTACTAACGCAAATATCTAGCAAATAACAAAACATCGATATCTTCCCATGGGGATGTTTTACCGCGGTAAAAAGTAGCCTACGTCATTTTCCACCCTTCTCACTATCTCCACACACAAAAACCATACCATATAATAGCTTCGTTGCGACGTGAAAGCCGGACAAACAAACAAACACACATTTCACATTTATAATTATTTTGTGGAACGAGCTTCTGCTGGTTTCACGTAAGATGCTCTCGTTGCGATCTGTTTTTTTCTTTTATGTGGTAGAAGCTGAACAATTGATTTATTTTATTTTATTTATTTGCATTTATGTACACATAGGAGAACAATATCAGGAACTACAATCTTAATATATTATTAATGTACAAAGGTTGATCTGTGTTCTACAGAAATTGTCAAAAAATTGTACGGGTAAAGAGTGTACAAAGACCATTTCAAGCCTTGTATAAAATGCCACACTTTTGGCATCAAATACGCTTGTAAGGTCTCCAAAGAACACTGTATATTTAAAGTAATAAAAAGGATTAAAAATCGAAAAATTTATATCGAAATAAAAAACAAAGGCATTCTTTCAAAGAAAACAAAATATGTATCTACAGTTACGAAGTTGTTCCTGCACCCTTCAAAATAGTAGCTCCGTCTTTCAAACTCATCCCCAGCTTAGCTTTTAGCTCAGCTACAAAAGGTAAATTGGTCGAGACGGGACAAAGAGAAGCCTCGGCTGAAGCTTCGTTCCGAGATGAAAAGTACCGAGAGGAACTTAGCATTGACAAATAGACCTTCCATTTTTTAGGGATCCGCTTTTGAATCGTCCAAATGGAACTGTATTGTTGCCAACTGCTGATGCTGTCTGCAGGGCTTAATAATCTAAACCAAATCACACTTAAATATGAATACTAGCTGATCCCGCGGCCCCCACGTAGTCGTTCGTTTTCCGTGAAGGACTTTACTACTACTACTAAAGGTGTAATGGTGAAGTCATTAAGGATGGTTTAAAATATAAAAGTTGTGGCAATTTTACGGCAAACTACGACCAATCAAAATTTAGTTTTATCCGTAGATCCGATCCAATCCAATTAAAATTTTGACATATCGCAGTCAATTAAAATTTTTCATCGATAATTATTAAAAGTCGACCGATTATTACAGTATTTATTTGGTCAATTTCACAGAGAGCTTCTTATTTACATCACATTTTTATATTTACGTCCATAGTTAATCCACTTTTAAATTATTTACAGAAGCTTGAATTATTTACAGAATATTTAGTCAATTTTTCACAAATAGTTCTGAAAAAGCATTTTTTTTTCAAGCATTAAATATCACATCATTAAGTATAATATTTAATATTAAAATACGATATTAATTACGATACGTATACTAAAGAATCGTCTTTGCGATATAGGCTGATAAACAAAATTTCTTGAAAAAAAAAATCTATTTGAAGTTCCGTGCTCAGAAAAAAAAACAGCAACCATTTACAATCTTGGCACTACTTTTTGGAATTCGTTTAAAAATAATAATTAACAGAAATTAATTTTAGTAGGTATTATGATGATTTATTGTTAAGTCATATAAATATTGAGAAACCTACTGTTTTGATTTTAAAATCCAAAATAGGACAAAAAGACAATCTAAGTTCGTAATGACACGGATCAGAAAAATCAAGGGAAGATCTTCCAATTTTATTCTACTGAAAATACCTATCTAACAAGATGGCGGTAAGTTTGTCTCCGTAGTAGATCGCGCAACTAGGAGCGGGAGTGCCTCATATGTATGGAAATTGGGGATCGCCTGGTAAGCCCGCGCTTACAATGCCTACAGATTCTAAAATTCTCATAAATAAGTAATGTTGAATAAGGATATATTGTAAATCTTGCACGCTCGTATTCTGTTTTGAGACCGTATAACATTCCTATTGGAGATTTCTCCGTCATGTCAATTTTCTCTCTTGGCCAGTTCTGAGACTTTCCTTCTTCATCATCATCATTAAGTATCTACTATTATCATCATCATCATTAAGTATTTTTACAAATTTGACCCATATGCCGTAAATGAAGCTGAAAGAGTTTATTGCAAGCCACTCGACTATGATTTTGAGATTTATTTAAACAGCGTCGATTTATTAAAGGACTGCTTCTTCTAAAAATATCTTAGCTATACCTATTTTAATGCAAAATTATTCTAACGGCAACATACTTAATGTAAAGTTTCTATTGACTTTTGGGGTAGGATGGCGTCAATCTAATGTATTTCAAAGTAACATCTAGATTTCTAGATTCAAAATTTCAACTGTAGGTACTTTTCTAAATTGAAAATAAAGATTATTATTTTCTTTATTAATAGTTTTTTAATAACTTTTTTCGGTAAAATTTCATTTTTATATTACATAGATATTATTACTAATTATTTTCTAAGTTTTTTTTTTTTTAAGTTACTTTCATTTCTTTTTTAATATAACAGAGCCTTGCCTGCCAGCGGTAACTACGATAGCACGTCAGCTGCGCAAACTTGACTTCCGAATTTATTTTCCTTTCAAGATATTATTGCGTTGTCGTTATTTTCATCTCATTGAACTCTTTGTATTACATTTCTTTAGTACTATTATAATAACTGAATCAACTTTACAATGTTTTTACAACATTCTGTATTTTTTAAATACCATACTCAAGAAGTAAGGAGTAGTGGGATTGAAAAACTACAAAATTAAATGAAACCAAACCAGTAGGTAAATAATTTTTCCAAAAATTTACCCGTGCGAACTCGGAATGACCTTAGGTAGGTAATTTAAGAGAAATAACAAAATTGGAGCGGGCCTGAGCTAGGTAAGTCGTCACGTAATAATATATATCAGGGTAATCTTCTTATATCGTCTCAATTTCGTGCCCCCCGGATTACCCCCTCTCCCTCCCGCCCACCCGCGTTGTTATTGCGTGCCGAAAGTAGTTCCCAAAATATATTTTTCAGACCATTGTTAAGTAGGTAAGATTTTATAATTTTTATGGAAGATGTGAAATGAATTGAAATGAAATATTTTATTTTGTTGTAGGTACATACTCAACTCTAAGATTTTTAATTATTGTATAGTACCTAATTATAATGTTATTATGTATTATTATTTTAATAATGGAATTTTATCGATTAGACGATTAATTTTATTGATAGTTAAAGTCAGACTTTTATCCGTTTCACGGGAACCGTGCAATGTTCTGGAATTAAAATAGCCTATGTCACACTGTTACTCGTCATATTATACTATCTATGCATAAAAACTACATAGATCCATAATTCCGTTGAGAAGGACAAACAACAAACACACTTCTCCAAACAGGGATATAGGTACTTATATTACTTAGAGATTTTGATATTTCAGCTCCCTACATATATTGGATGCAGACAATGTTACCAACTGAAAAACCCATAAAGCATAATAGCTTTTCGCGTGCACAACCACCCCAGCACACGGGGAAAACATAATTTACTTATAGCAAACCATCCAAGACATTGCCGTTGCTAACAAGACAATGGATTCGTGAGTCGTCTTTCCCTAGCTTGTCGCTGACCAGCGGAGCTTGACCTCTGTGCCCAACAACAGAAAAACAGCGACATTGTTATATTACGGACCTAAATGTATACTTTTGTAATTGATGTACATATGTTTAGTGGTAAATCTAGGTTTTAATGTCGTATAGAAATATCTTTCTGGATTATTGGTATACTAGAAATATACGTAATCTACGTCTACCCACGTAATAGTTACTATGTTCATATTTATACATGAGCATACCCACTCATATACATTATTACTAGCTTTGTTTGTTTAGGTTAGCTTATATTTTTACTACTCATAGGTATTTAATTTTAATAAAAAATATGTTTTATTTTTGTTACCAGAACTATTTACAGTACGATATATTATTTTCTCTGTAGTACGATTAAGGCCAATTAACTGAAAAAAACGTTAGGGAACATACCCATACTACGTGACCTATTTTTTAAATTTTTTCGACCCCTCCCTCCCCTCGGTGACCATTCGTAGTATATGCCAAGACCCCCCCCCCCTCCCCCTTGAGTTTTCACGTAGTAATTCATAATTATGATTTTTAATCATTTCACAGGCAAAAATTGAAAAAAAAAAAAATTTGGCTCATACTCGTCTTTATTGCATAAGACTGCATGCATACTTAAATTACTAGTGAATTATGTTTACAAAGCGCTAAACACCGCGCTATATTCGAATATAGGTCGAAAAAATACGAGATTCCTCTCATTAAAATCGACTACGTGACAAAGACCTGAGCCCCCCCCCCCCCCTCCTGTGACTGACCGTAGTATTTTAAAGACTCCGCTCCCCCCCCTAAACGGGTCACGTAGTATGGGTACGTTCCCTTATCTAATACATGAACTAAGTTAATTAATAAATGAACGCTACAGTCTTCTACTGGATCTAAATAAAACGTGGCGGATAACGTATTCAAAGTACAGCGACAAAATAAGGAAAAGTCAAGCTCAAGTTACAATGGCCGCCAACCGCCCACTTCGCGTCACTGTTACCTAGTGATTGATGACGTAGGCGGGGCAAATCCCATCATTATCCGTGATGCATAGCCCGCCGCTGGTACATCACTACTTGATTTCGTTTCCAAATTTGAAATTCTAAAATTCGATTTGGGAAATATATTCTTAGTTTTATTGCAATCTACATTCCGTCTGCAGTCAGACGTCAGATATTCATCGTCATATAAAATCGATTTAGGGATTAGGTATTTTTTTCTATATAATATTGTGTAGACACGTCGAAAATAATTAAAATATTAAGCAATGAAACAGTAAAACAGGTTATCAACACAAACGCATCATAGGTGGAGTCGATAATGAAACACGTAAAACCGATTAGGTATTGTTTAAAAACCAAAATCTTCAATCAGCAATTCGATTAGATAAGCCAAGATGATTGGTCATTGTTAAAATCAATTTAGCTTTAGAATTAAACAGTGCTGCCTACGAATTGATTAAGTTAATGACAAGGTTAACGACTTAACAATCGACCTTCAACTTAGCATTTTGTACGTACAAACATCGAACTGATTACATACCTATTGTTATATTCATCGTTGGCTGTATTGTATGCTAACAATAACATTAATTGGGGTTCTTCGTAAGAGTACTGGGTTTGAAAAATTCTAGCACTTGTTTTGAATTAGGTACACAGAAATGTTCCGCACTCCACCAAACTCAATGACACACTGAGCAAATCTTTTGAGCAAAAAATACATTCGCAACGAATCTGCATTTCAAAAATGGAATACATTAAACTAACCCTTGAATAATTAAAAATATGCGTGAGTTTAAATAATCGCGAAGAATTAACCCTTTGCATGCAAATGAGGCTCGGATGTGACAGAAAAAAATCACAACCGGTCTTAACTGCCCAGGTGTGTTATTATTTTAGATACAATGTGGGAATGAAACAGAATTACGTTTTAAAGGGTACAAATAGATTCAAGAAAAAATCGCGGATACCCATACATATCTATTATTTTATTTATCACTATCTAAATCAAAATAAATCTAAATCATTTTAATGATTTCCCATAGGGATTATTTATAAATTACTTCCTTAGCTTAAAGAACAAAAACGATTCTTTCAGAAATTTCTAGAACTCTAAATTGAAGATTGAAGTATGTACAATAGCGTATGAGTCTTTCTAAAGAAAATTATAGTCCAAAACACTGGCTGAACGGAAATTCTTTCAAAAGACATCGTCTACCCACACCTGCTCGAGACGGGGAATGAAATTTGAATTTGAATGAATGCGGAAGGGTTCAAGACGTTCGAATTTTGAAATGAGTTTTTTTAAGATAGAAATTAGCTATGGAATGACATTTTAAATCTAAATAGGTCGTTGTAGAATCTAACTACAGCTAGTTTTTTTTACAATTTACGACAGGTGTATTATGTGTAGGTGTATAGGTGTATTATATTATAACAATATACACAATCTTACTTTATATATAAAGGTACCTACCATGTGTACCATGATTCATATTTTGATAATTCATACATTCACTTTGGGGGATTTATTAAGTTTTCATTCAACTCTACAGTATTTCATTTAAAGTCACATTTTATACCAGCAAACATGTTTCCAACTTATTGGAGAGTTAGGTTCAATCAAATTAAAGTCAAAATTAAGTGATGGGCTTAACATTTTACCTCAAGAAGTTCCGGGTTCAGATCTTAGAGGCTGTACCAAAGACTATTTCTATTATTTGTGCTCTATAAGAAATTTAAGGTCATCTGCTTAAACGTCGAACAGCTATGCCTTAGGCGTTTACCCTTCATTCCGAGCCCCTTGTCCAACACTATTAATGTCACACATCAATAGCTTTATGGTGACTACTATCAGCAAACAACTTTGCTTGAGGCGTTCGGACCTGATAACTTCCAACACTCAGTTCGGCTACATACCGTATTTAGTGCATGCTACTTGTGGGTTGGTCCAATGCTACTGTAGAAAATAGGGCTGGGAATCTCCCTAAAATTTCACACAATAATATTAAAATGTCAAAGATATCTTTGACGTACGGTGTGACTTATCTGTGGTTCAAATTGGAACAAACATTTTTTCGACAAAAACAAAATTAAAACCGTAGCCGTTTCCGTTCCGTTTTCCGTAGTTTAAGGAGTTTGTTTTGAGAGTTTAAGACCGCCACAGAACCAATATCGAAATCGATACGACCAAAACTTTTAGAGGCAAATTAGCATACTACAACAAAATGTTGACACAGCTTTCCACAATAATCAACCCCATCGATTACACTACAAAGACGGGATTCTCACGTCTAAGAATGTAATTCCGTTCTCACGAACCTTGTAAAATCCATGAATACATTAGGAATACCTTTTTTATCTGTCCAATTCAAAAACGCCGCGAAGAATGGAGAGATCGCTTAATTTGAATAAAAAAGTAAAACTAGAAGGGTTGGCTATTCTTCCGAGTGTCAAAATTGCTCTTCCGGATTCGCTCACAAAATGGCCGTCATTTGCATATCGGACGCAATGTATGACTACTTTGCATGTTTGCATTTTTATGTTTCGTAACGTCTTGGTGAATATTTTAGCGTCGTGAGTCGTAAAGAATTCGCATACCGAGTATTCAATGATTTCAATTCGTTGCGTGCGATCGTTCTTTGTATTAATAATGAGATTAAATATTTTCAGTGTGCTGTCATATTTGGAACTTTATGCATTCTAATGTATTCAACCCTTTGTTGCAGGTGATAGATGTTATCTGGATGTGTGAGAAATGCTCTCACGGATAGCTGAGTTGGTGTCAAGAGGAATATTGGAGACAAGCACTTTTGTTTTTGAAAATTTTTTATTGAGAACTCATAAATTAATAATTAATTCTCAGTTTTTGCTACTGACTGTATATTATCAGGTAAAGAAACTCATTATTGATTACGCATTATTAAAAATTATATAATCATATTGTGTTTAGCAAAATTTAATTTAAAAAATTAATTAATGGTTTTGTGAATTTTACCATGGTAATTTTGCGTGAAGACATTCACATTACCTATGTAGGTACAAACCTTGAATTTATATCCAATTAATTTAAAAATATCTTGCTTAATAATTAATTATTGTAACATACTAAAACGAGTTAAGTCTATAATTAATAACATGATACATGTTTCATATTATTTATGTTGTAATAAAATGTATCGTTACATCTACTTTGTTGTTGAAACTACATTGTTGTGAAAGGAGACTTAATTAATAAACATTATTTTTTCTTTATCAAACCATAATATTATGTCTCCTTGCAAGGATAATTCTTGTCCCTATAATTATAATGAATAATTTCTACAAAGTCAACGACTTTATAACGACAAAATGCAAATTTCTGTCGATACTAATAACCACTTTGAACACCGTGTGCGATTAACTAACTATTAGTATCGATGTTGGAGATACAAAATTACTTATATTGTTATGTAAGTAAGCAGTATACGATGGATAGTAATAGATAAGTTCATTAATATAGCGGTCGTTATACAAATAGTTTTATTTGATTTCCTTTGTTTTCATTACGTATTGAATAACGTTAGCAATAAGCATATGAGCAATGAGAATAAAAATAAAGTTAGCTATGAGCGATAACACAGCTAAAAACAAATTACTCACAAATTGTTAAAATTCGAATACAAGTTTTGTTTTCATCGAAGCGAAGCATTGGTATTCAGTCTAGTGTTTGTTTATGTCCTTAGATCGTAACATAATACCAGACCTGCTTTCCCCCAAGGGTCTAGGCAAAGCAAGGCATGGAAATATCTACACCTTGCCATGCCTGGGTGTGGGCGTGGGTGTTGTACAACACCCACTTTTCAGCAGTTAGTATAATGTAAATTTCAAGTTATAAAAATCAATAGATTTACATATCTATAGATTACACCACCAGACGATCTTGAGAGTACACAAACAGATAAAACGTAATAAAATTTGCAACGAGTTAATCTTACACCGCTTTGAGTGCTACGGATTTGTTATGAAGATAAGATAAATTTAAAAAACAAGTAACGTTTGAAGTTGAAAGCAATAATCGTTTCAAAACACAAGATTAATTGATATCATTACAATGACAATGGAAATATTTTTATAGACTTCAAATAAATAAACAAATGTCACTTTCATATAGTTGGCAGGTAATAAAAATGGGTTTGAATAAATTAATTTAATTGTTTGGAATCGTTGCATAGTTAAAGATTTATGGAAACGGTGATAGTATGCTTTGATTGTCCTGTGGCCCAGCAGCCCAGCTGCAGGCCACTTCTTTGGGTGGAAGAGCCTATATGGAACCCTTATCTATATATATAAAAGGAGAAGGTGACTGACTGACTGACTGACTGACTGACTGACTGACATATCAACGCAGGGCCTAAACTATAAGGGTTAGAAACTTGAAATTTTGCACAGGGGTTCCTTTTATAACGTAGGGGAGCACTAAGAAAGGATTTTTGAAAATTCAACCCCTAGGGGGATAAAACGGGGGTGCAAAGTTAGTATGAAACTTTGCCGTTTTTGAAGTTAGTGAATGTCTAATTCCACGCGAGCGAAGCTGCGGGCGTCCACTAGTAGAGTAATAAAGAAACAATACGGCGGACACACGAAGAAAAAACACAATTGAACATCCATGACCCGAGCACAAATATTTATCTGCGAAATAAACGTCTGCCCCGTCCAGGATTCGAATTCGAGGCCCGCTGTTCGGCAGTCAGCATCACTCACCAGGTTCTTTATCAGACAACATAATATACTGGTTCTATTGATGGTACCAAGTACCATGGTCCGAGTGTTTTAATATGTTTTATGTAATTGTATTCCGATTTGAAAACTATGGTTAGGCGTAACACTATGAGTCTTATTCCAGGTCTGTCACAGTTGTCATGGGCGGCGGCACATTGGTTGTGCTGCATGCTACTTTGGTATCTTTATATCCTTACTAAAATTCAGAACATTGATAATATAATTCCCTTACAATTAAGGGTGTAAGTTAAGTTGGTTGTCCACGAGCGAAAGCGGCTGCAGTGACATTCCAAATCGTTACTTCCATTGTAAAAAAAATAAAATAATTATCCTGTAAAAGATCCTCGGCACTAAGGAAGTGTCTCCAAGACCCCCCTGGCCATATTTCCACGGGTTACTCACGCGCGATTACCCGCATTCCGGTCTCGCAGACCATTTGTTCCTTCCTTGTTTCAAGCTTTTTATCTCCATCTGTTTTTATCTACTTTAAACAATGTTTCGTTTATCCTTGGTCGTACGACTGCCTCGTTGGTCTAGTGGTCCTCCACCCGAACTCCTGTGTTCGATTCCCGGTTTATATAATATTGGCTTGATAGCCCAATAGCTCGCGTCGATCAAATGTGATTCAACGAGTTAGGCAAAAACAGGCGCGGTCGGTTTGTGAATTGATGATCTCTCGTGGTAAGATTTCATGGGCGCTACCGTGCTTTAGAGGGCACGTTAAGATGTCAGTCCCGGTTGTTTTCAGCCGTAAAAACAATCTTTAAGCCTGGTCGAAGACCTTCGGGTGGCTTGAAAACATTCGACACTTGGTGGAGTATGCTCTTGACTTCCCACAGCTGTGTCTGTGGTGGAGACCCGTGCCCAGCAGTGGGACGTCTATGGGTTGCAGCTATAAAACGAGGTTATATTTCGGTAAATCTAAATCCTATCCCACTTTTTCTCTATCAAGTATATTATTGGGATAAAAAATTGTTACGTGTGACAAAAACGCATAGCTCAACATCCGTTGCATTTACATACGCCACGAGACAAAAGGACCAACCGTCATAATTTTTATATTTAATATTTCATAGTTACAAGTACCGGTTTTTGTCTATTGTCGCGCATATAAAATATTTAAATTGTAAACAAAATCGTCGGGTCGAAACAATAAGCGTACCTTTTTGTCCCGGTACGCATTCATTTCGGAACACTGTGCTGTGAATATTACAGACTAAAGAAGACTTTATACAGTTAGGTAATAAGGTTAAAATTAATTTAAGAACTATGTATTTGGTGTACGTGTAAAATTAGTTAGAACAGCATGAAAATTATACTACTTGATTTAGTGAGTGCCATCTGATTCACATTGCGCGTAGTCTATTATTATTGTTCGTGGAGGTAGCTCTGTTTTATCTATTCAATGTTCCGTTTTTAAAGCGTGCTCAAATTAAAATACAACGAATAGTTTCCCGCCTTTTTCAAATATGGAATTATTTTTTACAGCAACGTTTTTTTTTGTTTTATGCTGTTTTAAATGAACCCACCATGAGTAACGGTACATAATATATTCAGTCAGCGATTAAACGCAATTATTTGTATTAATATTACGTGTTTCAGAACCAAGTCATATTTCTCTTCGGAATATGGGTGAAAATATTTATGTAGGATTGAGTTATCTGTGGATGGATGTAAGACTGGAAGTTTTTTGAACGATTGACGTATGAGAGGATGTGGAGTGAGTGACAGATGACAGACAGACGAAAGACGAGAAAGAATGGTGTTAAATAATACTACGAAGTTTTGTGATTTTTTTTGTAATTACGGTGTCTTTAATGAAAAATAAACTTAAATCTCCGTTCAAAAAATTGTTTTGAATTGAATCCCACATTTATTCCTTTGAATTTTAAGGGTATGGCCAAGAGCCCAATGGCCAAGAGGCTACCTAACAAATACGCAGAATGATCCTGACTGGATGATTCTTGGTTACAATCTATTATTTTTTAATAACTATCCGCAAGTCAGAAAAAGGCTAAAAGGAATACAAATATGCGGTAAAAATGTGTAGATCTGTGGACAGTAACTAAAAGACGAGACACAACAATGTCAAACTAATTACAATTCATATTTAACCCTAAATCCCCAGTAAAGGCGCCAACACACCGGTCCGTGGCGAAACGCGAACAAACAACGAGTGCTCGGAACGAATTTGCAAATCACAATAAGATGCTAATCTTCGACACCTTTATTATATTTGCATAATGTTTGCCGATCGGCTTAATGTGAGCAGCCGGGTTAACCGACTCTAGCTGGCAAATAAAGTATCCAGATGTTGGTAGGTATAATTAAAAATGGATTTAAATAGAGCATGTCGGATTGAGGTGACAAGATATGCCGAACCAAATTGAATACTGACAGTTTGTGAGTAGGTACGAACGTAAGATTATTGCAATGCGCATGCGTGTTTAAAATGGCTGCCAAAGCTGCCAAAAATATTGATACGAAACTGATACCAATCCACAAAGGTAGATAGGTACGTAGATATAACAACTGTGACAAACAATGTATAACATAATGACATCCCATTTTATTGATATGATAGATGAAGAATTATATTAACAAAATATATTTTCAGTAACATGTTTAACTAGCTCGGATTTTTATATAAGTGAGTATTACGTGTTTAAGCATGTTAGACTACAATAGTTTCGCTTACACCTGTATTATTATATAGCCTCTGTCACTCAGTGAAGATGCAGCTTTCTAATGGTGAAAGCTTAGATTAAACTTCGAAAGAATTTTTGAAATCGGTCCAGTAGTTTTTGTGTAAAAACATTACAAACAAATATTTCCTCTTTTTAGTATAGATAAGGCTCAGTGAGTGGAAATCGATGAGTAGCGGCCCAGTGGGAGGCTTTCGACTTGACATTCGAGTGGGTCAGGATTCAAGCCTGTGGGCTCTCTAATGTTCTCGATGGCTTGTGTAGTCTGCCAATCCGTACTTGGCCAGGCACCTATGGGACATCAGAAGGGTGGTGATGCCACACAAATCCAATAGATTAAATTAATTAATAATTTCGGGTACATAATTAGGAGAGCCTATTTGTTATATTTTAATAAGAGCCCCAGATAGCAGGCAGGCATATTGGAATGTTGAATTACCTATTTATACTCGTACTAAACATGACATGGCTTATTTTAGTGGTATTTCTCACTATACTTATCTATAATCCATTAAACCGAAATCTTAAATGTTATCTGTCAGAATTTTATTCACATGTTGTCTAACAAACACGAGCATCCAAGCATTCGCTCGTACTTTGAAATCAAAGAACATTAACATTCCGCCATTCAAAATACGTTAGAACGTGTTCAAATTTCGAATCGCCTCAAATTTCCAATTTCGCCTTCCGAATTCGAAATGCGTTCATTCAACCCTCCCGCCAAGTCAAATAAAGACGCGATGAAACTTACACGCAACATGACATCAAATCATAAGAAGTCATTAGGCATTCAAGCGTACGACGCGCGGGACCCTAATTTCGTAGCGAAGACCGAAAAACTCCCATATACCACGTTTGCTCGGGCATTTTCAACGATTCCCTTTGCATTCGAAAATCTACCTTATCGTTTAAATATACGATTGACATTTACGTACGTTTGACGTAAGACAATCGTTCACATGTCAGCGGCTCGTCGGTGGAAAAGCAACTTTATGTTTGTAACTTAAGGTTCGGTTTAGATTTTGAGGGGTGAGTCAACAAAAACACGCGAGCGAGAAAAAACCGGGATCTTTTTGCGATCCCTCGCCCCCTAAGTTGGGGGAGGGGGAAGAAAGGCCCGTGGGGTGCGAGGGGCGGGGGAGACGTAGTAGTTTTTAGTCAAAATCACGCGTTCGCGACAACGTATTGATTTTCCGCCACATGCTTCGTTCAGGTGTGCGGTATAGCTTTTCGTGCTTCGGGGCTCTGATCATGGTTTAAATTATTAACCTATCTATGGATAGATTTGGCTGTCTGAGATAGATATTTGACACATTTTATGTTGAGCTTATGTCAAATTTCTATCTCCAATAGCCAAATATATCCGTAGATAATTTATTATTATCCAGCTTAAGATTATTAATATCCAGCTTAAGATTGAAATTATGTTGAGATTAGCGATATAAATATGTTAATAATTATTAGACCTTCAAGTATATAGATGATGACTAAATTAGACTATCAAGTAACTAGATTAGGTACTACTATAGTATAATTAGTATGCAGTGACTGTCACGTTGATCTAGCGATCGCAAGCACGGCTGAACAAGTTAGGTTTTTCAAACATTAAGTTCCGAATAGTTACCTATCCTATACTATGTCTGGATTAGTGGCCTGTTTTTGAGGCGCACCCCCTGGTGCCTAAATGGGACATGCTGGTGGCGAGTGGGAATACTATTACCTCTGCCTACCCTTTCGGGGAAATACACGCGTGATGTTTACAACATGTCATCTATGATAAACGAGCACTCAAAAAGGCTACCATGAGATTGAAAAACTTAATTACCCTCGGCCAGAAAACCAAACTTTTTCTTCGACCCAAAATCAATTATTTTAAAACATATTAAAAAAAATTACAGTTTTTGTGTGAATACATTACAAACAAATGTTTCCTCTTTATAATATTATTAGTATAGAAGTATAGATAAGCACAGAATACTTAAAAGTACAATTAAAAGTTTCGATCACCGAATAAAAAAATATGGATACTTCCATGATCGAAGCGTACAAGCATTATAAGTAAATTAAAAAAAATACCAGTACGTATATTATGGCATTGTATTAAACTAATGAAGCAATCTAATTTAATAGGGTGGGCACTGTGGGTAGTTCCATTTCCACTATCAGATGCTATGCCTGCTTGCTTCCGCTCTTGAGTAATGGTCAATTACCTTTATTTCTGACAACAGCATATAAATGCCGCTCCCCAATTAGTTTGAATGCTATATTTTATGATACTTCGCCAACTCGAGACAATATCTAAAAATTGTCGCAGTACAGGCATAGACAATATTTAATTGTTTACAATATTAAATAATTTTTTCAACCGTCATTTTATTTTACACTCACGATAGAAATTATAAAAGCTTAACTATCTTACCTTTAAGATATTTCAGAAAAGTCGAGAACTTTTCATTTTTTTTATGTGTATCAAATATATTTAGTCTCCGAATTGTGATTTAAGAATGAAAAAGTGTTTATTAATGATACCTAAATAGTATTTCTTTTTATTAGTCTTGATTTTTGTTTCATTTAGTTATTATGTTGAGTCAGAATGTGTGAAGTTTTAACAGACAATCAATAATAGAAAGAAATATAAAACATCAAATAATTAAATAGTCAATTGTGTGATTTATTCACATAATTTACATTTAACATACCACCAGAATATACAATTATTTACCTACGTTAGAGCAACACGAATAGCATCATTATATTTTAGCCGTATAATTGATGAATAGTTAATTTAGTAGTTTTATATTCAAATTATAATGACTAAGTTGAACATACTTTACGTGTAATTTTTTGTACTAACAACAATGTTTACCCACATCTCTAACGTTTTAATTGTACGGGCCTTGGTCCCTGTGAAAGAAACGCGCAAGTGAGTTTTCTGCAAATAGGTAGATAAGTATCTATGGTACTAATTAATAACAATTTTCAAGTCTGTTACATAATAAATCTTCTTGCAGTTACAATTATATCTTTATAGTGTGTCTAGTGGCCGCAGATTCGCTCGCATGATTTTATACAAAATTTCGCAGGTACAATCTACCTTACAGTAATCCCACGAGATGTATTATTTTCTAGGATAAAAATTTTCCAATATTAAAAGTCACTATATTGAAAGACCATTCTAGGGATCCATCCAGGTTGTATTGCAATCGGATGTAAGTTGTAACGACACATGAAATACAAACCAATAAATATTATTTTTTATATATTCTATAATATTTAATTTATTTCAAAATTTTCTCCGATGTTATGTTCGTTATACTTATTTGTGGAGCCGACTGTACCACCCAACCCACGCTATTACGTGTGTCATACTTTTGCTATATTTTACGTGCCATATGGGAATTACGCAGTGCCTTTTAACATGCAACAAGAAAAAATGAATTTTATTTGAACCCATTCTTCGCGTTGTTAAACAAACGTTAATATATGCATAGAAAAGTTGTGCAGTTTTTAGAAAAGAAAATTTAAGTCAAACTCTCTACCAAGTAGCATTAAGATAAAATATTTGTTTAACTCACTTGAAATTTCAACTAGTACTTAATAATAATAAGTTAACTGAAAACATGGAATTAGGTTGTCCTTTTTCTTGTTACAAAGAGGTCAAAGGACCAAAAATCATCATTTAAATATTAATAATCACTGATATCCCATACAAACTTCATTCACCTTTTCTACCACCTTAGGGTGTGATTTTAAGAAAGAATTGAATTTGATCCTTCCTCTCCTTATCCTTTATCTTTTAAAGAGAGGCGAAATCACCAATGAGAATCGATTTTATGTTTCAAATGGCTAATCGCATACAAACTTCTTTCGCCTATCCGTTATATACCTATTATCATAGCGAAATAACAGAGATCAACTCGACTACAGATACCATAATTAGATGTGTGGGTAAAGTATGAAAATGTGAAGCATAATTACGTTGTAAGTTATTACGAGTCTAATTACAGTTTACACATTTAACAAAATTATTGTACATGTATTCAGCTATAGTTTGCCCGATAACTTATTCAATCAACGCATTGTACGGTCACTACGTTGTAACGTTGTACGGTATGGACAGCAACAATGACGTTGATCGCTTAGGCAAAGGTGCCAACTCAGTTTCTGACATTTTTTGCGAGTTAAGATTAATATTTATTTATATTTTTGTTTTTTTTTTCATAATTTTTCTGATAATTGAGCGTTTTAGTTTTTTATTTTATTTTATGGATACAAGATAGCAAACGAGCTTGCACCACCCATCCGCTGCCACCCATGACAACTGTGACTGTCTTTGAAAACAAAACTCAATTAGGGACTGGGATGGATAGTCCAATTAGTTGAGAGTTAATTAGAACATTAGTTGGTCAGTTCGTTAGTTTAGATAAAGTCAGTACAAAAAAATATATGCACGAGAAAGTTTGATTATTTATCTTGGGATTGTTCTAAATAAATGTTTTAATAATTTTTACATAAATGTTTTAATAATTTTTACATAAATCAGTATAAATTTTGTCTATACAAAGGATGTTTCAAAATATTTTACTTTTGGGCATCTTTTGATGTAACAAACATTGATCACACCCTTTCTTTGTCCCACTGTTGGGCACGGGACTCCTCTCAGAATGGGAGGGATTAGGCCTGAGTCCACCGCGCTGGCCAAGTGCGAATTGGCAGACTTCACCTCATTCACTTGCCACATACACATTGCGCTATCGAAATTTTAGACTTTGGCAAATGCAAAATGTTTTTGGTTACTTTGTAAATAAATATTCAATCGTGAGATAATTTAAGTTATTTCATTTTTCCTTTATTGATATTTTTTTCTAGATAATTTTATGTATGCCCACAGTACCTACTGACTAATCATTTAGGCAGCGGTCCTTTCCTGCTGACCGTACTGCAGATACGCATCTCTTCACGGTAGCGAGCGGGCACAAAGGACTGTGATGGAGGCCACGATATTCGAAACCGGGCCCGGCTGCGGCTTTGCATGTAGCTTTTTAGGGTTCCGTGGGTGATGGACGGACCAACCCTACTTACTACGACTACTACATGCAACTGTTAATGTACCTGATTATACGCCTGAAAAGTGAGTTTTTGTTCTTGGTGCCTTTTGTTAAAGGTGAATTTTATTTTTGTAGTTTCTAAAATTCTATTTAGTTAGACACAAATCTCCGTACGGTATTAAAGTGTAATTGTTGCCGAGACGTGGCCTATAATTTAGTGTGGTTTTTGATGCGTCTGTACCTACTTAAATTTAGCAACGCATCGGTGCAAAAATTCAACATGACTTTCTGAAAATGTACGGTTTCTAGGGTCTAACTAACTTGACGTATATTTCTGTGTAGATTAGTTACAGCTTCAAAGCTGCGATTGTACAGCACGGGTTGCTTGCGGTTGCCTATTAGCTTTAAATGCTTCTCCATCAAGTATTGGTGGAGGGAAATTTTAGTAGATCAATTCTAATATAAGTATACGGAACCCATAAACTCAGATGTAACTCACGTACATGGTTTTTACTCTACTGAGACGGATGGTTGTGGGTGATATTGTAGGTGTTGGTAGTTTTAATTTCATGTAATATATTATGTGCCTGTCCCACTCGTCACAATAGTTATTTATTCTCTTTATACGCACTTTCATATTTTTTCATTAAATCGTTTAAGTCCCTAATTAAGTATAATGTACTAATGGTTCATAGCAGGGGTTCTATTTTCGAACCACTCGACTATATCGTTCGACTGCGACTCGTATTCGTTAAATAGAAATAATACCGTACTACTTAGTCTATCTCTTGGCTCGCCAATCAAGTTTTAACAAACAGTATCTACCCAGCTTCAACCCATAGACGTCCCACTACTGGACACGGGTCTCTCCACAGATAAATCTGTGAGAGGTCTCGAGCATACTCTACCAAGCTGCTCCAATGCGGATTGCTGGAAGAGTTAGTGGCCAACCCAGTGTCAAATGTTCTCAAGCCTCCCGAAGGTCTTAGACAGGCTTAACGATTGTTATTCCATTGAAAAGAATCGGGACCAACATCTTAACGTGCCCTCCGGAGCACGATAGCGCCCATGAAATTTGTCACTAGCGGCCACCCGACCGCGCCCGTAGTTGCTTAACATAGTCGATCACATTCAATTGACGCGAGCCATTGGGCTATGGACGCAAATTACAAAATAAAATATTTTAACATATATTTATATCACTAACCAGTACCGTTAACCACATATTTATTACATATTGGATATTAGTTAAGTACCTATCAAACGAGTATGCACTTATGGAGTTTGAACGCCCTCTCGAGAGAAGATTTTAAGCCACTGAGTACCTGATCACAGCTGAAAGTCCACAGATTAACTTATAGTAAGAATTGTATCTTAGTTTGTGAATATACAAAAAATCTCTCCATAAATCAACTCCTGCGCACATCAACTATGAAAGAAGAATGGCAAAATCCCCTCCCATTAGAACCGAAACGTTATTGAAAGGGGTGGATAGGGTGGGATTAACTCGATTGTGGGAAAAAGATAGAGAATAGAAATAACAATAGAGTGACGGAGATAGATAGATCAATAGTCGAATGCTTTATAAAGGTATAGTCAGACGTGACTATGCAATATTATTGTAAGTAAATATTATATTATAATTAATTTAGTTCAGTTAAGAAGTTGGTTTTTTATATGATTTTCGAAGGAATCTATCTAGGTATGCCTATTGGCTTAAAATTACTTCAGCTAATTGTATAATAAACAATAGTTTAGTGTTTCTTAGTCGAAGTGACATGCTCGCCCACGAAGTTTCTAGAAGGAGTCGTTTTTACTCTAATATAATCGCCTGCCACTCTGTAGTTTACTCCGAGAGGACCTTTAGTATAATCAAATTCACTTAGTGGCAATATTTGGCCTACTGTAAATCTATACAAATGATGGTAATTTTGATTATTATTAATTATTTAAATTATCGACGGGCAAAGAAAGACCCAAATAGCAAAGAGTAAACTATAGAGTAATCCAACAAGAAATTTGTACACACACAAGGTAAATACCGCCTAAAATCTAGTTTAGATGGCGTAACATAAAAAGGCATGTGAAGTCTGCCAATCCGCACTTGGCCAGCGTGGTGTACTAAGGCCTAATCCCTCCCATTCTGAGATACCCGTGCTCAGTGGGGCAAGAGAATGCGTTGTGGTGAACTCAAAAATAACGATTGTAACAAAATGGCAGATCAAGAAACATTTTATATTGAACTAAACTTTCTTTAAATTCCAACAAGAAAGAAATAAAGTGTGGACCAGTCTAACCGCTGTCTCCCGTAAATCTAATTACCTACCGTTAGTTCCCTCTTAAATTCCAATTAGAGTTAAATAAAATACGACACATTCATCCCCAGGTTTTCTTATTGGTTTTTGCCAACCTACGTAGGTAGATACACTTGTATAGCGCACAGGAATGGATATTTAAATGAGATAACGATTCAAATAAGATGTTAGGTGGCAGTTCGGATGAAAATGAGGCAGTTTGTATTGAAAGTCACGCGCTAAAGGCGTTTTATTACGATTAGTAACTAAAGTTCTCTATCTTTAGTTATTAATGTACACATATTTAAACGATTTTCTGTCGACTTGTCTCGTTGGTCTGGGTTCGATCCCCGGGTCGCAACTATTGGGTTTTTCTAACTTGAAATGCCTGGTAGCAGCTCGGAGTCTGGATTTGTGCTTGGTGTATGGCTATAGGCTTACCATCTTTTACATGGGACCTTAGCATAACTGGTGAAAAGTGGGTGTACTACATACCTCTGCCTACCGCTTGGGGAAAATAATATACCTCTGCCTACCGCTTGGGGAAAATAATATACATGCGTAGTTTCGGGTTTACACGGTACTTCTAGCGCCATCTAGTATGCAATAGCACAAGATGTGAAATATTTTTTTAAAAGAACATTATACGCGATGAAATGTTTGAATAACGCATGAAAAAAATTGTGTTATAATTTAGATCGCTAATTATTGTGATTTATAAATTTTTAGAGAAAACGCCGAGCAAAATTTATAGTTCTTAGATTATTGTATAATGCGCCATCTATTTTGGACTAGCAAACTATGATACTGTCTTACCGACACTGTGAATACACGACCCCTTTCACTGATGTTTGTGCCTGTGTGCGTGGGAATATGGCGCTCAAAATTTAAAATGTCTCCTGTCTATAAAGCGGGGGAATTTTCAAAACATTGGAAAAGAATTTGCGATTGAAATTAAAATTTCTTTGGGCTGGCAGAACTCTAGATAAGTTAACTTAATAATTAATTATGCCTTTAGAGATATTATAATAGAGATATATTATAACGCCTTTATTTCCCCTAACGGGTAGGCAGGGGTGTATACTTACACCTACTTTTCAACAGTTACGGTTAGGTTTCTTGTAATAGGTAGAGACGAGACTGCGGGTTGCTGGGCATTTCAAGTTAGAGAAACCCAATAGGGTTACCCGACCCGGGGATTGAACCCAGGACATTTACCCCCGTATTCACAAACGATACTATGAGGTCTCACAGTACTCGCGAGCGCATAGGGTCATTCAAACCAATTCATAAACAATACTTAGGTGAAATCCTATACTGTGCGTCTGTCAAAAGGGACGCATAGCTAAGATAGCTTCTGAGCTACTTTAACGAACGCATAGCGTCGAATTGTTTTGTCATTTACGTCAAAATTGAAATATCAAAGAAGGGTGGTTGCACGTTGGATAAATTAGAGGTTATTATTTAAGCTTACAAAATTGTAAAGGAAAAAGGAGTTACTTATTACAAAATTCTACCTATTAAAAACAATGGATTACAGTTGTGAGGAAGAGTTTGACAAACAAATCAATTAAGGGAAATGAAAGGTAAGCGTCCACTTGTCGGTATCGTACGCATCGGACGCATCGCACGCAACGGATCGTAGTATTATTTGTCTATAAACTCATAAAGTGCGTCCACCTGTCCGCATCGTACGCATCGCACATCGGCAATGCCGACACCGTTGCTCCGACCGAGAGGCAACTTTTATCCGTTTGATGCGATGCGTCCGATGCGTGCGATACCGACAAGTGGACGCTTACCTTTAAACGATTATTGCTGCTTGCTCTGACATAGACATGCTTTGACAGTTGTCAAAACACTAGAGTGAACTTCGCCATATCAAATGGACCAATCACAGAGCTGAATTCAACGCTATGAGACCTCATAGCTAAGTAATGTTTGAGTGTTGTTTATGAATTGGATGGCTCGACATGAGGAGCGCATAGAGAATTAGCGTTCTTTGCATAGTGTTGTTCAGTTACTCAGCCAAGTAATGTTCATGAATACGGGGGTTAGTCTAGCAGTAGCGCATGCGTTCAACGAGGCAATAGAAATTTGTCAATGACTTACCCCCGTATTCATGAACATTACTTGGCTGAGTAACTGAACAACACTATGCAAAGAACGCTAATTCTCTATGCGCTCCTCATGTCGAGCCATCCAATTCATAAACAACACTCAAACATTACTTAGCTATGAGGTCTCATAGCGTTCATTTCAGCTCTGTGATTGGTCCATTTGATATGGCGAAGTTCACTCTAGTGTTTGGACAACTGTCAAAGCATGTCTATGTCAGAGCAAGCAGCAATAATCGTTTAAAGGTAAGCGTCCACTTGTCGGTATCGCACGCATCGGACGCATCGCATCAAACGGATAAATGTTGCCTCTCGGTCGGAGCAACGGTGTCGGCATTGCCGATGTGCGATGCGTACGATGCGGACAGGTGGACGCACTTATATGAGTTTATAGACAAATAATACTACGATCCGTTGCGTGCGATGCGTCCGATGCGTACGATACCGACAAGTGGACGCTTACCTTTCATTTCCCTTAATTGATTTGTTTGTCAAACTCTTCCTCACAACTGTAATCCATTGTTTTTAATAGGTAGAATTTTGTAATAAGTAACTCCTTTTTCCTTTACAATTTTGTAAGCATAAATAATAACCTCTAATTTATCCAACGTGCAACCACCCTTCTTTGATATTTCAATTTTGACGTAAATGACAAAACAATTCGACGCTATGCGTTCGTTAAAGTAGCTCAGTAGCTATCTTAGCTATGCGTCCCTTTTGACAGACGCACAGTAGCGGATTTCACCTAAGTATTGTTTATGAATTGGTTTGAATGACCCTATGCGCTCGCGAGTACTGTGAGACCTCATAGTATCGTTTGTGAATACGGGGGTTATTATACTTTCCAAAACTCTATCTACTTGATTTGGTAGCTAATATTTAATTGGATTTTTTTTAATGATTTTAAAAGTAGCGCAATCAATTAGTCAAGGAAGGTTTTACCTAATATCAGAATTTATTTTTATGATCAAATAAAAAAAAGATGTTTGTTCGTAATTTAAGTGAGTACCTATTGATTGACACAATACACACAATTTTTCAGATAATTTGTATCTACCATAGACAGCAAAAAGACGTGGTTGTTTTCTATGGTCTATTCTTTGATGTTTTAGTAGGTATCTCACCCAATCCATTTATTTAATAAAACGTACAATTCGAGACAATGTTAAGGGTACATTTCGTATTTTATTTTATTTCAACTAAGTAAAAACTAAATTCAGTTGTCATTTATAACAGCTAAAGACTGAAACCTTTGCTAATTAATACATTCTTTAGACTTCCCGCAGCTGGCGGACCGACCCGTGCCCAACAGTGGGAAGTACAGTTGCAACTCGCATATACTTTCTCTATAGCAGTAGTTAATAAATAGTAGGTATAGTTAGCTAACTTCGTTTTTTACATTATAACATAGCAAACGAACTCGCAGCTCCGCCCATCCGATTTATCAGAGGCTTTGGATAAGAACATCACTTGGTTACGAGCGAAGCCTAGGTAAAAGTTAGTATAGAATTCCATTCAATACTGCTAACGCAATATGCCCACACGAGGCTGCTGAGACAATAGGTCTGCGGTTTCAGGCACAATGACAAAGGCATTCAATGGTCCATACTTTCTTGCGAGGGCTTAAAAGTTCCCATTATGCAATAATTTATAATAGCCACTTAGCATCCACAGTAATCCTATAAGTCTATAGCCGCGAATAAAGGCCGCCGGTAGATGCCTCGAAACACAAGAACAGGCAACCGTTTTAGGGTTCCGCAGGACTTGAGGAGGTAGGTAGGTAGGTAGGTAGGTAGGTAGGTAGGTATGTTTATGCTCGCTGTAAGGTATCTGTTTGATTTAATTTTATACTCATTCATACTTTCCTAGCGCCTCCGCACGCGTCTTTATGTGTTCTGTGCAGAATTATCTCTACCATGAATGGGGTGGTTTCAAATATTAAGTACAATTAATTACAGATTTTATCAACGGCAAACTACACCAAAGATTGATTAAAACCCAGCATAACCCACAGTACAATAATATCAGAGATCGATTAAAAACATCTATGAATTTAACGGTTATTACAGTGTTTTGTCCATTTCACGGGAACCGAGCAATTTTTTTTTCCCAAATTTCATATTCCTCCTTTCGCGTATTATCTCAGAAAGGGACAGGAAAGGAGATTTGAAGAAAGAAAGAATGAATCTATAGCTTAACAGTCGCGTTTGCTACCACTAGTCCAAAGGGGCAGACAGACCAAAGAAATTTAGTATTTTTTGACATGTCAATTAAAGGTAATTTAAGTATTCTATGATGTGGTATAATGTGCTATAAATTCCTTACTGAACCCGCCGTATTAAACCACCAATATTCACTATCGCGGCGTCGCTTGTGCATGTTCCAACTGTCATGCATTTAGCCGGTCTTTCTTTACAAATCTAGGTTATCAAGCATAACGAGTGGCTGCCTAGACTTACTGGTACCGATACATTTAGGTATTTTACATATTATTATCATCATCATCAGCCTTTAATGGTCCACTGCTGGACATAGGCCGATTCCGATTCACCGATTCTGTACCTTATTTTACGTTTATCAAGTCAAAATCTATTTCACACATTTCATCTAATTTTAGATTTTTTCCGCTTGCATACTTTTTTCATTCAACAAACATTAGCAACGTTTATTTGCTTACTTGTAATTTTGTTTATTATATAATAATAAAAAAATAAAATAAAATAATAAGAACTCAATTTTACAATAATTCCAGGATTTGGATGGAATTTTTCCATTATGCTTAATAAATTGTTTATTTTTGTAATAAACAATTTATTAATCATAATGGAAAAATTTTGACAGACATTATACTAATCACACATTCATTACAGTAACTTACTTTTGTCTAAAGGCGGAAAACCCCTAGTCAAAGAATAAATATTGTTCGATTGGTCGTCGATTCGATGTCGCATTCTCAATTGATTGTTTCATCTATTGATGTGTGACGTTAGGTCGGAAGTAAAATCATCTATAGATTGATACAGTAATTCTGGAACGTCAAGAATTTGTTTACGGTATATACAAGTATTTTTTATTGATTTGCCAGTTGCCTAAGCTGGGCGTGAGCCTGTGATATAAATAAAGCATTAATTAATACAATGATTTTCTAAATTGATTTCAATCAAAATCTAACCAACAATGTTGCCAATGTAAGTTAAATTTATCTAAAATGATTCATCATCCCAAAGTAAAGTATTTATTTACCTTTTGCCTACAATTAACTCGAATTAACTCGAAGATAAATGTAATTTTTTCATCGGAAGGGCACCGATTCCAATTCACAGGTTTTAAGGTGTTCATTTGGAAATTTGAGTTCATAATGTCAACTTACTCGTTAACGAATACACGAAATACCATTTATCATTCGCATTACATCCATCACTTATTAATTGTCATTTGGACAAGTAACAAGCGACCGTTAAATTGGAAACATCGAGTTCGCGTAAGGAATTTATTTTAAAAAATGCAAATCATTTCAAGCCGCACAATTTTTTAAATTACGATAAATAATTATAACGTGCAACTGTTGTGTTCATGCTTTCATACGTGGAACAGAAATTACGGCCGCTGGCACCATGCCGCACGCAACTAGTAAAAAACAATATAAAAAAAAAAACAAAAGGCACTGGCAGGTAAATCAGATAGTAAGCGATGCATGAAAAATGACTCCACGCTCGACTCTAATTAAAAAAAAACTGGTGACAATAGATTAAATTCAAATGTTGCAAAAAATGTCTCGGCCCCTATACTGCGCGTGAAACAATGGATATACTCCGACATACGAAATTTGACTACGTCTTTTCATACTTTTTGATTTAAAGCCGACGTTTGAAAGAGTTTGAGTGAACCAAAACGAACGTCGACATCATTGGCGGAGAGACAAAAGGGCTTTTTTTCTTGACTCAATTTTTTTTTTAATTTATGTACGCTACTGCGATTTTAATCAGCTCGCGACAGGAAACAATATTTTTTTGGCGCAATGACAATTTTATTAGAGAAGTACTTTTGAATACTTTTTTATAACCAGTTAATACAGGAGCGACATCTGGTAAAACTGATTTAACGGTATTTGTCCTAAGCTCAGCTGCATTTATCAATGCATCACTACCGCAAACGCCCAAAGAAAATATTTAGGTATTCACCTGATGGTAAGTGGTCACCATGGACCAATGGACACGTTCGATACTATAGGCATCACGTGCCCTGCGAGGGGCGTCTAATGCAGTCCTTTCGATACGCTGATCGATACAATACGATATACCAGATAGGGTAATTGTATCACCTAAGCTATTGTTCATGCTTATGAAATTGTTTCAGATTCAACTCATTTATGTACCTATCATATTTAAAAAAAATAGGTAAATATTCTTACTACTCCTTGCCCTACTGTTATATAAATAGGACAGTGTGTTTGTCGGTTTGTTGGTTTGTGCTGTGATTATCTTTGGTGTAGCTTGCCATCGATAAAAGCATACCATCCCTTGATGGGAGAGGTAATTCTGCGCGGAAAACGATTTGACGCGGGTAGAGCCACGAGAAAAGCTAGTGAACCATAAATAAGTAGATGAATTGTAACATAGACAAGAGAAGTAAGGCACGCGCAGTCGCCACGGTAGCAATGCACAATATGCGCATGCAATCCCATCGCATTATTTTTACGCGCTGATGGTGCAGTGGGCTTTCTGCCCCAAAACTGTGTCCCATACCAGTCTGCGTCTTTGAAGTACCAGACAGGATGCGCAAGCGCAGATAAGTTGTTACATAACATCACGCCTTACAACATCACATTTCCCCGATGACGCAAGAAGAAATAACCTAATTTTCATCAGTTATGCTTAGGTCCCATTTAATTTTTATTGTTTATTAACCTATTGCTGTTGTTGCAACCCATAGACGTCCCATTGCAAGGGCTCGGGTCTCCCCCACAGACAAATCTGCGGGAAGTCTAGAGCATACTCCACTACGCTGCTCCAACCTATTGTTATAACAAATTCTAACTCCGAGCTGCTACTGGGCATTCAAGTCAGTGAAAAAATATAGTTAATTAATTGCGAATTGACTTTGCGATTAACCGTCGTAGAGGATACTTACCCTGAGGATGCCTTGTTGATGATGGGGCGAAACACGTGTTGGTGTGTGTGTGTTGCTGTGTGTGTTCATTGATCGCATGTGCATGTTTTCCTATGTGGGAGGGAGGGAGGTGCTGCGTGCATGAAGGAATATATACATCACCATACAGTTTTGTTCGCGGTTGTTGATTGATAAATTAATTTTTGGTTTGTAAAAAATATAGTATACTGTAGTTTATAAATATCAAATATATATGATAGGTATATATGAAGGTAGATTCATATTAGTATGTAAAATGTACCGTGTAAAGTCACTTGGAATATACGTCAAGTAATGGTCAGCTGCTTTTATTGTGTTTCTCCCAAATATCCCTCAGGACTGTGCTGGTTCAGTTAACATATGGTAGAATAGATTGAAGCATCCATAACCCAATGGCCCTAGTCGATCGTATGTGATCGACCGAGTTAAGTGCAAGTGGAAGTCATGGTGCTTCGGACGGTCCCTCCACCGCATTGGAGCAGCGTGGTGAAGTATGCTCTAGACCTCCCGTAGCTGTGTTCAGTAAGTCCCGGACTTTTATAGGTTGTAGCCTATGCGTAGGCCTATCCATGCATAACATTAATATTTCTTACCTAATTAAAGAATTTAATACTTCCATCCGAGTATCGAAACCCTTGTTCAGTAGTCACTGTTTCGACCACAATATCAGCGAGGCAGTTATTCGCCAATGTATTGTTACTTAGATCGATGTATCGATTATAATTTATCGAACATATTTTCTCTATACAAGCAGATAACACCTGTCTCTTTTCATCTTGTCAGTAATCGCCTTGGATTTGATTGAATTCAACAACACCTGACAGTGTTTGTAAAAAAATGTTTTTCTCGCAGCCGGCTCTGTGATACTAAAATTAGATATGCGAGTAGGTACTTCATACTATTCTTACAATTTTTAAAATTCAGTACAATTTTAGAAAGATCAAGTAGATAGAAAGCAACTTATTGGCACATTTCACAAATTATTGCATTTATTTCTTTTACTTATTTTTAAAAGCTTTAATTTAACTTCACTAGTATGTATCTATGTATATATGTATTTATGTATGTCCTATGTATGTATATAATACCTATGTGTGTAAATATGTATCTAGCAATCAATATTTCACCCACTTCCACTGAAGCTATCGAGCGTAAATTTGGCACACATATTTGGATCCGATGACAATGCACGAAAATAAATAAAAAAGTTATAAAAAACCTTTTTTTTATTATTATTTTTTTTTTGTTCAATGTCTGTTAATTTCTGCTGTTGCCATTGTAATTTTTTATTTTTAAAAGTTTTGTTTACGGAATGTGACACTATTCGGCAGATTCCGGGTAACCGCATTAGATCTGGTACACTCGTGAGGAAACCTGCATGCCTGAGAGATCTCCATAATGTTCTCAAAGGCATGTGAGGCCTAACCGCACCCATTCCGAAAGAAGAACCGTGCCCAACAGTGGGACAAAGAAAGGGTTGTGGTGGCTGATAATTGGTATGTTAAATCGATCGTAAGCAGGTGTTTCACTGACATAAAGGCATTGTCGATCTAAGTTTTAATATAGGTAGGGGAGACCGGGGCCACAATTAACAAAAAATATATTTTTAGTTGTAGCTTAGGAATTATTCAACATTTAGACTTGATTTTAGGATACATGATGCTTCAATAATACAGGTATTATGTAATTATTTCAAAACAAATATAATAGAAACGATGCCGTAGATAGAACGCTTTTTCTTAAAGATGGCGGTTGTTAATTGTTACCTCACATTTGGGGCTAGAATTAACAGGTGTGGGGCAGGTATTAACAGAAGGGATAAAAATTAACATTGTTCGCTGCGACCCATAGACGTCCCACTGCTGGGCACGGGTCACCCCCACAGACATTGCTGCTGGAGGTGAGCATACTCCACCACCAACGGCGGTGGCCAACAAGCGGTTAGTGGCCAACCCAGTGTCGAATGTTCTCAAGTTTCACTCGACTGTTTCCAGAATTGAAAACAACCGGGACCGACGGCTTTACGTGCCCTCCGAAGCACGGTAGCGTCCATGAAATTTTACCACTAGCGGTCACCCATCCACAAACTGACCGCGCCCGTCGTTGCTTAACTCTTTCGATTACATTGAATCGACGCAAGCCATTAGGCTATGGATGCTATGCTTGCTTTCATTTAATATCCTTTTCTTCAGTTTTTCTACTTTCTCGTCTTTATTAATATTTCCTTTAGCCTATCCTTTACCCTTTCCCTTATTTTTTTTGTTCTCTTTGTTCTGGTTTTTTGTTGTAATTTTTCTCTTGTTCATTTCTCTACTATTATGTTCCTCTTCTATCTCTATGTTCTTCTTCTTCGTGGTGGAGCTTTTGGCAGAGGTCTTATGATCTCAACTGCAAAATCACTAGCACTTGTCTACATGCCTGACGGTCCAGCCACTGGTTCATTAGATATTTGCGATATTACTTCATCACGCTTATATCTAAATAAGGCACATTGTCTAAAACTTCAGGGTTTTCTAAATTCAGTGACAGATCATCAATATCAACATCATTATCAACAGAGGGTTCAGAGACTAATGACTGTTTTTTATCGCTGGGGTTTGGGCGGTCCGTGACAAAAGATGGCGCAAAATCAGATTCGATATCGTTGTTTTTTCGTTTATAAGTTCTCATGCTGTAGTAAAAAAAAAATAGTTTAAAATAATCATTCCAAGCATTCAGGTAACCTGTTAATCGCTGCGACCCATAGACGTCCCACTGTTGGGCACGGGTCTCCTCTCAGAATGGGAGGGATTAGGCCTTAGTCCACCACGCTGGCCAAGTGCGGATTGGCAGACTTCACATACCTTCGAGAACGTTATGATGAACTCTCAGGCATGCAGGTTTCCTCACGATGAGTCCTTCACCGTTATAGCAAGTGACATTTAATTTCTTAAAACGCACATAACTTAGAAAAGTCATTGGTGCGTGCCACTGGGGTTTGAACCCGGACCGCTCGAGTGAGAGGCGAGTTCGATAGCCGCTGGGCTGTCACGGTGAGAGGCGAGTTCGATAGCCGCTGGGCTGTCACCTGTTAATACTTGCCCCCAAATCCGGGGTAGGTATTAACACGTTAATACTTGCCCCTCTGATGTGTTAATTATAGCCCCAAAGGTACATTTTAATATTTAAATAACGTAATAAAATATTGGTCAATAGTTATGTCAAATATTAAACGTAGAAATGTTTAGTATAAAATATGCTACTAAGAAAACAAAAAATGTAATCATTACACTTTATAATTCATGTGCTAATCAGAAAATTGTGAACTGTAAAATGATCATTACCTGCTTAAAAATATCGACCGGTACACAAATCACTCAAATGACGCGCGGATCCCAACTGACCGGTACTGTGCCATGTGGCGCGATCTAATTGACAAATTAAGTCACGCACTGGACAAGTAGTAGGTATAGTTTTAGAGAAATTTGCTTGTTAATACTTACCTCTGTTAATTGTAGCCCCGCTCTCCCCTACCTACTCTGTCGAAACTGTATCGGACATATTGCTTTTATGCTAAATACTGTTTGACTGATTGTTGGCACACACATCAGTATCAGATAGGTATGCCGGAAAAGCGGTCCAAATATTATTAAATAGATATATTTTAATTTTTCCGTCGCAAAGTGTTAAAGACTTAGTGATATTTTCATGTATTCTCCGTTCAATATTAAATTTTAGTTAAAAAATATTTCGTTATAAATTAAATAATCTTGTTAAAAAACAAAACAAATAAATTATGTTCCTAGTTCCATTGAATAACTACCATGGGGCTAAGTTAGTTGAAAGTTTATTTACATATTTATTACATCAAATGCTTAATTTAACATTAGTACAAACTAGTACCTACAAGTAGTACCTACCTACCTACCCAATTCGTAAGCTACAAATATAATTAAAATTACAATACAGTTAAATTAAAAATTCATACCATGTTTATTAAATATGTTATATTATATGCATTATAGCATGGACAGAGGACGGCGTTGCAACAATTTATAGAATTCGTAAATTGAAATTCAAAACCGTAATAAAAATGACTACTGACATCGCACCGTTGGAAACGAATAAAAAGTGTTTAAAATTCGAATTCTTATTTCAAATAATCGCTATCCAATAGCGTAGATCGTTTACCATAAAATGATACCTACATTCTAAATTCTTAATTTAAATTCGTTATGGCCGCGGGTGGTTTGTTTATAAATGCCGAATCACAGTTATCGAAAAGCTTATAATAGTAATTTATGAAGGTATAAGTTTTAGTAAGCAAGCGATTAAGTAGGCATTTAAGTGGGCTTAGTATACGACCGTGGTCATATATCTTCAGCGTGTGACTTCTGTATGACGTAACAGAACATTTTGATGCATCTACACAAAAGCGACTAAACCTCAGTCAATCTTAAGTACGCATTAAGAAGATAACAATCCTGAATTATGTCATAGTAAAATAATTTACATTATTTATAGTTCTACCAAAGTGCACTAACGCCACTTCGGTCTTCCGTGAATTTTATTTCACGAACCGTTAGTAGAAAACCAGCAAAAAATACTCCAGCAATCACAATGTAAACATAAATCTAAAACTCTTGTGCATAAACAATATTTAATAAGCAAATAAGTTTTTTCTGTATTCTTCTGTAAGTAAGTACCTAACTTACGTCAATAGTCACAACACGCAATTCCTTTGCCTGAAAATAGTTCTAGCGTCAAGATTATCATACTCAATCAAGATTATGTTACTCGTAAAAACTAGCATTATTTACGGTTACTGGATGGCATCAGAAACTAAAATAACGAAAAATTAATGTTGTTTTGGAATAATTTAAGTTTCGTACTAACTAAAAAAAGTACCTAAAACTTGCTGAAAAAGGGGGGTGACGTTTGTTTAATTTAATACCAAGTGTTTCCCTTTTGTTATCGAAAATAAAAATAAATCAACAGGTGAACTATTAAACTAAATCGGCCAATTAAATTAAATCAGTCCAAAAAGATAAGTTACCGACCTTCATATTATAATACTCGTTCCATCTGGCGCCAAACTATTATTACACATTGGAGCAAATTTAAATAATCAAATATTCAATGTTAGCAAGATTAGCTGTTTTTATTAAGACTTACAGAGTCTAAATATTAATAAAGCCTAGTGATAGAACTAAATGTGCAAAAACTAGCACAGTTTCACAAAAACAAAACACTGTCTAAAAACAAATGACTGAATTTGAAATTAAAATAACACGGCTTCCGAATGAAATTTATTTGAATTTCGAATTGCGCACCAATCCACAGATAATTAAATCTGAAAATGTTGGTTATAAAATTACCAATTTCATAGGTAAGGTAATTTTATGCTGTAATACTCTGTAATAACAACAAGCGATCATACAACACCACCCATTCGTTGCCATCAATGACAAAAAAATGTGGCGACTTCAAACAAGACTGGTTAGCAAGAAGACTTTAATAAGAATATTCGTTCAATTAGTTAGTTAATTATCCAGTCTATTACTAACTTGTCTGTAAATAAGTAAGTAAGAGTCTCATATGAATTAGTAAGTCAACCATAGATGCGTTGCAAGTGTTGCGATTGCAAGTCTTGAGAACTAAGATAGCCTAAGGAAGTGTAGATAGAAACCCAACCACAACGAAACAACAATCAACAATTAAGTACACTGTAAAAGATAGCCGCTAGGTTCAATCCTGTGGTTCAATCTCATCAACCGTAAGAAATTCTGACCAATCACTTCAAGCAGTAGAAATTTTGACGTCCTAACAATGGATGTATTTTGATGACTGTCTAGAAGCTACAACCCATAGACAGAGCCGTCCGACTGTTGGGCACGGGTCCACGGCCAGAGCTGCGGCAGGTCTACAGCATACTCCACCACGCTGCTCCAATGCGGATTGGTGGACGGGTTAGTGGCCAAACCAGTCTCGAATATTCGCAAGCAATCAACTTCGACAAGGCTTAACGATTGTTTTTACTATTGAAAACAACCGGGACCGGCTTAACGTGCCCTCTGAAACACGGATGCGTTCATGAAATGAGCATGGAAGCGTATGTCTTTGCTTAACTCAGTCGACCACATTCTACCATATAGACGCGAGCCATTGGGACTCTTAAATGGTCTATGTAAATGCGTTAAAAAAAAAAAAAAACATGTGGCGTTTTTAGGGTAAAGATTTTATGTATTCTGTGGTAAAGGTTAAAACGGGAGCCTATTACTAAGACTTCGTTGTCCGTCTGTCCGTCCGTCTGTCCGTCTGTCACCAGGCTGTATGTCATGAACCGTGATATTTAGACAATTGAAATTTTCACAGGTGATGTATTTCTGTTGCCGCTATACTCGTATCAACAAATACTAGAAAATAGAAAAAATTTAAATTGAAATGTTCCAATACAACAGAAATGATTTTTTTGCCGTTTGTATAGATAATGTTACGGGTACCCTTCGTGCGCGAGTCTGACTCGCACTTGGCTGTTTTTTTTAGTGTGACCATTTAGTTTACAGGTTTCTCCACGGCAATGTCCTACATCGCAACGTTGCTTTTGAATGTCATAATAATAATGACCAGCTTCAAAAAATTTATTTAACAAATAAAATAATGTACAAAAAAATATACTAATAACTAATAAAGTATCTACATAAAAAAATAGGCTAATAACCTATGGATCAAACCGTTTCTAGAACAGCTGCGTTTAAAAACAACTCAGCCGGGAAACAGTTGCATTAGACAAAAAATATACTTTTATTAGTCTAAGCCTAGATAATTTAAGCTTTAGATATTATAGAGGAAGTAATCTATAGGCCAGGCAGATGTTTAGTGCATGATCTAACCATAGATAGTAGGTAGTATTATAGGTAGGGTTGCCAGTTTTAATGACATAATAATTTTTTTTTAATGTTTTATTACATAATTATTTATTTATCTCTCAAGTGTATAAGTTTTAATATTCGCTGCGACCCATAAAAAAAATATTAAAAAACATACATGATAAATCATACTCAAAACACATTTTTCATGAAATTATGTAGGTTCAAAGGAACTGCTTATTTCTAATAGAAATTTCTTCCAGCAGCCCTGTGAATGGAGACTTGTAAATAGGTGGTAGATGTATGTACACCACACATTCTACATTCTATAGATAAATTATAAAATACATAAATATGTAGATATAAACTTTCTGCATATTTCCTATCGATGTTTTCCTCCATCGTTATAATCATCGATAAAATTGTTTTAATACATACAAACCAAAATAAGATAGCTACCTACCTACCTAAGATTAAATGAGATGTTTGACAACCCTAATAATAGGTCTCATTCCGGTAGTTTCAGGCTGGTAGTCAACCAAGTGTTCTATATTCACGGGCTATTAAGTTGAGTTGTGACGTTTAGAACTAGATAGGCTTCAGATAGGACAAGACACACGCTGGGTCTTTAATGTATCGTAGTTAACTAGCTAGTCTAGCTACTAAGAAACATTTGTTTACACAAGAGATATTCTAAGAGATATAAATAAATTACACTGTAAGTATTACCACTCGAATACTATTTTCGCCCGGCGATAGACTAACGAGATTCGCATACGAAAGATCGTAGATGAAAGCCTGAAGTCACATTAGAATTCAAAAATCGATGGTCTCGAAAGTGCTACAAATATCGATGACATTTATATCGATGACGTCCGTTCACTGAGACTGAATAAGATGATTTTGCTGATACATCATAGTTGAAAATTTAATGAAGATGAGTATATTTGGATACCTTTCATGTTATTTTGTTAAAAGGACTGTTGACTGATGTTAATATCTTAGAACGGGTAAAAGTTTAATTAAAAATGTAACTCCTTGGTACTAACGGCTTAGTAATTAAACCAAAAGCTTATTTGCAACGAAGTTGAGGTGAGTGAAGTTTTGAGGAAGTTTTTCTAAATCAGCTTACTATACTTGACATGATCCTAGTAACAAACATTGCATGTAAAAGTCATTGATCCCAGTAGGATTACATAATTATTAATAAGATATACATACTTATTCGTTTATTTATAAAAAATCGATAATATAAAAAGTCATAAGACGATAGGCTTTAAAAACAGGCCACTAATAATAGTAAATCCGAGTTCATAATATGGATCTAATCATACATTATCTTTATGCCATTCAGAAAATATTCAGCTCATTTACAATAAAACACAATCTTAGTTTGAATTCAAATATGGAATTATAGAATCTCGTTTGGTGGGAACCGTACAGTGACAAAGTTTTTAAATAAAAAATTACTTTGTCTATGATTTTAATTTCACCCCATTGGTATAATGTGTTGCCACTTCGGAATGATTTCTAATGAATCGAATGAATAAATTAAACAGGGACAATGTCTTCGAGAAACATGGGGAAGAGGAAGCTATAATTAAAATACAGGATGCAATAGGGTTGTTGATCTAATATTTTACTCGATTAAAATTTTAATTTGGAATATCACTATATTTTTTTTGTAACTGCAAAAGGTATAAAATATTTCAGGTAATTAATGTTTTGTCTATTATTTTACTTTGATGACCTAATTTTACATAAGCATATTTTTTAAAGTAATTAATTTTCAGTTAATCAATAAAGTGATAAATATTCATAGTTTCAAAACATTTTAATAAATAGATCTTATCAACATCAACATAGTGCTTCCTTATATCCTCATTACTGCCTGTGTTACTGCTTAAAATATTTGGCATGTATGCTTCAAAATCTGTTTATACTTTTTTGTAAGCAGCTGTTGAAACTAAAAAAAATTGATGCTAGCTTTATGTTAATACTTCGGGAATGTTTTTCGTGGTTAATAACAAAATAATAATTATTACTAAAATCTAAGTATCCAAAATTCCCAGCGATTCAGCCCTACGAATATCTATGAATGGAACACTTCGCAACTTCACATCTCACTTTACCCTTTCTAATGATATTGCAAACCTGTTCTTCCTATAACAATCTCTTTTTTTGTTTTAGGACAACCAGGAACGTTTGAAGGGTTATGTAATTGTGTCAACGCGGTGCATTGTTATATTTTTACTTTTGTAACTATAAACAATGGTACATGAAGGGTTAAGAACAGATGTCGCTGGCAAATTTTTTTTTATTGTCTTAATACGTAAAGGTGCAATATGCAGATGAGTTGTATTAAAATTAGTTTTTTTCAGGTTACAACACTTTCGCTTGGGAATGGCTGACCCCTTTTCGTTCGGACGCAGGATTCATTGTGTTCGCGCCTTTGTTTTTTTAGCCGGCAGTTACGAGTATACCGACTACCGGTTGTTTTAGTTATGGTTTTATTATTGCACCAGATGGCTTACGTTGGAAATCCAAAGCTCATCCGAGTTGAGCGTGTTTGCAAATATATGTACTGTGTCGTCTTCTGAATAAGTAATGAAGGTTCTGTCTACAATACTCGACAAACGACATGCTAGCTACTGCGGTGACAGCCCAGTGGCTATCGATCTCGTCTCACTCGAGAGGGTCTGGGTTCGAATCCAAGCGTAACATTTAATATTGCTAAATTATGTGCGGTTTGAGAAATTAAGCTGAAACGGTGAAGGCAAACATCGCGAGAAAACCTGCACGCCTGAGAGTTCGACATAATGATCTCGAAGGCACTCGGCCAACGGGGTGGTAGTAAAAGGCCTAACCCCTCCCATTCCGAGAGAAGACCCAAGCCCAACAGTGGGGCAACCTCTGTCTTATCGATAAGATAAGGTGAGCTCGTGGCAGATAGTAAATCAGTACATAGTGTTTCAAAGAGGCTAAGAAGTTGTATCCTAATTTATTGTTGTCTTTACATATCTTTCTTCGTACTCTACACTAAGAGTCGTAGTAATATAGGTGCCTATGTCACGGCTTATCATTAAGAGTGTCTAGTTTCAGTCAAACTCCTCCAGAGGAGATTTTTTTTTAATGGATACAAGATAGCAAACGAGCTTGCAGCACCACCCATCCGCTGCCGCCCATGACAACTGTGACTGACTTTGAACAAGACTCGAGGGACTGGGATGGTTAGTCAAATTAGTTGAGAAAGTTAATTAGAACATTAGTTGGACAGTTCGTTATTAGGTACGAGGACTGGGGACTGTTAGTGATAGTTAGTCCTGTTAGTTGGTGTTAGTAATAGTCCAATTAGTACTTGTTAGTAGGAGTCTCGTTCTAAGTTAGTCACAGATGTGTTGCTACCCTTGAACACTAAGATGGTCGCCTCTAAAGAAGTGTAGCCGGAAACCACACCTTTCCAACCGGACTATAATTGCTTTAAAAACAATTATTACACGGTAGATATGGTACTAGGTACCGTGGCGGGCGGTGGTACTGCCCCGGGCGAACTCTATATGCTTTCATATAGAACCTATTTGGTTCCCTGTAGATATTTTCTAAATCCTAAGTTTCTTCCGAAATATTCGAGATTTAAATTGCAGTAGGTATTAAATTATAATATTATATGAGTACCATCCTTAAGGGTGATTTACAAGTACATAGAGTACATAGAGTACATAGACCATGCCTGTCGATGTGTTAACAAACCTAATAATACCTACACCATAAAAATGATGGGGGAGTGCAACTGATTTGATTGAAAGAAATCTCCAACTCGAAGGGTAACTTATGAGGTTAATGTACAGGCGGGAAGAGAAGTGTTCTCCATACAATTGTTTGTCTAAAAATAAATAATGTCTTTCTCTCTCTTTGGATGTTTGTTTATTTGAATATTTGGATGTTTGTTACTCAATCACGCTAAAACTACAGGGCTAGGGTCTCCCCCACAGCCTCGACTGCGCAGGACCACCACGCTTTGACTTCGAACCATCTCTTAAGTTGGTGTTGATAAGTCTGTCTCTAGCCCCGCAGTAGCAACAGCTGAGACAGCTCCTGTTGTCATTTTGTTCAATCTTCTTTTATAATCTCGTATAAATGTTTTAAATATTTTATTCTTATAGTTGTTTATTTGTTTAATTATACCGCGGGCGAAGCTGCTGGCAAAAGCTCAGTTATCCAAAAAAAAAAACATTTTGTCTATGCCTTTTGTTCCTGTCAGTACCTAATAAAGACCCCAGTTGCCTTGTACGAAAAGTTCATTTTCTTTAACGAATCCCTTCACTTTGAAACCGTAGGCCCTCGCCGATACATTTTTAATAAACAAGAGGGGAGGCATTTTTCCTCTTCGGCTGAAGCTCCGACTGGTATTATGTAGAGCGGATAATTATGTACGATACATTGTGTCTATGAAATGTTTTTTTTTTTTTATGACTGGTTTTAGGCATAGATATTTAATTTGGTCAGGATTTCCATTAATTTGGTGGTTGAATGCACACATTATCACTGTGTACATTATTTAAGGTATGTTTCTAATATAGATCTGTGGAGTGAAGCCTTGTTTTCATACGTTTGACGCTTTCGCTGTTTATATCGCCAAATGAAAAGCCCGGGGATCTATTTTATAACCGCTCGTGTGACTTAATCGCTCGACATCGATTCGTATTCGTTATATAGAAACAATACCGTACTACTTATTCTATCTATTGGCCCGCAAATCGAGTTTTAATACCACTTGTTACATTGCAGTTATTTAAAAAAAAATACAGTTGAACAGAACCTCCTCCTTTTTTCGAAGCCGGTTAGAATACAGAATTTCCCTATCTATCCCTAAACAATAGTGTACAACAGTGCACATATTTTTTACACTATATAGTTACGAACTCGTAAAAAAAATTGTTAATGATTTGGCCGAGAACAATCTAACCCAAATTTATTTGTCCTACTCGAGTCAGTAACTAGTTCAACCTAAGTCAAACATGTTATGCCTAGCACTAGGGGTTCACTGATATTACCTACCTACTAGCAGTTTTAAAAAGGTAGTTTTTAACTAGTCAAAACACGAAAATACGCAATTAAATTAAGTCATGTTCAAGAGTTGTAAAGTTATTAACATATAATGTAAGTAATTATGATAAATTTTTGGTAGAATCTCTGGCTTAGGAACTTACCTAAGCGTGTTATTACATCTTAATTTTATAGTTATAACGGTTTTACGTTTATACTACATATCTACTACTAAATACATTGTAGGTGAGAAGCAATTTCTCACATCCATCCTATTTATTACACGCGACCGATCGAATTTGAATAAAAGTACGCCATATTTTATGCGAGAGAAAGCCTAACCGACGGTGTTACTATTGCAGTTAACTTCAGCCGTAACATAATTTATAGCTGTTCTGACCTTTTGTTTATTGATAGCTGAATTAAATGCTCACAGCATTGCGGACTACGAGCATGAAGCTTAACCAATGTGCGTAGATATTTTTGTCTGTAGTGTTTTATTGTATTTGCCTATGAAATGTCTATGGTTCCTTATACCGGCTCTTACCTTTAACAACTACAATAAAACTACTATACGTATTAGAAAATTAAGATAGTATTTTCTTGAGTGACAGCCCACTGGCTATCGAACTTGCCTCACTCGAGCGGTCCAGGTTCTAACCCAAGCGGCATGCACAAATGATTTTTCTAGGTTATGTGCGACTTAAGAAATTAAATGTCACTTGCTGTAACGATGAAAGGTACATCGTGAGGAAACCTGCATGCCAGAGAGTTCATCATAATGTTCTCCAAGGCATGTGAATTCTGCCAGTCTGCACTTGGCCAGCGTGGTGGACTAAGACCTAATCCCTCCCATTCTGAGTAGAGACCTGTGCCCAACCCAACAGTGGGACAAAGAAAGGGTTGTGATGATGATGTTGATAATTTTCATGGAAAACCAATTGCAGCTGCAGTCAAGGTAAGAAATGCAGTGAAAATATTAAAATTTAATCCAACATTTTATCCATGACTTAACATAGACCAACTGTGCAAAATATTTATATTTTCGTTTATTCGTAACTCCAAGCCAACCCCTAACCATATCATATTGACATGAAAGAAACATTTGTATTTGCCGGCCTGATTTAGAATAGGATTGATTGGAAATAAAAAAAATCAGAAGTGATAGTCTGTACCCACACACAAATTAAATTATGGTAGAATAAAACGAATTAGTATCACTGACCAAACATAAATTAATTGCTGCAGTTATTCACCGCGACAGTCTTCACTCATATTAATTGCTGCAGTTATATACCGTGACAGTCTCCACTCATAAAGCTACAGTAAACCACAGCGCTGGTTTTCAGTCAACCCTGCAGACGACTGTAAGACGGCAACCAAAGTGAGACTCAAAAATTTCCTTTTCTTCTTCTGACATCTTAAAGCACCAAGTAGGTGCTTTACATGACATGGTAATGAGTGAAAGAAATATCGATCTCATACGCCACCATGTTTGATGGGGTCGCCTATGGGGGCGGGGGACGGATTTTTAATAATGGGGACCACCCCTCACTTAACGCCGTAACATGCATTTTATATGCAGACTTTTATCGGTATAATAATAACGATATGACTCTGACCAGGGTAATGAACCCTATTTTATGGTTACGGCCGGTTGTGTAACTAGTGGCCAGTGGAAACGTGCAGCTAAGGCGCAATAAGCTATCACTTTTGTAAAGAGAATCTATATATAAAAGGAGAAGCTGACTGGCTGACTGACTGACTGACATATCAACGCAGGGCCTAAACTATAAGGGTTAGAAACTTAAAATTTTGCACAGGTGTTCCTTTTATAACGTAGGGGAGCTAGGAAAGGATTTTTGAAAATTCACCCCCTAAGGGGGCAAAACGGGGGTGCAAAGTTAGTATGAAACTTTGCCGTTTTTGTAGTTAGTGAATGTCTAATTTCACGCGAGCGAAGCTGCGGGCGTCCACTAGTCTTCTATATATGTATATAAAAGGAGAAGGTGACTGACTGACTGACTGACTGACATATCAACGCAGGGCCTAAACTATAAGGGTTAGAAACTTGAAATTTTGCACAGGGGTTCCTTTTGTGACGTAGGGGAGCACTAAGAAAGGATTTTTGAAAATTCACCCCCTAAGGGGGTAAAATGGGGGTACAAATTAGTATGAAACTTTGCCGTTTTTGAAGTCAAGTGGGCAACCGGAACGCGGGCAGACGTCGTTAATGGATGTAATTTTACGCGAGCGAAGCTGCGGGCGTCCACTAGTATTCAATAATCAACAATCACACATCGCTGATGACATAAGTGGTAAACTTAGAATAGGAAATGGACTGTACATTTGGTACAGTAGATTACCATAGATTGGTTGGTATTTGATATTGATCGAAAGAGTTAAGCAACGACGGGCGCGGTCTGCTCGTGGATTGGTGATCGTGGCACAATTTCATGAGCTATCGCGCTTCGGAGAGCACGTTAAGCCATCGGTCCCGGTTGTTTTGAATGGTGGAAAAAGTCGGTAAGCCTTGTCGACGACCTTCGGGTGGCTTGAGAACATTCGACACTGCGTTGGCAACTAACCCCTCCAATCCGCAATGGAGCAGCGTGGTGGAGTATGCTCTAGACCTCTCGCTGTGTCTGTGGGGAGACCCGTGCCCAACAATGGAACGTCTATGGATTATATTCATATGATTTTCTTTTAACATTTATACTAGTTGACTAAGTCGTGGTCAGAATCTAGAAAATTATTACTTTATTACTCCCCCAAATTTATTAATAGGAAGTTGGCGAGCTAAAAAATCATGTCATCAAAATAGACAACCTCAAATAAAAAAGGTGTCTCAAAATGGCGCGTAATGGCCGCCATTAAAAACAATCTCAAACAATAATTCTTTGGAGTTGGAAGCGATCGCCTGTCGCTTGCAGCTCTTGATGAATATTGGAAGGGATCCCTAAGAAAAGATCCGTGAGGTAATATTAAAATTACATTATTAAATAGAATTTCATTCATGAAAACGCTTCGTTAAGCCTTGTCGAAGACCTTTGGTGGTTTGGGAACATTCGAAACTGCGTTGGCCACTAACGCCTCCACCAATCCACTTTGGAGCAGCGTGGTAGAATTGGCTGTGGGAGGTCTAGACCTCCCACAGCTAGGCATAATGGCAATTTTCCTATATGCGTTCAAGTCCATATAGATACTATAAATCTTACTGCGGTCAAATTTAACACCAGCGGTTGAATGTGCCTTCTTGGCTACATGCCCCATTTCCTTTGCCAAAAATAAATATCCATGTCAGAATAATATTGTGATATGATGACCACCTCATTATGTTTTCGCGGTAATAATGTACAATACACAAATAAAAAATAATATTTTTTTTATTCACGCCTGTGTTTCTCGAAGGGTAGGCAGAGGTGTATATACGACCACTTTTCACCAGTTACGTTAGAAAAACCTAATATTAATTGCCCGACTCGTGATTCGAACCTTGGCCCTCTATCTTAGCAGTCTAAAATCTTATACTAGTGTTTAACCGTTGGAAGACGAAAGCAAATTAAAACATCAGGTTGAAATAAAAATAAAAAAACTAGAAAAAAATAATCATCTAGCTAAAGAGAATAAAAATATTTTCTCGTCAAGAACTTTTAATTCCTACTTCCTTGAGGCTCTATTTGCATTTGTTATTAGAATAAAAAAAATAATTGAAGGCATGGAGAGGAAACGCTTTTAATCCGTAGACTTTGTATGTACTGGCTGCAAATAAATGAAATCTCATAAAATATAGTAAGTTGTGCTTAGATTACGTTACGATTACCCATTTTTTCGTAGATTACGTTACGTAAGCAATGGATGAGCGTGGATATAGGCATATAATGGATTTAGTAAATGAATAGGCATTCATTTAGTAGCAATAAATGAATAGGCATTCATTTACTAAGTCCATTGTAGCTGGCCACTAAAATAGTACTACGGCAACCCCTGCCAGTCGTAAAAGGCGACTACAAGGGAACTTCTGGAAAATAGCAGCTCGAATCGTCCATCAAGTGACCCCGGTAAATACGGCACTGTGGCTGCAGGGTTTTCGGCTCAAAGTAAAAGAAGACCGGGAAGAGCTTGTGTTGGTTCTAAAAGAGATCCCAGAGCCCTCCTGTAGCGACGAGGTAGGCCATACGTACATACATACATATATTTAATATGTATGTACATATTAAATATATGTATGTATTTGTCTATACTAATATTATAAAGAGGAAAGATTTGTTTGTAATGTTTTCACACAAAAACTACTGGACCGATTTCAAAAATTATTTCACCATTACAAAGCTGCATCTTCACTGAGTGACATAGGCTATATAATATTACTAGGTGTAAACGAAACTATTGTTATGTCTAATTACGCGAGCGAAGCTGCGTATTATATATTATACACTAGTGTACGCCACACTAGTGTACCTATAATATTTTTCAATTAAGTTTAATTTAATATTTAATTTTGTATGCCATCAGTACCTAGCTAGAATTGAAAATCAATTCATTAAACACCCACATTCCCCTAAGAAAGAGCATTTCTTTTCATCATTCGCGATTGCCATTATGGAAATCAAATAGAGGGTTTTTGATGGCAGCTCCAAGAATAATGGGGGAATAGGCCGTCCTGCGAGCCGCGATTGAATCGTAAAACAAAATGGCGCAAGATGACAAATTATTTGGTAACGTTCACTTTTTGAAATGTTTATTACAGAACGGGAGAAAGTTCCAGAACGATATATTCGATAATTCAGATACATTGAATTCCTTGAAGAGAACGTTGGCTTGGTTCTTATCAATCTGTGTTAGCCTTATCTGGTGAAAATAAATAACTGGAAAACTATATATAGCTTTGACTACATAGAATAAATTATAAATAATATATAGATACATCGTTTTTTTCTTTTCTTTTTTTCTATTTCTTTCTTCCTACCGCAACTTTTCCCCACACAACCAGGGTTTGACTGGTAGAAAATGCCATAAGGCATTAAGTCCGCACATTGAACCTATATCTTTTTAGAGGTGTCAATAAAGTTGAATAATTATATAAAATAAAATTAATAAACTGAAAAAATTAACAGGACTGGGTTACAGGTTGGTAAAAACTTCATACCTTGTGATAAAAAAGCCGTCTCAAAAACCGTTAAAAGAAAGACCAGACTTGACTTGATTTTACAGTATATCTAGTTAAATAAGAGTACAAGCAATCTATATATATAAAAGGAGAAGGTGACTGACTGACTGACTGACTGACTGACTGACTGACTGACTGACATATCAACGCAGGGCCTAAACTATAAGGGCTAGAAACTTGAAATTTTGCACAGGGGTTCCTTTTATAATGTAGGGGAGCACTAAGAAAGGATTTCTGAAAATTCACCCCCTAAGGGGGTAAAACGGGGGTGCAAAGTTAGTATGAAACTTTGCCGTTTTTGAAGTCTTTAGACGGGTAGACGTCGTTAATGGGTCTAATTCTACGCGAGCGAAGCTGCGGGCGTTCACTAGTATATACATATGAAACCTAAAGGGAGAAAAAATTTAATGAGGGTGGTAAAAGTCTTCTGAACTGGATAAACAGGAATGCTCACCGAACCAAGAAAAACATCCACCTAAGTCCCCCAATCGGGAGATATCTTATTTAAGGGAGACTTATTTTTCACCTCCAAGTAGATTTACCCTCGCTCCAACTTCAAAAGAGGGTAACCCCCCCTTGTTAACAAACTTCTTTCTACCTATCTCCATTTATATTTAAGTTTCGACAAAAAAATTTTCACCCCTAATTCAATTTTTTCCCTAGAAAATTAATTAGAGAACACGAATTTCTCTGCTGATAATGCCGCGTTTAATTTGCGAGGGCCCGGAGTAAATATGTGGGGATTCGGTTTGGGGTTATTTTCTATTTTTACTTATATTCCCCTATTTAATGATTTTAAACACACTTGCCTGAACTAGGGTATAGTGTGGTACATAGCTTCCCGCTGAAAGCTCTTGCTTGCCAGTAAAAAAAATCGCATTTAATATTGTACTTTCAAATACACCAATTAATTTATTTTTTAATTAATTTAATAAATAATATTAATTTTACTATTAATATAATTTCGATTTTACCAAACTTTAAGTCTTAAATGATGTATGTAAGTATGTCTCAACTATTAATTATGGTTCCATGGCGGGGCCGATACAAATAGTTGTACGAGTATCTATATGCAACGTCACAACGCACTTTTAGGTACAGAGTCGTTGTTGCAGAAGAAAAGGCGGGTTGACGTAGAGAGAGACATACTCATAATAACGCAAGACACATCATCTGAAGACAATAGAAAACGACCTTGCCTCCTTGTAGCGTCCATAGCCCAATGGGGGTCGACGGGTGGCAAAGTTTCATGGACGCTACCGTGCTTCGGAGGGCACGTAAAGCCGTCGGTCCCGGTTGTTTTCAATGCTGGAAACAGTCGTTGAGCCTTGTCGAAGACCTTCGGGTAGCTTGAGAACATTCAACACTGGGTTGGCCACTTACCCCTCCACTAATCCGCATTGGAGCAGCGTGGTGGAGTATGCTCTGACCTCCCACAGCTGTGTCTGTGAGGGGGACCCGTGCCCAGCAGTGGGACGTCTATGAGTCGCAGCGAACGATGCCTCCCAAACATCCACTGCCGTCATAACATCTGACCAAATATAATAAAATAAAATACAAAAGATGATTTTGATGAATTGAAATTAAAGTTATTATTATTGTACGATTAGCTGTTCATCCAACGATCAATAGCTAATCCAGATAACATTTAACATAAGAGCGTTTATATTTAAGAGGACTCCAGTCGACCGTCACTTTTGAAGAATAGGTTTTTACCAAAAATATTGCCGTCGCGCTGAGCCCGCCGATCGGCCTTTCCATGTGTTAGTGAAAAGATTACGCATGTGTGCGTGCGCCTGGAGAAGCTATCCCGCGGGCCCCGCGGCGCGGCGGCTAGCTCGCATCGCATCGCATGGCCCCTCGCAGTCGGCGAGTTCATAGATTAAAGTATACATATACTAACGTAGGCGAGTAGAAGTATCGGTGTTAGCAGTGTTGTTGTTATTTCGTTTATTCCATGCGGAACTTTATTTGCGAGTAAGGGAAAGACTATGATTGGTTGGCTTGATATTGTGCAATACATCTTCTATATATATAAAAGGAGAAGGTGACTGACTGACTGACTGACATATCAACGCAAGGCCTAAACTATAAGGGTTAGAAGCTTGAAATTTTGCACAGGGGTTCCTTTTATAACGTAGGGGAGCACTAAGAAAGGATTTTGGAAAATTCACCCCCTAAGGGGGTAAAACGGGGGTGCAAAGTTAGTATGAAACTTTGCCGTTTTTGAAGTTAGTGAATGTCTAAATCCACGCGAGCAAAGCTGCGGGCGTCCACTAGTTTTTTATAATCAGTGTGGATATTTATCTCATTTTTCCTTTACTTATGAATATATTCCTACTTTATACATATTTGTTTAGCGGCTACTTACCATTTTCTAACGGTCCTCCTAAGATAGTATTTTTTAAACTTATGGGTGTCCATATGTCCATCTGCACGATGGATTAAATAAAATTCGGTCAAATGCGTACGAGTCGAACTCGTATACTCAGAGTTCCGAACCACCGAACGATACTAAAGCGAGCAGTGTCGAGCAGTGTGTGTTGCCAGTGATGACGTATGGATCCGAGACGTGGTCCTTTACAGTCGGTCTGATCCGCAAGCTCATAGTCGCTTAGCGCGCTATGGCGCTCCATAGCATAGCTCTCTAGCTATGTTTGGTATTTCTCTACGGGACAGGATTCGCAATAATGAAATCCGTAGACGAACAAAGTTTACTGACAAAGCTCGAAGGATCAGCGAACTGAAGTGGCAATGGTCAGGCCACGTCGCTCGACGGACTGATAACCGCTGGGTAACAAAAGTCCTCGAGTCCATATTGGAAAACGAAGTATTGGCCGCCCTCCTACGAGGTGAACTGACGACCTGAAGAACACAGCGGGAAACCGTTGGATTCAGAGGGCGCAGGATCGGGAGGAGTGGCGTTGATTGAGGGAGGCCTATGCCCAGCAGTGGACCCCAAAGGGCTGATGGATGGATGGATGGAAACAAGATGACAGAACAACACGTGATTAATAAGTAAATTTTTTTATGGATACAAGATAGCAAACGAGCTTGCAGCACCACCCATCCGCTGCCACCCATGACAACTGTGACTGACTTTGAACAAGACTCAATTAGGGACTGGGACGGTTAGTCTAATTAGTTGGGAGAGTTAATTAGAACATTAGTTGTTCAGTTCGTTAGTAGGTATGAGGACTAGGGACTGTTAGTGATAATTAGTCCTGTTAGTTGGTGTTAGTAATAGTCCAGTTAGTACTTGTTAGTAGGAGTCTCGTTCTAAGTCAGTCACAGATGTGTTGCTACCCTTGAGGACTAAGATGGTCGCCTCTAAAGAAGTGTAACCGGAATCCACACACTGTCCGGTAAATGTTCAGCCAGATTCACAGAATCAAAAATTTGACATTTTTAAAGTCCCTTTGAAAACATGGCGTCGGCGTTGGACACTAGGCGCACACACACACACACACGCTTAGAGCTCTGGGTGTCTGACGAGTTGACAGCGCGAAGTTCGAGAAAATGTGTTAGGTTTCTTGCATGAATATCACCCCTTGGGAATACAATTTCTATTTGTTGTTTGACACGTACTTTGTGAAAATTTCAAGTGTCTACCTATAACGGTTCATCAGACCAAGGTATCGATCATTTACCATCATGACAGGCCCGTTGGCGCAATCGGTAGTGACCCTGTCTGTTGCGCCAAAGGTCGTGGGTTCGAATCCCACTCAAGACAAATATTCGTGTGACGAACACTTGTATTTGTTCTGTGTCTGGATGTCAATATTATCTATTTAAGTATGTATTTAAAAATATCTATGTATATCAGTCTCTGACACCCATAACACAGGCTCGCGCCTACTCAGATGGCCGTGTGTGAGAATGTCCAAGATATTTATTTATTTATTTATGTGTCCCGAGCCGACAGTATGTGTTAGTCTACTGAAATTTCTTTACTAGGTACACATTTGAATACTAAATAGATATTGATATTAGTCTTAGCGGAGCTTAGTCATAGCGGTGACAGCGCAGTGGCAATCGAACTCGCCTCTCACTCGAGCGGTCCGGGTTCAAATCCCAGCGGCACGCACCAATGACTTTCTAAGTTATGTGCGATTTAAGAATTTAAATGTCACTTGCTATAACGGTGAAGGACACATCGTGAGGAAACCTGCATGCCTGAGAGTACTTCATAATGTTCTCGAAGGCATGTGAAGTCTGCCAATCCGCACTTGGCCAGCGTGGTGGACTAAGGCCTAATCCCTCCCATTCTGAGAGGAGACCCGTGCCCAACAGTGGGACGTCTATGGGTCGCAGCGATTAGTCTTAGAGTTCTAGTGTAAAATATAGAACCGATATTGTCTCATCTGTAAGAAGATGGTTTAATTCGAATATCGATATCGACCAACAACAGCACTAGAGTATCGATATAAGTGAAATGCATCACTTACATGTATACGTATTTACCAGACTGCCTCTCTCCCCCAACCTTACCCCTTAGCGTGCGATAGAGAGAAGTGCAGTCTCGAACTGATTTTACCTACGTAAAATTAAGAAAATCGTCCTTTCGTAGTCCCCTGTTCCCTCCTCGAAATCTAGACCGATTTCAATATTTCTTTCAGTTAAAATGTAGAACAGGGTCTAAGCTATGCCCGTACGATTTGCTTTTTTGGGATATGTTAGTAATTACCAGTTTGCTTGATGTTTGAAAATGTATGTAAAAAAAGTCGATTTTTTTGATTTTAAAAGATTTTTTTTCTCTTCTATTAAGCAAATTATGAAAAAAAACAAAACGTACAGTCATGGCAGAGGTACTCGTACGTATAAATCGTATGGTATTTTTTTTAATTTTGTAACTTCTATATCCGAGGAGGGAACAGGGGACTACGTTTGTATGGAAAAAGTGTCGACTCATATCCTCTTAACAAAAATATTAGTTAATTAATATTACTGAATTTAGAACATCATTGTCTCCTCTTTTAGGCTTTCGTTAAGCGAGCCCAATCACTTCATATAAATATAAATGATTTGACTTTTACATTGACTATGACTAACAACTGAGCTCAACAGCTAAACGTGCCCTCTAAAGCACGAAAACTCAAGAAAATTGCCGCTAACTATCACCTACAATGACCTACATGAACGGCGAGGGCGGGACCTACGAAATCACAATCGCTTATATCAATCAAATCATCTAACAATGTATGTGTAAAAATTAAAATAAACAATAAGTAATTAAAGAACAATATAGCAATTAAATTAATAGAACTTATAGTGAGTCTCAAGAAAGGGTTGTTCAGATAAGTATAGCTTAACCACGTCAACCGCTTTCCCAAGCTACCATCGCTCTTCAAGTACTCAGACGAAATGGGTTCTCCTTGTTTTTTATACCCAACCCCAAGCTGTTCCCTCCCGTTCCATTCACCGCGAAGAAATCGCAGCGAAGCAAAAAGAGTGGAAAAAAACTTCGGCCGGTTAAGTTTATAATCGGAAACTGGTTGAACCTCGGCTGACGTAATAATGCCAATTGTTTAATAGTACTAACGATGATGTAATAATAGAATGTAAATAATAATACTTAGATGATTTTAGCACATTTTTCGATAACTGCGCGAGTCGGGTTTTAGATGTTACTTGTTCGCGTCACTGAAAGAATAAAATCGATGTAGAATAATATCGATAATACTGGACCGTTTTAAAGGTAGTGTACCTTTAAAACGGTCCAGTATTAGCGATATATTATATACGATTAAATTACACGACAAAATATTATAATCCTATTATTCCCGTGATCACAAACACATCCACTAATAGTTATATAAACCCTTAATATACTACCAATGTTATTTAATAGATCCCATACAAATCGATGGCTCGTGCCCTTAAGGATCGATAGTATTTTTTTTTGATCCTATTAAACACCAATCATTATAAATCAATATTTCAAAAGAGTAAGCAGGTAGCCTCCGTTTTTTTTTTGCATTCAAATATGCACGAGTCGATTGTAACTTTTTTTTGTCAGCATGTTTTTGTAATTCAAATTTTTTGTCGACTGAAGTTGATCCGACGTGTGAGCCGAATTTTAATGTGAGACACTTTTTTTTCTATTAGCCACTTAACTCGCTTTCGCTAGATGTGTTTTGAATTAAATGTTTGTGATAGAGTCATTTTTTTTGTTTTGTTTTTGTCAGGCTTTTTTAAAACTTTTTATGAATTGCAGAAAAACGTGTGAAGGTAAAAGGGTTAAAATAAATGATAGGCTAGCTATAAAATAAAATAAAAATGGAGAAAATGCAATTGCTAAAAAAGTGGGTAGATACGTAATTTGTCGACAAAAAATGCATTTGGTGACCTCTGTTAAGTATCCGTTTTATCTTTTGAATATTCTAAAGAGCTTTAAGATACATTTAAATGGGCTTCCATTATAAAAACGAGATGACGAGTAAGTTCTCGTTTCTGTCAAATCAACTTTTACTTAGTTCAGATTAAAAAGATCTTGTCTCTCGAATAGGAATTTGAAGATGAAAGAAAAATCCTTGCGGTCATAAAATGTTAAAGTTGAGTGAATTATTTTTCCCCAAGGAGGAACATCAAATCATGATAGGGATAGGAATTGTGTAAGTTCAAATAAATTGTGCTGCGTTCATTATACTGGCTTTATATGACGAAGGATTTATTACGATGTCACTTGGATATAACTTGAAAATAATGACAAAATTCTTTTTGATTTTAATGTCGAATAAATACAAAGCTTTCATTTTACGTGTTCTTTGATTATAGTTAATTTTCTTTGTAAGTAGATACATTTATTGATGAAGATTTAAATTATGAGATATATGTTCATATTTAATCATTAAATTTAATATACCTATATATTCCAATACGTATCTTATACGCATGTGACTGCATACCTGACATAATAATTGCCTATTATAACTTTTTAACATTAACTCATACCATATTTGTATAACGGTCCTTTACCGTCGGCTTCATTCACAAGCTCAAAGTCGCTCAGCGTGCTATGGAATGAGCTATACACGTTATTTCGCTATGAGACAGGATTCGAAATGATGAAACCCGTAGACGAACGAGGGTTACCAACATAGCAGTAAGCAAGCTGAAGTGGCAATGGGCAGGCCACGTCGCTCGTACGATGGACAACCGATGGGTTAGTAATATCCTCGAGTGGAGACCACGGCTCGGGAAACGGAGCACACCCTCCAAATGACCAGAAGAAGTCAGCGAGTAACCGCTGGATGCAGAAGGCACAGGATCGGGAGGAGTGGCACCTATTAAGGGAGGCCTATGTCCAGCAGTGGACTTTAAAAGGCTGACTTTAAATGGATGGATGGACCCGTGCCGTGATGCCAGTGATAGATAATTGTATACCTTGTACTTGGAAGAATTTGAATGATGATGTTTACTTATTTTATTTATGTACGAGTAGACAGGTATAGCAGCAGTGACAGCCCAGTGGCTATCGAACTCGCCTCTCACTCGAGCGGTCCCGGTTCAACGGCGGCACGAACCAATGACTTTTCTAAGTTATGTGCGATTTAAGAAATTAAATGTCACTTGCTGTAACGGTGAAGGACACGTCGTGAGGAAACCTTCATGCCTGAGAGTTCTTCTAATGTTCTCGAAGGCATGTGAAGTCTGTCAATCCGCACTTGGCCAGCGTGGTGGACTAAGGCCTTTTTTTTTTTTTTTGTTGTCGAGGGGGAAACCTTCAAAAGGTACCCGGTGCCGTGGGAGCAACACAGGGTTATGTGGGATTTTTACCGCACTAAAACCCCCCCGGTGGCCTTCCTCGGCGCTATGTGGAGGACTCCGGGATCTCCAATGGAACGCAACCGGAGTCCTTTTAGCGCGGTGCCCTTCATGTGCGGGCTCTGCTTGGGAGGTACTGCCCTCTCCCTAATCTGCCCTTGTTACGACGGTATGCGGCCACACATACCGTCGTCCTGCTCGGGGCTACTGGGTGGGCGGTTTGAGCTCCCACTCTAGCCGCCCGTAACCCCGAAACCCCCTTTTAGTCGCCTCTTACGACAGGCAGGGGATACCGTAGCTCGTATTCTGGTCCCGAGCTACAGGGACGGTGGACTAAGGCCTAATCTCTCCTCTCAGAGGAGACCCGTGCCCAACAGTGGGACAAAGAAAGGGTTGTGATGAAGATGATGATGATGAGACAGGTATATATCTTCACGAGTTAATTTTCACTGATAATAATAAAATATTTTTTGTTAAATCCTCATAATTTTCACGTAATTGTATAAAGTTGGGAACCTCATTAATTCTTGTCTGGTATTTAAAATTTGAATCAGACATAAATACATACTAACCAAACCTGCACACAATAATACGCAAAATATTTCTACAAACCGACTAAGTTGAACCTGTGGTTGAACAGTAAATCATTTTTAACGCCACACGTAATCCTAATCGGCCGATCTAACCAACAATTAACCTGATAAAAACAATAGTGGGTGGAGTTAATTCATGTTGGCTAATTAAATTAGCGTGGTGCAATCCACCTTATTGGCTGAACGTAGGTGTGTTGTATGGCGTTACACATTTACATGGTTTTTATGCTGTTGCGTGTTTACAATGAGGTGTGGTCTATTGCCGTGGTATTACGTCAACGGCTAAACAAAATGGCGATGTTGGATATTGATCCTAAAGTTAGAATCACGCCTGAATTGCCTTGAAGAGGTAGGCAACGTACCAAGTCATGTTTAATGTTAATGCTTACCTTATGTATTATATATTATTTTATGTATATATTTTATTATTACCTTATGTATTTAACAGGGCATTTCAAGTTAGAAAATCCCGGGAATCGAACCTAAGAGCTCTTGCTTAGCAGTCCGCTTGCTACCACTAGACTAACGAGGCACTTGTATTAGAAGTACCTAAGTTTATTTTGAGTCATGCAGTTAGTATATGCAGTAAGTGCCTTGACTTTATAAGATGTTGCTTCCTATATGCAACAAAACAATTTAAATAATTTACCATGAAATATAAACAAACTCAGATGGATGGATGGATGGGATGGATGGATGGATATTATCGATGTGCAATTCGAATGCCGAATACTCGGTTCGATATACCATTTTTAAATATACACATTACTATTATAGATAACAAGAGGACGCCCGCAGCTTCGCTCGCGTAGAATTAGACCCATTAACGACGTCTGACCGCGTTCGGGTTGCCCACTTGACTTCAAAAACGGCAAAGTTTCATACTAACTTTGCACCCCCGTTTTACCCCCTTAGGGGGTGAATTTTCAAAAATCCTTTCTTAGTGCTCCCCTACGTTATAAAAGGAACCCCTGTGCAAAATTTCAAGTTTCTAGCCCTTATAGTTTAGGCCCTGCGTTGATATGTCAGTCAGTCAGTCAGTCACCTTCTCCTTTTATATATATAGATAGATTACTATAAGTATTACAGTATTTGCTCAACTTTATCGATCGATTACGACTGACATCCATGCCATTAAAATTTTTACTTTCGTACAAGCATTTTAACCAATTACTTCAACAATATAGGTACGCATTTCATTATTTTACCAGGTGATGAATAACAACAGGCTTTTTAAGTTTTAAAACTAACAATTTTACCCCTTATTTAAAGTTCTCGTTTAAATAACAACTCAATTAAAAATCGCAAAATAATTTGAAAATAACCAGTAGAAATATTGAATAAAACCATCTTTTATTGTCATAACATGTAATACTTACTCTACAGAAAAACAACAGCAAACAAATTTGAGCTGCCATACATACTTTTTACCACGAGGTATCAAATCACATTGTGTAGTTTAATTTAATGGGATCAAAGTTTCAGTAGGACTAGGCCACTCTACATACGAGGGACCGGAAGCTCGATAGTTAATCATTAAGTACACAGCTTTTTTTGTCAAAAAAAACAATATTATTTCGTACATACATAATATTTTCAAAAATATATTGGCATTAAAATATTATTAGACTTAAACAGTTCTCGCAGGGTATCACGCTTTTGTAGGCCGTAGATACTCCATAAGATTCGTTTTTGTAAAATAAAGATGGTATCAATGTCGTCAGAACTACCCCACAGTAAGATTTCATAAGACATGATGCTTCGAAAATAGCTAAAATAAACGAGCCGAGCTGTACTATCTTAAGTTAGGATGGATTTTGCTGGTGGAGGGGTTAGTGGCCAACCCAGTATTGAATGTTCTCATGCCAACCGAAGGTCTTCGACAAGGCTTAACGACTGTTTCCACCATTTAAAACAACTGGGACCGACGGCTTAACGTGCCCTCCGAAGCGTGGTAGCGCCCATGAAATTTGCCATTAGCAATCACCCATCCACTAACTGACCGTGTTTGTCGTTGCTGAACACTTTCGATCACATTGAATCGACGCGAGCCTTTGGGCTATGGACGATACTTATTTTAAAATTTTAATAATTGCATTGAAAACCGTAAAGACCTGATTTATTCTTTTCATTCTAACTTATATGCGTGTGCCACAGTCCAATTTCGATAGAAAGACTTCTCTCAGGTCGGCTAATGAGTAACTATGTACGACATTTTATAATTCGAATGCATCTATGTAAATAAGTAATCACATTAATTTGTATTCGACACCCGAGTAGTAGGGACGCCATTCAAATCCGAACAAAGCATTACACGCGCTCTTTTATTAACAAAATAATAGATGAACGGCAACCCTGAATCCCAATCAATACGTATTATGTACCAATAACCCAACGAGGCACGCGACTACAAATTTAGATGTGGGGTGACGAATCGTATAAAAAATGTGAGGGTGGCCCCTGATTTTTTTAAAACTTTTTAGGGGACGTCAGACCTAATCGGAACCGTCTAATACATCTCTATGTACTTATTTATGGGACGGAGAGGCGATTGGGGTAAAAGGTAAATGTGCCCTCTGTGAGTGCCGTGGGTTGCTGATTTCATTGTGAAGATTTATGTTTAACGGTTCAATCCAGTGTAAATATATAAGGATAGATGGTTTGAAGTGAGGTCAACGTATAATATTTTCGTATCGATACTAATTTAAAAAGGAAACATTTTTTTGTAATGTTTTCACAAAAGAACTACTCGATTGATTTCAAAAATTCTTTCACCATTAGAAAGCTGCATCTTCACTGAGTGACATAGGCTATATAATATTACTAGGTGTAAACGAAACTATTGTTATGTCTAATTCCATACGAGCGAAAGTGCGGGCGTACACTAGTACCTATATGATAATTTCGTTGCAAAATTAACATTTCATTTAAGTAATTCAATCAAATTTAATTTAAATATTGCGAACACAGTAATATATGTACGTATATGGTGAGATAGCAATAAACATCAATGGTGACGAAACGGAGAAATTTGGTATGTCATATAATTCTGTCTGCAGAAAAATTGCCTCCAAGAAATCCCCTTCAGAGTTGTCAGTCAGTGACTCCTTTTACGCAGTGACGCAATTATAAACAATCTTCGTTATAAATAATACTTAAATAATATATCGTATAGGCTTAATGACTAATACCTAGTTGCTATACTTAGTCTGATTATCTGGAGATAGTTTTGAGTTGCCTCAAGTTACGTATAAAACGTTCTCAAGTGGCAATGTGCGTCAAGTAGTAAATAAGCAACTCGTCATATAATAATAATAATAATAGTAAAGCCTTTATTTCCCATAATAATATACAAAATTATCGATAAAACAAGCATATATGTAGTAAATTGTAGTAAATTAGTAAAAATAATAATTGAAACATTAAAAACATTAAAATTAAAACATTAAAAATTCACCAATAAAATAAATTACATTTTAATTTCTAACTAGCAACTCGTCATAAACCACCTTAATAATAATAAGCATTATTAACAATATTAAGTATTCGCCCATCGTTCATGATCATAAATCCCTGCCACGCGTTGGTTAGCAACACGAAAATATAATCGCCGCATTTTTCCATCGCGCAAAATCGACAGCGGGGGCGCTTTCCAAGATGGCGGCCGCGCTCTTAGCGCCCCATTTTTGTGTTCTTGCCTCCCCCTCCCTGTTTATGCATTTGCCCTGTCGCCCCTTGCTGCACCGCGTTTTGTTTTAGCCCCGACGGACTAAAAAAAATGATGCCGACTTCTGAGTTGAATGAGCCTACCTTTAATTGGCGAGCTCGCTAGAGCGGGGAATTCTTAAGGATTTCGAAGGTTTTTTTGTTTACGAGTGTGCTGTGAAAAGTTGGAGGTAGGACGGTAATTAATTAGGCATTGATTTTTCTTAACAAGCCTCTCTACGGGCGGTCGTTTGCGTACGGAGTTAACGACTCGCTCGAGTTTTATGATTAGAATAGATCTCTGTGGGATACACTTTTATTACCCATTTACGAGTACATATGATATTGCGTGAGAATTTGTAAAAACAATAGGTAATATTTAATAATAATAATAATAATAAATTTTTATTTCAGACCGTGGTCCATAATGTTAGTATTTACATGTTTTGACTTAAATCTATGTTAATTACACAATTATAAAATCCATTAAAATAAAGTAATTTTTAAATTAAATTAAATACAATAAATTAATAAATTTACATTTGATTACAATAAAAATAAAAGAATTAATTAAATCAGTCAAATCTAGTTACATAACTACTAATTGAATAAATTAAATAAAAATGAAATCAAAATTACATTAATGAATTAATAAATTAAAATCAAAATTAAATTAATATTAAAACTTTTGTCTGACCCTAACTAGTGTGTAGTTGGATCCAATGGCGCAGCATTGGCGAATCCCATCGTTTTCGTTTCGTTTTCGTTCATTAATAACCTGGAGTGTTTTAACATCAGATATCCTAGACTTGCCTTAACTTGTAAAAGTACTAGACTACGAGTATAACCTACACCCACTAACAGGACTAACTATCACTAACCGTCCCCAGTCCTCATACCTACTAACGCACTGACCAACAAATTTTAATTAACTCTCTCAACTAATTGGACTAACCATCCCAGTCCCTAATTGAGTCTTGTTCAAAGTCAGTCACAGTTGCATGGGCGGCAGCGGATGGGTGGTGCTGCAAGCTCGTTTGCTATCTTGTATCTATATATATAAAAGGAGAAGGTGACTGACTGACATATCAACGCAGGGCCTAAACTATAAGGGTTAGAAACTTGAAATTTTGCACAGGGGTTATAACGTAGGGGAGCACTAAGAAAGGATTTTTGAAAATTCACTCCCTAAGGGGTTAAAACGGGGGTGCAAATTTAGTATGAAACCTTGCCGTTTTTGAAGTCAAGTGGGCAACCTGAACGCGGGCAGACGTCGTTGATGGGTCTAATTCTACGCGAGCGAAGCTGCGGGCGTCCACTAGTCCTTAATAAAATAAAAAAAAGATTTCCGAGCCCTCAGCCATGAGGGGGTCACCTAGTGGAAAAGTCAGTTAAGTTTTTAGTGGGAAAATCATATAACCTAGCGTCGTGTTCACGATACCGGGGCCATCTTTAAAAGGATTCCCACTCGTTAAACAAAAAATACACGAAGAAAGTGAACACGAGACCGCAGAAAGGAAAAGAAAACGAATGAAAAAGGAAAAAAATAGGGAGAGGAAAGCAAGGAGATAGGAGATCAAGTTAAAGCGACCAGTAAGCCGCTAGGAGGCGCTTTTGAGGATATTTAATGAATTTAATGAAGGAGCTTGTAGAAAAGAATAAACCTTTTTTTGTACGTGACTGCAATAAAAATTACAAAAATAAAAGAGTAAAATGAATTCTGTTGCATTCTATCATTGTAGCGTCCATAGCCCAATGGCTGGCGTCGATTCAATGTGATCGACAGAGATAAGCATCGACGGGCGCGGTCGGTTTATGGATGGGTGACCGCTAGTGGCAAAAATTCATTTTACGTTAAGCAGTTGGTCCCGGTTATTTAATAGTGAATACAATCGTTAAGCTTTGTCGACCTTCAGGTGGCTTGAGAACATTCGACACTGAGTTGGCCACTAACTCCGCCAAACCGCATTGAAACAGCGTGGTGGAGTATCCTCTAGAGTCTAGAACAAATCTTTCTAGGTCTAGAGTCTAGACCTTCCAAAGATTTGTTTGTGAGGGAAACCCGTACCCAGCAGTGGGACGTCTATGGGTTGCAGCTTAGCCATCATTGAGATTGGTAGGTACCTAACGGCCGTACTTAAGAACTCTAATCAGGACCGGTATTAACAGCTGATCCATCTCCAAGATCATAATTACGTGAGTACGTCTCTCGGAGTAAGTCTCAATTCTTCACTCAAGTCCTTTCTCAAACTTGAGTTTGTTTAAATATGGGCCTTTGTGTTGGTAGTCGGTAGGTTGGTTAAAGGATAGGGTATATTGAATAGATAAGGATAGGATTGACAAAATGTTATAAAAGTTCTCCAAATAAATTAGATTATAAAATTAAAAATTAAAAAAAATTATGCTGTGGTCAACCTTATTACACAAATTATTACAGAGTTTACCTCTACTTATAATACCCACATCCCCTATGTTTAGGTCCCATGTAAATTCACGTGATGAGCATATTGTCATGCACCGAGCTACAAAAAAACTTAGCAAAACTGATAAATTATGTTACTTTTCATTATAGTTTATCTCGCGTAACACATGTAGGCTTTACGTAGCACATGTCCTGCTTTTTCGACCAAGTTATGGTTTCTCACCCTTCCGTGATTAAGTGTTGGCAACCCTAGCTGTCACTGCTACGTTTTCTTTGAAATCGTATTTTCTCAAAACTCTAAATCGAAATTACAATTCAAGTGCAATGCGTAAGCATTTGTAATAAATCTTCACACTCTTTTTATCTGGCTTAAATAATAAGTAATAATAAATATCCTGAACATTCTCACACACTGACCGCGAAACCAGGCAGAGCCTATGGGTGTCAGAGACTGATATATGACATACATAGATATTTTTAATACATACTGAAAAGAGAATAAACATCCAGACACAGAACAAACGTTCAAAGTATTCATCACACGAATGTTTGTCCTGAGTGGGATTCGAACACACGATCCCTGGGGTAACAGACAGGGTCAATGGGCCCATCATATAATATAAATAAATAAAAACGACCAACAGTCGAGTAAGATTTGATATGGTACTATCATGTAAATTAGTTATTAAGTGTTATTTTATGTACTTAATGACTGGTGGCTCTGTATTTTTTTTTACTTTCGTTATTTTAAATAATTCTTATATTTAGTACCTGAATGTAATAATTTTAAAACTTCGGCCTCTTACATATTTCGGCGGTCCATGTTCAAATCCCAGGGCTATAGTTATATTGTCTACCGTTTTATACAATTCAATCGAAGATCGAAGTGAAATATTCTCAATCCAAAATAATTCACTACTACACTATTTATTGGATGTCTGTGGCAGAACGTATGTATTTACTTTAGTCTTAAAAAATAAAGATCGATGTATGACGGTTGCTTCTTTTACTTTAACTGTCAGATTGTCACCAGCCAGTAGCTTGCTCGAGTAAGTATTATTATTTCGGAAATTTTATTTTTGTAAGTTATGAGAATGAAAATAAAGAAGTCATTGCGTAGGTAGGTAATTATTATTGTTAGGTTAGAGAAACGTACGTGCCTACTTAATTAATCGTAAACTTATAGATATTTCTAGTTGATTATAAATTTTAAAAAATCTGCTAAAGAAATTAGACCAACAAAAACGTAACAATATTCAAATACTCACTCTTTTCAGAAAATTTGTATTTGTTCAAAACTGATTTCCTCAAAAATATTAAATAATTAATTAAATGTTGTTTTCTGAAACCTTCAATAAAAAGGAAATAATGAATCCAGTATTAAAATTTTGAAGTATCAATCTTTACTTTTGATCTTGTAATCTAGTATTAGATACTAAAACCGTGCCGTGGCGTGGAATTAGAAGTTAGAGTAGGTAAAAAATTTAAAATGACATTAGGTCTGTATTTTGTATAACATATTTTAGGGTTATTTATTGAAGTATAAATAAATAATAAATTGTTTTGTACATTCAGTTTGCAAGTACATTGTATCACAAGCCTGACCCGTCACTTGCTCCACAGCTCGCGCGAGTAGACCTCCGATGTAAACGCAGCACGAGGCCGGCTAAGGTAGGGGCGCCACCCTTAGGGGGCGGCGACCGAGGGGAAGACACTCCCTCTGTCGAGTGCTTGACGGTTGGCCCCGTGACTCTGTACGTTTGTGCGTTGAGCATTGCCGCTGGTTCTCTGACGATTTATGAGCGAAACTTTTGTATGTAAAAATTTTAAACATTGGATTTACGTTGCTAAACATTTCAACCTAACATACTTACATACATACACATATATGGGTAAGTAAAGTCACGCCTGTGTCGCATTGGGGTAGGTTCATTCGCGCTTCATCTTCGATCTTTACTTTGTGTAAAATGTCTACATGGGTAACCTATATTAGTAGTATTTTATAAAATGGTACTTATTATTATTACATGAATTCCATATCATATATTTTTTACTTAGTTGTATCTTCGGCGCTGATCTTCAGCAAGCAGTTAATATTATGCTACTGGACAGAGCATAGACGCCAGCGCTCGATAAAAGAGGGACGGGATTCTCTGTTCTCGACAGAATCAGAAACAGAATCGAAATCGAGTCGATGCTAATATAGATTCTGCGGAATATTCTCACAGAGCTCATAGTTCTATGACTACCTAAATAGTATTATAGTTCATGATGTATTCAACAAACTACTTAATTAAGTAAAATTATTTGACATGCAGGTTACATGATATTGCTTTTTATTGCTATAAGATACGAGTATATACATTTTATTTTATTGCTTATTTGCATGATACACATTTATGGTCAAAGAGTTTTGAAAGGTACAGAATACCTTGTTTAGTATGAACAAAAAATTTGCAGATGTACAAAACAATACACACGATAAGCAGTCACAAAGAAGGAATAAGTACCTACATAGAAGAGAATAAAAAAACTACCTTCTGTAGAGCGACCAAGAGATCTTTCCGCACATCCCAGCGGAGTGTTTGCTGTATAATTGTTGCTCAATACAAATCATCACTCAATGTTTTAATTGAAATAATAATTATATAATTAATAAAAAAGAATACACTCTTCCGGGGTTCAAGATACCTACTTTTGTTCCACGTATTTTCAACGGTACCTACTTAATTCTTTCGTCGTGGAGTTCTTTAGTTAGTTAGATAATTTTCAAATATCCTTGCATCCCTATATTGTCCATACAGATAAAATATACAGACAAAATCCTCGGATCAAAAAAATGTCCTTAAAAACACAAGCATCGCCGCTCGCCGCGCCTCTGCCGCGTTCTTCCGACGCGGGGGCGACCCCTGGCACTTCTTTCTCTTATTTCCCGCTTTTTTTCAGCCGCCATTTTTTCCGCGCAAGCGCGATGCGTTCCCTCCGTCGAGAGCATCGATCTCTCCGTTGTTACGGGTAAATACGGGAAGCAGGCGGTAGGCAGGGGTTGTCGTAGGTTAATATAGCGCGGTATGACACGATATAGCAGTCCCTGGAGACGAATGATTCCTGCCTCTGAAATCTGAATGGACATTGATCGGATAACTGGATGTCGGCGCGCGAAATTAAATGTTGCGATTTTAAATTTGTTCGTATGTGACGCAGCAATTTGTTCAGATAGAAAGCAATAAGAAATGATAGTAAGTAATTATTATGTAATTGAATTAGTAAGTTATTATGATTATCTACGAAGTAAATAATTATTTATGAAGTAACCTCTTCATGAAAAACAATATGGTTTCATTTCATGAAAGGCCGCTCTACACCTGACGCTAGTGTAAATCTACTCAGATTATATTTATGAAGCTTGCAAAAAAATTCTCTGTTCTCTGTTTATATCTTACTTAGAGTGCTACGAGTTCAAATAAACGGATGTCAATCTTCTGGGTCTTTTATAATTTTATTGTAAGAGTTCCGCAAGGATCTATCTTAGGCCCGTATTTATTTTTAGTTTATATCAATGTTCTACCCTTTACTGTGGAAAAACTTTCGAAAATAGTTTTGTTTGCAGATCAGATCACTTACATTAAAAACTAAACGCAATTCACAAGTCATTGAAAGTCTAAGTAAAACAATCGCTGCGACCCATAGACGTCCCACTGCTGGGCACGGGTCTCCCCCACAGACGCAGCTGCGGGAGGTCTAGAGCATACTCCACCACGCTGCTCCAATGCGGATTGGTGGGGTAAAGTAAAGTAAAACAATAAACATGATCGATGACTGGTTTGTAACTAACAATCTTGTACTCAATCCAAAAAAAAAAAACATGTCAGATTTGTTTTACCTAATGTAAAGGTTCCGGCAATGGTTGTCACTCTCAACAATGAAACACTGCAATTTGAAGACCAAACGGTTTTCTTAGGGATAATCATTGAGTCTAAGCTCCAATAGTGGGTCCACATTGATGTATGGTCCAGCAAACTTGCTTACACTGTCAAAAAGATCTTACCAAAAGAAAATTAGTTACCATACAGCTTTAGTACTTATGTGCTAAATAAAATAAGTTGAAATCATATTTTGTAATGTACGTTAATACTCAATTTTTAATTATGTATTTAATTATCTAAATTTCAGCAAAATTACCAATACCAACCACGCTCTGTCGCTGTTACGTAATCGCGAATAGACATTAATCGTCGTCGATCGTCCTTAACTCTATTATTTTAGAGACTTACAGCGCTAAGTGCCACAGCGGCCTTTTACACGAATAATTTGATTGTATGACTTGCTACCTCCAGGTAACAAGTTTAGGATCATATTTTTTGTTCGCAACGGCCCAACATTACTAATTGAGTATTAAATACCAACTGTTTCGAAACTGTCGAATACCAACGCAGACCGGAACAAAATCGCTAGGCTACTGCGACACAAAGCTTTCCGTTAAGGCCGCTGCAAATATTCAAACAGCTGAGCTCTAATCTCGAAGGCCTTGGAGCCGCACCTTTGTGAGGCCACCTGTGGCAGTTGAGGCCTTCCGCTTAAAATAAAATTATTAATAAACAAATGAGTTTTCTAATATGTCATATCTAGTAATACCACGTAATACAGGGAAAAAATGTTTTGGTTGGATCCGCAAGGTGGACAGTTTTGCGAGACTAAAGCGCCACAATGACGGTGGTCTGACCAGACCTAATATAGTCAAAAGCAGAGTATTTTAATATACTCTGGCCTAACACTACGAGAATACTCTTGTAGGGTTATGCTTTTACATCCGTAAAGGTGGAAAATTACCCAATACTTGATCGCCTGGCGATATTTCTATTGTAACTCTACCATGGTTTCGACAGTTTTTCTCTATAGGTACATATTTTTATTCAACTGACTTACTAAGCTGACTTACTGAGCTACCTTACAAGGCTGACTTACTAAGCTATCTTACTAAGCTAACTTACAAAGCTGACTTATTAAGCTGACTTAATAAGCTGATTTATTATGGGTGCTTCTGCTTTCAGAGCCCATTGTCTCATGAGATGACGTCTGCCTATTTTACAATCGCAAAACAGGAAATATGCTAGGAAATCACAATATTAAAAGTTAATATAAATCTAAAGCCAGGATCTAAATGCTTGAAACACTCAAAGGATTCTCAAGTCTGAATAATTTGAGCGAAAATCGCTAAGAACCCTCCAACTCCTTACTCTTTCCGCTCCAAGAACGATTCTCGTCGCGGGACCTCTCCTGAAATTCACCGGCCGCTGCCTTTCATGTCCACTTGACGGCATAAGGCCAGAGCTTGATAATTATGTTCATTGAATTGTCTACTTATGGCGTCAAAAGGTTCGGATTGCATTGCCTAGATGAATAGCCAACGGTGAATTATAAGTTAGGGGTAGTACAAGCTTTTGTCTATGGGTCGTAGCTTCGCCTGCTGAACAATCAAAGAAAATAAATTATTAATTATTATAGACGTCCCACTGCTGGGCACGGGTCTCCCCCACAGACGCAGCTGCGGGCGGTCTAGAGCATACTCCACCACGCTACTCCAATGCGGATTGGTGGAGGGGTTAGTGGCCAACCCAGTGTCGAATGTTCTCAAGCCACCCGAAGGTCTTCTACAAGACCTAACGACTGTTTCCACCATTGAAAACAACCGGGAACGACGGCTTTACGTGTTCTCCGAAGCATGGTAGCGTCCATGAAATGTTGCCACTAGCGGTCACCCACAAACCGACCGCGCCTGTCGTTGCTTAACTCTTTCGATCACTTTGAATCGACGAGAGCCATTAGGCTATGGACGCTACTTCGGATATGTGTAATCCAATTCGTAATCATTCATCTGTATACGACAGACTAAATAAGACAAAATACAGATAAATGATCGCTAAACGGAATCGTCATTTAGGTAGAGATACCGTGCGGTGTGAACAAAAAACAAGTAAGTGTATATGGCAATAAATGAAAATTAAATTGAAATTAAAACCTATAAAGACTAACATAACTTAAGTTTTGTAATAAAACAACAAGACTTTCAAAATAATACTATAATAATAATACAAAATAATACATATGAATATACACTTCTGACATGTGTACTTTGTACGCACGCCCTTTTTTTTTAAATTGGTTTGAAAAAAGATCCACTATCACAGCTAACAGGTCAAATACGCTGCCCAATAAGGTATGAATTCTTAGTTACGGCTCGTATTTGCGAATTCCATTAACAATTACGAATACATATTTTCGACAGGTGTACCTTTTAATTAGATGCCTTGCAAGGATACAACTTCACAGTCTCAATCAACTTTTTGTGCGAGAAACACCGCGCATGACCAAGCTTTATCAATATTCTGGTTATTAGTTAATACTTTTATACTAATGAACTAAACTGGCTGGAAATAAAGGTGTTACGTTGTTTTTAATACCGAAGGGGTGTCTAGTAGAAACTTCGATCAATCCACCACAACCCTTTCTTTGTCCCACTATTGGGCACGGGTCTCCTTTCAGAATGGGAGGGATTAGGCCTTAGTCCACCACGCTGGCCAAATACGGTGGCAGACTTCACATGCATTCGTGAACATTATGAAGAACTCTCAGGCACTTCCTCACGATGTGTCCTTCACCGTAACAGCAAGTGACATTTAATTTCTTAAGTCGCACATAACTTAGAAATGTCATTGGTGCGTGCCGCTTAGGTTTGAACCCGGAACCTTTTAATTATGCTCTAACAGAGCATGCATGGGCCCCGCCAATCTTCAAAGCTTTATTTAAGAGTAGTATTTGTACTTCATTTATCTTTCCTGCTTTTTTGTATTCCGAAATTTTTAAGCAAATCTTCAATTCGATCTTCTCAAGACTTCATCGTATTACATTCTCTACACGTTTATAGAACAGACACAGAGACCTTTCCTCCTCTTCCGCGGCCCTGTGGCGCTCTTGCGTTGAGGAAATTCGCAAGAGCGACCATAGCACAGAGGTATGATGGAAAGCCCATAATGTGGTCATAGACAAACGTTAAGATAGACATCAATTCCTACACATCGTCGTGCAGCCACACACAGCGTCTCTATTCGGTGACGCCGTAAAGGTCTTTATGGCAATCCAGAAAAGTCCATTCGAAAGAAAAACACGCTGTGTGTTCTTTCCGTGTCGTCTTGGCCGGGGTCACTGTTTGAACGGTTCCACTCTTGCCGCCAACAACCCCAGAAGTCGCCTTTTAGTCGCCACTTACGACAGTCAGGGGCTACCGTAGCTCTATCTCAGTTACCGAGACATTACGTACTGCACATGAACATACAATACAGAAAGAATGTTTTAAGTTACCTTAATACACACGTATGGTCTTCCTTTGAACGCCTGGTCCAAGTTCCATTAGGTAGCAGAAGAGTTATTTCGTCAGTTCAAGAGTAATAACTTCATTCTCAATAACATTTTTATCTTAAAATAGCCTAACACTACGGGCCGCGATATTATTACCTAACATGTATGCTTTGTAAAGCTAATCAACTTATGACCGGACCACTAAACTTGTAAGCCTCTAACGCCACAAAACACGAATGATCCAACAAAATAATAATATATTCAAATGCGGACCAGGTGTCCGCTAGTCCATTAAAAAAAATCAATCAATGAATGGACCTTTATCCAAAGTACATTGTCAGAACGGTTTCTTTGCTGACCCTATAGAACAAAATAAAATAACCCTTTTGTCATCGCCAGCTTACGAAAATGTACCTTAGTACTAATGATTTAAGGTCTAATACAGATTGAAGTTGACAAGATTGGCATAGGCCAATATTTAGCCAAATTTTGATGGTCCATTGTGGTCGCGACCCTTGCTAGTTCACTGTCTATTGACATAAGCGCGCATTATTGTAGGCAAGGGTCGAATGTATTTATAAACAAAAGATGGCCAGGTAAACAGATGCTTGGTATGCAGATTTTTTTGACGTGACCCTTAACCTTTTTGGCGGGAATACTAAACTACGCCCTTAATTCAAACATAATTACATCACGCCGAGCGTGACTACGAAGACAAAGGTCTGGAAGACCCTGTGTTTGAATACAGGTCGAGACAGATGTTTATTTCGCAGATAAATGTATGTACCTCGGGTCATAGATGTTAAATTGTGTTGTGAGTTGTCGACAAATGATGTTAAAATAAAGGCATGTTAATAACCTACGAAGCTGCGATTATGTTAAGCATAGATAGTCAAACTTAGTTATAAATTTACGATGCTGGGACACAAGCGAAAATAGAAAAAATATTAATTTCTACTTGAAAGTTTGCTTGCTTCTTCACAGAACTGTGCATCTACTCAAAGAGCCAGCGACATCTAGCGAATATACTGAACACTTTTAACACCTACATGACAGCAGTGTCTAGCGTAAGCTACACATACTCTTGACCAACTAGGTTGCTAAAAGTACAACTAATGATAAATAGATGGCACCATACACCTATTTTTATTTGTTTTTATTTTTATATTGTTACTGTAACAGTAAATAAAAATAGGTGTACAGTAACAAATACTGTCACACACAGTACATAATTTTCAAAGTAAGAATGAAAAATCCACTCCTGAAACTTGCTTAACTTTGTGGACAAAATATTATTATAATTTTATAACTATAGCAAAAACCCTCACTAAAAATTCTATCAGGATATTCTGGTATTAGCGCCATCTAGTACATCATACGGTTTCTACTATAAGCAAACTGGCTACGTTAGTTTCATAGTAGTGCTAATAGATGGCGATAGTCATAAAGAATATACAACCAATATATTTTATTCTGGAAGACAAGAAAACACAGTAGTTTTGTATTTTCTGTATTTTTTTTTCTAATAAAGTTCTGTTAAGATAAAGATATGAGGCAAGAGAGTATAGCGACTCTCTGGCCTCTAACCGTCAGCTCATCCTTCAGGTAAGGTTGTTCTGCACTCTTTCACATTAAAGACTCTGAGTGTACTCAACGACATACGATATCTACAAAATCAACAATTTTTATGGCTGTTAATAATAACAAGTTAATACTACACCTTAGTAAGTCTATTTGTACTATTTGTTTAATACGCTATTACAAAAATCACATTTTCACAACACGAGCCGCGTTCAGAGCCTTTATTTTCGACACAAACATATCGTTTTCACGTTTCAACCCTCTCTCTGCCATGTAGTACGGGTAAAGGTTACTCGTCGCGACGTAAAACACGCCTTTCTTACTCGGATCCGTTTTTAACCCTAAAACGTTCGTCACTTTAGGTTCCCTGTCGTAACAGTCCCTGTCTCTGGCCTGTTGGACCGAATCGCATTGCATTGCGATGAACCCGTGAGGATTTCTTAGAGCCGCTAGCCAGATGGTGAACGATCTGATATGGCTGCAGAGGATAGTGCAGAAGAGCCAATAGAAATCACCGGGTTGGTATTCGCCGCCGTTTACGTAGAAGTTGATGTGGCCAACTGGTGCAGCCATGCCGTATCCGTCGATGTTTGTGTCGATAATGTCGACGAGGTCTGCGTCAGTTTCGTCGATTCTGTCGTCGGGGCCGAGGTTTCTGAAGCAGGGTCCCGATGGGTCTAATCCGGTCAGCCGGGCTATGGTGACGCCGGTGAGCGCTCTGTAGTTCTTGGCGATGAAGCTGCCGGTCTGACCACCTAAGCTTAGCCCCACCAGCTCGAGCTTCTTGGGGTCGAGGCCGAGGTTAGTCAGCTCGGCGAGCATCGCCGCAGCATGTTTACCGACCGGACGCATGAATCTTGATGCCCTGTAATATGAATGTTTAGTAAAATTTAAGATTTTATAACTATTATTGTGTTCATAGTTAGGAATTGTATGAAATGGTGAGTCATGAACTATGCGAGTTTATATTCAAAATGTTGGTAATTTGTCTTCATAAATTAGTACACATAATCTATATAATAAAAATGAATCGCAAAATGTGTTGGTAAGCGCATAACTCAACAACGCCTGGACCAATTTGGACAATTCTTTTTTTTAAATGTTCGTTGAAGTTCAAGGATGGTTTTTACGGCGAGAAAAATTTGAAAATTCATCCCCTAAGGGGGTAAAACGGGGGTGCAAAGTTAGTATGAAGCTTTGCCGTTTTTGAAGTTAGTGAATGTGTAACGCGAGCGAATACATAATAAAATCAAGACTCTATTATTTAAGGAATACAACAAAAATATTCGAGAAGACAGAAAGTTACCTACATCCTTAATACTTGACGTTTTTATTCTTTTATCTTATAAGTATACAGTTTTATATTTTTCTATAATAAGGTGCGTCGCCTAAAATTTTTGAGTATCGATAAAACACGAAAAAAAAATTTCTAAAAATGGATCCTAGCTAGATCGATTTATCGCCCCCGAAACCCCCTGTATACTAAATTTCATTAAAATCGTTGGAGCCGATTCTGAGATTCCAATTATATACAAGAATTGCTCGTTTAAAGAGATTAGATAGATATAACTTACACAGGATAATCCATGGTGGTAAACGTATTCGTATCCAGCAAAAGCACATTATACCCCAGGCTCCTGTACTCTACCCCTATACTGATGGCGAAGGGAAAGCTGGGGCTATCCAGGAACCCCCCTACGTACACCATCGTCCGTTTACTGAAGTCTATATCGGGGTCGTTGGCCAGTTCCTTCATCTGGTAGTAATTATACTTCCTCCGCCGCGAGGTGAACAAGTCTCCTGGGGTTTGGACGGTTAGGGAGAGGTATTTGAGGCTTTTCTTCGTTATTATAGCTTCGTTTTCTGAACCGGGGCCTGGAAGAAAGATGAGACAAGGTTTCAGATAAGATTTCATTTGACTCTTCTCCGGGTTGAACTGAATTTAATGAATGAGTTTATGGTGAACTATTGGACGCCCGCAGCTTCGCTCGCGTTGAATTAGACCCATTAACGACGTCTGCCCGCGTTCGGGTTGACCACTTGACTTCAAAAACGGCAAAGTTTCATCGTTTCGTTTCGTTCGGCACTAACATTGCACCCCCGTTCTACCCCCTTCACTGCGACCCATAGACGTCCCACTGCTGGGCACGGGTCTACCCCCTTAGGGGATGAATTTTCAAAAATCCTTTCTTTGTGCTCCCCTACGTTATAAAAGGAACGCCTATGCAAAATTTCAAGTGTCTAACCTTTATAGTTTAGGGCTTTAGGCCCTGCGTTGATATGTCAGTCAGTCAGCTTCTTCTTTTATATACGAGTATATAGGTTAGTAAGAATGGATTCCAATGTTGTCCCTTAACCAAGCTTATTAATTAACTATGACGATGAGCATGAATAATCAGGGATTCCAAATCTTGATTACCTTATAGCAATGTACGTGCAGGAGGCTCGTTTGGATGACCTTAGAACATGTCTGTGACCTCAGTGCAGTGGATTCGTTACAAAATATGCGTAGTTTTAGTGCCTTGTTAATTTTAGTATCGCCATTGAGCGGAGGATGGCTTCCTACTCTGTGGTTTGTCCTAACAAACCACAGAGAAATGAAATCATCATGAAAATCTTAATGTGTTGTAAGAAATGTTAGTTTAATTCCTCTTTCGTTGTTAGCTAGTAGTAGCGTCCATAGCCCAATGGCTCGCGTAACGACAGACGCGGTCGGTTTGTGGATGGGTGTCCGCTAGAGGTAAATTTTCATGAACGATACCGTGCTTCGAAGGGCACGTTAAACCGTCGGTCCCGGTTGTTTTCATTGGTGGAAACAGTCTTTAAGCCTTGTCGAGGACCTTCGGGTGGGTGGCTTGAAAACATTCACACTGGGTCGGCCACTAACCTCTCCACCAATCTGCATTGGGGCAGCGTGGTGGAATATACTCTATACAGCTGTGTCTGTGGGGGAGACCCGCGCCCAGCAGTGGGACGTCTATAGGTTGCAGCAGCAGTTAGCTGGTTTGATAATGGCTGGATTGATGGCTTTCATAAATGAAAAAAAGTCATAAATGAAATCTACTGGGTATGATAAATATTCAATATCAAATTTTTTTAAATATAAAGAGTTTCAAACAAAATATTATTCTGATTTCAAAGCACAAATGTCGATTATTTAGTTATAACAAAATAGCTGTTTAGTCGTACTAGTTATGCGTACAAGTCTGAGATCTCTCATGAAAATGTTTCAGTTTTCTCATTACCTACTAACGAAATCATTCACGTCTGGTTAGTACCTGGTCCTCACTTACTACTAGGAGACTTATCATACTAATAGTACGTTTAAATAAGCTTAGGATTTAATTTAGACTAGGTCATGGTTTTATTTTATCAGCGGCCATAAACGGTATCGCTTAGTCAAAGCCAGTCGCCGAAGTTCCTTCACATATTATTTATCTGCGGTAGCTAAGGTTGACCCAACTGAGTCACGAACCAGTGGTCCTCAAAGAATTGTTAACAACTGTTTTCTGGATAAAAAACAAGCATTTAAAAAAAAAAAAAATTAAATGAAAGCAATATATAAAAAATGAAATAAAAACTTTTCTTTCTTTCTTTCAAATATACTTAATTTGCTGTATCACTGTTCTGCTATATAAAATGGTGATCGAACTCGCGTAGTCGTTCAAATCCACGCATCAACGAATTTTCTGCGCTATATGCAGATAAATTAAATGTCACCTACTGTCACTGTGAAGGAAAACAGTCTAAGGAATCCTGCACGTCTGAGAGTTCTCCGTGATGTGTGAAGCCTGTAAATTTCCACCAGGCCAACGTGATGACATTATCCTTCCCATCCCATACCGAGGGGAGATCCGAGCTCAACATTGGGACTAATAAAGGGTTGTAATGGATATCACTGTTGGAAAACACAGTAAGGAGACCTGATTGATTGAGAGATTTCCAAGATACTTTCAATAACTTCTTGACTCTGACCATTCGAACTGATATGGTGCCAATTAGAATTTTGGAGTTTAATTGCAAGCCCAATAAAAATAATAGAGTAATAGAAGAGAAATAAGAAATTATTTTTTCTGGATGACGAGTTGTAGGTTATTTAAGGTGTAATTAATTATGTATTTTTTTCTTTTTGTATAAATGCAAATTATAACTGTAATGTACAATTATTAATTTATTCTATATGATGATAAATCTTTACTCCAAAAATAAGTTACGGAAATAAATAATAAAATACTGGTTTCATGTCGTTGATATAGGTTGAGAATCTCTGGCCAGTGAATAAATATGAGAAAACATGTTCCTATCTTTTGTGCAAGGAAATGTTTCGATTTGCAGAAACCAACATTACTCAGATGTTTGGTTTTCGATAACCAATAACTAGTTCAAGGGTAGGTAGCTGTAGATGTTAAAGAATTATACACAAAATCGGTATTTCCTAAGAATAATATTATTATAACGATATTTTTGTGGTTAGGTAAGCCAAGGGTGAATGAAATTCTGATTTCGTCGCTAATAAATAATTAATATTAGTCTAACGTTCAATATTCATAACTGTGTCAGTATAATGTTTAGCACCACGGTACCTGGTACCATTTCTGCCGTGAGTGCTGCAAGCTCGTTTGCTATCTTATATCCATAAAAAAAAACTATGTGAAATAACTCAACATAATATATTTTCCCGAAGGGAATTTATATTTGGGTGCTAGGTGCTGTATAATAGGTGGTGAGTCTATTGCCATACCACCATAACCCTTTCTTTATCCCACTGTTGGCCACGGGTCTCCTCTCAGAATAGGAAGGGATTAAGCCTTAGTCCACCACGCTAGCTAGTGCTTAGTGCCTGGGTTTGAACGCGGACCGCTCGAGTGAGAGGCGAGTTCGATAACCTCTGGGCTGTCACCGCTGTAGTTTGCTATACACACAAACACAAATCCAGACTCCGAGCTACTACTGGGATTTCAAGTTATTAAAAAAAAACTTTGCCCTACCCGCGGATCTAACCCGGGTCCTTTTAGCATCGCACTTACGACCACTAGACCAACGAGGCAGTTTATGTGCATTATACTTCGACATAGCTCTAAGGATCAGTGAACTGAAGTCGCTCGGATTGATAACTGTTATGTAAAAAAATATATGGAAGTATTGGCCGCCCTCCGACGAGATGGACTGACGACCTGAAGAAGACAGCAAGAAACCGTTGGATGGAAGGCACAGAATCGATAGGAGTGGCGACGATTGAGGGAGGCCTATGGGCCTAATGGATGGAATGGATGGATTGTCCTTCCTCTATGATATAGGATATGAGACGCGAGACGCATTACTGATTACCTAGATTGATGACCCACACATGACTTAAGTAATATTAAGTCAATGGACCCACAGAAAAGGATTCTTTAAGGTGAAAGAATCGGAAAAAGGACCTTCTGTGTAGGTGAATCGATGGCGAAAGATTTAATGAATTGTTTTAAATGTCTTTAAATAATAACTAAATTGCTTTGTTGTCGTAAGCGTGACTGAAAAACTAGAGGTCGGTCAAAGTTAATATTAATGAGTTTTTTTCTGTTTGTTTGTAGGTTTTTCTAACTTGAAATTCCCAGCAATAGGTCGAAGTTTGGATTTCTGACTCACACCCTACACATATGACATACTTATAACATATCTGATCTGATGACCTGTGACAAGGGGGTGTTCTACACACATCTGCCTTCCCTTCGTTGAAATACAAGCGTGACATTATGTATCTTACGTAATAGCAACAAGAGTAAAATTATTAATTCCTGAGTTATTTTATCAAGTACAGAAATAATATTTAGATACATAATATGATAAACGAGAGATATATCTATGATATATAAATAACTTAAAAAATAAACCATAATAGGGAAACCTTAATCCGTTGCAGTAGGTAAGTACGAGTATGTACTTTAAAAAATAGTTGCGGAATTATACCACAATACACTTACAGTGCAGCGTATCAGTAAGTGAGTACCAGTACGTTTTAATTGAATTCACATTTCATTAATCCAATGCAATTTGCAATTGTGACATCAAGATTTATCTTACAATTGTTAGTTTTTCATGAATTACTATTGTGACATCAAGATTAACCTTAGAATTGTTAGTATGAAATTAATGAAATTGTCACCGATGCAAGTATTATGCTGAATCATCTCTTAATCGCCATTTTTAATCAAGGTGACACGCGGCAATGATGGGAAACCGATTTTCCGATCCGCTGTGTTGAAATAATAGAAAGAAAGGCCATGATACACACTAGTTGTCAAACCACCCTTGCAATGTCCCACTGTTGGGAACGGGCCTTCTGACGGAATGTAAGGGACCCATAGTCCACGCTGATTAAGCACGGGTAGATTTGGCTTCATATTTCACATGTCTTTTAATTTTAATCGCTGCGACCCATAGACGTCCCACTACTGGGCACGGGTCTCCGCACAAACACTGCTGCGGTCTAGAGCATACTCCACCACGCTGCTCCAATGCGGATTGGTGGAGGGGTTAGTGGCCAACCCAGTGTCGAATGACTTAACGACTGTTTCCAGCATTGAAAACAACCGGGACCGACGGCTTTACGTGCCCTCCGAAGCACGGTAGAGTCCATGAAATGTTGCCACTAGCGGCTATCCACAAACCGACCGCGCCCGTCGTTGCTGAACTGTTTCGATCACATTGAATCGACGCGAACCATTGGGCTATGAACGCTACGTTTAATTTTACTATGGACTATGGACGCTACATTACATTTAATTTTAATATTTAACTATATTTGACACACGACCTACACAGAGTATGCAGGTCTATGATATTTGACGTCTCTATGGTGACTCCGTGTGACCCTGAATTTGGGGAAGATAAATATATTGCGGAAACCATTTAGTTCTCGGGTCATGGATGTTTGTGAATTTTTCAGTGTGTCCTCGACCACAGGACTTGGCCAATTATATTAGGCCTACCGCAGGGTTGTGAGTGTTTAAGTGTAAGTATCTGTATGTCTAATTATGTCATAAATTTTGTAAATAGATCGCGTAAAGAATCATTAGTAATAAAATTTTTATTGACTACAGAGAAAGCACTTGTGATACCCCCGGGGTCGCACGTGTCCATAGGCGACGGTGACCACTTACCATCAGGCCACATGTCTGTAAATCGTAAAATATCGTGATTTAGCAATAGAACTACTCCTGATAGAGTTTAGTCACAGGTATAATGAGTAGTAAATGGATTTCAGCATTAGGTAAGTATCTCTTCACATAAAATCAACTTACAATCAGCCAGGTACCCCGATGGGTATCCCTCCATGACTTTGGAACTGTCCATAGCGGCAACACTGGCCAGTAACAACGCGCACAAAAAAACAAACTGACGCACCATAGCCAAAGTATAGTTTCCTTCACAGATCGCTAATCCACTACTGAGGCGAGCGCGACCACCAGGCTACAATGTCAATGTCCCAGTGAGAATAGTTATTATAATATCGTCCTTAAAAACTCACGATTCGCTTATCTTGTTCTTTGCGGAAATTACGTGGACGCATAGGTATTTACTACGGTATCCCTGAAACTTAACAGCGATTAGGTAATTTTTAAATTTCCCCCGCTTTTAACAGGCTAACTTTTTTTAAAAAATATTTCTTCTTCGGTTTGAACGAACAAAAGAGTCATGCCATAAAGCCGTGGCAAAAGCTTAGTAAAACCTCAAAGTAGGTGGTGTGCCTATGCAGCGGCCAAAATTCCAGCTGATTACATTTACCCATCAGCCCTAAGAGGTCCACATGAAAAGTGGTGATAGCCTAGTGGCCAGGTTCAAATACAAGCGGCACGCAGCACGCAGCAATGATTTTTCTAAATTATGTGCGATTAAGATATTAAATGTCACCTGTGAAGGAAACATTGGAGGAAACCTGCATGCCTGTGAGTTCTCCGTAATGTTCTCGAAACCTTGTGAAATCAGTTACTTCTGCCTCGTCTGTTGGCCAACGTGGTAGACTAAGGCCTAACTCCCCCGAGAGAAGCCCCGTGCCCAACAGTGGGACCAAGTAAGTGTTGTGGTGGAAATTCGGAGCAAATCTTTGCCAATTCATATGTGTCTTTAATATTATTGTGTAGGTATAAATTAATATGCTTAACTTTTTTAAATAGATACCAGATAGCAAACGAGCTTGCAGCACCACCCATCCGCTGCCGCCCATAACAACTGTGACTGACTTTGAACAAGACTCAATCAGGGACTGGGATGATTAGTCCATGATAGACTAAATAAGAACATTAATTGGTCAGTTCGTTTGTGGGTATGGACTGGGCACTGTTAGTGATAGTTAGTCCTGTTAGTTGGCGTTAGTAATAGTGCATTTAGTAAATTTGTGTGCAATTTTAGAAGGCCATCTAGGCACTTGGGTTATCATTACTTATCATGCTAATTACTTTTTATAACTTAATTATATCCGACATTTGATCTTATTCGTCTTTGTATTAACGATAGGTAGGTAATTGCCAATTTTCCCGTCGTGAAGTTTGTATGCGTTTATTTTGGAGAACTTTAGCGCATGCAGGTTTTGTCACGTTTTTCTTCACAGTTTCAGCAGTCTGTGAACCCATCATACAAAACAAAGTATAGATATAATATTTTGCTGTACTTTCGCGTAATGAGCAAGTTCTCACCATAAGCACAATATAGCTATCATACCATAAGGTATTACTGCGATAAAACTAGGTAAAAACTATAATTCTAAATTTAGCATAGTTATTAGCTTAAATTACGTAAAATGAGGTCTTCGAAACCCGCTTTGTAAATTTCCTGTGAATCGCATGAATGAATTGTCTTTCCTCATTTTTTGTTCACGAGAGCAAAAAGGCCTTGCGCAGTTGATCAATTTGAGGCATTTGATTTACTAATGTTGAATTTTAAAATAAATAAACAATACTATCATAAATAATGTTACAACTGTGAGTTTTCATTACGCCTAGGCGCCTCGACGACCTAACAATTTAACAGATGTCTATAAAATCTTTATCATATAAAAGGAGAAGCTGACTGACTGTTTGACATATCAACGCAGGGCCTAAACTATAGGGGTTAGAAACTTGAAATTTTGCACAGGGGTTCCTTTCATAACGTAGGGGAGCACTAAGAAAGGATTTTTGAATATTCACCCCCTAAAAACGGGTGGGGGTAAAACAGGGGGTGCAAAGTTAGTATGAAACTTTGTCGTTTTTGAAGATAATCGAATGAACTTCAGTATGAAGGTATTTCATCGAAAGTTTCGTTAATTAATCATCCCTTACAAGGGGGAATGATGCAAAGTTAGTAGGTATAAATGTTTTTCGTATTTACCTATATTATGTCCTTTGTCTAATTCCACGCGAGCGAAGCTGCGGGCGTCCACTAGTTTTGTTATATGGTTGTATAACGCGGATGTGTTTAAAAATTAATCCCTTGATTTCGATTATTATCGTAACGCCATTGTGATCGCGGGAAAATTTACTTTAATCTTTAATACTAATGACTCACTGTTTGTTTTCACTATCTCTCTCTCTCTCTCTTTCTGTTGGCACTGCTGGCCTTTACAGCGTCATGCGTTACCGAACAAGTATACACTTTAATCTGACAGTCTATGGTCTGTCGACGCCCTGTCGTCGCCGTCTGCGCAGGGCCTTGTATCACGTCACGGTCGGATCTTGATCTTGACTGGATCCACACCAGTAATTATACGTATTTTCTATCTATGTGCCTTTGAATCTATTCGCGTAGAAAATTAGTTGAATTTATATTTGAAAAATGAAAATGAAAGACAGTGGTTGTAATATGTATTTAAAAACCAGAACTCCGGTATTCCAGGAGTTACCGGAGGTATTTTATGCATTTTTTAAGGTGGTTGATACGCTCTGTGGCGGGAAATTTAAATAATTGTTTTTGGAATGTATTTAAATGATCGTTTTAATTTTGCAAAAACAGTAAAGAAAAAAATCTAAATGGTCATCTATTTTAATGATTGATCCTCTTTCTTTGAGACATAAAATAAATTAAATCAATCGATATTTTAATCTCTTTAAAACTACGCGAAAAAAATTGAAATGAAAGAAATTGCGTGTGATCGTTACTTGTTTGTCGCCAAAATTAAGAGAAATGAGCATGAGCATAATATGTGATACTTTTTTATATAATTCGATTTATCTAATTTTTTTTTTGTCTATATCGTATAACCTTCAATATAATTATGTTAGGGTACTTATTTTTATTAGATATACTAGCTGACCCGGCAAACGTTGTTTTGCCATATAAATAATGATCGTAGAGGGTTGAAAATTTAGGGTTGTATGTATTTCCTAATGCTGTATCATAAAAAAATAGAAATTAAAAATTTTGTCTAAAAAATATAAAAAAAAATTTAGGGGTGGACTACCCCTAACATTTAGGGGGATGAAAAATAGATGTTGGCCGATTCTCATAGATACCGGATAAGCACAAAAAAATTCATCAAAATCGGTCAAGCCGTTTCGGAGGAGTATGGCAACGAAAACTGTGACACGAGAATTTTATATTAGATATATTGGACAAAGATAATGCTGCCGATCATATGAAAATTCATTTTAACCTAACCTAACGTAATTTCGTGTCAGACAAGTCGGACCCTGTCACAAATGTCGACGGAACCCCGCATCGCGGGGTCCCTTTTTTTGCGTAAATAAACATAGACAAACCTGAACCTAACCTAACAAAATTTGGAGTTGATTGTAACGTTTTTTCATGGCGGGGGGCTTCGCCCCCCGAGCCCCCCTATTTTTACTGGGGGGCCATCGGCCCCCCCTACCACCCGCTACTAGCTAACAGTATTAAAAAGAGATCAAAAGAGGATCAAATATTATTTTTGTGTACCAAATATTAAAAGAGTAGGTTTAAACATAATTATTATGTTACCTTAAATGACGTTCATTAATAATTTATCCGTAGATCAACTGCTATAGACGCAATAATTAAAATAAAGGTTAAACTTAAAAAAATACCTACATCATTTATTTTTGAAAGTGCTCATGTAAAGTAGATCAATTAGTTTTCAGAGGATCAAATAAAATTATCCCATTATTTTTGTTGTTTTTAAGAGGGCTACTACAAAATCGAAGCGCTTTGTTTTAAGATTATTGTACTTACATTATTTATAAACTGTCACCGGTCTTCAAGATTAAGAGAAATAAATCATTTAGTGTTATTATTATTATAAGGTAAAAGATAATGACTAAAGACCGCGATTTATATTAATATTTAAATTATATTATAAGCATTGCATTTTTCACCGATTTCCGAAGTCGCTCCATGAACCATAATAAATTAAAACCGTAAAAAATTAATGGATGGATGATTAATTAATTAAATTATATATTTACCCTTAGTAAATGGAATATGGTCTTGAAGGCAAAATCATAACATGAAGCCTGTATTTCCCCAAAGTGGTAGATAGAAATGTCTAATAGACTCATTACTCACCAGTTATACATTATGTAGGTATTTAATAGGTGGTGGTTATCTTACCGAATCCAATCATAGATACACTTGAACATAGAGCTTGAATTTGAAAATGAGGATGTTAGGAATAGTTTCAGCTAATAGGAACACACAATGTCCCCTCTAAATTATACCGAACAGTTCTTGTAGCCACAATTAAGCAAACAGCTAATAAAGCACAGTGTGGGCAAACAGTAATTATAATGTATTCGATTAATTTATGCCTCAATTAAAACCAAGGTGTTCCATTGTGGGTATATTGCCCAGTTAGATTATTTCCTGATATAATTAAGAATTGGGTTTCAAATTAAATGTAGAATAGAATTGTATTTTACTGGATTAAACTATTAAAGTAAGAAGTATTTATTTTCTGAACAGTTTTACTGTGTTGTCTCAGTATCAATTACACCTACCTAATTTAAGTTTCTCATTTTAAGTGACTTTTACTGAATGTATGTCTTATGAGAAATAAATATTCTTTAAACCGAAGATCTGGAGCATAGTATAAAGAGTCGCTCCTCTCTCTGGAGCGTCCTGTTTGTTTGTCTGTCCGTCCTGTTTTGCCCGAACTTCTTTCAGATTTATTTACCTTTCAGATTTATTCAGATTTAATTATATCTTTCAGATTATAGTGATAAAAAGTTATCAATGTTTCCATCGAGAACGTGGTTAAACTCTGCATATTATTTATGCATATCTTGGCATATGCGTGAAATCTCCTTCCTTGTTGAATGTTTCCTCATCATCATCACAACCCTTTCTTTGTCCCACTGTTGGGCACGGGTCTCCTCTCAGAATGGGAGGGATTAGGCCTTAGTCCACCACGCTGGCCAAGAATGTTGAAAGTTTGAACGAGTGAAATTGAACATTTGAGGTCATTAGTTCTATCAGAGATTGGTTTAGCATGGCGAGGCAGAACAGGATATTTTCAGGTATTTATTGAAGGCACAAAAGTATTCTGAGACCACACATTATAATATACTACGCATGTATTTCGTATTTCTCCAGCAATCGGGATATCGATACAATCGCACAATCTATATCATAGTCCTGTCCAACTATCACACTATCTCTGCCTTAACAATATACTTAGCGATATCAATAGCAGATACCAGAGACTCATAACTTGGGAGGAGGTCATTGTTTGGAGGGCAATAGTCTTAAATCGGAGCCACCTATCGCTAGTATCACTCTGACAAGTAGAGATACCTCGGCATTATATTATTGTCCTGGTACCTGGTATTTATATTGAAGCTGAATTCCTGCATTGAATAGTTTTAAGGTTTTAATAAAATTCAGCTAGCGAGTAGTTTATTCTACTAATATTATAAATGTGAAAGTTTGGATGTTTGTTCCTCAATCACGCAAAAACTACATAGAAGATTTGGATGAAACTTTATTGGAAAACAGTTTGGCTTTGCGATAATAGATGGCGCTTGCACAAATTCCGAAACGCAGTGGCGACTTTATACAGCGCGAATTTGTGGATAAAAGCTTGTCATTAATATGTTTCGTGTAAGTATGTATGGTTTTAGAACTAGATTCCTGGTCGATATTTATTCAGTAAGTAAATACATTTGGGTGAAGTTCGGGGATTGGATTGTTGTTGGAGGCATGATATGGTTTGTTTCCACAGTTTCATTCTAAAAAGGCCCGTTGACGCCTGTATGTTGCGGGTCGTGGGTTCGAATCCCACTCAGGACAAATATTCGTGTGACGAACACTTGTATTTGTTCTGTGTCTGTAATATTATCTATGTAGGTATATATTTAAAATATCTATGTATGTATATCAGTCTCTGACACCCATTTTACAGGCTCGCGCCTACTTTGGGGTCAGATGGCCTTGTGTGAGAATGTCCAAGATATTAATATATTTTTAATTAATCATTAAATAAAGGTGCCACCTTGCCCTCAGCCATGTTGTTTTCAAGTAATCTATCATGTATTATGGATACTAATCACGTATCGTAAAAACTTATGGTCACAAATTATACAGAAGCTATTCATCATTGTTTATGGATAATTAGAATCTTTAATTATTATAAACATTAATAGCCATAAGATCTAGCTTTACCTGCGACTCCGGCCGAGTTTAATCGTTTTCCTCTACCACATAAATGGTGTCCGATTTTATAGACATCATGGATTAGAAAGCAAACGAGCATATAGGAACAGCCTTCCGATGCGGCCCAAGTTAACTAAAGATACTTTTTAGTATTTAACTTGCTTTTCACTGTATCTGTGTTTTTATTGGCACTATATGAGTATTTATTTTTATTCTCAACAGTACTCAAAAGGGAAGTTTAATCCACTGAAAATACCACAGGAAAATACCTATGACACAGATAAGAATTTATCAAACTACTTACTGCCACATTGCTCAGTGTCAATTTCAAGGATTCCGATGGTTTCCTTTCCATTTCTAACACAAACTGTTAAGCCTACAAAGGTACACAGTAAAATTAGTTTTCGCAACATTTTGCTCTATTGATTGACGAGAATCGACAGAAAAACATACTAAAAAAACAGTATTTATGCTGTCAAGTTATCAGTTACTGATATTTTTTCGCACAGTTCGGATGCCATTTTAAAATTAGCATGCTGTTGCTGTAAGGTACAGTCTTGAACTAAAATGGTTTACTGTTGATTATGAAAGTGAAGTGAAATTAAGTAATTGACTGCCTGGTTGGTCTAGTGGTCACAAGCGCGACTAAGCTAGAGGTCTTGGGTTCGATCCCGGGTTGAGCAAAAACTTTTTTTTTAATAGATTTTAGCCGAACGAACAAGCAGCCCCCTGATGGTAAGTAGTCACTGCTGCCTATGAACATAAGCAACACCAGAGGAGTCGCCAATGCGTCGCCGGCCCTGAAGGAGAGCTCTTTTTACGCCTTTTTTGAAGAACCCCATGTCATAGCCTACCGCAAAGACCTCAGAAGGAAGTTCATTCCACAGTTGACAAGTGCGCGGTAAAAAGGATTGCGCAAACCGTTTAGTACAGGATCGCCAGAAATCAAGTCGGTGTGGATGAAATTATTGGGTATTTCCAAGTTAAAACATCAGGTAGAAGCTCGGAGTGATTGAAGCCATTTGATTTCCCTGCTGGACATAGGCTTCTCCTAAACGACACAACTCCGTCCTGTGCCATCTGAATCCAGCGGTTACCTGCAGTCTTCTTCAGGTCGTCGGTCCACCTTGTCGAAGGGCAGCCTGTGTTCCTTTTTCTATATCGTGGTCTCCATTCGAGGACTTTTCTTCCCCATTGGTTCACCCTTCGATCGACATGGCTTGCCCATTGCCACTTCAACTTGCTAACCCTGCGAATAATGTCGGTGATCTTTGTTTGTCTATGGTTTTTTTTCATAACTGATTCGATCGCGTAGCTAAATACCTAGCATAGCACTTGAATAGAAATTGAGGAATTGACTATACGAGTATGTAATGACTGTACCTACTCTACTCTACCCACTTACACCACATCAGTAGAGGGTGAAGGTTTGTGAGTGTGTGTGTTTGTATGTTTGTCATGCTTAAACGGCTGGACCAATTTTAATAAAATTTGGTATTGAGGTAGGTGACACCCTGGATTAAAATATAGGATATTTCTTATCCTAATACTATGCTCCCTTAGGATAAAAAATCAATTTCAATATTTTTTCAGTACCTATACATAGGTACTATATTTAAACTATAAATTTCACGCGGGCGAAGCAGCAATAAGCAGCTAGCTTCAGTCATACAAGTAGGTATGTAAGTACCTGCCTATTTAATAGAGATTTCAAAATAGCCCCTATGAATTGCAAATTATAGGTAAGTATGATAGTAGAAATATGCAGTTATTTAGTGATGTAGTAGGTACCACAATAGGTACAATTTCTGAACAGGAAAAACGTAACTATTCTTAAAATATTTATTAATTTCATTGGTATTTTAACGTTAGGAGATTGATATTTTATTGCCAACCTTGAAAAAAGTGCAATAGGTAAAACCACAAAAAAAAAGTTATGCTATTTAATAGTGAAGAAAATAATGTGTACATTGAAAAAACTTAAATGGAATGGAAAAACACTGCAACTGCAAATCACTTAAAACCTTACATTTACACTTGTTCTATTGTATAATATAAATGAATTTGAACAGATAATTTGAGAAACAAAGTACATTTCTACATGAATCAAATTACTAAGGGTTCTTGATCAGCATAATATTTTTTCCTAATACAACCGAGTTTGCCATGGTTTTCTCAAAGGCGTTATTTGATTCGTCTTCGATAACTACGGCTACCAATCCGCTCTTTGCTGTAGGTACCTAAAGTGGGATATGAATGACCATGTCTAGTAAAATTTGTACTCCCATACTGAAACATCGTGCTCACAAGTGATGTCTCGATGAGCTCGTTGAGATCTTTAGTACCTTATTACGTGACCTTACTATTAAATATTTAAAAACTAGTCAACGCCCACAGTTTCGCTCGTGTGGAATTAGACATAACAATAGTTTCGTTTACACCTAGTAATATTATATAGCCTATGTCACTCAGTGAAGAGACAGCTTTCTAATGGTGAATTTTTGAAATCCGTCCAGTGTGTGTGAAACATTATAAACACATGTTTCCTCTTTATAATATTAGTATAGATAAGAGGCAAAATATTCATATGCCCATCTCAAGATGAAATCCATAGACATCCCGCTGCTAAGCTTGGGTATACCTCACAGACAAAATCTGCGGGAGATCTAGAGCATACTCCACGATGTTGCTCCAATGCGGATTGGTGGAGGGGTTTTCATACTTGTGATGGACGGCAGTGCTGTTGTTTCCTATTTTACATTCCATAAAAAAATGATTATGTAAGACAGTATTTAGTTATTCAAAAATACCTGACAATGTAACGTAAACTTAAATTCCGGTAGAAGGTAATACGCAAGCCCCTGATGGAAAGATGTCGGCAAAATAATCCTCGGCAAAGTGGTTTCTCTTCAGAACTTTTAACACTCAAAATTTCAGTCATCTGAGTTTTAACATTGTGCAAACAACAAGTTTAGTGGCTAAATTAGGTTTATATCGTTTAATCTATTCGTAGTTGCACTGATAAGAGCATGAAATATAATTATTATTTATATGCTCGAAATTAAAAAGAAAAAGCTCGACAGTTTCTAGCGCCTGCCACTACTAAATCCAAGTAAAGCCTTTTTAACATGCTTTTTTTTAAATCTAGTTGGTAGTAAATCAAGTGCAATGAAATTCATTTTATTTGTCTGAATCTCCTTATTCGGACAACACAAGTTGGTCAGAATATTAATTTCCTCTTATTCTACCACTGAGTGGTGTACAATTATTTTAAAAAATTATGTTCTTGTGTAAAGTGTCAATTTAATTTATTACACTACAAACAATACCACTATATGTTATCTATTTTGCTACTGTCTATTTTGCTGTCTGCTAGATACCAATATTTTACTTAAAAAACTAGAATGTAGCCAACATAGAATAACATATACATAATACAAAATTTGATCCAGAAAATTCCAATCAGATTTTCCGAGAGAAAGGTCGAATTAAAGACTAAATGGGAAATCACTCTTGATCACTGGATTATTTCTTTAACCATAATCAGGGGATTCATTCTAACCCTGCAGTGCTAGCACTAATGCCTATAATATCCCTGTGAGGTCGCAGGTCGCATGTGCGTTGAAATAAAGTGTTTGCGGTTCCTGACTGTCTATTAATGACGACCCACTGTCGGGCATGGGCCTCCACCACAGACACAGCTGCGAGAGGTCTAGAGCATACTCCACCACGCTGCTCCATTACGGATTGGTGGAGGGAGTGGCACTGTAATGTTTACTATATTTTATATTACTGTTGATCTAATTAATTTAAAGAATAGGTATCCCGTGTAATCCATGATAATATAATTATTCCTCTCATTAAGAAATTGGAGAATCGTCTCATGGGAGGATATTGGTGAATTGTATCGCAGGTTTTGGAAAACCTACCTCAGACAAGATAAGCTTAACTGGAACAAGGCTAAGGGAATAAGAAATAAGAAGCTGGTGAAAAGGTCTTTTTTTGCGCTGCACCCTTAACCAACTAAAATTACCTTTTTTTTGTTTTACGAGTGGAAAACTAAAAAAGGTACCCGGACATCGTGTGAGCGACGCCGGGTTATGTGGGATTTCCAACACTAAAACTCCCTCGGTGGCCTTCCTCGGCGCTTGTGGAGGGCTCCGGGATCTCTGATAGAACGCATCGGTGCCCTCCAGCGCTGTGCCCATGACAGGCTCGTCTCGTACGAGACGTCGAGTCCCGTCTACATCGTTGTGCAGCCACACAGGTTTCATGCTTGTAGAGATTAATTAAGGCTTTTATTATTTAAATAGATTATATATTATAAACTTCAGTAGTTGGTTGATTACTTAAATAATGAACTCTATGAATTAATTGTTTTTTTTTAGATCTGAAGAAAAGATATTTCATTATTCAACGATGCAATGTCTCGATAAACATAGCAGATCACTAACTTTCAAAATCTATTCTCATCGGAAATCTACGAGCCGACTCGCTAATCGGTCGTTTAAGGCTTGCAACACAACCGTTTTCTGTAACGATAATTACCGCATTGTAGCCTCTCGCTATACAGCCTACTGTAATTCTTTTTCCATTTATTTCCTATTTCGCGCCCACTCCCACCACGCGGTAAGAAAATGGCCGACGGTTCAGTGTAGCGCGCGATTCCGTACGCGTGCATGGCTCGCCCGTTTTGAATTTTTAAACTTCGAACAGTGAACTTTCGAACATTCGAAATTCGATTACTTAATTCCAATCAGTGAAGTGACAGTTCTAGTGCATGACGTTTAGTTATCGTTTTTTTATTTAAAGTTTCGTTTATTGCGTTGCAATTATTGTCAAGTGTTTATTGTTTGTTTGCTTTGTTGATGTTCGCTAGCTGTCAAAAAACATCCGGGTAATAGAGGTGAGTTCGATTGCGTTTTTTACCTGCAATTATTTATGATAAAAGTCTATTATGTACCATTTACGCTTGTGGCCCTGACCTTTACCGCTATTGTTTATTGTGCATTTAGAAAAACAGTTGCAACTTGCATGCGAAGTTCGTCTCGATTTTGCAGATAATAAATTACGTCGCTCAATCGAATCGTTTACAGAAACAGGTTAAATCCGATGTTTCGTATTTTAGGAAACCTTGTTGCCTTGGTTCGAGGGTTAAGTTTTTACACCATCTAAGTTTTTGATCGAATTTAATTGATTCTTTGGTTGGAGGTTTTATTTAGACCAAATCGTGAAATATATCTAAGGCTATAGGAATGCGTGAATTTGTAGCGCCCATAGGCGAATGGCTCGTGTCGATTCAATGTGATCGACAGAGCTAAGCAACGACGGGCGCGGTCGGTTTGTGGAAGGGTGACCGCTAGTGGCAAAATTTCATGGACGCTAACGTGCTTCGGAGGGCACATTAAGCAGTCGGACCTTCGGGTGGCTTGAGAACGTTCGAAACGGACCGCCACAAACCCCTCCACCAATCCGCATTGGAGCAGCGTGGTGTAGACACAGCTGCGGGAGGTCTAGAGCATAAGCTGTAGTCCTAAACTGCCTAGACTGCGAAACTATTGTTACGTCTAATTCCATGCGAGCGAAGCTGCGGGCGTCCACTAGTATGCAATATGTGACGAAGTAAATTGTTGGAATCGTTATTATATTATTGCGTAGGTGTTTTTTGATGGAATATTTACGGGTTTCGTACGACCATATCGATGGCAAAGCTGTTTGATCTGAAACACGCGGTTGATAGTTAAACATCATGTTATTTGGGTCACGGATACGTTTCGGCGCTTCAGTTACAATACATAAAATCTCACCTGTAATTCTCCGATGGGGTATACAGCCTAGTGTGTGTACCTACATCCTCTTATAAACAGTTATACAATTTAATGGAGGTGGTGAGCCTATAGCCATCGATGCCGACTATAGCCACTGTCAACAGGCCCGTTGGTGCAATCGGTAGTGACCCTGTCTGTTGCGCCAAGGGTCGTGAGTTCCAATCCCACTCAGGACAAATATTCGTGTGACGAACACTTGTATTTCTTCTGTGTCTGGATGTTAATATTAGGTATCTATTTAAGTATGTATTTAAAAATATCTATATATGTATGTATATCAGTCTCCCGCACCCATATTACAGGCTCGCGCCTACTTTGGGGTCAGATGGCCGTGTGTGAGAATGTCCAAGATATTTATTTTAAAAAAAAAACTTCGGGCACACTGTAATGAGAATTTCAAGTAAGAAAACTCGAAATAATAATTTGCCTGAAATCGAACCCAGGATATCTCAGTCATGCTTGCAGCCACTAGACAACAACCAGACCAACAAGACAAACAATTTACTATAGCATTCTACGCCACAAGGACAAGCTGTTCTCAAATAGGTTATTTCTTCATTCTACCTGGCAGCTGAGATTACGCAAAATTTAAACCTCCTAAAAAAGTGTTGGTTGAGACTTAATAATATTCACGCACGAGCCTTTTGCAGTATCATAATCCATACTTCCATACTAATATTATAAATGCGAAAGTAACTCTGTCTGTCTGTCTCGCTTTCACGCCAAAACTACTGAACCGATTTAAATGAAATTTGGTACACAGATAGTCAGGAGTCTGAGAAAGGACATAGGCTACTTTTTATTTTTAGAAAAGTGTTGTAAAGGGTTGAAAATGGAGATGAAAGGTTGTATGAAAGTATTGTCATTTTCAGAACTAGAAGCATAGAATTTATATTTTAGGCTGTTTATTAGATATAAATAAATATGGCATTCAAAGTTTGTAAAAATGTTACCCTTATGGGTGTAAAATAAACAGAGGGGATAACACATTTACGGATTCATTACAAATTTGTGGAGCTAAAGTTAACGCGTTAAGAAGAATCTATTATTATTTTTAATTCAACGCGAGCGAAGCTGCGGGCGTCCACTAGTATTATTGCAAATTTCATCTTCACGATAATACCAACCAACTTCTTATTGGATTGGAAACTGTATTGTAGAGGTAAACCGTTTTTCAATCTATATACGACTTTGTCACCGTACAAGGAACCGTTGCTTTGTCTGTTATAGACAGTGGTTATAGAGGTTGTGGTGTAACATTGTCGGGATCCTCATAAAAGAGTAAAACATTGCGCCTGTATTTCTAAGAAGGGATAGGCAGGTGTGTTTGATTCGTGATCCACCGCTCAATTTCTTGCAGTCATTCAATGGCATCTTAGGTCGAAAATCGTCACGATCAGACCCATCTTTTATCTCTAAAACATCAAAATCAAAAGGTTTACGTTGCATATTTTAACACTCGCTAGTGAATCGAAAGTTATAGAGTATTTTCCATTTACTAGAATCCATAATAACTTGAATGGGAAAAATAATTAATTAAGTTAATATAAGGAAACACCGTTGGGTAATAAAAGTCCTCGAGGGGAGACCGCGTCTCGGAAAACGAAGTATTGGCCGCCCCCCGACGAGGTGGACTGACGACCTGAAGAAGATAGCGGGAAACCGTTGGATTCAGAGGGCGCTGGATCGGGAGGAGTGACGACGATTGAGGGAGGCCTATGTCCAGCAGTGGACCCAAAAAGGCTGATGGATGGATGATGGATGAAGGAAACACCCTTTAAACAGTAAGTGTGTAGTAACATCACAAAGTGTGCACCTAGTATCATCACTAAGTCTGTAGTAACATCACTAAGTGTGCAGTAACATCACTAAGTGTGTAGTAACATCACAAAAAATCGGCAAGCTCTAGAACAAAACATATCGACTTCGATAAATAAAAACGGATTGTTAACGAAAGTGGCTACCTTTTTTTTCCCGGGAAATACCTTAAAAATAAAAATACTAATAAATATATAAAAATACCTTAAAGCTACACGGATATCGTGAGAGCGACAACGATTCATTCATGTTGATGTTAGACCTGCTTGCTCGCTTACTTGGTGTGTCGTCATTAACAGGCGTTACTTTGCAGAAATCCATTGTAATAAAGTTAGTTTTAACTTTGCGACAACCCGCCATTAATGCGTATGATGGTGTTTAGTGTTTACTCTCATGCATACAGCACCCTCCCACATAGTAAAGCATGCACATATACCAATGAAAATATACACCAACACACGAATAAACGCCAACACGTGTTCGCGCCCAAACGGAGCATCCTCATTCCTCAGGGTAAGTTGACTCTACGGCCGTCACCACCCACCACCTAGGTAACCAGAAGCATTGAAAACTGCCAACAATGTCCAATGTTTGTTAATGTCCAGTTTTCAATGATTAGTGTATATTTTCATTGTTATATGTGCATACTTTTATTTATTTATTTTATTTATTTATTCAACTTTATTACCACCTCTAAAGAGATACTTTACTTTTCTACGATACTTTCTTACGTGGGAGAGGGAGGTGCTATATCCATAAGAGTGTAGGTACAGTACATACTAACTTTATTGTTAAGTGTCAGCACGAAAGTGTTGCTCTGAACGAAATTCATAGGGGATAGCTGCGCATGGCGAACCAATAAGCTCTTACAACTGGCAAAATGTTCTACTTCTGCGCATTCAAAGTCAGAGGTGCACTTCCGTGCCGCCTCGTGTACAGTATACTGGGGTGATTATTATAATCATTGGCAAATGTGCATGCATTGTCGCCTCACTTTTGAAATGGGTCAAAACGCAACAGAACAGAAGCATTATACTGTTCCCGGCGCAGCGATCCGTGGCAGTCACACCGTCACGTCACGTCACGATCCGGTCGCTCCGGCCGTTCCGGGTCGGCGCGCCGGACACCGGCTGCCACCTGGTGTCACCGTATAGCTACCGGAGTTGTTTGGATAATATAGAAATCGAGCTAGCAGTACCACCCGTTCTCCCATGACAACTGTGACAAATTTTGAACAACTCAAATAGGAACTGGGATGGTGAGTTAGTGAAGTTAGCAGATGATTGTAGGTGGTAGAGCCTATAGGGAACCAAATAGGTTTTATATTAAATCTAATTGGATCTATATGTATAGAGTTCACCCGGGGCAGTACCACCGCCCGCCTCGGTTCCTAGTAGGTACCATTTCTACCGTGTAATAATTGTTTTTAAAGCAATTATGGTCCGGTTGGAAAGGTGTGGTTTCCGGTTACACTTCTTTTGAGGCGACCATCTTAGTCCTCAAGGGTAGCAACACATCTGTGTGACTGACTTAGAACGAGACTCCTACTAACAAGTACTGGAATATTACTAACACCAACTAACAGTACTAACTATCACTAACAGTCCCCAGTCCTCATTACTACTAACGAACTGACCGACTAATGTTCTAATTAACTCTCTTAACTAATTGGACTAACCATCCCAGTCCCTAATTGAGTCTTGTTCAAAGTCAGTCACAGTTGTCATGGGCGGCAACGGATGGGTGGTGCTGCAAGCTCGTTTGCTATCTTGTATCCATAAAAAAGAAGGATGTTAATAAGACAACTCTCGTCAACTCTCACAAGCTCAGCCTTCAGCTTATTTTCTTCTTCAAAACCTTGGATTTGAACCTGGACCACTAGAGTGAGAGACGAGTTCGTTAGCCATTGTGTCACCGCTGTTATTATTGCTTAATTAATAAAAATTACATAACAGTAACACTGCTAAGCCATTTTGGACCATCGACCTCATATAAAACCTTAGCACCATAAAGTCAGCTATTTAATTCCCACCCAACAAGTTGGCGATTGACGCGTGATATAACTCACTCCTATTAAGGTGGTATTAGACAATTGATTCATGCAAATGTGTGGCAAAAGAGGCTTCGAGCCGAACACTGGTCCTGCAACTTTCCATTACGGTCCCATAGAAAATGGAAAACCTAGAATAGCCGTCACTCCTACTCATATCATTACGATTAAATTCACTGTTTCAGATCTACAAACTCTGAAATTTAAAAATAAAGTTTTACTAATAACTTGGCGTTTTATAAATAGGGGAAGTGTGTATGTTTGTGTATGTTATCAGGACTAAAAGGCACATTGAATTTTAAATGATTAAAGCATTTATATAGAAACATCAAATTTAAAAAAATTACTAATTGAAACGTAATTCATAAAATTATGATATATCTAGCAAAGTTGTCATGATAATTAAAAATTTTCATTTTTTACAAATTCTTCCGTTTTCTTACTACCTCCCTAGTTGACTATTAATTTACTCATTATAGAAGTTTGAAATTATGTCTGCTCTAGTATTTTCGTGTCCTATGGTTGATCCTTACAAAAACGGCCGACACTGCTCGATAAGTCTCGATTGAGATTTCATCATTACGAGTGATTTTAAAATGGTAATTTTGTGATGCACATAAGCGTTTAGACGAGTGACAGTTTCACATTTTAAGAGTTCAACGTACCAAGTACTTAAGAAAACGGTCATTCATAGACGTGACGACGGAAATTAGTAGATGCAAGTACTTGATACCAGAGAATAAATAATACGAGATAGTAAGTAGTTTTTATACCGAAGCATACGTACTTATCTACACCTTACAGCCCAAGAATTTAAAGTTATATTTTCTTACCGTATGTGTATGTGTTTGTGTATGGTATGTGCTTTGTGGTGGCATTTTGATTTTTTTAATACGCATTTATTAGCTTGTTATGTCTCTATGTAAAATGTATGTATGTAAATGGAATCTTTGAATGTGATTTTCGACCACTTCAAAAAGTTTGTTTTATTTAAAACTTTGCACACTAATCAAGGACCGAGGACAATGCAATATGTAATTTTTTTTTTTTACAAATTTAAAAAATATACATTTTAGTTCGGCTATCTACAAAAGCTGTGTGTTTCTTAATTTAGTTTCTTAGGTTTTTTAATTTACAATGTTGTCCAGTTTACAAATAACATTTATGTAACCATAAAAACGAAATACGATTTGTTCAAATAAATAATATCTTCAGTAACGTTAAAATTTGTTGTTGACGTATCTTCAAAACACGCTTCTACAAGCTCATAAAACTAGGATTCGCCGGTATTTTCTGCTACAAATTACGCTTACAAGCAATTCATAAATTTATGAAAATTATGAACTCAAAACACGCGTTCCATTTATAAAATTAAACATTAAATTAACGAACATGTTTCTGTTATGTTTATAAATACTAAAAAATACGCTCGTAATTTCAAATGTAAAGAATTTTTTCATTACTCGTAACATTAAAGATGTTTTGTCCGTAGTAAAAAGGAATAAAACTGAACTTGAATACCGTTTAGTAGTTAAATTATAACAGCTCCAAAATACGCCTTCTGACGCCAACGCACCAAAAAGTATTGTATATAGTGACTGATTTTGTTGTTCTTGTAATATAAAAACCTCCCAAGACGTACCTACCATACCTGTTTTTACACCTCACGACAAATTACCATATTCTACCACTGATAAATGGTGGGCCATCGATATTTAAAATGCTTGCGAGCTGGGCCTCAAAAACCGCATGTAATTTATTACGAGGTCATAAAAGAACATACATGAATAAATTCTAATAGATATTTTTCTTGTAGATCGTATCGTCAGGATCGTCCGCTATAAGAGGATTCCAAGACCACTACTTAATTTTTTGTACACATCAACAAGTCAACAAGTCACCCAAGGCGCACTAATTACTACGAACTCATAATAATTTAAACTGCCTCCAAGAGTTTAATCTTGGATGAGATAAACAATCAAATGAAATGCTCGTAGCCTCGTAGCTAACAGATTCTGTGATTGCTACGTGTTGAATTTAAAAAAAAAATTGGGCGAAAGTTAAAGCTTATTAAGTCCGCTCATTGCTGTCCTAAGGTTATACAACAGAGTTTTTCTAATAGAATAAATAATGAAAGCTTATCAAAGATAATAATACATTTTGTTTCATTCTTCTTCCAATTTCTTATTCTGGAACATCTTTATAAATCCGTAGCAATCAAATACTTTAACTTTCTCTACGGAAGAGCGGGACATCCTGGCACAGGTAAATATACTTACTTACAAGGATGTCCCAACAACGTATAAATTTTGTTAAACTGTTTTATGAATAAATGAATTATTATTATATTATTATTATTACTTTAACAAAGCGGTCGTACCTACTTGCCAATGTGAAGGATCTTTTACATTTCAATTCCCCTCATGCCCAGTAGTGGGACAACTAAAGAGTTGGGATGAGTTTTTTTCATGTAAACTAAATAATAATTGAAAATTACTATCGTACAAACCCCGTAGCACTCAGCTAACTAGACTTACCATCCCATTAGTGAGTCAAAGTCAAAGTTCAAAGTCTGGTCTGTTGTCATGGGCGGCAGCAGAGGTGTCGTGCTGCTTGCTCCTTTGCTATCTTATATCGATAAAAAGTACAGAAGGTAATTTTATGATAACGAGTAAAATAAGAATGAAATGAGGAAATGCTTTATATTGTAAAACTGTCCTATGATGCAGTTTCTGGCAATGTTGGATTGCGAAGCTAGATGTACTGGGTGCGATTCCCGGGATCGTTCCCGGAAAGTCTCCGGCTTGTAGTTGTGGCCGAAAATTACTATTAACTTGTAAAAAGTTAAGCAAGGCGTAATTTTTTTATACACACACGGCCATCTGACATCAAACTAGGGACGAGCCTGTACTATGGGTGTCAGAGACTGATATACATACATAGATATTTTTAAATTCATACTTAAATAGAGATAATCACAAGCGTTTATCACACGAATGTTTGTGCTGAGTGGGATTCGAACCCACGACCCCTGGCGTAACAGGGTCACTACCGATGCGCCAACGGGCCCATCGAAATTACGAGAATATCACAGAGGAATGATATATCATTATATTGTTATGTTGTTACGTATGGATACAGCCAATTAAAAGATATCTTCTTTCAATTTGCAGAACCGCAAGTGTTTATCGAAATAGATATTTTATCTGCACTAAATCGCTGTCAGGCTATAAAACGGCCGAAGTGTTGAGGTTATTTCACTTTATAGAAAATTTATCTTTGCAATGGTGCGGGAATTTCATAGTTATCAACATTTATTTTATAGTGCATGAAATATTGCACGGTAAGAAAACCTTGACAAGTATGTGAATTATTTTAAGTCACGATTTGACAACTGCGGACCGCGAGGTGCCGCGAGTTAACTCAGTATACTGCTGCAACCCATAGAGGTCCCACTACTGACTGGGCACGGGTTTCACAGACAAAGTTGTAGGTATGATGACCATGACCCTGATAATAAATAAATAAATAAATTATGGTGAACTTGCATAGCGACAAATTTCTTCACATTACCCCATCTGGCATTTTGGTAAATCCAAGAATAATATGCGGGGAAAATTAATTTAAATGCATTTTGTAATACTTAATGGCCATCTATATGGAAATTACGACAAGCGTTGCAAAATAGGATCTTTGTTAAAAATATCAAATCTGTGTCATTTCAAAGTTGATTAGAAACTGCACGCGTATGCGGTGGTGTAGGTGGTAGAATCTATATACCTATACGAAAACTAAATTACTTAGTTAAGTATTATTCGGTTATTATAGTTAGGTATTATTCTTAAGAGAAAATCGGAGCACCGTACAGCCCATACAAACGTATTTTTCTGATTCCTCCTTGGATATTAACATTAGAGCAAATATTTATTGGAAAACAATACATTTCAACGACAACCATGTCGGTATTTTTTATTTTTTTAAATAAATTAATTACTATAGAAGTTATGAAGCTTCAAAAGCGACAAAATTATTCGATAAAAATGATCGTTTTCAGACGTCGAGAAAACCAAATAAAACGCAATCTACAAAATCGTAAATCCTCATTAGATAAGAAAAAAAGAAGAAGAAAGAAAATTTATTTATTTCGTATGAACTGCATTACAAAAATAAAAGAAAAAAGAAATTCAAATTAAATAAAAAAAGAAAAAAAGAAGCATTCAAATCTATACGAAAAGGGGCCGCACTCAGCACTGGCCGTATATACTACCGCTGGTTTACTACATTTGCTTTTATAATAATAGTGGAGTCATTACAATTACTTCTTAGAACTTGTATTCGGAATACGGAATTATTTCGAAATAGCCATTTAATCGTGACTTCTGCTATGTAAGGGTCCGTTGAACAACGCAGACCAAAATCAGGACTTGCTCAATCGGCCTGGATTCTGGATACAGGTATTCCAACAATAGGTGTTATTGCAAATAGTTAAACTACCTGAGTGTAGTTTGATAGTTAATATACGAGGTGCTACGTTCGTAGAGATTTATATTTTGATGTCTGTAGATACAAAGGAAACTACTTAGTCTATACCTGTAAAAATGTCATCGTAGATTTAATGTATAAAGGACGAAAGAGAGAGTATCTACTATCTACGACTTTTGATAAATAAATGCAAATTGCTAGGTACAGTCGGACACAAAATCTACACTTTCATTCTTTACAATCTACATTCTTTGATTTCTTACACGGTCGTTTTTATTTTATCATCTGCCAGCACCACAAACATTTCATTATCGTTGTGAAGTGGTTGTGCGTACAGTCACAATATAGAGGTACAGTGTAAACCACATTTTTAATCTGCCTCACCTGTGGAGAAATCCAGCCGTGATATTATGGTTAGTAAAATAGTTCCAGCTCTTTCTGGGGGAACGCAAGAAAAAAAATTTATATTTATAAACTTTTGTCACCTAATCCCTATTTGAAATCCCCAATCGCTACTTCCTCTTTTCCAAAGGCACATGAAAAATACGTTGATCCGTCTGCTTGTTCGTTTGCTAGCTAAAAGTCCCCACTAAATATCAATTGCAGCATTTCTGTTTATATTAGGTAATTTATTTATCACGGCGCTAGAGAGCACGTATCAATTTGTTTTCTAACGACTATCACATCTACGAGTACTTATTTCCGAGTGTTATTGTAGGTAAATTAAAATGTTATGTTTCGTTTTAAGAGGTTTTAAAATTGCTCTTTTATAAATATGGTTGGTTGTGTGTGTATTACAATACAAATATGTAGTACCTACAATGAACAAAATAAAATTTTATTCTATTGTGTTCTAAAGTGAATAATTTTATCTGCAATGGTATTGAGGTATGCGGAGCGCCACTTGCGAAATCGATCCGCAGAATATTAACATTAACATTCGAAAACAAACGTTTATAACCTTCCGGTAAAACTGTATTTAAACTAAGCAATTTACGATTTCGAATTACGACGAATGAAATTTTTTATTGCGCAATTCATATGTTTTTCATTATACAAATAGACAAATGGACCGCGAACATATGGAAATGATATCACTTTGCAATTTTCACGAATTAATTACATCCTGTACTTTTTTCTGTCGCTGGTTAGAAACTGTTACATTCAGAGGCTAAAAACCATTAAATATTTTCAGTGCTACAAGAAGAATATTGTAGGTTTGTTGCTTGCTGCAACCCATATAACGTCCCATTGCTGGGCATGGGTCTCCCCCACATACAAAGCTGCGGGAGATCTAGAGCATACTCCACCACGCTGCTCCAATGCGAATTGGGTTCTGGCCAAGTTCAGTGTCGAACCGTAAGTCTTCGGCAAGGCTTAACGACTGTTTCCACTATTGAAAACAACCGGAACCGACAGCTTAACGTGCCCTTCGAAGCACGGTAGCGCCCATAAAATTTTGCCACTAGCGGTCACCAATCCACCGACCGCGCCCGTCGTTGCTTAACTCTTTCGATCACATTGAATCGATGCGAGCCATTGGACTATGGACGATACAATATTGTAGGTATGTGTACTTGTATTACCAGGTATTTACCACCAGGTATATACCACCAGGTATTTACAGTACCACATTTTCAGATTAACACATAGGCACCTGTTTAATTAGGTACTTATCTTTTTAAAACCTAGTAAGTAAACGATTCTACTTGAGCCAGTATGCTTAACAAAATATTCTTGCCAAGAGAAATTTAGTAAGCAGGTAATGAAGATGCAGTGGAAACAAAACGATACTTACTAGACAAAGCCTATAGACTATAGACGAACAGTAATACACAGTTCGCACTAAACTTTAGCCTTTAAACTAATACTGCAACAGAATGCTCCATAATAAACTACCGGTACGAACGCTTCAGGTAGATTAGATAGGTAACAGGGTTGTGTTGATTTCGGATACGTACTCGTATATTATGGTTTTGTTTGTATTGTTAATAGCCCCAATGCAATGGCTGGCATCGATCGTATGTATGTGATCGTCCGAGTAGAGCAATGACGGGCGTGGTCAGTTTTGGATGGGTGACCGCTTATGCCTAAATTTCATGGGCGTTTCCCTGCTTCGGAGAACACGTTAAGCGGTCAACCCCGGTTGTTTTAATGGTAAAAACAATCGTTAAGCCTTGTCGAAGACCGTCGGGTGCTTAAGAACATTCGACACTGGGTTGGCCACTAACTTCCACCAGTCCGCATTGGAGCAGCGTGGTGTAGCATACTCCCCCACAGACACAGCCTTGCGCAACGTTAGGACGTCTATTGTAGCTATATGGTTTCGATTAGCGATTAACATAATTGAATATAGGCGTATACCGTTTTTGAGGTACTACGCCAACTTATGTAATTTTAACTTATGAATTTTTGTGAGTTCGTATCCAAAATATTGGACTAGAGAACTAACTCACACAAGATTCACACGCTCAAAAATTTCAGATAAAACAGGAATTAAAAAACAGTGAAGATACTGAAGATTTAAAAGTTTGAATCGAACTAAAAATTTTCATTCAAATTTCGGATATTTTTTCGGATATTTGTTTCATTTATCATCCCTAGTTTGAGCACAGGTACCCGGCGGCCGCGAATGGCGACCCCGGGACGTTACGCAATATTCTTAGCTCGAACCGTTTGTACGTTTTAAGTATTGAGGCTAAGTAGCCCGGAGGTATTGTGCGCGTCTGAGTTATTTGCATAAGTACGAATAATATCGCGTGTTATTTAATAGCTGAGTTGAGGTAGGCCGAGTGCTGCGGCTCGCGGCTGCGGCTCGCGGCTCCGGCATGCGTTTCTACTCGTGGCGAAGCGGCGTGCGATTTCCGCGTGGTTTAAAGAAAAGTTTAAATTTGTAGCAACCGGAGAAGAGACCGTCAGTGTAGATTTTGTATTTTTTTTAATAAATGCCTGAATTTTTTAAAATACATAGCAAAGATTTTTTTTAAATATTTTTATGTTATCTATTATGACTTGTAATCACCCGATTCCGGCTTGACTTCCGGGACACCCTGTATACTCGCGCACGGTGTCTCAGACCGAGATATGGTATCGCCTAAGTAAATATGATTTTAAATATTCACTTTTTTTTAATTCAGTAATAATTTTATTTAATTTACAGAAGATTTGACGGTCTGAAAGACCAATGCGCGAGTATTCGAAGGTTCGAGAAAGTTTATCTAAATTTTTCAAGAGAACGTTTTGAAAAGGACCATGGGTATCTGTAATGATCTGGATTATGTCCATTGTTCACGTACTAACACTAACATACGTGTGATGATAAATTTTCACAAGTTTGGTCACTTATCCATTTAAATATCGAAGTCTGCGTTGATTAACTTGCGTGATCGTGTGCGCTTACGATGCAATCATTTAGAGCCGCCTCGATCATCGATCTATCCGTGCGATCATTTATCGGTCGTAGATTAATAATAGCTCGAAAGAAGTTTTAATGGCTCCTCAGCGATAGCACTAAAACAAATCAAAGTCTACATTAAGCGTTAGGTATAAACACATAAAGCACTCTACCAATTTGAAAGTGTTCAATCTTATATCGGCCTGGTTGGTGACTGCGATGCTACAGGTCATGGGTTTGATTCCCGGTCAAATTATTATATTTATTACTAGTGGACGCCCGCAGCTTCGCTCGCGTAGAATTAGACTCTTTCGTTACGTCTGCCCACGTTCGGGTTGCCCACTTGACTTCAAAAACGGCAAAGTTTCATACTCACTTTGCACCCCCGTTCTACCCCCTTAGGGGATGAATTTTCAAAAATCCTTTCTTAGTGCTCCCCTACGTTATAAAAGGAACCCCTGTGCAATATTTCAAGTTTCTAACCCTTATAGTTAGGCCCTGTGTTGATTTGTCAGTCAGTCAGTCAGCTTCTCCTTTTATATTTATGGATTTATTTAAAAATGTTGTAACTTAATTAAGTATATAGTTTAATTAAATCAGATTTAAATTAAATGATATGGGTGTTTCTATCTTGAAATTCCCGTTAGCTTGGAGTTTGGAATGGTGTTCGATGTGGGAACTTTGAAATGGGACCTAAACCTAAAAATAATGAAAAGTGGGTACAGATCTGCCTACTACTTCGGAATATGTGTGTAATGAACCATCTCATGAAAATAGAAACAACTGTGGCAAAAATCTTTATTTTTATTTTTATTTGAGAATGGATTCCAATTATCATAATGACGTGGCGATTATAAAGCGACATACGAAAATGTTTTTTTTAAAGTAGTTTTTGGTTATGTCTGTATGTATTAAGTATTTTCTAGTTAAGTTTAATTTGGGTAATTCTTTTATAAACCGTGGTATATCTATTTGGGTACGTATCATTACGTATGTGATCAAGATAATATTTTTTGCTGCTAGCTGTCACTGAACCATCTTGGCTTGTCTCAACGATGTCAATGTGTTGTCACACTGGTCACTCGACCACGAACTTGACTCCAATCTCGTAATTAAGATGTTAACCCAGTAAAGTACAGGCGCAACGAAAAGTAAAAGAACCATTATGTCCAACTAACTGTACATTTACCGCAAACTCTTAATCACTATTACAATAATAGCAAAAATTACAGTTAGGGATATTTTAACAAACATGTAGGTAGGTACTCGTAGGTACACGGGAGTCGGTGACAAACGAAGTTAGTTTTATTCAAATGTTTATAAACGTTTACCTAGTTTAATTTTTATGTTGTAAAATTGTAGTTATTTTGTATTAAGTACGTAATGTTTATTGTAGCTTACTACTTATTGTACGTAGTTGTATCTTAATGTATATATGTATATTATAGCGTCCATAGCCCAATGGCTCGCGTCGATTCAATGTGATTAACAGAGTTAAGCAACGACGGGCGCGGTCGGTTTGTAGATGGTGGGTCCGCTAGTGACAAAAATTTCATAGGTGCTACCGTGCTTCGGAGGGCAAGTTAACGAAGACCTTCGGGTGGCTTGAGAACATTCGACACTGGGTTGGTCTCTAATCACTCCACCAATCTGCATTGGAGCAGCGTGGCATAGTATGCTCTAGCCCTAGGTACCGCAGATTTGTCTGTGGGACGCTATGGATTGCAGCCTAGCTTTTTTATTAGAATTTCTTTATAGGTTGAAGACGTTATAGTTATAAGGTAAGTTTATGCTAAATTCAATTGCTACTATGCTAAAGCTATATAAGACTCCCTCGTCGAATTATTTCGAATAAAGCCTATTTCTACTTGCACCTACAATAATAAAAAGTTGTTTACTATTGAGAATAGTAAAAAAACTATCAGAAATATTTCACACGGCGTCATTACGTAGACAATGGGACCGTGATGTCATATTTTATAAATGGCCTACAAACAAACCGAAATGCGTGGACACAGTGTGGGAGACGGAAATACGTTTTTGCGCTAACATTCATCGGTAACAGTACTAACAAGGATGGTTAGCGTCCGACTGTTGTTATATCACAAACTTAGTTATTATTAGTGTTCACGGACAGCGGTAGCTACTCGTCTTCTAGAGCAAGGCTGCAAAGTTAAAGCAACGTTCTTTGAGAATCCTTGTAGTTAACTTTGACAACTTATTTATTTACATTATAAGACAACCCTATAATAGATATCTTTCGTAAATTATTTCGATGTGTAACGACCCTACGGTTGGTCACATTAATTGTTGTCAGGCAACCCTACGGCTATTATTTTCCGATAAAAGGTGACTCTACACCCACAGAATTGCAGCAATCTTATAATTCGTGGCTACTGATGTGAGGCGACCCTATTTTTACAATATGCATACCTTTTTGGCTTGCTGATGTGTAAAAAAGTAAAGTAATAACTGGTTAGACTATAGGGTTAGACAGAAGATGTTGACGATAGAATCGTAGAAGGCTTTTACGCTGGGAATACACGTCCGATTTTTCTCTCCGATAGTCGGATCCGATAGTCTGATCATACATTCGGAAAGCATTCGTGCCATACATTTGTTTGAATATGTAATACAAATACGATCCGATAGTCGGATCGGACGTCAAAATAAATGTATGGTACCAACGTCTGATCAGACTATCGGATCCGACTATCGGAGAGAAAAATCGGACGTGTATTCCCAGCGTTACTGGTAGCGGTCCTTATCTCAAGTACGAACAATGAAAAACTTACTCATTATAAACGTACTTTATTATATTTATATTTATGTAAATACTTAAATATAATTTAAGCCTAAGATTTCGCTACATTTGCTCTAATCTGTCTAGCGCCACACATTTAATGTCGAGCCAAGTGACATACTCGTTAGAACGAGTGGAGCGGGAGTGGGGCAACTCGATCGCACCATATCGGGAAGGCCGGCGCCGCGTGACGTCATCATGACGAAATCTCGTCACGTAGGCGGCTTATCAATGGTCTGTGGGTCATGTGGGAGCGCGACAGAATTGCCTAGTCTGGTGGGCTTGGGTGGAGAATGACTCTCCTCGCGATATTCGATGTAAAACTCCGTAGACAACATCAGCGGGTACTTTTCTGTGTACTTTTCTTTTACACTTCCATACCTACTAATATTATAAATGCGAAAGTAATCCTGTCTGTCTGTCTGTCTGTCTCGCTTTTACGCCAAAACTACTGAACCGATTTAAATAAAATTTGTTATACAGATAGTCTAGTAGAGTCTAGAGCCTGAGAAAGGTCATAGACTTTTTAATCGGACAAAAGTGTTGTAAAGTGTTGAAAAGGGAAATTTGTGGAGCTAAAGTTAACCGGAGTTAAAATTAAAAGTGCGTACCAAATTTCAGATACCTAAATCCGTGGATTAGGTAACAGGAAGTGGGTCAAATTCAATTACTAGATTTGCCCCAAATAAATAAACAAGGCAAGCTAAATAAAACTGTTTAAAAAAGGTCTATCGCAGCCATGCGTCCACTACTGGACATCCCTCCCTTAATCAGTACTACTCTTACCTTGACTTTCGGTCCTGTGTCCTTTGAATCCATGGATTTTACCATCTTCTTCAGTACCTAAGTATATCGGTTTAATCTGGTCTCGAGTATCTTTCTTATACACAGGTTGTCCTACGATTTACGTGCTCTATCCATTGTGAATTCAGCATGCTTCAACTCTGCGAGCTCATTGTTACCAATATTGCCTCATAACGAAGAGAAAAATTGTTCATAGGAATATATTTGAAATGCGAGTAGGTACTAAAGGAAAAGCAACGTAAACCCTGTTTGAAATGTAAGTTTAACGGCCCATTACATTGTTTCCGAAATAACCGAGCGACTATAAAACGCCTACTGTGCGGGCTGAATTGCGATGCAAAATGTTCGTATATTCTTATGCCGCGTCCCCATCTGTGTCACGGTTAGGGCATGAATATCGAAATCCTGGAATCTCCGAGGAAAAACTAAACATTATAATACCGTATTTATTATTATGATTATTTTTATTTTTGAGTTGAAAAATTACCCCCAGTGGTAATTTTATATTTGCCTACTAAAACTATACAAATTAACGGTCTAATTGATAAAATAATAATAAACCTATTTTAGCTATGGGAGACCCGTGCCAGTACCAGACTAACTAAACCAGAACCAATCGAATTGCTTTATTCTTCGTTCGCATGGCCAGTTGTGCAGCAGAGCAACGAGTAGCTAGCTTGATGAATAATTTGTATGTAATGCATGAATAATCGGATTTGGTACGTAATAAGGCAGCCAACCCACGATCCCGGATTTGACGTGTCCTTCGCTGACACGTTTCCATTGAACACACGTTTCCATTGTTATTCAAAATAAATAATCCGATTAAATAAATAATTTTCAGTGTCAGTTCATTAATATTTTTACGAGCAACCGTTTCAATGTAATTTTTATGCTTCAGTGGTTGTGGGAAGGTCGTAGGTACGAACTGAAAGAATAAATCTATTAATCGCAAATATCTCAATTTTATTATTATTAGATTTTATTGTTAGAATCTTCGGTCATAGTAATCGGAGATTATCACTTTGCTTATTAAGTAGATACTAACTTACTATACTAATATAAAGTACTAGTGGACGCCCGCAGCTTCGCTCGCGTAGAATTAGACCCATTAACGACGTCTACCCGTCTAACGACTTCAAAAACGTCAAATTTTCATACTAACTTTGCACCCCCGATTTACCCCCTTAGGGGGTGAATTTTCAAAATCCTTTCTTATTGCTCCCCTACGTTATAAAAGGAACCCCTGTGCAAAATTTCAAGTTTCTAGCCCTTATAGTTTAGGCCCTGCGTTGATATGTCAGTCAGTCCGTCAGTCAGTCAGTCAGTCACCTTCTCCTTTTATATACAAGGTGTCCCAAAATTCAACGATAATCCTGAACCAGAGGATGGCCCTGCTAATGACTACTCCAGGAAAAAAAAGAAAAAAAATATATCTCGATTTTTTTTCAAATTACATAATAAAAAGGAAATTCTTAGAAAATTGACACCCCTCATGATATTTTTAACTACCATGACCACAATTTTTGAGATATTGCTGATATTTTTTTTGTATCCGTGACCTAAGTAGTACTGCTATCTACCACAAATCTTAAAATTCCTATAATACCTGTAGTTTTCACACAATAAACAATTAAAATCATTGTTTTCCCAAAAAAATTTGATCAAATTTACTTTCAGTCCACTTTCCCTCATTGTGGTGTAAAAAAAAGTATGGACACCACTATGGCAAGTTTTTTTAAAAGTTGACGCAACTAATCAAGATTCCAAAATGGTATAATACTCTTGGAAAACTAGTCACAAAAAAAAAGTGTAATATTTCTAAACAAGAACCAAATTTCATAAATTGTACTTGTTGATAGTTATCATATGCCCAAAATATGATTTTTGTTGTAAATTTCTTGGATTTAAATGGGACATGTGCGTAGTCAAACAAATTTAGAAGAGAGAGATAGATAGAGAGAGATTACATGTTAGTCAGAGGTAGATGTAGATGTCGTTATCAAATAACAATAGGGCAGGTAGAGAAGTTGCTGTTCTCAGCAGTCAGTACGCTCTGCTTCTTTCTTTACTGTACACCGTTAAGTATTCAATTGACGTGTGAATCATGTAATCTGCAAATTGAACTGACTTTGCATTATTTTGGACTGTTTAACTTCAACTGGGCCCTTTGAGTTACAAGGAAACTTAGATGGAAATAATTATTTGAACTTTTTACAAAATAACTTGCCAGACTTATTAGAAGACGTGCCTTTAAGTGATTTACAAAACATGTGGTTTTAAAATGATGGTCGCCCAGCTCACTATGCCCGTCCTGTGCGAGACTACTTAAACCAAGAGTATCCAGGGCGTTGGATCGGGCGACTTGGTCCTATCTTATGTTTACCCCTTTCACCCGATCTAAACCCCCAACACTTCTTCTATTGGAGTTGTCTCAAAGACAGAATCTACTCAAACATTTTTCACCACCAAAAAACCTATTTTGGGCACAAAGTAAAAGTTATTACTAATCGACAAGAACAATTTTTGAAATATGGTTCTTGTTTACAAATATTATACTTTTTTTTTGTGACTAGTTTTCCAAGAGTATTATACCATTTTGGAATCTTGATTAGTTGCGTCAACTTTTAAAAGAACTTGCCATAGTAGTGTCCATACTTTTTTTTTACACCACAATGAGTGAAAGTGGACTGAAAGTAAATTTGATCAAAATTTTTTGGGAAAACAATGATTTTAATTGTTTGTTGTGTGAAAACTACAGACATTATAGGAATTTTAAGATTTGTGGTAGATAGCAGTACTACTTAGGTCACGGATACAAAAAAAATATCAGAAATATCTCAAAAATTGTGGTCATGGTAGTTAAAAATATCATGAGGGGTGTCAATTTTCTAAAAAATTCCTTTTTATTATGTAATTTGAAAAAAAATCGAGATATTTTTTTTTTCTTTTTTTTCTTGGAGTAGTCATTAGCAGGGCCATCCTCTGGTTCAGGATTATCGTTGAATTTTGGGACACCTTGTATATAGATTTACGTCATCGCGAGATCTAATCATACGAGCAAATGAAAAGTGATCTACCTAGCAGTTTATTCTATAGATACAATAGATCGCTTTTTAAATCGCAATGGTTTGTGTGCTTTATGGCCAGGCCCTACTCCTTCCCTTCAAATAATAGGTGCCTGATGAAGAGGGACGAACTTAGGGTAGTCTTATTTCCAACGAAAGTTTATATTAATGTGGTCTACTGATTGTCATTTACCGATAGTAACATATTCTTATATTCTTACATCTAAACCCACATTTTATCACCAGTAGCTTGGCTGTAACATTTTTACCCAGCTAATAAGCCATTGCCGTGTTTTTATCCCGATTTATGGGATGAATGAAGAAAAACGTTCTCATAAGAAGATTATTTGAACTCGTTAGCAGGGGTCCTCTTCGGCAGCTTTACGATTTTGTTTATGATGCAATCTTCTATATCTGGCCAGTCGCTAACGCAACTTGAAGTGTGGATTTATATTCTGTGATAAATCAAATACCTAATCTGTTGTTTTTAGAGTTCCGTAAGATTTTAATTAAGATGTTAAGAATATCCTTGTATTATTACAATAATATGATAGAATGTTAATATTATCTATTTAATTATGTATGTATTTATGTATGTAATAATATGATAGGATGTTAATATTATCTATTTATGTATATATTTAAAAATATTTATGTATGTATATCAGTCTCTGACCCATATTACTGGCTCGGGCCTACCTTGGGGTCAGATGACGGTGTGTCAGAATGTCCAAGATATTTATTATATTTATTTATTCCAAGATATTTATTACAAGCATATCTATCTATCTACAAAATAAAATAGAAAAGTGCAACATCAACTTACTGAAAACAACTGACTACATTATAGTACGTGAAAATAGACACATTTTCTATGCGGAAAATCTCTGTTCCCACGTTTAGTATGTAGGTACTCGAAAATATATTCTTACTTACTGAGAATGGTCACGGATTTATGCAAGTAATTTATTTTAAATTTCTGGAACCACCCACATACTTTTTAGTCTATATCTTATCCGTGGAAAAGTGTAGTCGGGTTAAGAATTCGGTACTGGCCATCTGTTGACGGAGTGCCAGACAAGTTTCCAATAAACTTGCAAAGCATCCCAAGGGAACATATTTTTAGGTTGTAAAGTAAGTAATAAAGTAAACGTACGATTACGTTATCGTCTACCTATTTGCCAAGCATGAAACTTGTTTGTTTTGTAGTTTTTGTGTAATTAAGTAACAAACATCCAATCATCAAAACTTACAAACATTCACATTTATTATTTATTTTCAAATGTACGGAACCCTAGGCTAAAGCCAGACTAGCACTTTGAATTCAGCGACCTTCTTGCATTAAGGATGTCGACGTCTAAGTTAGTCTTGGCGAATTAAAAAAATTATATGCAATGTAATGATCCTTTTAAAATAACTAACAATAAATGTGTCTTCACAATACAAAATAAGTCCTAAGATTTATGAGGATGGGTGGATTAGAGGGACGGATTCCTAGTCGCTTGTGACAGGCTAAGGGATGTGACATTTAATAGTAGTAATTTTGTCAGAGCCAGCAAAAAAAATTAACACTTCAAAAACGTTTGATTGACAGCCCTTCGTTAGTAATTTTGCGAGTTAGTTTTTATTTAAGTCAATCAATCAACTACATAAGTGTGAAGGTGACAAGTTTCAAATTCCTATTCAAAACGCGTTGACGACCTTCCCGTAGGCTCTGATCTGCAAGACACAGCATGTTTGAAGTGTTACGTGTTGTAAGTTTCATTTAATGCCAAGTTAATTAATGTGTCTTCAATTTTATTATTATTATATTATTATTATTATTATAATTAATGTGTCTTACTGATACCAAATAGACGATAATTAATTATTCGAACAATAGATAATTTTTATTCGACTTATATAGCAAAATAAATCTCCCTTTGAATAGCAGGAATATGTTTGCATTAAATCGATCTATGTCAGTAAAGCGTTGTAAAGCGATTTCTCGTCGCCGGCGGGACAATGGAAACGCGCTGGGTGGCGGCCAAACGCATTGTTTACGTGTTTACGACACTCGTGAGATGCGTCCCGTCGTCGCGACAAGACTATGAATTAGTATATATCCAATTATGTTAGTACGGACGGACAGACTGTAAATTATTATATTTAGAACTTTTTAAGGTCGACTAGTGGACGCCCGAAGCTTCGCTCGCGTGTAATTAGACAACAAGAGTTTCGTTTACACCTAGTAATATTATATAGCCTATGTCAGTGAAGATGCAGCTTTCTAATGGTGAAAGAATTTTTGAAATCGGTCCAGTAGTTTTTGTGTAAAAACATTACAAACACATGTTTCCTCTCTATAACATTAGTATAGATTGGAGACAATACAGGATTTTCCAATACGCACCTGTCACCGACTTTCATTTAATATAATAGTACCACTAGCCCGAACTACCATATAGAGCTGTTCGCCATGAAAATCAGCGGTTGTTGGTTTTTGCCACGACCTTGTGCTGATTGTGTCCATTTTGGTCTTAGCTATTATTTTGATGTTAGTTCAGTCTCGTTTTGATCATGTTTGTATTTAAATGAAAATCTGACGAAATTAAAGTTTGTTAGTTTGTTTGTTTTAACGAGAACCTTATGAGTATTGTTCAAGGACTGTTAGGGGGCTGCGGATGTCTGGTGCAGCATGCTGTGTGGATCAAACCCTCTATGGTTATATACACATATATAAAAAATCCATAAAATCAAATGACGTTTATTCACTATGTTCTTACAACTTCAACCTGACATTACCTTTATTAGTTTTAAGCATTTCCGTTATCTTGAAAATTATGACCACGTATTAATTATTTTTTTTGTCTTTTTCAGGTAATCTATACGCATTTTAGCTATTGATCTGATTACAGTAAGTTTAAATGAAATAAAAATTCATCCAGTAAAGCTATATAAAATGCTTAGCATCCAGAATAAAAGGTGTACCGGAGTAGTTTGACGACTCCGTGGCTTAGCAGTGGTACTCTGGCTGCCAAACCGCGGGTTCGAATCCCGGCTGGGGCTGATTTTTCCTCCCGCAACACAGGCCTTTTTTTTGTTTAACCAGTGGGAGACCTTGAAAAGATACCCGGACGTCGTGGGAGCGACGCCGGGTTATGTGGGACTTTCACCCACTAAAACCCGCTCGGTGGCCTACTCCGGCGCTACAGGAGGGCTCCGGGATCTCTCGTAGAACGCGCTGGTGCCCTCCAGCGCTGCGCCCAAGACGGGCTCTTCCCGGTTTACACAACGCTGTGCAGCCACAAACAGCGTCGTCTTTCCCGGGGTCACATGATGGACGGTTCGAGCTCCCCCTCTCACCGCCAGCAACCCCAGAAGTACCCTTTTAGCCGCCTTTTACGACAGGCAGGGGCTACCGTAGCACTATTCTGGTCCCGCAACACAGGCCTAGGTCCAACGTGAAATTGAGAGTGTAGCGTTTTTACAATGTAAGTAAATCGAGGCATAAACAAGTCGTTTGAAAGATCAACAACTCGTTACTCGTTTGCCTTCGGTCTGATGTTATTGTGACGACTGCTTCTGCCGACCACAACCAGTTCTTATGCTAATTCTAACTGGGTGTAATTGAAACGAACGAATTGATCGCGACTGACCGTAGTAATAATAATAATAATGACCATTAACATATTTTTATGATAGTCATAATGTGAATCTATTTTCTTATATGCGTATAGAGTAGTTAAGTAAGTTCTAATAGGTGATCTATACGTTATATTTAGTGTATTTAATTAAGTAGTCTTAAATTTTATAGATGGTAGAGCCTATAGGGAACCAAATAAGTTTTATATGAAGCCTATTTTGATCCATATAGAGTTCGCCCGCAGCAGTAGGTACCACCGTCCGCCACGGTACCTAGTAGGTACCATCTCTAACGTGTAGTAATTGTTTTTAAAATAATTGTGGTCCAGTTGGAAAGGTATGATTTCTGGTAACACTTCCTTAGAGAGTACCACCGCCCGCCACGGTATCTTTTACCATGTCTACCGTGTAGTAATTGTTTTTAAAACAGTTGTGGTCCGGTTGGAAAGGTGTGGTTTCCGGTTACACTTCATTAGAGGCAACCATCTTAGTCCTCAAGGTTAGAAACACATGTGACTGACTTAGAACGTTGCTCTTACTAATAATACTAACTGGATTATTACTGAACACCAACTGACAGGACTAACTATCACTAACACTGCAGTCCATATAGGTAAACACCTATATAACTTTACATCACCATTTAAATTGTCTGTATTCCAACAATAATCTGTTATGTTATGTGGTCTTGTCTAGGTCGTAATAATGGCTCAAGTATGCCAAGGCTACGTTTATGGCCATAAAGTTTACACTACACCTGATATAATGACACACTCGTATGATTCCCTGTGATCTAAGAATGTTTGTTGGAGGAAAATTATTGCCTTAATTATATTTGCATTGCTATAGGTATAAACTCTACACCTAGTTGAAACTACATTTTCCTACTGATTACTAATTGATCTCAGAATTGACTAATACAAATATGCAAATGATGTTAAGACCTATCTAGATTCAGAGTAGGCAAGTGAAAATTATAGCCTAAACTCTTAATAGGTGTAGGCAAGTGAAAATTATAGCCTAAACTCTTAATAGATGTTTAGAACTTTGTCTGCCTATACTAGAATCTAGTTTTAAGGTATTTACAATGAAATACATAACAAAATTTTTCCGACAGCGAACATCGAGGATTTTTTTAATGGAATAAGCGACCCAACTACATAATGAACCAAAGTTGAATTGCAATAAACAGTAAGATTAACATGAGTAAATATTATATTTTGATATCCTTATTTTTTTTACATGGGGTTTTGCCATTCCATGAAGTTATTTCCGCGAACAGAATAACTCTCACAAAACATTCAAACAAACAAAAAAATTTTAACTACATATTTATCGATATGTATATTTATATCAATAAATGTATGTATACGGGAACGGAAAGGGAAGATAAGGAAAGATAATCATTCTAATTTAAAAAACGAATAAAAGGAAGACAAGAAATACTTGCAAATGGCCATTTCCGCCTGATAATATACCGTTAAGTAATACTGCATTAGTACCTACTTCTTAACCAAAAGTGGTCAAGGGAAATTGAAATTGGATATAAGTAACGGAAGCTTCTATGTACCTTATTTGTGCTACCACAGAATATAAACAGGAAAATTATGCTTCAATCTAAGTTGCATCCAACATTATAGCACAAGGACCCATCTTATACAATGTCTAGGACTCTAGGTCATACAAGTATAAACAGTATAACAGTATACAGGAATAATGTATATTTTATATGGCCCTTGGGGTTACTACTAACTAACTTGAAAGATAATATGTATTTATATTTGACAACTAGTGGACGCCCGCAGCTTCGCTCGCGTGGAATTATACATAACAATAGTTTCATTTACACCTAGTAATATTATATAGATATCAATGAAGATGCAGCTTTCTAATGGTGAAAGAATTTTTTAAATCGGTTTTGTGTGAAAATTAAAAAAATTACAAACATATCTTTCCTCTTTATAATATTAGTAGGTACTATAGATAGATTATAATTTACAAGACAAACACAATTTTTACATAATTATATGGTTTTATCCAGGGTGAAAACAATTTATGTCGAATCCCCAGAAACACTGTCACTTAAAATTACTTTAAAAATTGTTTTATTAAAAATAAGTTTCTAGGGATTAAGCGTTTGATTTCATTGAATTCCTACTATTGAGCAAAAATTGACCACCTATTTTTTCTCAAGTATAATTGATGTTGGTCGCTGCGACCCAAAGCGTCCCACTGTTGGACACGGGTCTGCCCCACAGACACAGCTGCGGGAGGTCTAGAGCATACTCCACCACGCTGCTCCAATGCGGATTGGTGGAGGGGTTAGTGGCTAACCCAGTATCGAATGTTCTCAAGCCACCCAAAGGTCTTCGACAAGGCTTAACGATTGCTTCCACCATTGAAAACAACCGGGACCGACGGCTTCACGTGCCCTCCGAAGCACGGTAGCGTCCATGAAGTTTTGCCACAAGCGGTCATCCATCCACAAACCGACCGCGCCCGTCGTTGCTTAACTCTTTCGATCACATTGAATTGACGTGAGCCACAACAATGTTGGCCGTACTGGCTTTTAATCGTCACCGTACCGAGCGACAGCCCTGAACAACTATTTGCTATTCCCCTCACAAGGCCGCCGCGGCCGCCGCGTGGCGTGGGCGTCTGTTGTCATGACTCGCATGTGGACGTTTGAACAAGTGCGTGTAGGCACTGTAGGCCCGAAGGCTTTACTGCCGCACATCTGTTATGAATAATAAACGATATGTAACTGTATTTGGTATATCGATCGTTATTGTGTGAGCATTTAAGTGTTACATTATTATGTTCATGTCCTTTTGTGTTCATAATAAGCGCTTGCGCATAAGTAGGTACATACCATTACCTTTATTAACTTACTAGTGGACGCCCGCATCTTCGCTCGCGTGAAATTAAATATAACAATAGTTTCGCTTACACCTAATAATATTATATAGCCTATGTCACTCAGTGAAGATGCAGCTTTCTTATGGTAAAATAATTTTTGAAATCGCCCCAGAAGATTTTGTGTGAAAACATTACAAACAAATTTTTCATCTTTATAATATTAGCATATATTAGTAGGTATAGATAACTCAACTTCAGCAGCATATACTATATACGGCCTATATCGATATCACTACCCATTTAAATTCACAATAGCTTTCAGTTTAACAAAATAAAAACAAAATGTAACCTTTTAAGAACCCAACACGTTTAAAACGACGACGAAAGTGCATTTAGGAGTCCAAGATCTTCGCCCACCATATAAAGTGTTGCAATTTCGGTCCCAGTTTCACTTTTTATGAACTCAAAATCTTGTTTTTGTGATACGCAATGGTCGGAACCTGTTTGCGAGACGAAAACATTTTATCTGCTAACCTTCTGCTAGGGATTCTGTTTGCGTAAAATGGTTAAATGTTTATTTTTTTCTCTGTGACTTTTACGGTAGACTATCCTTGTTTTTCTAACTGCTTAAAAGGTTTGGTGTATCATATTATTATGTATAAACCTACCTATATATATCACGGTACGGAATCTCGAGATTATGCGATTAGTTGCATGTCACCCAACCGAGTTTTGTCGAGTTGATATAACTTTGTTTTGTTCACTGTCAGAATTAACTCTCACTAAATATCTCAGTTCAGTGACGCTGTACAGGGTTATAACTGCCGATTCGTAAAAAGAAATAATATCCTAATTAAATTCATTGTCGTACGCAGTGACAGCAAGAATAACGATTCGTAAAATATAAAAACACTGAATATCCTAATTAAATTCGCTGTCGTACGCAGCGTGACAGCAAGAATAACGATTCGTAAAATAAAAAACATTAAATTAATATCCTAATTAAATTCGTTGGCAGCGTGACAGCAAAAATAACGATTCGTAAAATAAAAAACACTCCTAAATAAATTCGTTGTTATACATAGCGTGACAAAGCAAGAGTACCCATTCGTAAAAAAATCTTAATATTCTAATGAAATTGGTTGTCGTTCGCAGCGTGAAATAGCAAGAATCCAAGAAAAAGGTAAGTTCAGTTGAATATTTTCCTATTTATATGGAAAAAATCCCGTATACTTGCATATCATTTACATTTCGAATCTTATACTAAAAGTACCGATAGTAATTTGCACAGTCATTTGAATTTCGCTTCACACCTAATTCGCTCTAACTGGCTACAAAATGGCCAGAATTTAAATAAAATCGCCACAAATAAAGATACCACTTATTTTAAATGTGTTTAAATAGCATTATATTTACCGATAAACATATTGCTTTAAAACGTTTACAAAAAGTATCACATTGACTTACATTAGGTTACGTGTAAATAGACAAAATTTAGATTTTATTGGGAAAAAGTTCAAAATCCATTACTCCTCCTGGTTATTTCCGAACGCAACCTATCCGATACCCTACCCTCATCTCAACTTCCTTCCCATCAAATAAAATCAAATACTTGGGGGGTAGGAAGTGACAGTTCTCTTCTGCCGACTACGCGCGTCAAGTCCGGTCGAGCTCCCGTGTTCCCGTCGATTTCGCCGCAGAATAAGTTACAAAGTAGCGAAAACATTATTTGAGTGTCACGTATTAGTGCATCTACAGTGATACGTGAAATTGGTGTTCAGCAAAATCATCATATGGACGATTAAGAAAGGTCGGAGCTCCGACGCGTCATCACCAACTCGACGCGAGGTACAGTCGAACCAGGTACCTTTCCACCCTATCTTTCTTTATCCAACACCTCCAGTTTTACCAATTTTTGACACTATTAAACTAAATAAAATGCCATAAGGCATTGTTTAAGCCATCTATGTACCAAAAGGTATATAACAAGAACTGACACTTTAAAAAAAATATTTTTACAAAAAAGTGCCTATTGATTTTTTATCACTATACCTATAACCATAGAGTAAGTAGTCCGTGCTATAACTAACTATAAGAATATAATATATTTAACACAGTAATGTTAAGATGTTAAATAATTTAATACTAATCGTATACCCATCGCATATACCATTCTGCACTGCACCATTTACACTAAAATAGGAGATTTACCTGTAATGTTTATATATACTTGTATTATTATGAATAAACTGAATAAACTGAATAAAATATACCCTTTATGGTAAATGTATTCCGTACACATATTAATTGCAAATTATATGGTGGTCAAGAGGTTCCATGGCCCACGTTGTGAAGGACGTTTTTTGACTCAAACGTGACCTTCAAGGCTCGTTGAGAATACATTATGGACTGGTTCCATGTTGCAGTAAGTTAAGTGGTCGTTTCGCCCACGCAAGGCTGACAGTGCCAAATGTTAGGCAAGGATTAGTTTTGGATTTAGGTTGGCGTTTTAACTTAGGATATCGAATGCATAATAATGTTACGTAAGTAACTAGCTTAGTAAAGTTTCTAAGTTAAACGTAAAATCTGCAATCACCAATATCTTGCTTTAAACAAAATAATTTGTAAACACTTATATGAAACTAATTTTTTATTTATTATTCAGTTATTACTCAGGGTAAATTATTTATAACAGCGGTGACTCGTAGCCCAGTGGCTATCGGGCTTGCCTCTCACTTGAGCGGTCCAGGTTCAAATCCGAGCATCACGAACTAATAACTTTTCGATAAGTACTAAGTTATGTGCGACTTAAGAAATTCAAAATATCACCTGTAACGGTGTAGGAAAACATCGAGAGAAAACTGCACGCCTGATAATTCTCCATGATGTTCTTAGAGAGATGAGAATAGAGATTTACACTTTCATTTACAAATTAAATCAACTTAATTCCTCAGCCCGTTCCAATTATTATTAGTAGACCAATTTATACACCTACTTGAATTGAACATAACAGATATTCTGCCAACTATTTCGGATACGCGATACAAGACAACATCCCTAATACGAACGCACGTGTCAAATTCAGCCCACGAGGTAAACCAGTCGAACTCGAGCCGTTTTCAATCAATATTTGAAGTGCTTTTCAAACACTCAGCAAGTGCGCTTTAGCGTTGTAGGCTCGAGTTTATCCAAGCAATTTGATAGCTTTCACAAAACAACTCATTTCTATTAACATACAAGCAGCCACTTTTCCTGCTTGCATAGAAAAAATATCGTCAATTGAATGGTATCGGCATTGATATTTAAATTTCATGGAATGGAAAAAATTAAAAAAAAAACATTTACGTATGTTGCTAGAAGAATATCCAAACGGTAATCTGAGTGTATAATCTTCTGTAACCAACTGCTGGATAGGCACCTGGTTATTGATGACGAAAGTCTTGTTTCAATATCAGATTGATAGTTTAGATGATCCACTTCAGAACGCCACGAATCTCATACCTTCGACCACACGATTCGGTGCTCTTAGGTCAGTTATACATGGTTATACCACGGACTACAACACTACACTATGGTTATACTATACTGTACACCGTACAAGTCAAACAAATCGTTTCCAACTGCACACACGATTGGCGATCTGGACATTTGCTAAACACAATTCATTGGCACCGGAGCCATAGTAATAACACTATACTGTACTGTGGTGTACAGTATAGTGTTGTGTCATGACCATCACGACCGATAGAAGAAATGGTCGCATTTCAGAAGATATAGTCTGTGTTAGGCGACAGTTATGGTAGGTGTGTAGCGTCCACAGCCCAATGGCTCGCGTCGATTCAATGTGTTTTAAAGAGTTAAGCAACGATGGGCGTGGTCAGTTTGTGGATGGGTGACCGCTGTGGCAAAACTTCGGAGGGCTTCGGAGGGCACGTTACGCCGTCGGTCCCGGTTGTCTTTAATGGTGGAGACAGTCGTTAAGCCTTGTCGAAGACCTTCGGGTGGCTTGAGAATAATTCGACACTAGTGGCCACTAACCGCTCCACCAATCCGCATTGGAGCAGTGGTGGAGTATGCTCTTGACATCTCGCAGCAGTGTCTGTAGGGGAGACCCGTGCCCAGCAGTGGGATGTCTATGGGCTGCAGCAGCAGCAGCTTTTACGGTGGGCTGGTATGCTTGCGGCTATGTTTGGTTACGCAGTGTGGACTATGGAATGATTGGCTGACATGTTCGTTTATTACCTTCTAACTGTGTGTGTCAATAAAGATTTCTTTCTTCTTTCTTTCTTTCTAACTTAAAATTATTTTAGGCCCCCATTAATAAGCCAAATTCAAATCAGGATTACCAATTTCATACCAAATTTTAGTAATTACACCAATCCTTTCGCAAACTTGAGTTCGATTTTTTGAGCCTTATTAAGTCTCAAGTTGCTCATCGATGTTCATACCGCCACTCACTTCGTATGTACATTGAAAACATTTATTATATTAGTACAGATATCCAGATTCCAGAGAGCCAGAGAGATAATAATTTCACTATTAATGACGTTGTGTCGTAATTTAATTCATAAAAGAAATTATAACAAAAACAAAGTTGTATTGGCGTCTTGGGTTCCATTTCGTTGCCTTATAATCTCAGTCTCAAAATTCGACTCTAGTGGACACCAAACTTTGCTCGCGTCGCTGTAATGTATGTAGGTACACCCTGCATGGCACACATTTACTAGCTACTTTTACCTGCAGTCGTTAGCAAACAGTAATTAGCTTTAACCGTTTTACTTCAAACAAACTATAATAAGCATGCAACGTGACATTAAACCCGTGCAGCTTGACATTAGCTGTAGATATTATTAATAATGCAACTGTACTTAATATATTAATTTATAGCCAAGTCGGGTACTAGGAAGCCATAATCATGGTACAGTACATGCTTCTTGCTCCACGTTGTGTTGAGTTGATATAGTATTTAATTAGTTGAGTATTTATGGCATACAAAAGCGTGAATCCCGACGAGAGCTGTGTAAGTCTATAAATGTTTTAATAAATGTTATTTTATGTATGTAATTTTATGTAATTTTAATATAATAATATTATGTATGTTTTTTTATGGATAACATATAGCAAACGAGCTTGTATGCAGCAGGACCTATCCACTGCCGCCCATGACAACTGTGGCTAACTCTGAACAAGACTCAATTAGGGACTGGGATGGTTAGACCAGTTAGCTGTGAGAGTTCATTAGGACATTAGTTGGTCAGTTCGTTAGTGGTGTATCTATAGATGTAGGTAAATTTTCAAGTCACTCGAAGGTCTTGAAAACAACCGACGGCTTAACGTGCCTTCCGAAACACGGTAGCGCCCATGAAATTTGGCCACTACCGGTCACGCAGCCACAAACCGACCGCGCCCGTCGTTGCTTTACTCTGTCGATCACATTGAATCGACGCGAGCCATGGGGCTATGGATGATAATCAGCTTGTAAAAGCTAAACGTATGCACATTGTGTTCTGTATACGCGTATAACTACATCAGGAACTACAAATGCCAAGATTAGTGAGTACCACGTCACTCGAAGATCTTGAAAACAACCGACGGCTTAACATGCCATCCGAAGCACGGTAGCGCCCATGAAATTTTGCCACTACCGGTCACGCAGCCACAAACCGACCGCGCCCGTCGTTGCTTTACGCTGTCGATCACATTGAATCGACGCGAGCCAGGCTATGGATGATAATCAGCGTAATTGCTTGTAAAAGCTAACCGCATGCACATTGTGTTCGGTATACGCGTATAACTACATCAGGAACTACAAATGCCAAGTTTAGTAAGTACCTACCACTTCACCATATTTAGGGTTGCGAACTCAATTTGCATGGTTGCGCTCCAGATGGCAAACAAGATGGCGGATAAGGAACAGTTAGCCGACAGTCGGTTTGATACCTCGTGATTAAATTGTTCCTCGCAGGGATGTTAAACAATAATATCCGAACTAAGAATATCTGAAATCGTTTGAACCGAATTTTGAATAATTTATTTTGAAAGTTATGTTATATCCAAAATAAATACTGATCAAACTGATGATTCATGAAGATATACCTATTAATCAAATCCATTCTTTTAGAGCAACAAACTTGACTTAAATTTTTTACGCAAAAAATTACAAAAATATGACAATATATGCTGAGTGCGGTCCGCACTGTCAATTTAAATGAGAATCTATGACGCTGATTTTCAGTGCGACCTTTGCTCCACTGTTGAAGCACGCGGTAATAAATAACCGGAATAAATGTGTTGTGATCTTCGGTTGTGATCTATATGATCAGATCGATGAAAAAAGAAATCAACCGCGTAGTCCTATTTGATGTCATACTCGCGCCATAATTTAATATCCGTTTTTTTGTGATTCCACTTTGTTTTATTAACTAATTTATCCGATTGACTATCCGTCTCGGCCCATGCCTAACAAACGCTATAGAGTGCTATAGATGCCTAGTGTTGTGCAGATTTTTGGAGCGTAACATGCTTTGAGTTTGTGTTTTGACAGAAATAGTTCATAAACAAGAAAAAGAAAAGTGAAAATCTCAACCGTTTGACTTTGAGAGAGTAGACAGTAGTAAACCAACAAAAACTGATATTTTAGTTTCAGGGGTTTATTTTTGGCATGTATTGTCATCATATCGCACTTAAGATTCACTTCATAAAAAGGGCAGGAAAAATGTATCAAAAATTTAGGTTGCTTTATATTTAAACCAAAGGCCCTATAACTTATAACTATGTAACCATTATGCGTGGACTCAACCTATAAGCGTTCCACTATTGGGCACGGGCTCATAACTGAGAAGACCCAGATCTTACTTCACCACGCTGCTCCAGTGCTGTTTGGTGGAGTTGATTACCTTAATGGGCATTATCAGCTATTCCTATTTACCTAATAGTCCTGTTTGTACTTCATGCGCTGCATGCCCGTTTTATATGCACCTAACATGGATAAAAATCTTAAATAGGTACTCCATCGAGACAAGCTGATTATTTAATTGTCACCCTAGCGCCTACGTCATACCTACCTACCAAGTAATACGAAAAGCTACATACCTACTAATACTTCTCGTCGCGTCCCTGTTCCATTTAACACTTTTCACACACTCCAGTTACGCGTTCCCGCATTCAATTTGTGTAATTAATTACTCAACACAGCGTACTGTTATTACGATTAACGGTTAACACTTGAGATGAACTTCGTTAAGCTTAGATTCCTTATTTATTACCATACGAGTAGGCTACGTATCACTAATACGCGTTCCAAGTCGATACAAGGAAGATAAATTAAAGTAACAAGAATTGTATGAATGTGGTTTATGTGTTAAATCAGGTTGAGGCTTATAACAACGAACATAAATACGATACATTCTTTATGATGCAATAGCTAGTAGGTGTTCGAAATAATAAAACTCAATATATTCTCAAGACTGTATAATTATCTGAATATGGATTTACTAAATAATAATAAGTTTGCTAAAATTAAAGAGAAGGATAAAACTAATGACAATATGTTAAAACGAAGTAAATATCAGTACACCGAAAAAATATTATTATAAGTCTGCCCAGTATACTATCTGAACTAGCTGTTACTTCATATTAAACCTGTGATAGTATCTCTGCACTCTGCTAGTTGCAACAGGAAACCGCAACACGACGCTTATCGACGCATGCGCAATTATCGCATTTCATTATTTCGCCGTTTTCGCTCTTGCACACCCAGATGCAAGGCTTCCCTTCGGTTGGAATGCAAGCGCAGTTAGTTTTGTCGCAGCTGACACTTCTGTCGCACTTGCAATCGTTGCATTGGACTATATCTCCTTTATCGTCGAAGCACAGACAGACGCAGGATTTATCTTCAGTAGGGATACATATACATCCCTGTTTATCGCATTTCTTTCCAATTTTTTCTTCAGATGTACCAGCTTCAGGTATACAAGAACAATCATTGCAGCTTTTGATTTTCCCATTCTCGTCACGACAAACACAGATACATGCCTTCCCGTCGGTTGCAATGCAAACGCAGTTAGTTTTGTCGCAATTGTCACTTTTGTCGCACTTACAATCGTTGCATTGGACTATTTTTCCTTTATCGTCGTAGCACAGACAGACGCAGGATTTACCGTCAGTAGGGATACAGATACATCCTTTTTTATCGCATTTCTTTCCGTATTGTTCTTCCGATACTCCTGCTTCAGGAATACAAGCGCAGTCATGGCAGCGCTTGATTTTCCCGTTCTCATCACGACAAACACAGATGCATGACTTCCCGTCGGTTTGAATGCAAATGCAACCAGTTTTGTCGCAATTGTCACTTTTGTCGCATTTACAATCGTTGCATTGGACTATTTTTCCTTTATCGTCGAAGCACAGACAGACGCAGGATTTACCGTCAGTAGGGATACATATACATCCCTTTTTATCGCATTTTTTTCCAAATTTTTCTTCAGATGTCCCAGCATCAGGGATGCAAGAACAGTCGTCGCAGCGCTTGATTTTCCCGTTCTCATCACGACAAACACAGATACATGACTTCCCGTCGGTTTGAATGCAAATGCAATCAGATTTGTCGCAGTTGTCACTTTTGTCGCACTCGCAATCGTTGCATTGGACTATTTTTCCTTTATCATCGAAGCACAGAGAGACGCAGGATTTACCATCAGTAGGGATACAGATACATCCTTTCTTATCGCATTTCTTTCCAGATTGTTCTTCCGATACTCCTGCTTCAGGAATACAAGCGCAGTCATGGCAGCGCTTGATTTTCCCATTCTCATCACGACAAATGCAGACACAACTAACGCCGCCAGTAGAGATGCATATGAAGTCGTTATTGTCACACTTGCTTTCAGTTTCGTCGCACTTGCAATCGTCGCAGCACACTATGTTGTTCTTTTCGTCGAAACCCACGCAGATGCATGACTTCCCGTTGGTCGGAACGCAAATGCACCCGGCCTTGTCACACTGCATGTTGCATTGACGATTCTTCCCGATGCTTACCACACAGCACGGCATCTTGGATGTATTTACTGGTTATCTGTCCAAAACAAAAAAATAATTAAATAACCAATAAATAAAAAAATTCAAAGTTTCTAAATATTTGGACATTATGTATGTAATTTACTAATTGATTGTTGATTAAATTTTTATTTTCCCTGTAGATTTAAATCTATCTTTCTGCACGACAAAAATTAAAGTTGTTTAGTAACGTATCTGTGGCTAACTAGTTACTAGAGCTGTTACTACTAGAAATTTCAGTTTAAAAATACACAGGAATACGTTGTCCGATCCAGCGATCAAATGCAAGACCTCCGTCGTGTTTGCGACCAATAGACCAACAACACAGATATAATTTTATTCTACAATATGACAATAAATAATTGTTGTGTATACTTTCATATAAAATGCGCAGGTTGTCGCAAATTAGATTATAACAATGGGGTTCCGCAAAGTAACAGGAACGCCTGATACAATTAAACAACAATTAACACCACAAACACGTAACGTTGCGCGTATACATATTTCAAAATATAAAATAAAAATAAAAAATTAATTGTTGCGTTCAGAATTGCAATGTTCCGTATTTTAAAGAAACGGCAGGGAGGCCAACACAAAGACATTAAACTTACTAAAACAGAAAGAAAAAAAAAAAAGTACGAAATACTACTTACAATTTGTCAATAAACAAAACTATGTGGACAAAACAATCGCGTCGCGTGTTATCACCACGTGGTCACTGCGCGTCTCGACTCTGTGACTTCACACTGATATGCTGATAAACGCCGGGTTCGTATATAAAGTACTATGCGCACGGTACAGCTACAGAGTGAAAAGTGGAAAAACCGTGTGCAACGGGCTGTGAGTAGGTACGTATCACATTAGAGTGATTGCGCGTGATAATGAAAATGAGTGACTCATGTTTGCGAGGAAAACAATCGTATTAATTTCTGTCAACAACACTCAAATGGTATTTCGCACTCGGATGTTATTATAACTGGATTATAAGATGAACAATTTGTATGTAACTTTATAAGTCTATTTCGGGCTCACCGTTTATTACTGTGGTTATTGAAATTGAATTAATTGAGGCTACTGTAACAAGCCCAAATTTTGCACATGTGTCTGTAACCTAAAGCTAATTATTATGAATAATAATTTATTTTCTATAAAATATTTAAACCAATGGACAACATTCTGTACCTACACAATACATCTATATTTTGTCGTGTATACTTTAACAAAGCTAGCTTTTCCCTCTTGTATTTTGGAAATAAATCAAAATAACATAAAATTACGCCTGTATATACCGAAGAATCAGGTATACATATCTATGATGTATCATCTGCATTTAACATATAATTTTAATAATTCATTTGAGTGGATTGCTTGAAGTTGTGCTTTAATTTGTAAGCACCTTTACTTTTCCTGTCAAAGGTGAAGTCGGTCGCATAGTTTTGACAAATTGAACCTTATTGTGTTTAAATAAAGGTTTCTTTAAGGCTGTTGTCATAAACCGTAACGTCTATATGTGCTAAAGATAATGAGGTATAAAGATAACGATGATAAGAAGAAAATTAATGTCGTGTAATTAATTAAACACTTTATTAATTGATTGGTAGAATGGTAACTCTACACAGAAGAAAGAAACAGCAAGGTTTATACATACAGACTATTATGTATTTCTTTATTTACCATCATTTACATTAATAGTAATAACATAACTATTACAAAATGCCCTCAACAACAAACAACAAATATGCATGTGCCAACTAAACAGCCGCTGATTTTCACGGCAATTTTTTAATGACTAAAAAGTTCTTTTTAAACCCTTGTTATAAGGCTCTTTATCATCTATATCTATAATTCTTTATCCTAACATTCAGTTACTCCTCGAATTTACATCTTACTCTGGTCGTCGGCTTTAATTTTACGACCGCCATTTTGAATCTGCAGGGGTCCAATTTTAATCGGACCGGGTTCGGTCGGAGTTATAAACTAATTTTATAACACATTTGCTCGTAAAGGGCCCCTTATTTCACCAATTTTAATATCGTAATGTATCTCATTACCGCACTTGTGCGGTAATGTAAAGTAAAACGCACTTGTGCTGTAATGTAATGATTTCTTTTTAAAAAGGTCACGGTTTATCAAGATGCTCCGTCTAAAACGAACGATACTTTTTTCAATCTTACCAAAGAGTTTTTATGTCAGAAAAGTGGTCAACATCTTATGAATAAAATTAACTTTGGGAGATAAAATATAAAAACTAAACAATTAATTCTTTAATTTAATTAATTTTGACAATAAATTAAAATAATTTATCTGTACCAAAAACAAAAAAATATCAATTTACTTTAATAATAATACTGGCTGTTTTTGTGACTTTGCCTTAACCCTTAACTTGACAACGTACACTCCAATGTACACACATTTAAAAAAAATATTTCTCGTTATTTACAGTTTTTTCTTTCGTGAATGTTTCCATAAATGTTTTGCCAAATATATTAGATTTGGTAGAAAATACTTTTACTGTAGTAACATTTAATAATATATGTCAAATTCAAAATAGCCGAAAAGAAATCAGCTACACGTGTAACACGGCTAAGTTTTTATTTTATTATCAACTTTTTTCTGCGAAAATTAGCAATGTCTTGTCGTAGGTTGAAAATAAAGAGTGTATATTATTCAGTTAGTGCACTTTTGCGTAGCTAACTATATATTTATTTATGCTTTTGATTCAAATAAATGTACGTACATTACACTGCACATTGCCAATGAAGCGGTAAAGTACATAGAGCATTATTATGGTAACCACGATGTACATTGCCAGGTTTACGTAATATTAAGTTTTGAGCTGTCTTGATGGTTTTCTCCCGATATTTTGGTTGCATTTTGGTGTAAGTGCTTGTTTTTAGCTTTATTTTTTTGTTTTGCCTACAGAACATAATCTTAGCTTTAGTCCCTACAAAAAATGTATGCTCTGACGATAGTTCCACATCCGATGAAGACACGAATGTGTATATACCGCCATCGCCAGACACTTCTGATGCACCCTCAATTGCCTCTTCCCTCGAAGCCCTTAATTTGCTCAATAGTTCGACAGACTCCAATAAAGAGGAAGTCGATATCTCTATCGGTTTACCACTAACGCGAATACTAACTGAAGTTTTTCTATCGCCAAGTAAGAGCAGGGGATGAAACAATGCGTTGTAAGTATTGCAAAGCTGGCAGACCTACTGTTTTCCTTTATAAAGTGCCGCGTACACTTGTGTTTTGTTGTGGGTAAACAAAAACGTAATTGTTTCCGTAATTTCCACTCAAAAACCTAAATTTATTATATTTTTTCTAATAAATATGTTAAAATTACAAACCAGTATTTTATTATAAACCTGGCAATGTGCATCACAATGTACAAGGTATATATTTCTGCATAATTGGCGGTGTACATTGTGATGCACATAGATTTTCTCAAAATCTAAGGACATTTAATTTTTTTTTTTATTTTTTTCATGTTATCTGATCATAAATAAGACCAAATTTATCAATGGAAACCATTTTATTTACATTTTTACTTTCCGCCAAGTTAAGGGTTAAAAAAAGCTCTGATGCGCGCGCATTGCTAATGTGTGTACAAGTAAAAATTATTTAAAAATCAATTAATTCACTCAATCATCGAAAATAACGATGCATATCATAAAAGTACAATATTGATCAGTGAAATCGTACGATATGAATGTTCTGTCGTGGTTCTGTGGTGTTCCGCGCGCTTTTTCTTTTCGCTGTAGTGTTTTTATTTGAAAATGTCGTCAAGTAATGATGAATTTATTAATTTATTTCCTCGCAAATATGTTATAAAACGTCGTATGACACACGTGCGCTTTGATAATTATGTTAGATTTAAAAATAGGTATGTGTATCTGTATAATAGTAATTATACAAGTTGTTAATATAAGCTAGAATGTGTTTGTATGAAAATGTCAAATTGGAAATGGGTGGAAATTATAAAACAATATCAAAATTAATAAAGCTTTATTCATTTATTATCGATGTTTGATTCTACCACAGTTTCAAAAGGTGCTCTTTTTGTGGAGGAGAAGAAACTGCAAAAGAAACTCCCCCGCACATCTTTTTCAAATAAAATAGTACAATATATAGTATCATGTCAGTAACACACATTACACCATGTTTCCAGTTTTGAAATTGGAATGATCACATTGACAATATATTATTATAATAATAAACCATTTAGTTAACTAATTATCTATGTACTTAACTTTGGTCTCGAGCAGCGTTTCCACACAACCAAGGTACCGTCTGTCTGTACCACTGTATTATTGCTACGAACAGAATATCAGAGCCACTCGCCAGCCAAGAAAAAGAAAAAGCAATGCATTGCCTCCACGCGGTTACAAGCCCCTTTTCTGCTCACCAGGTGGCGGCACGTCGTTTTATCAAAACAAGCTTACACTTAAATAAAATGATACTTTTGCTAACAAAGGACATTGACAATAATAATATTAAATAGAAACATTAATTAACACCTATTATTCGTATAGATAAAGCTTATTTAAATATTTGTGGTATGAAAATAATGTCATCACGTGTTTATTACGATAACGAATCTATTAACATTAAAATGATATTTTTGCTATAATTACTTTACCAATATTAATCTAAAATAAGTACATAAATTAAGACATAATACTCATATTTAAATAGGCTATAATTACTTTTATGTAATTATCACACTAGACACCATTTCCGCTTTAACTAAACCAAACAATGATACTTAAATTACGTTCCATTTATGAATTACTTCTCTTACCATCAATAATTTTCCACATTTATCAATCTTTTTATTCAATAATATAATAACCTAACACGGCCAGACTGACAGTACTTCGCTCTCGAAGTACCTTCACAAACTCTATCCCAGTCACAGATCACAGTCATCATTTTTTTTTTTTTTTTCTACTTTCCTTTCCTTCCACGTTTTCCTTTCCTCTTTATCTCATGTTTTTTTTTTTACTTTCCTTTCCTTCCACGTTTTCCTTTCCTTTTTATCTCATTTTTTTTTTTTACTTTCCTTTCCTTCCACGTTTTCCTTTTCTTATTATCTCATGTTTTTTTTTTTTTTTTACTTTCCTTTCCTTCAACGTTTTCCTTTTCTTTTTATCTCATGACCACCGAACTTCACATGCTGGCCTTACCCACCTGCTGCACCATGGTTACCAGACCAACACGAGACCAGTGGCCGACCAGCAGTCCCCCCGTCCATGGTACCAACGTGTACCAAGGCGGGAGTTTTAATCCTCCCGCCCAAGGCACGGTCCCGTCTATGGTACCATCGTGTGGCAAGGGCGAGAGTTTTAATTCCCATGACCACTGACCTTCACATGTTAGCCCTACCCACCTGCTGCACCATGGTTACCGGACTAACACCAGATCAGTGGCCGACCAGCAGTCCTCCTGCCCAAGGTACGGTCCCGTCTATGGTACCATCGTGTACCAAGGGCGAGAGTTTTAATTCTGGCAGCCCTGCCGTCCATGGTACCAACGTGTACCAAGGCGGCAGTTTTAATATTATTATTTTTTTTTCAGTATCAGTTTTTCAGTCTCAGTTTTAGTTTCAGTTTCAGTCTTTCATTATTTCTGGCTTTCGCATACAAATCGGCAATTTTTGTTTAAGCTAATCGTACCAAAATAAAATAAAAATTGATAGTAACAGAAGCAATAGAAGCTGTGTGTTATTTCATAAGTTGATAGTAAACCGCTTCACTAACAATCTCAATTGTTAAACAATAATTCCAATAGTTACATGATCAATAAACAAATAAAATAGTCTAACACGCACAACAAAACTAATACACTACTTCAGTTTTTACCGTCTTACTTCATTGTTTCCGTCTAAAAGTCGCTCGGCCAATCTGACTTATTAATATCTGTATACTACACTGCTATCGACCCACTTAGATACATTTATTTACTTATTCACAGAATACTTAAACACACATTTTTACGCAAATGTGTACAAAAGAACTACTTATTTCTAAAGGAAATATTCTCCAAAAGTTATCTTATAAACAGAATAACAATAAATGTTTTGTCTTTTTACATAAAAAGCTCACTGCAGACTTCTCCAGCTTCTATTCAAGTTCTGCACAAGCAGCTCGCTGTCAGCATTGGGGCTGTATGGTGTGCCGAATTCCTCATACTGCGTTTCCGGCGGTCAAGTTTTTCTTTAGTAGATGGATCAAATCTGAAACTTGTACAAAAATGTATTAGTGTGGGCAAAAATGGGTATTGTTGGGCAAAAATGGGTATTGTATCCCGCTTCTGATGTTAGATTTAAAAATAGGTATGTGTATCTGTATAATAGTAATTATACAAGTTGTTAATATAAGCTAGAATGTGTTTGTATGAAAATGTCAAATTGGAAATGGGTGGAAATTATAAAACAATATCAAAATTAATAATGCTTTATTCATTTATTATCGATGTTTGATTCTACCACAGTTTCAAAAGGTGCTCTTTTTGTGGAGGAGAAGAAACTGCAAAAGAAACTCCCCCGCACATCTTTTTCAAATAAAATAGTACAATATATAGTATCATGTCAGTAACACACATTACACCATGTTTCCAGTTTTGAAATTGGAATGATCACATTGACAATATATTATTATAATAATAAACCATTTAGTTAACTAATTATCTATGTACTTAACTTTGGTCTCGAGCAGCGTTTCCACACAACCAAGGTACCGTCTGTCTGTACCACTGTATTATTGCTACGAACAGAATATCAGAGCCACTCGCCAGCCAAGAAAAAGAAAAAGCAATGCATTGCCTCCACGCGGTTACAAGCCCCTTTTCTGCTCACCAGGTGGCGGCACGTCGTTTTATCAAAACAAGCTTACACTTAAATAAAATGATACTTTTGCTAACAAAGGACATTGACAATAATAATATTAAATAGAAACATTAATTAACACCTATTATTCGTATAGATAAAGCTTATTTAAATATTTGTGGTATGAAAATAATGTCATCACGTGTTTATTACGATAACGAATCTATTAACATTAAAATGATATTTTTGCTATAATTACTTTACCAATATTAATCTAAAATAAGTACATAAATTAAGACATAATACTCATATTTAAATAGGCTATAATTACTTTTATGTAATTATCACACTAGACACCATTTCCGCTTTAACTAAACCAAACAATGATACATTGACAGGCCCGTTGGTGCAATCGGTAGTGACCCTGTCTGTTGCGCCAAAGGTCGTGGGTTCGAATCCCACTCAGGACAAATATTCGTGTGACGAACACTTGTATTTGTTCTGTGTCTGGATGTCAATATTATCTATTTAAGTATGTATTTAAAAATATCTATGTATGTATATCAGTCTCTGACACCCATAACACAGGCTCGCGCCTACTTTGGGGTCAGATGGCCGTGTGTGAGAATGTCCAAGATATTTATTTATTTATTTATTTATACTTAAATTACGTTCCATTTATGAATTACTTCTCTTACCATCAATAATTTTCCACATTTATCAATCTTTTTATTCAATAATATAATAACCTAACACGCGCGCATTGCTAATGTGTGTACAAGTAAAAATTATTTAAAAATCAATTAATTCACTCAATCATCGAAAATAACGATGCATATCATAAAAGTACAATATTGATCAGTGAAATCGTACGATATGAATGTTCTGTCGTGGTTCTGTGGTGTTCCGCGCGCTTTTTCTTTTCGCTGTAGTGTTTTTATTTGAAAATGTCGTCAAGTAATGATGAATTTATTAATTTATTTCCTCGCAAATATGTTATAAAACGTCGTATGACACACGTGCGCTTTGATAATTACAGCCTCTGCTTTCTTGTAGCCCTCGCCTACGGCTCGGGCTAGCAATATCGCCTCGGCTGTAATTTTCAACTTACCGCACTTGTATCATAATGTACCTACTATAATGGAAATTCTTTATGGGATCAATAAATAAGAATATTTTTGGGGCATAAATTAAATTATTAATTTAAATTATGAATATGAAAAAAGTATGGATTAAACAGCTATTTGATTTTTTTTTCTATAGATAATTTGTTCTCATTGTTTTTAAATAGATGAACTATTATTTATTTTTTCACCGATATTTCTGCGATGTTTACATTTACAAATCTCGGAAATTAATAAACGATTTTAATATAAGGAAATATGTTTGTTGTGTAACCAAATGTCTCGCTGCCAAGGCGAGTGGGCCTACGCCCACGCGTGGGCATTTGCAAACCAGCTCAATAATAAAAAATAAAATCCAAACCAGATCAAGGTAACAGAAGGCGAAATGCTTACAGAAACATTTAAACATGTTAATTAATTCCTCCGGATCTTGAAATACTTAATGAAAATTGGCAAGTGAATGGATTTTGGAATGACAAATGGAAGGTAACTTTACCGAGCTGGTTTTAGGTATTTGTGTGTGTGAGCAATTAATATAAATGTATAATGAGAAGATATAATATTCCTACAAGAAGTTATCCAAGAAATTATAAACATCATAGAGCTAACTATTGTACACGAAATAAACTAAACCGGTTACTGAGTGTATGCACCTCAGATATACACACTAAGTTTGTTTTTTCTTAAATGCCATTTACTTTTATTGGGTCTACTACTGGAACACATTCCAGTCCAGACAAAGGAGAGGTTCCTTTATAATAATATGGACAATTAATGGCATACACAAGAAATTTTTATTAAGTTTATTAAGTGTTAAATTTTGATTGCCTCTTTTAATATGTATCAATACTTAGTAATATATAATAACAAAAGCTTGTTTCTTTATTTTAAAATGTAATAGGTACTCGTAAGTATATATCGCGTTACAAAAAATCACGTGAAGTCACAAATAATAAGACTAAAATTTAATAAATAATAAAATAAAACTAAGTTTTATGGAAACTTCTAGAAATTGGCCCCCGAATACGCGGCTTTCCTTTGACTTGACTCCGCAGCTGCCGAGCATTCAAATATTACGGCTATGCAAACATGTAAATTATTCTTGCTACGATCGGAGAAAATAGACGGCTGATTAATACGTTTTCCCCGTCAGATGATGCCCCTGATCTGCTTGTTAGCATGCCTAGCCTATGTTCTAGCTTTTACTGACCTCATGATTGCTTGCGTACTTACTTAGTTATTCATTAACGTGGATCTGGATTTACAGCGTTGAAAGCACCACCTTAGCTTTACTTCCGAAGCTTTTGTCGAATTAACTTCATTTTTGTCATAGGTCATGCGCCCAATCAAACTATTGTATACATTGGAACGAATCTGATGTGAGTAACATGTATCTAAGAAATACTTAAGGATCAATTACTTTCATCTTACACAGCATATGCCAAATCTTGACAAGATATCTTTACTCCAACTCTAAATGTAAATATTTCGTACATTTTGGAAACCCTTCAACTTGTGCTTGACCCTGTACCAGCGACTAAAAAAAGCAACTTGCACTGTGGTACAGACTTTAGTGTCGTCCCCAAACCAGCTGATAGTATGGTAGGTAGATAAAATTTTACAGATTTCATAATAACAATAGGAAAATGGGTACAACCAGCTACTTGGTCCAGCCGGCTTTCGGCCATACTTCCTTCGGTTTCGGGTGACAGCTGTTTTTAAACCATTCACACACAGATTATGCATAATAGAAGTCGTTAGTTGTAAAATGTCGTAACGTCACAGAGAACACAGTAGAAACCCATATTATCGGCTTTGCTAACGTCCTGTATTCGAATACTGGCATGAACAAAGCCTTGTCTCCTGCAAGTTCCGCGGTACAATAAAAAGAGAAATTAGGCTCGCAGCGAAAGCGGCTGTGTGGCAGTGTAGTCAGCGAAGGCTATTTATTGGCGTTGCGTCTCGCGCTTACGCAATGCACGCGCCTGTCCATACGAGACCATAGGCTACATAAATACTTAAGGTTTAAAGTGTTTACATTCTATGGATATAAGATACCAAACGAACATGCAGCATCACCTATCTGATGCCGCTTATGACATCTGCTACAGATTCTGACCAAGACTTATAAGAATCTCGTTCAAAATCGATCACAGTTGCGATGGTATCCTCAATAGAACGGCCTTAAGATGGTGGTGGAGAAAACCCTGCCACATCTACATCCTTTACCATCCTTGACAACTGCGATAGATTCTGAACAAGATTCTCGTCTAATTCGGTCACAGATTACGGCCCCTTGAAAGCTAAGGTGGACAAGTCTACTAAAGTGTTTAGGCAACCACACCTTTCGAACCGGAACACAACTGTGTTTTTAAACTGCCTTAAAAACAATGATTAATACGGTAGAAATGGTACTTGGTACTTTTGGTGGCAGTGGTACTAGCCAGGGAGAAATGTAACGTATCCATCCATCCAGCCTTTTGAGGTCCACTACTGGACATAGGCCTCTCCTAAACGACACCACTCCGACCGCTTAATGCCTTCTGAATCCAGCGGTTTCTCGCCGTCTTCTTCAGGTCTGTCCACCTTGTCGGAGGGCGACCTGTAGTACTCCTTTTCCCTGCCGTGGTCTCCATTCGAGTACTTTTCTTCCCCACCGGTTATCAGTCCTTCGAACGACATGGCCTGCCCACTTCAACTTTCTAACTCTGCGAAATACATCGGTAAGCTTTGTTCGTCTACGGATTTCATCATTCCTGATTCGGTCATATCACGTGTAATCTGCGGATGCAAGCTTGCTACTTTTCCGAGTTAAAAATGTGAAGGCAAGTCGTACTTGTCCTTAACACAATGTTCCACAACCGCCAATGCTGCCAACGATTGGCGAACAGTTACACGTAATGAGGGAGCAGGAAACCTTCCTCGTAAGACGACCAATTAAGCGGTCTAAGAAAATTTAAAACGTTGTTTCTCAAAGTTGACGGTCGGACTTATAGGCAGCTTTTATAAGACTGTCTTAGAACACATAAAAATCTAAATAAGAAAATAAAAATTACTAACTCTAAATATAAAACTGATTTGTAATCCTGATATTATTTCGGTGTGTGTAAATGAAATTGCGCAATTGCTATCAAAGCTATTTTATTTCAATTGGTTGCTATTTTCGATTGAATTGAACTATTTGTGGTAACCTAAATAGTTTTCAGAGCTATGAATACTGAATAGTGATTGATTCTTAAGCATAGTAAGTACAAAGGTTCAATAAAAAATTTGAGAACCTTATTATGACGTTTGCTCAACGGGTTCTGGACACTTCAGGCGCTTGTTCTGCGCCTGCACAGTGAAATTAGGTTTTCGGAACAGGTTAGGTACCTACTCCGATTTCATTTGTTAAAATTACTTGAGTAATTCAGTTGCCAAGTCAAATAAGTAAGTAAATTAAGTCCGGAAGTTCTCAGACACTTATGATTTTACGAAGTTATGTGCGTTAAACCATCTTGGAAGCATAGCCAGGAAATCTGCAGAAATTAATGCAAAGCTAATTGGAGCCAAATATGATTCCTTTCCAGACCTTTAACGCTGAGTGCTTATGCTTTGGCATATAAACTCAGCTGCTGGTTTTCAGTGCGCCCCAGTTGAAGTACTTAGTTTGGGCAGTAGTGTACATTTGTTTAACTACTAAGTATATAAATATTTTTTTAATAAGATTTATAAGACCTGCTTTAGCCACCACACCCATATTATTGATATGAGATAGAAAAGCAAGCAACATAAATCTCAACAACAATTTCTTCAAACAATTATAGTCATTCGGTTTAGAGCACGAGTGCTCCAGTTGGCGGCTTCCTGTAGTCATTGACCATAATAATCTTCATCGACAAATTAGACGAAGCGCAAAGTGTTCGGAAGGCACGCCGCACACAATTACCTAACGGAGTTGGAGGCATGCGTTGGCCGTCGCATTGTAGTTTAAACGACAGCTCCGGAGCGAGACAAGCGCGTGCGACAGTTGTCTACACTGCTTGTCTTACTGCGAGCGATCAAAGATTCAAGCGCTGTGCCAGCCCTTTCAACGCTACATTCAACTTTTGGCGAGTCCCGGCAGGGTTAAGGGTGGCCCTGACTGCTGAACCGATGCTCCCGGGTGTGAAAAAGATGCTTTGACGGGTAAAAATATTTTACGAATAAACTATGAACTATGAACTAGGAAACTAGCTTTCGTGCAGTATTAGGTACCTCTACCATCCAACGATCTTTTAAAACATAATTAAATTTGCCTTTAACATTGAATTCCGGCTAGGGCATATATAATATATATCTCACAGATAAATATTTGTACACGGGTCATCAATTTTAAATATTATGTCCACCCACAACAACGCGTGTCACGTGTACGATTGAAACCATATTGAGACTGTACCATTTTTCACATTGTTCTGGCTGCAGAGGTAATAAGGCGTCTCTTAGTGTTGTATTTATACTTCTATACTAATATTATAAAGTGGAAAGATTTGTTTGTAATGTTTTCACACAGAAACAACTGGACCGATTTCAAAAATTCTTTCACCATTAGAAAGCTGCATCTTCACTGAGTGACATAGGCTATATAATATTACTAGGTGTAAACGAAACTATTGTTATGTCTAATTCCACGCGAGCGAATCTGCGGGCGCCCACTTTTAACTTTTTAAGAGACCCGTATCCAATACAGACATTGTGGGTGTTTATCGCTTTCCAGCTGACAGTGAACAAGTTACCTTAGCATTCTTCCTTGAAGCCCAGCTATCCGGAAGACGCGACATCATGCTTGTTATAATAATGGAATCTCCTTGTTTTAGAAACAGGAACTGGCGGTGCAAATATGCTTTGCGGGGCACATCTAACGTAGGTAACACGTGTTTAGCATTTTTCACAGTTTCACTATGCAAGAAGTGATGTGATGAATCTTTAATGGTCACGGAGCTCGTTTGAGAAGCTATGCTGCAAACCATAGACGTAGGAGGGCACGGGTTTCTCAGACAAAATCTGCGGGAGGTCTAGAGCATACTCCACCACGCTACTCCAATGCGTATTGATGGAGGGGTTAGGTGAAGGTGGCGGCAGCCCAGTAGCTATCGAACTCGCCTCTCACTCCAGCGGTCCGGGTTCAAACCCAAGCGTCACACACCAATGACATTTCTAAGTCATGTGCGATTTAAGAAATTAAATGTCGCGAGGAAACCTGCATGTCTGAGAGTTCTTCATAATATTCACGAAGTAATGTTGCTGCTGCGACCCATAGACGTCCCACTGCTGGGCACGGGTATCCCAGACAAAATCTGTGGGAGGTCTAGAGCATACTCCACCACGCTGCTCCAATGCGGATTGGTGGAGGGATTAGTGGCCAACCCAGTGAACGAAGGAATGTGAACTCTGCCAATCCGTATTTGGCCAGTGTGGTGGACTAAGGCCTAATCCCTCCCATTCTGAGAGGGCCCCTGCCCAACAGTGGGAGAAAGAAAGGGCTGTGGGCAATAGGCTCACCGCCGTTGACTTTGGACGTAAAAAAACGGGGAAACACTGGGGTGTTACTATGTAATGTTTAAAATTACATCGCGTATAACCACACAAGATTACTGTTCAACCCACAACGATTACCAATCTACGCCGGTTTTCATTAATGAACGATCTAAATTATTACATTGAACAGAATACGCTCCAGGCATCACTAAGGAGCTGCAAGTACACCAACCGGCAACATTGTCCGAGCGTGGACCAGTTCGACCATTGTTCCGACGGTATCAGCTTATCGCCAGTCAGAATAACCTATGGATAACTCCACTTGTATAGAGGCATGGAATGCATTGTTCGCCTACAACGCCAGGACTAGAGTCTGATCATTGACCATATAGATAGTTACTTGGGTATTTTTTGTACCGGCTGACTCGTTAGTCTAATCTAGCGCCAATTCTAAGGTCCCGGGTTCGATCTCCGGGCAAATTATTATTGGGTTTTTTCGCTGCTACCCATAGAAGTCCCACTGTAGGGCACGGGTCTCCCCCACAGTCACAATTGTCATGGGCGGCAGCGGATGGTTAGTGCACGTTCGTTTACAATCTTACATCCATGACCAACTCGCTGTGACCTATAGACGTCCCACTGTAGGGAACGGGTCTCCCCCACAGACACTGCTGCGGGAGGTCTACAGCATACTCCACCACGCTGCTCCAATGCAGATTGGTGTCGAATGTTCTCAAGCCACGCGAAGGTCTTCGACAAGGCTTAACGACTGTTTCTACCATTGAAAACAACCGGGACCAACGTTTTACGTGCTCTCCGAAGTCCATGAAATTCCATCCATCACCGTCCGCACCCATCGTTGCTTAACACTATCAATCACATTGAATCGACGCGAGCCATTGGGCTATGGACGCTACATACAAACTAAGTTTATGTAAAGAGGTCATTAACAGTACAATGGACATACGAGTATATACAATACATTATGTATGTATTGTATATACTCGTAGGCTAATCCGACAAGAACAAGAGATGTTTCATTCACGTGGGTTTATTTACAGGTAACATGTCATGTCTGTTTCAATAACGACAATAGGTAAACGATTGTTGTACGGAACACAGCCTCGACATGATTCGAGGACCTTCAGTCGCCATGTTGGGCCACTGACGTAGCATTCATTCATGCGATGTGCAAACAATTTGCCATTATTTAATCACCAACTGATCTTTATAACGTGGGTGGTAAAGCTGCCTTTTGAATGTCAAATAGTTAATTGACAGAATTGTAAACCTTGATATTGACATTGTCAATATCAATCTTGTATCAATGCAATCAGCTGCGATCTGATGATGAAAAAAAGCATCACAAAGCAATGATAAAGCAGATTTACACTTTTATCGATGTCACAAGGAGTTAAACTGTGGTGAAGAGATATACTAACTGGCAACTATTTCTTTAAATATTAATTTTTTTATTAACGGAATTTATTGTTGAGTCATGGATGTTAAATGTTTCTTAGGAGGTACCGGGAGTTCGTGATACCAACTCATACATATCAACACAACTGATATACCTACTATACATTATAAATATCTGGCAAATATTATCCAGATAAATTCATCAAACGCCGTACACTCAATATACAACTACATTTGAAGTTTCTGTAGTTTTAAACCAATTGTCGAGTGGATTGAATAGAAAGAATAGAATAGAATAGAAATTGATTGGGATTGTGTACAGTTTCTTGTTATCAATTATGTAATGATGTATTAATTTTTTTTTCAGGTAAAGATCCTGTGCTATTGAACAGTCATCTGTACATACTAAGGTCAGCAATTGGAAATATTACTGAGAGCCCGAAATCGGATCAATATTATTCGTATAGTTGATTGTAATTAATTCCATCGCATTTAATCTTAATTAAGCCTCTTGCAAGGTGGTTATAGTGAAATTAATTATTCACTGATGCAACGTTTAAATAAAAACAAAGTGGATCAACGTCATATTATAACTAAGTAGGTAATATTTTAATAAAAAGTAATTTTACTTCAAGGTCCGGAAGTACCATAAAAGTATTATGTTGATCGAAATTTCAAAACAAGACTTTAAGAAAAACCTGGAAAGCACAGAACGTAGGTTATATAAAGTACATAAGTACATGAGAATTAATTAATTTAACAACTTTAGAGAATTCTCATTAAAAACTTATGACACAAGTCACAAAATGTTAATATTTTTATATTTATTGTACTTTATTAATAAACCACAAAAAATATACAAAAGGCGGTCTAATGGTATACTTGTGTGACTTACCACAACAAACATAAAGTAAACAATATTTTGTATAATCCTTGATGTTGTATTCCTAAATTATTCGATTCCATTTACGTACAAAACCATGAAAGACCATAATGTACAGAGATATTTACCTGCCTGCATAATGTACAGAGATATTTACCTGCTTGCATAAATATTCATTTAAACCGTCGTTATTACCATCAAAACATCAATTCCATCCGAACGTCTCATTGAAACTTTCGGCTCACCATCGCCAACCCTTAACCTTAACTAAGGCCACAGTCCAAATGAGTCTCTACAGCAACGTCGACACGCTCCTTTTTCGGTGCGACCGTGCGGGGCCTCTCCGCAGCCTGTGACTCTAAGATCAGGGCGTGAGGTCGCGCGATGAAAGTAAGATTGGCACGCCGTTCCCATCCGCTGTCACTGGCTGCCCTAGTTAGGACATCGTGCCTCATGGGATTGTGGAGCAACGTACGGGTAGGTTGGCATCATCTGCCTGCACGGAATTACAATAACTCAATTACTGCACTATACTGCTCTGCAATCTTGTCATGGGTGTAGATCTCATATATTATAGTGGACCCAGGCAGCTTCGCTCGAGTGGAATTAAATAACAATGATTTCGTTTACACCTAGTAATTATATAGTCTATGTAACTCCGTGAAGATGCAGCTTTCTAATGGTGAAAGAATTTTTGAAATCGGTCCAGTAGTTTTTGTGTGAAAACATTACAAACAAATGTTTCCTCTTTATAATATCTTTGTTCGCGGATTGTTCCAAAGTAGATTAATCCTTGGATTTGTGTCCGGTGTATGACAATAAGCTCACCACCTAGTACATGGGACCTAAACATAACTGATGAAAGGTATGACCTCTGCCATCCCTTCGGGGAAATAAAGGCGTGATGTTATGTTAGAACAAACTGGTGATCTTGGTTAGCAATAACAGTATCACGATGCGTAAACATCAGAATCCAGAGAATGGCAACGTCAAACAAAATTGTGAATTGTTCAAACATTACGTGGCCCGCTGTGGCTCGCTGTGGCTCGCTGTGGCCCGCCGTGGCCCGCCCATCAGTGGCGATAGCATCAAAGCACGTCTTTACTGGCATCGTTTACGTTTCGTATGATTGGCACTTGGCACTCCCGGATTTGAATGTATCGTAACGAGCCTTTGTTGCTGGCAAGCTATGTCATGTCTTGTTGTTTGTGATATGTCCATCACTAGCAATGCGAGAAAGAGATGGTTAGGATGCGGGTGACCTATTTGTTTGACTTCATTTTCAGTTTCATGGATCTTGTGATATCACTCAGTTGCCATGTTCTGTAAAACAGAATACTTTACTTTACAGAGAATACTTTCAAAAAGTATTCCCTATGTTTCAATTTTGAATAAAAACCTTTGACTTTGACAGTAAACGCTCACACACACAACTCGCGCAAGACCTGTGTAGTAGCGCACACACAAATTATTATTTTTGATTTTATTTTTTCTTTTACATAGCGATTATAATGCTTCAAACAATAGTAAAACACTATTATGTATTGGTTATTAGTGGAAACTTTACTGATATATGTTATTTATATATTTTACTACTTATTTATAATAAAAATCGTTTGTTTCCCAAATACAAATAAAATTAAAAAAAAAAAAAAACAACAATTTCATCGAAATAAATCTCTGCCGGGAAATGAACCCTGGCCTCGCTGTTCGGTCAGTCAAGGTCCCTCACCACCGCGCCATGGATTGACGGTTGGATTGTGATCTGTTGATTCGAACGGTCACCAGGATCAGAAATCTGCCAAATTTGGTAGAGCGATTGGAGGCGATGGAAGATCCATTTTTTGCAAGACTAAGTAATAATATTACATAATACAAATTATGTATGTGCTATTTTGCTATCATCACACAAAAATCATATCAATACTACCAAAAAGTTCACTCATATAATAATCATCGACCTTCACGATAGAGAAGTTCGTTTAATCATACATTTCTTGTACACGTCGAGTGATAGAGTTAACATAGGCTGACAGAATTACGAACACTACAAACATTATACTCCGTACAGTCGGTTACAGCTTCGTTTTGCCACACCTACGCTACCTACAGGTACCGAAGTTTTCGACTCGATTGTACAAGCCTTCTAAGGAATTCTCTCATAAGCTTTGGGCATGTTGAACTGCAACGTGCATGACTTAGAAGAGCGGTGTTCAAAGTTTACATATATCTTTTAATATCGAGATTAACTTTTTTGTTTGTAATCCAAACCAAAAAAGTTTGAAGTAACCACTGACACCAACACAAAAAAAAAGTTAAAAAAATTGCTCTCTCGACCTTAACTTCATTTAAATAAGGTTAATTAGTTATATTGATATTTTGTAAGATGAGCGTCATCACGTCGTATAATAGCGAGGTTTTAGGATTATTCCTACCCATCCCCCTGATCCGTCCTTTCCGGAGGACAGATTGAAATAAAAATTTCGATCTGTCCCCCTTTTACTGACGAGGTGACAGAACGAATTACTTCTATTCATTGTACCTATTTTTTGCTTCACATGTAAATATTATGATCATAATGGAATGATTTTCATGAGATACTTTGAGCATCTATGCCCATAAATGTATAAGACGTAATCGTTTTGCGGATTGTATTAGATCGACGTGGGTGTAAGTTTAAACTACAAACACTGCGTATTTTGTAACAAGTAAGGTTTGCTTAATTGAACAAACACTTAAACGTATGAATAATGAATTGAATTCTACTATATTATGGATTAGGTATGTAAACTACCTTTTATTACATATACAATTTGTATGTTAATGTATGTACGTACTAATGTGTATCAATTTATTGAAATTATTGGGAATCTTAATTTATTTTGTTTCTTTTAATTAAAATTTGTAAATTATTAATTATTTATTTGTTCTTACTTTCATTTATTTCTCAATACTGCCTTCGATGCCTTTCCCACCGCCCAAAGGTTAACTGGGAGAGAATTCTTTACCATTAAGTCCGCCTTTATACGTTAAGATTTAAATAAATAACTGGAGATACAATTACCCATAAACTCTTTACGTGTTATGTGATTTCAACATTCAATAAGACACTGCGGTCCTACAGTACAGTGCTAATAGTACCATGGAGCAATTACTGCAATGGACAATAAATCACTTTCACTACGCTTTAGAGACGTTGAAACTTACACAGCCTACTACAAGTAGGTAAATGTTGCATCTTAAGGAATCCGTGGCGCGGTGGTGTACCCTGCCAAACCGCGGATCCGGGTAGGTACAAATATTTATTTCGCACATAAATATTTGTATTCAGGTCATGTATATTAAGTTTTTTTTTTATTCTGTGTGTGTCCGCCTAAGGAGGGCTTGTGGGAGTCAGTGTTTTAATAATATGAATATTTAACAGAATTCAGAATTAAAGAATCAGGGACTGTTAGTGAAAATTAGTCCTGTTACTTAGTATAAGTCACGGCTTAAATTACAAATGCTTTGCCACCGTTTTTAATCCCTGTTAGTTATTAGCTGTACAAGTCCTGGCATAAATCACATTTGCCATCCATTTGGGACTAAATTGGTCGCCTCTAGAAAAGTGTTAAGCCGAAAATCACATACATAATTTAAAGTTATTTACAGCATCGCAGCATCATTCGCAGAATGGTTTGTAGTGACGCGTAATACAACGCAGTGATGTCACATGATTATCGGCTTGGTTACAATCACCGCTCATGTAACATACGCGGTAGATAAGTACGTAGGCTGCACAGTATTGCAAGTAATATATATCACATAATTTACTTTTGACCCCGCAGTATCAGTTGGAGAGGTGACCGCAGTTATGTTATGAGAACTCTAAGCTAAGAGTCAGTTCCGGTAATAGGTAGATGCTTAGAAATATATCTGACCTGACCTGTATAATTTAAAACCGGTCAAGTGCGAGTTGAACTCGCTCACTTAGGGTTCCGTACCACTTAGCTATTTTTAACACGCTTTCATGAGCTTGGTATGTACTCGTATATGATTTTTTATTAATGAATATTTTGTAAGTAAGGAAACAACAAAATACCGCCCGCGCCTATAATTTATTTTACATTTCCACTTTTGTCGTAAACAGAGGCAAATAGGCTGTTGAAAGGGTAAAGTTGCTCACATTCCCTCACTCGTCGTACCTTGACGAGTTGAAAGGCTTGTGAGACGTGACATTACAGAACCAAGATAAAAAACCGTTGCATACCTACCTTGCAGTGTGTTGCATACTTGCATTCAAGGAAAAGGGTTTAAATATAAAAGTAAACTTTAGTTGTTTTATTTTAATATAGTGGACCCGCAGCTTCGCTCGCGTGGAATTAGACATAACAATAGTTTCGTTTACACCTAATAATATTATATAGCCTATGTCACTCAGTGAAGATGCAGCTTTCTAATGGTGAAAGAGTTTTTGAAAACGGTCCTATAGTTTTTTTGTGTGAAAACATTACAAACAAATCTTTTCTCTTTATAATATTAGTATAAACTTCTTTTTCTTTATTGTTTTTTCTGCTCTTTTTCTGGTGCAATAAATTATATTGTATTGTATTGTATTGTATTGTATAGACAATCTCAACTGACAGCTAGCGAGGACCGGCCGAGCACACGCCGTATCTACCCAGAGACTATCTATCAACTACATGCAACGATATAATACTACAAAAACAATGGGCTAAATGCCTGAAATGACCGTATATTAACAAGGGCTGTGGTCAATGACAGTGAAAGTGCACTAAACGAAAGCGAATGTTATGGACCGAACATGGACCGAACCAATCATTCAACTCGAATGAAAGGGCCACGACCGAAGGTGACCGAAGCTTGTTGTACAATTTTGAATACAAACTTTCAATTTAGATACGTTCCAATTTCAATTCTATTGATAGGTATTGCGGTAAAAAACATTTGTTAAGCGCGTATTTATTTAGAGGTTATTTTAATTGTAATACGTTATTATGAGCGATGACAGAAAAGTGGCTATCGAACTCGCCTCTCAGTAGAGCGGTGCGGTCTCGAGACCCGGGTTCAAATTCCAATGGTTCACACAAATCGCTATGACTGTTTGTTATGAAATTAAACATCACTAAGACTTGATGTAATAGTGAACGGCGAACGGAGGAAAACATGACAAGAAGCAGCATGTTAAAGGTCTATTATCTATGAAAAATGCACCACCGAAGCATTAGAATTAATTAGGTATAAGTACTGTAAAAAAATATTTTTAAAAAGCTTTTACATCTTTTTTTTTTCGTGCATTGTCAGTTCAGTGGAAGTGGGTGAAATATTGATTGCAAGATTCCAGGACATACAAGTGAAGTTAAGTAAATAATAAAAGCTTTTAAAATAGTAATAAATTTAAATAAATTAAGTCATGACTTAAATTTGCGAAATACATAGGAAGATACTTTGGTAATTTTCCGTTCGATTCACATTCACATCGCTAATGCCATGGGTATTTGTAACAGTAATGATACCCGTCGTCAAATTAGCAAAACATTGGCGTCCGTCCTAACTAATTAAACCGCCTCTGGCACGGTTGCAACAACTCATCGGGGACAGCTACGAACTCAAAGCTCGGGGGATAAGGCATGCGGCGCCGCGTGCAATACTGTGTCGTAACGTCTTCACGTAGGTAAACGTTAGCGGCGTCAATAAGGAGCTAACTTAAAAGTAGGGAGAATAGGGTTGCATGACATGTAGGTAAAAGCATATTACATCTTCTATACTAATATTATAAAGAGGAATGATGTGTTTGTAATGTTTTCACACAAAAACTACTGGACCGATTTCAAAAATTCTTTCACCATTAGAAAGATGCATCTTCGCTGAGTTACATAGGCTATATAATATTACTAGATGTAAACGAAACTATTGTTATGTCTAATTCCACGCGAGCCAAGCTTTAGTTTGATCTAAAGTACACAAATAACTTTTAAAAGACATTGGTGCATGCGTAATGCGTATCATCACATAAACTGAACTGAAACTGAACTATTCGGTGACGAAGTAAAGGTCTTTATGACCGTACAGGGTCTTTATGACCGTACAGGAAAAGTCAATTCGAAAAAAGAAAAATTACCGGCCAAGTGCGAGTCGGACTCGCGCACGAAGGGTAAAAAAAACGGCTATAAAATCATTTCTGTTGTATGGGAGCCTCCTTAAATATTTTTTTTTTCTGATTTTTAGTATTAGTTGTTATAGCGGCAACAGAAATACATCATCTGTGAAAATTTTAACTGTCTTACTATCACGGTTCATGAGATGCAACCTGGTGACAGACGGACAGACGAACGGACGGATAGACGGACAGCAAAATCTTAGTAGGTAATAGGGTCCCGTTTTACCGGGTACCCTTTGGGTACAGAGCCGCAAAAAAATAACTTTTTACGTTAATGTAAAGTTACCTAATTTTAACGGTAGTTGATTCTCGCTGTAACTCCCTCCTCTCTCTCTATAGTGTTATATATAAAAGGAGAAGCTGACTGACTGACTGACTGACATATTATCAACGCAGGGCCTAAACTATAAGGGTTAGAAACTTGAAATTTTGCACAGGGGTTCCTTTTATAACGTAGAGGAGCACTAAGAAAGGATTTTTGAAAATTCATCCCCTAAGGGGGTAAAACGGGGGTGCAAAGTTAGTATGAAACTTTGCCGTTTTCGAAGTTAGTGAATGTCTAATTCCACGCTAGCGAAGCTGCGGGCGTCCACTAGTAGTTTTATAACCAATACTATGCTCTAACCATCTGTAACGCCATAGCAAACATTGGCTTAAGATGTACCTAAAGTTAAATCCATTCTTTATGTACACCATTAACGTCGGCTAGTACAGTTCGTCATGTCAGTGCCATTGCAAACATAAATTAATCTACTTTTGTAAGTAATCGCTGCGACCCATAGACGTCCCACTGCTGGGCACGGGTCTTCCCCACAAACACTGCTACGGGAGGTCTAGAGCATACTCCACCACGCTGCTCCAATGCGGTGGTCGAGGGGTTAGTGTCGACCCAGTGTCGAATGTTCTCAAGCCACCCGAAGGTCATGGACAAGCAGCATTGAAAACAACCGGGACCGACGGCTTTACGTGCCCTCCGAAGCACGGTAGCGTCCATGAAATTTTGCCCCTAGCGGTCACCCATCCACAAACCGACCGCGCCCTTCGTTGTTTAACTCTTTCGATCACATTGAATCGACGTGAGCCATTGGGCTATGGACGCTATAGGTATAACGATTCTGGGAAAAACATACTTTGCTATCGAGATGCTCAACCTACTATAATTCGAATTCGACCCGAATTTCGACTGCGCATGATACAGCGATTATATTATTATAAGACATTGATGACCCCTGCATCTCGGTAGCAAGGTACTCGTAAGACACGAATAATTATGTATACTTATGCTATATTTTCTAGGATGCTCAATCATCTTCGATTTCACAATATTTTGAACCAACAAGAGGATAGATACTGCAATTTAGACTGTCTACCGAACAAAGAATTGTATTGTATAGAATCCTAATTAATAACTAACCGTATTTTTGCTGCAGTGATAATTATTCTGACTTTTCAAATTAAAAAAATTTTTAATCATTATTTTTGAAAATTTAAAATATATGAATTATTGATACTTAATTATTAATGTTCTGAAAACTGCATTAACTGCAGCTACACTCGAGAGAAAGTTTATCGATTAAAATCGATATCACCTCATACACCCGTATCCAGTTACACCGTAACGTGAATCGGAATGACCGCAGAGCGTGAGGCAAATAATTATCTAATGTAACGTGTATGTAAACGATACCGCCGGCGTATCCGCGTATCCGTATATCCGAGGGTGGCGAGCGGTGTTCGGTTACAGTACCGCTACCGCTACCCGAGATTGGACTTCCTTAGTGACGTAATTGTAACAATCATCTTGAGATTGTTACGATTATACACAGCCTACAGAGTAATGATGTAGGCGACAAATGAGGCGACATCTGTGTTAATACCCCTGGTATTAAGACAGTGTTACCGGCCTTCAATGTGTTAGCTCACTAGGCTTACTATTGGCTTAAAACAATCGTTAAGCCTTGTAGAAGTCCTGAGGGTGGCTTGAGAACATTCAACACTGGTTTAGCCGCCAACCCCTCCACCAATCCGCATTCTAGCAGCGTGGTGGAGTATGCTAGACCTCCCTCAGATGTGAGTGTAGGAGAGATCAGTGGGACGCATGTAGGTTGCAGCTTAGCTTGTTTTACATTTTTTTTTATGGATACAAGGTAGCAAACGAGCTTGCAGCACCACCCATCCGCAGCCGCCCATGACAACTGTGACTGACTTTGAACAAGACTCAATTAGGGACTGGAATGGTTAGTCCAATTAGTTGAGAGTTAATTAGAACATTAGTTGGTCAGTTCGTTAGTAGGTATATGGACTGGGGACTGTTAGTGAAAGTTAGTCCTGTTAGTTGGTGTTAGTAATAGTCCAGTTAGTAGGTACTTGTTAGTAGGAGTCTCGTTCTAAGTCAGTCACAGATGTGTTGCTACCCTTGAGGACTAAGATGGTCGCCTCTAAATAAATGTAACTGGAAACCACACCTTTCCAAACGCTTTAAAAACAATTACTGCACGGCAGAAATGGTACTAGGTACCGTGGCGGGCGGTGGTGCTGCCCCGGTAAGCAATTTATTTAAAAAATTACACATGTTACGAAAACTGAACTATAAGACGTCGTGAACATCGTCCATGTATGTAGGTAACTCAGCTTAGAATGCCGCTTGCCTTGAGAACGCTCATTGAAACCTCAAAGCCTGGCAATCTGTCATCAGCGTATCGCAGCCATGGATCGCCGGGGATCGGCACACGTCACGTCTAAATGACATCGCGATGATGATCTCATTGCGTTTTTGCACGACTCACCTGCGCGTGCGCAGCTAACCGCTAACGGGCGTAGATTCCACCGCTGCGTTACTGTAAAATAGTTTTTATACCGTGAAAGTAAGATGTACATTTGATTGGTAGCAAATGGAATGCAAAAAGCACAGGAGTGTATTTAGTTAAATTCAGTGTGAGAATTTCTGCTCCATCTGTCGCTGGTGCGGTCTTATTTTATCCATCCATTCATTTATAAACCGCCGATCGCTAGCGTTCGTTCTTTTTGTTATCGAAACGCTTTTCTACGCGCATTTAGAATAATAATTTGCGGCGCAATCTTTGCGCCTGTGATAATCACAGCAAGCAATCAGATCGCAATCAGTCCCTATTCCATTAAATCAACAAAGTACATAGTTTCAAATTTAGAACATCTTCAAACTCAACGGTTCCTTTGCATTTAATAAATAGACATTAATCCCTAGTTCTTTTTGATTTATGTCTGTCTTTCAGCTTTCCAAAAAAAAAAAAAGAAATCTCAAAGTTCGATGTTTGAATTTTAAAATGTTTATAAACGGCACTTAGATCCATCCGTCAGTGGCTAAGTTTAGACCGTGACCGATGTCGAATAACTAATCCGACACGTACGAAAACCGAGATACTTACACAAACAAACATCAACATTATCCATCCGTCAGTGTTGGAAATACATCAGACTTTACATTTCGAATGCAATTTAAAAAAAAGAAAATAAATTTTGTAGGAAACCTAGCTTTTCAAAATAAATGCTTCAAACCAAAGAAACTGGGGTTGGTTGCTTCAAACAGCCAGTTCTCTTTTCCTTTAAACTTTTTTTTAAATAACCGACGCATAAGAAACCGTCGAAATATGTACCTACTTTAATAGGACTAATTCTTGAAAGATAGTTTTTACGGCGTATTGGAAAAGCACCCCAACCCGTATTGGAATTTTATCTTTTATCATGCAGTCGTATTTTTTTTTTTTTATTCTTACCTTTACAACATTTAGAAATCTGTGCCTTTACCAAACTAATAAGTAAGCTTTATGTGCTTAATAAGTAAGCACATCATCCGTGGTAAGTCCACGGTTTAAGTGGTTATTACTAAATAATGCTTAAGTAAATCATTCACAATTTGCGATTTGGGACAGCAGCGAAGCAGACTAGATCATTATATTCTTTTATATCAAATATTTGTTAATATTATCACAATATTTTATAATACTCTCGAAGTGTTCAATCAGCTTTAGTGTCTATATATTTTTTGATTCAGTTTAAAAGGTAACTGAAATATTTTTCAGTTGTAAATACAAACGTTGATTATGGAAAATCTGAAAAAAAAATCAGTTGTAACGTTAAACGTCGAATAAGGAAAAGTAAACGATTCTTGTTTTCCACACTCCAACCGCAAACTCTTGTCAGATAGCGCGCCGTCAATTTACCAAGGAGATGACAGTGACGATACGAATGTCTCAAATCAAACCCCAGGCCGAAAGCAGACGTCTGACGATATATGTCGACAGCACCCGTTTTTCCTACGACATACAATCAGAAGAATTATTGTTGATGATTAAGCATACAAATGAATCTGAACAATTGATATTTATTACACTTCGATCACAGAATCAAAAACATGGATACTGCATTTTAGCGCAAATCGTCACCACTAAAAGCACTATTCAAAAAGATTTTGTAATAGTTTCACTGAGTTCATGGAATAACCAGTCAAATTTCAACTACTCAACGATCACTAGTTCAAGTTAAAAGCAGCTTCTATTATTTTCTATTCTGAACGTAGATGACATATGAATGTCACGTCAGCAGTGACAGAGAGTAATCGCAATTGAAGTATGAAGTACAGCACCTAGTTTTTCTTCCATAATTGAAATTATTATACAATAGAAAATCGCCATGCGAAAATAGAATTCGAGTGTTAATAAGGCGTAATAAGGCATAGACACATTTGCAATTATTGTATACGAGTGTGATTCAAAAATAGAGCCCCAGATCTGAATTGGATTGGCATGAAACGGAGCGTTTTTCCGACTTTTGGGGCTGATCAACTTTCCTCCGGCTTAATCGGACTGACAGAAAGTCTGCGTCTACACAACGCCTGTTTTGGCTACGTTGCTAATCCACGCTCACGACCCGTGAGTCACTTGTACGCAGTTTCACGCCAACCTACCGTGTGAAAATCGCAGGTTGACTCATCTATCCATCAATCCATCCATTTATCAACCTTTGGAGCCCACTATATCGATCTACCCTGATTTGCACTACTATAATCTTATGCTTTTGAATCTATTTGCATTTGCTGTTTTCTTTGCTAACAAATGAAAGGGTCCGTTATTTTTTTCTTTTTTCTTTTAATGCGAAATATTTAAAAACCACGCAAAATTAAAAAATATGCTTCCGTAATACGTTAAAAATAACGTATGATTTCCCTGATTTGATTAAAGATTGATTCAATTGAACACACAACTGAAATAAACTTTAAAATGGCCCTTTTTACGGTTCCGTACTCAAAGTGTAAAACGGGACCCTATTACTAAGGCTCCGCTGTCCGTATGTCCGTCTGTCCGTCTGTCACCAGGCTGTATCTCATGAACCGTGATAGTTAGACAGTTGAAATTTGATTTGAATAACAGACGATGCAATTCTGTTGCCGCTATAACAACAGAAAAAAATACAATTTTAGGGTAGCTCCCATACAACAGACATGATTTTTTTGCCGTTTTTATAGATAATGTTACGGAACCCTTAGTGCGCGAGTCCGACTCGCACTTGGCCGGGTAATTTAGTTTAACAACTTCAATATGCAAATACCACGAAACTTAAGCCCTCAATAGTCTCCTAAATCGTATGACAGCTCATGCTAACCACAAGTGGATCGTGTAACCGGTATAGCCCTGCGGTTTTAAAGCGCATTTGAGTTAATCGTACGACCAGGAGATTAAGCAACGTTTGACGCAGAAGGGAGAAGGATTATCGTCTGTCGATATCAGTCTCAAGATTTTATGTCATATTAGGGTACAAGTACAAAAATTAATATTTAAAACATTACATGCTGTATGTATGTAATTGAAACTAAATCAAATACTACTGTGATTACAAGTCTTATTTATTTATTTATTTAATATTTATTCACATACACGATAAGACATACTCAAGTCTTATTCATAAAATAAAACACCATTTTAAAAGCTTTTATTTAACTTCACTCGTATGTATGTAAGTATGTAAGTATGTCCTGGAATCTTGCAATCAATATTTCACCCACTTCCACTGAAGCTATCGAGCTGAAATTTGGCACACTTAGGTTCCGATGACAATGCATGAAAATAAAAATAAAAGTTATAAAAGCTGTTTAAAAAAAAATTTTTTACAGTATAATTATTAGCTATCTTATTCAAATTCAGAATTCGACAATACAGTGAAGAAATAGTTAATATGTTTTACTTCATTTCTTATCGACTTTTTCTCGTAGCGAAATAAAATCAATGTAAAATTACAACACGCTTTAAGAACTAGAGGTCTATACTAAGGGCAGTATGTGTACAAATAGCGTTCGAAAATATCCCTAATTCGCCTGGCTATACGACAGACAGACAAGTCCTATTAAAACAATTTTCTGTTGCCAGATAATCATAGCGATTTGAAATTCCTACTAGCTTCCGCGTCTTTGCGGACAAACAGACAGACGGACGGAGTGACACGGACGAGGGATAGTTAGGGGCCTGTTTTATATAGATAATAATAATGTGCCCTTTTGACAGACAACCGGATTCGAATGCGTCGTTTGTTTTGTAGTTTTAAGCTAGGTATTAAGTTTTTAATAATAATATATTAAAAACTTAATATATAAACTTAATATTAAACTTAATATATTAAAAATTTAACATGAAACCGTAACGTAACGTAGAAAAAATTAATCAAAATACGGTGCAGGAGCTACTTAAGTAAAGTTAACTAGCACCTTACTTAAATAACCGCAACCCCGTTCGTTTAAGGTACATAAAAAAACTCAAGAGAACCCAAGGTACGATAGTAGGTACAAGAACATAGTTCAAGTTTCTTTCTTTGTCCCCTTTCTTTGTCCCACTGTTGGGCACGGGTCTCTCTTAAATGCTGTCATTTACTATTATTTAAACGTCCACTAATACTAATTTATACATCTTACTGCAATTTTGTTTTTATTTTAACATTTCTTATGTCTCAAGCTGAGGCTCTAAGTTCAAAAACGGCTTGCAAAGGTTAATCCAATTTTATACGCTCACAGCTAAGAATCTCTTAACTGTAAATCATTCATATTATATGTCCTATCATATTATTATAGCTAGAAGATTGGATCTAGATATCTAGGTTTTAGTGCTGCAAGCTTATCGAATGCGCAGCCTATCTAGGTCATATCTTTAGGCTGTTGCACAGTTCCTGTTACACTGATGGTGGTGTATTTCATTGCAATTTATAGCCATGGTATTAAAGCGTTCAGTTTATGTTTAGAGCATGTTGTATCGGGACTATCGAATAGAGAATAAAGGAGTCTGTACATAGTGACATATAAAAGTGACCTTCCCGTGCTGTAGCCATTGAATGCAATGGCTAAAACTTAATAATATGCATTTTAGTACGATATAATCAATTGAATTCCTTACCACTGGGCAGTAAAGAATTTAGCCTATCTACGTTCGGGTTCAGGTTTAAATTTCCACTCGCCAACGACTTCTATGTTAATGTTGGTTAAGGAAATTAAATAACATATTACCGGCGAAAGAAATATTACGAGGAAACCTGCGCCCAAGGCATATGAAGTCAGCCAATAGCTGGTACGCCAGCGTGGTAAATATGGCGTTGCTCATATTTATATTTATGTTTCTTATATTTTTCCGTTTTAGGAATTGATATTTTATTTCTTAAAATGCACACTTAAATAGGTAACTTAGAAAAGTCATTGGAGCGTTCCCCTGGGAATTAAACCCGGGCTCTCTCGAGTTAGGATGCCGAATTTCAACCACGGATCTATCGCCACTTGTCCAAATTGATTTACTCACAAGAATTACCTTACCAATCATGACTGACCGCATAAGATGTTGCATAACTTGCCCATCCTATTCGCTACGGTCGCACCACAAAGGCTCAATAATTACAATATCTAAATTCCCACAAGAACCACGCAGTCATTTAATTAGTATCCCAAAGCAAAGGCGCGCGTAATGACTATCAAACTTATTTTAACAAATCAAAACCAAGCGTTAACCAACAAAATACGTTCATTAAAAACTAATTGAATGATCTTCAAAATAAAGGACGCACAACATTCACGGGCACAAAGAATCCATCGATAATTACCGCGGACAAAGGAGAAATGTAACAACACTATCTGCAGGTACAGGCCGCCTTAGAGATGCGCCGACGAACAAAAGATCGATATCGAGCGCGGGTGGTTTCGATTTTATAAATAAATTGTTTTTAATTGAAACGTCAGTCAGTATCGGCGGGATGCGCGCGATCGGCTGCTCGTTGTTTTCTTTCGTTTGATTTGAAGTGAGACCATGAGTTATGGAACGGTAAGTGATGTTGATCCATCTCTATAATAAAACTAAAGATAATTCGTTTTTCTGTACATTTAAATATTTTTTCAAATCAAAAAAGTATTTATTGCTTTATTAAAAGTTTCAGCTTTTACCGGGCACACACACCATAGTACACCGGGTTCAAATACAGAAACTCTGCTACCGGGTATTTCGAATAAGAAAAATCCAATGATAAACCAAAGATTCCTAAACAAAAAATAATTAAATTACTTGAAATATAGTTGCAATTATATTCAGAATTAACTGAGGTACTAAGTAAAATAATTAAGAAGGTACGTAATTATGTAGCCAAATCATCAATTTACACACCTTTTACACTAGAAAGTATGGTTGACTACGCCCCTCAATAGGATGGCAATCAATATCCATCAACACTTCTAAACGAATCAAACCTCCTTTACGCTAATATTAAATTCAATCTCAAGATACATTCAACAACGCGATCGGAACTAATCAAGGCACTGCGAGTGCTGTGTTCTTATAACTATAGTCAATATTATTCAAATCTGCCGGCAATATATTAGCCGGTAATACACCGGCGATAGTTAATACGGCTGGGGCGTAGATTCTGTTCCCACGAGCGTAGGCGGCACGGCACCTGCGTAGGACGTCAGCTACAAGCGGAAGCGAGTTTCCCTTTTTTTTCGAATCGACTTTTTAAAAGCTTTTATTAAAAGCTTTTATTTAACTTCACTCGTATGTATCTATGTATGTCCTGGAATCTTGCAATCAATATTTCACCCACTTCCACTGAAGCTATCGACCTGAAATTTGGCACACATATTTGGTTCCGATGACAATGCACGAAAATAAAATAAAAGTGATAAAAAGCTTTTTTTTTTTAAATATTAAAAGCTTTTATTTAACTTCACTCGTATGTATCTATGTATGTATGTCCTGGAATCTTGCAATCAGTATTTAACCCACTTCCATTGAAGCTATCGAGCTGAAATTTGGCACACATATTAGGTTCCGATTACAATGCACGAAAATAAAAAAAAGTCATAAAGCTTTTTTTTAAACAAATTTTTCGGTTTAAAGAATTTTTTTTTTATTATTTAACTTAACTCGTATGTATCTATGTATGTCCTGGAATCTTGCAATCAATATTTCACCCACTTCCACTGAAGCTATCGAGCTGAAATTTGGCAGACATATTTGGTTCCGATGACAATGCACGAAAATAAAAAAAAAGTTATAAAAGCTTTTTCTTTTTTAAAATTCTGTATGGTCATACAGCTAGCTACAATAGATCTCTTTAGGTCGCAGTGGCTTATGGCTATAATTGCCCACACCCCCTTCCTACAAATAAATGGTCATACAGACCTTTATAGCGTCACCGAATACGGTGGTAAGCTTTTAAGAGCTCAAACCAAAAGGTAAAGGATTACTCCTTCAAGTGTGTGGGTGCGATTGATCTAAGGGTCTGCCCCTGGGTACGGACCTCGGCTTAGGTCGACGCTGTGATTGTAACTATAGCAGGGGATTGACCAATCACTAGGGGATACCTCGCGTTGTCCGTTCGAAAGTTGTCTCGCCGGTGGGGGGATTTCCCATCACACCTTTTAAGGGGGGTTAGGCGGTCAGCGAAAATTCAGATTACGTAACGCGTCCGCGCCTGAGGAGTCGCGGGTGGTGCGGGGAACGTGGTCCGCGGTTAGTATGGAATCAACGAGCTCGAAACCAAATATCGTAAGCGCCATTCACATTTTTATCAAAAAGTTAATAAAAATGTTTAGTTTTTTTGAAATCTAAAACAGTCACGAAATCGAAAGGGTAAAAACTAAATAAAACTAGTAAAAATGTGTTTGTGATGTGTAATGTGCATTTATACGAAATTTTAGAGGTAACTTCAGGTTTTTTTTCTATCAAGCAAAATTTTTCCAATCGTGTTTTGAAAGCAGCAGTAGATACCTACATATTGGAAATTTCAGTGCAATAAATCTTAATTTTTTTAAATAACAGCTAATATAAAACAGCTAATTTATTTTTCACTTACTAAGGGCCCTTAAGGATAACAACCTACCCGCTCCCGCCCATTGCAATGTGACAAAGTTTGAACAAGTAACTGTTGTATAGCTAGTTGTGATTGTGGGAACATTTCAACTTGCACTTTTATTAAGCAACTAGTGGACGCCCGCAGCTTCGCTCGCGTGGAATTAGACATTCACTAACTTTAAAAACGGCAAAGTTTCATACTAACTTTGCACCCCCGTTTTACCCCCTTAGGGGGTGAATTTTCAAAAATCCTTTCTTAGTACTCCCCTACGTTATAAAAGGAACCCCTGTGCAAAATGCCCTGCGTTGATATTATGTCAGTCAGTCAGTCAGTCACCTTCTCCTTTTATATATATATAGATATAGAAATGGGAGTAGGACAGATATGTACTGAATAAGCAATGCCAGTTTTGAAAGTCTAGTTACTAATATTAGTATGAATCTCGTTCCAAGTCGATGTTATCCTCTAGAATAGTGTAACTGGCAATTACGTTTCCTACCAGAAAAATATTTAATTACCTAATAGATATCTAATCTTAGAAATACTTTAATACTAAACCCTACTTATGGCCGGTTTCTGAAGTCTTCAGTTATATTATCAACAGTTATTGAATCAATAAAGTTAAACGTAAGATATATGTCGGATAACTGTCACTAGGTTTCTGAACACGCGAAGGGCCTTCCATTAACTATGAATCCGATAACGAGTACCTTAAACTGCCACTAGATGGGTCTCTTCAAAAGATCAAGTTTAAAATAGATATTCATTGTAGTTTGTACCCTAGGAATAGTCTTATTTGTAACAAATATTTTATCCATAGTCAATAAGTAGTAACACCTTGTTTTATTTACCAAATATTGTAATTTGGTATTTATTAGCATCTGTGCATCATAGTCAAATGTGAACAATATCTACAATTATAAATGTTTAGAACCGAAATTGTCAGTCACTTTTGACAAAGTCAAAAGTCAAAGTAAAATAATTTATTTCGATATTTCGATGTCCTTAATAGAACTCGTATTGATCTATTGTTATGTCCTACGAATAACTGTAAAATGTTTCACCGGGATTTCTAGACTAAAATTCAATACTATTTAACACGTACTTAGGCAATAATACCTTAAAAGTTTTTGTAATTTGTCATAGAAACGTCAAATAAGGTTAACGAACCGATAAACGGCCATATTTCGTCAGTTAAGTTAATCTAAGTATAAACGGAGTTTATCTTACATTGGGTTGTTCAGAAACACAATTTGAAAAGTTATCGAACCGATAGCGCTAATGAATAGATAAACTGCCGTCAAATGGACCTCAGAAACCGGGCATTAGCCACTCTTCTCCAGTGGTAAATAAATTAGTACGATTTGTACATCTTCTTAGATAAATGATCCCAAGTTACGATGTTTTCGCATAATAAAAGTAAATACTGAACTGATAGTGGAATCCGTGCGGCCAATTACCGACAACTACCGCGTTCTAGCTGATCTGTTTTACGGGGCAACTGTAGTTTTATACTAGCGTATGAAAGCGCACCAGGAACGGAAAGAGACTATTTTTCTGAGAATAATTTTTTGCTGCTAAATGCCTGTATTTCCGTAAAGTTAGGCTTAGTTGTGTGTATATGTATATTCACCCAATTTTCACCAGATTCGTTTAGCTCTCATGTGGTGGTGAACCATATACCGCAGTATAGTTATAGTATTAGTGGCTTCGAATTTTATTCCTATCGACATTATAATAATTAAAAAAGCAATATTATTATGATAATGACCTGCAAGCTTCGAAAGCTTTCGAAGCAAAATTCAATATTTTCACGCAACCTTCCATTATAATATGTATATACATATGTATTTATTGGATGGAAGGATGATATAAGCATCTTTTATATCTAAAGCAATAGATTGATTGGTTTTTACTACTGCATTATGTGTATGCCAGACCGCAAATTTAATATTGGTCACTCAAACGACAATAATTGCGGTTATGTTTGTACTGCTCGTACTTAAGTTTTGTGAATTTAATCTTGGTTGCTGCCACGTTGCTGTCTTGTTAATCTATCCGAAAATATCGTTAAACTGTTATTTAAATGTGATATGTATTAAACGTATTTAAATTATTAGTAGGTCTTACACAATCCTTCTAATGTTTATTACAACAAAACTAAATAGCACTCACATCACATGTATGTATATAGAGGTGGGCAAATACTTCCCTCCCGTACAATCCGTCACGATATTATACCGCTAGTATGAAAGTGTAAAGTATCGATCGACTATAGACGAACAAGATCGTTAGCTTTTTGTGTTATTATTGATCTCCAGCTAAACTAACCTTCTTGCTACTGAAACAATTATTTTGCACATTTTATTCGCAAACGGTAAACAACCAATTATGATTTTAATTCTCCACAGATCAGGCGTTTACAATAAAGATTTCATTGTATGTATTAATATACTAAAACACATTAAAACATCATAAATCGATAAAACACTAACAATCTACAATTTATGTCTTCTTCTTCTCTGTCTTCTGTCTCTCAATCTTATTAAGAGGATATCAGTCGACCGTCACTTTTGAAGAATAGGTTTTTACCAAAAATATTGCCGTCGCGCTGAGCCCCTTAGCGTGCGATAGAGAGAAGTGCAGTCTCGAACTGATTTTACCTACGTAAAATTAAGAAAATCGTCCTTTCGTAATCCCCTGTTTCCTCCTCGAAATCTAGACCGATTTCAATATTTCTTTCAGTTAAAATGTAGAACAGGGTCTAAGCTATGCCCGTACGTTTTGCTTTTTTGGGATATGTTAGTAATTACCAGTTTGCTTGATGTTTGAAAATGTATGTAAAAAAAGTCGATTTTTTTGATTTTAAATGGTTTTTTCCTCTTCTATTAATCAAATTATGAAAAATAAACAAAACGTACAGTCATGGCAGAGGTACGTATAAATCGTATGGTATTTTTTTCTCTTCTGTAACTTCTTTATCCTAGGAGGAAACAGGGGACTACGTTTGTATGGAAAAAGTGTCGACTTGTTCGCTTGTGATATCCTCTTAATGTCGGCCACAAATACTGGGCTTAGTTTAGTGCATTTTACAATTGTAATGAACTATTAGAATTTTATAATAGCCACCACAATTCACCTGTCTACCTCTTCGAGACATAATGGCGTTACGTTATACTACTTTAGTTATAATTACTTTAATTGTCTACTGGAATAATAAAATTGAATATATAATAAGACATGACGTCATATACTTAAATTTAAGATTCTAGAAGCATAAGTAGCAAAAAGCGTGTTTAACAAATCGCTTACATTAATAAACACACGACATTTGACTTTTGAACCGGCACTTATCTACCTATCTGACTAATATTTACATATTTTATTTCATTGTCTGAAACCCTAACTTAATACCTGTGAATTCTCTACTTAATAATTTATACTAATTTAATAAACTGCTGAATGTGTTTGTCTGTACGGGTTAATTCGATGGAACTCTTTCATGTGTGTTCATCTGTTTCACTACGTTTTTACTAGAACTACGATCATACCTGTCGGATTACAAAAATAATCATTGTATTTGCAGATTTTACATTTCTTTTTAAGTTTTAATACATATCTAATTATCTATTATTAGGGATCTACTATCTATCTAGCTAGATCTACTAAAAGCCAATTAAATGAGATGGTTTCTGAAATTTGGCATTGAAACCCACATACAGATTCTACTCTACCATAACAGGTGTGCCTGATACATAACACAGTCAGACAGGCATCCCAAACTAAAATGGATTCTACGCCATATTGAAAAGAATCAAAATTGGTGTTCAGTTCACGAACTCTTAACGTCATAAGTAATCACATTGAACGGGGCCATGGGTCGACGGTGGCGTAATATTCAAGAGGTTCGTTATGTAATTATGAGATGTCAATACCGAAAGACTACACGTGAGGAATGCGTTTAATATTACTAGCCTTAGATCGCGAATCTTTCAATGTTAGATACCTAATGTTTTTGCTCGGAATGATTAGTGCCCGTACCAGTTACCAGACTTCACATGTCACTAAAGTGATCTGTCAAGCATACTCTCTCACGATGTTTTCCTCCATAGCAGGTGGGATTTAATATCTTTAAATGGAATATAACTTTAAAAAGAGCAGAATTGAACCCCGGGCCCTCTTGTGAGATGACGAATTCACCACTACCAGTACCTGTCACACAGAGCGGTAATAGATGTGGGTTTATACCAATATATCACATGCAAATTACACCACGGATTAAGATCATTCATGAAACATCGTATTCATAAAACACCTGGAAACTCCCCATAAATTTATGAAATCTAAACTGTTGTCAGGAAACAACTGTTTATGTATCGTCCAATTTATGATATTTATTCAATTTCGCGGGAAACATTACAACTGGATATTTATTTCTCGGACAATGTTAGGCATTTACAATTTGTAGATTCCATTTTGAGATGACATTTATATTTATTAGTACCTACTATACTTCGTATAGGCCATTCTATCCTGTTGTTTCAAGATTCTACTTTTTTAAATGTCTTTTGCTTTAGCAGGCATTTATGTGAAGAAGAGTAAATGAGTAGGTATATTATATGGTTGAGGTTTTTTATTAAAAGTCCATTATTTAAAAAATTAAATTTTTTAATAATGTTGTATGTTTGTATTTTCTGTGTAATTTTCACGAAATGTGACTTTAAATTTACCTACTTACTGACCAACCCTCAATCCTTCTTTCCTTTTTTAGCCATATTGTTTTGTGTTCTTTATTGAAGTTCAATTCAGAATTCGAAATTGAAGTACCGGCCAAGTGCGAATCGGACTCCCGCACAAAGGGTTCCATACTATTTTCTATAAAAACAGCAAAAAAAAATCATGTCTTTTATATTCTATTTTTTAATATTAATTCACATCACAGCTTCCATACTCCCAGTGCTCCCAGTTCCGGACGGAGGACGAGCTCTCAATACAATGGCCTTTTTTTTTTGTTAAAGAACCTCTAGAAAATGTCTTCCCTCCTGAAACACTGTAAAAATTACTGTTACTATACATAATTTTATTTCTGTTTTTAAATTATATCCATAGTAAATCAGAAAGCCGTTAAGAACGAGTTAAGGAACACTACCTCTCCTTAACTTAACTACGAGTATTTAGCTATCACCTATCTATATTTCATATATTATATTATTCTTATGGTATGTATGTATATTAATTATTATTATAGCATATAGTTTGTGTATGTGTATTTTATAAAGATATTTAATTTGTATATAGATGTTTTTATTGTATGTATATTTAAATATATATATATATATATATATATATATATGTGTGTATATCAAAGTCAAAGTCAAATAATTTATTTCGCTATGAGGTGATTAGACACGCTTAACGAAAGTCTAGGTACCTAACTAAAAACTACTTAAGCTACTAACTGATCTATATAAGGCAAAGGATTAGCTATTGATTATTGAATGAATAGCTAATCCTACACAGGTGTCTAACATGCCTTAAGATAAATTTACAATAATTACCTACCACTAAGCTAAGCTCTAAGTCACGATAGACTATCTATATGGTCATCGGCTTTAGGAAGAATTTACAATATTCTTATCCTATGCCCTAGTGTAGGCCGAGAGAGAAAAAAGCCGGAGGAAAAAACTCTCGGTACTCTTTTAAAATTCAAATTAATTTTTACAGAAAAATGTACAGTATGACCATGGTCATGATCAAGTCAGACACGAGACAGCCAATCGTGTATGCCAAGAATCACCCCATATGCCACCTGCTTACAATTTTTAGTATAATTAATACAGAAGCATAGTGATAGCCTGTCAGAGTTTAATTCAGTCCCATGCCTTTATATCATCCAAATACTCCTGAATATTATAATAAGCTTTTCGACATAATGTTTGTTTGATGGTTTTTTTAAACCTTTGTAAAGGCAGAGACTGAACCGCAGCCGGGACTTTATTGAATATTAGAATAGACATTCCTATGAAGGAACGACTTTTCTTACTAAGCCGGCATTTAGGAAACGCTAATTTGTGGCCGTTCCTTAGTGTTACATTGCGTAAGGCATTTAGGTCACTACGACTTACAAACTGATGCCTATTTTTACGAATATACATAATATTCTCATAGATGTACTGCGATGCAAGGGTTAGGATGTTATGTATGATAGTTATGTATGATATAGAAATATAATTATATTTACATATTTATGTATTTTATAATTTACTTATAGAATGTAGAATGCGGTGTACATACATCTGCCATCTATTTGCACGTCTCCATTCACAGGGCTGCTGGAAGAAATTTCTACAGGAAATAAGCAGTTCCTTTGTGCATAATTTCATGTAATATTGTGTTTTGTATGTCTTATCGTGTATGTGCATAAATATTAAATAAATAAATAAATAAAGCCTCTTTCTTTTATAACTGTTTGGCTGTAAGTTTTCCGAATAAATTAGGCACGTAATGTGTGAGGCACGTACGAACAAGTGGTTCCGCATGCTTAAGGTATAGGTTCAGGTAGATGGCGCGGTTCTATTATTTATACGTCCGTGATGGTAACTAAAAATTACTATTTAAATTATAACAACATTAATAGTGCTTCAATATTTACCGTGCACCAGTAAGTTGTCCTCTTAGACTTCAAAGAAAACCTTACGCAATCTCTTAGAAAAAGTTAGCGAGTTGCTTTATTAACTATGTTAATTAAAATTTCCGTTTTTAAAGTCCCCGCCAACTCTTCTCTGACAGATAACAACACACAAGCGCTGTTCTCACGGCGTGGAATGCGGAGGCGTTTTCACACTCTGCAGATAATTAATGAAAAAGTTTACGCTCTTGACCTCAGACACGGTATTACTATAGCTATATTGTGCCTCAGAAGACATTGCGGGCGTGGCAAGCCGGATTGCATCACGATGTTTACAAATGCAACGATCACTTTTCAAGCACAATAAAATTACTTCATTCATAGATCATAATTATTTGCATAATTAATAATTCCTTTGTTATAGATTGTAGACTCTTACACCATCGTAAAGATTTTTTGATACAAACCTGACAAAAAAATATTCGGTCTCCCATTCTTTATTTGGCTGGTAGGCTTTCGGGATGCGTGTGAATTTACAATTTGTATAAGAATCTACAACACTAAATACAAACAACGTTTATTAATTGACTTTTATTATTTAATCAAGAAATTTAGTGTGCATTGAATCGCAGTAGGTACATATATTATTATGTTATTTATTGTCAAAATAAATTTACATTTTATTACAATGTTTAAGCCTACAGCACTTTAAATATACCGTTAAAATATTTTTTTTTTAAAAAGCTTTTTAAAACTTTTTTTTTATTTTCATGCATTGTCATCGGAACCAAATATGTGAGCCAAATTTCAGCTCGATAGCTTCAGTGGAATTGGGTGAAATATTGATTGCAAGATTCCAGGACATACATGAATACATCGACACCTGCAAGGAAGAACATCGTAACTCATTTTTAGTAACTTTACAGGAGAGCGCGTTAAAGTTTAAAAAAATTCTTAGTCAGTTCTGTTATGTCCTAACGCCATTCACACTAGAAAGTTGTAGTCAAAAAGGGATAATTTATATTACTTTATGATTAATATGCTATTACTACGTTCATTTTACTACCTTTTATGAGTTACAATGAGTTTGCACGTTATAAACTTTATAAAATGACATTGTAACTCAGATTTACAATTCAAAATTGTACGCCTATGTTTGCTTCATAGAAAAAAAAATTGTAAGTCTGACATACAATGCGCAATATGTATTTTAATTTGATTTGAAGTTACCATATAAGTAAAACAAGTGAAATAATTTAATTATTCATTATTAATTCCAAAGTGTTTGCTCGAGATCAATGCATTGGGCAAACGGCAAAGCCAGTTATCAAGGTTGAAGACAGATTCCGGTACCATAGTTTCGTCCAAACCTGAAGTTTTGATAGAAATTGAGAAGTATTACGGACAACTGTACACTTCCTCGCAAGCCCCAGCTCCAGCTGGCGCTCACGATAAGCGAGCTAGATTAACCCGGCACTATACCGAAGATATCCCGGACGTCAGCCTGTACGAGATTAGGGAGGCTCTCAAACAACTGAAAAACAACAAAGCACCGGGTGATGACGGAATCACAGCAGAGCTGCTAAGAGCTGGTGGGAAACCTGTCCTAGTGGCGCTCCAGAAGCTGTTCGATACTGTCATCAATAGCGGAACCACCCCAGAGGCGTGGCGCGCGAGCGAGGTTGTGTTGTTCTTCAAGAAGGGCGACAAAACCCTTCTTAAGAACTACAGGCCCCTTGCGCTCCTGAGCCACGTCTACAAGTTGTTTTCGAGAGTCCTTACTAATCGCATTGCGCGCAGGCTTGACGACTTCCAGCCTCCCGAACAAGCCGGTTTCCGAAAAGGCTACAGCACCATGGACCACATACAGACACTGCGGCAAGTTATACAAAAGACCGAGGAGTATAACCAGCCGTTGTGTGTCGCGTTTGTGGACTATGAGAAAGCCTTCGATTCTATCGAGACCTGGGCAGTGTTGGCGTCTCTGCAGCGGTGCCAGATTGACTATAGGTACATCGAGGTGTTGAAGTGGATATATGAAGCCGCCACAATGACAGTCCGAGTACACGACAGAAGCACGAACCCCATTCAATTGCAGAGAGGTGTTAGGCAAGGGGACGTTATCTACCCGAAGCTTTTCACTGCTGCATTGGAAGGCGTGTTTAAGCTGATGGAGTGGAAAGGACTAGGCATCAACGTCAATGGCTAACGCCTCACACACCTTCGATTTGCCGATGATATAGTTATCTTGGCAGAATCGCTGGACGACCTCAACACTATGCTAGGGGACCTCACCAGTGCCTCACAATGGGTGGGTTTGAAGATGAACATGGACAAGACTAAGATCATGTCCAATGTGCATGTCAAACCTATACCAGTTGTTGTTGATGGCGCTGCACTCGAAGTTGTTGACGAGTATATTTACCTGGGACAAGTGGTCCAGATGGGTAAGTCCAACTTCGAGAAAGAGGTCACTCGAAGAATCCAACTCGGCTGGGCAGTGTTCGGGAAGCTACGACATATCTTTTCATCGAGATTACCTCAGTGCCTGAAGACGAAAGTTTTCGAACAGTGTGTGTTGCCAGTGATGACATATGGATCCGAGACGTGGTCCTTTACCGTCGGCGTCATTCGCAAGCTCAAAGTCGCTCAGTGTCGCTATGGAAAGAGCTATGCTCGGTATTTCGCTACGAGACCGGATTCGAAACGATGAAATCCGTAGACGAACGAGGGTTACCGACATAGCTCGTCGACTAAGCACGCTGAAATGGCAATGGGCAGGCCACGTCGCTCGTAGGACGGACAACCGATGGGTTAGAAAGGTCCTCGAGTGGAGACCAGGGCTCGGGAAACGGAGCACAGGCCGCCCTCCAACCAGATGGACTGATGACCTGAAAAAGTCAGCGGGAAATCGCTGGATTCAGAAGGCACAGGATCGGGAGGAGTGGCACCTATTAAGGGAGGCCTATGTCCAGCAGTGGACTCTGAAAGGCTGATGGATGGATGGATGGATGGTGCCCATATCATAGATCGTAAAATTATATGTAGCAAGTTTTCTTTTATAATAAAACAGAGATACTTCCGACTGTGGAGTATTCAAGATCTTTTGTAAGTCGAAACAAGCTGCTACAACAGAATCAGAGTGCTTGGCTCGGTGTTTATCGCTATCTTTTAAAATGTTACAATTTTGGATACGAAAATATTAATCTTCGTTTGAGAATGAAAACATTGTAACTAAGATTGCAATGAAAGATTGTTTAACGTTCACGTTCACGTTCACAACATCTTGCGAAAGACAAGAGGGTATCTCGTATTGCAATTTTTTCTTAGTAATATTATCAATTACTGGCAAATTATCAATAAGTAACTAAATATACATTTTTATCATTTTCTGTAAACGTTGACTTACAATGCTTTAATACTGGCTAAAAACATAATTAGAAATAATTCAGATATGGGAGTGAGTGCAAAAAATAGAGCTTTTTTTTTTTAATAAAGAATATGATTGTAACTCAAATTCATCAAAAAGTGAGTTACGATGTTCTTCCTTGCAGGTGTCGACATACGAGTGAAGTTAAATAAAAGCTTTTAAAAACAAACCGATTTAACTTCTACGGTCGGCGGCGCCAATAGAATCTACCGATCTAAATTTAAAAAGTAAAATCAGTGATCCCAAAACCTACGGATTTTTAGGGTCGTAAATCGGACGATCCACGATTAGGAACAATTGCCGTTCGCGAGCAGGATCGGTTCCGACCCAATTCCGAGGGCCGTCTAGCAGTTTATCATTTCTAACTGTTATCTAACCGCCTCGCTCCGTTTAAGACGCTGTTTAATTTCGCAGGTGGCAGCCCTACGAGGGGGCAACGACCCGCGGATAAGAAGGATGGCTTTTGTTATTTATTTGTAATTGCATTTCCTGGCTTGAAGCAATAGTTGCTTGCCGATAACACAGTTTCAATTTAAACGGTTGAAAAGTCGTCATCTCTGTATTGTTTTATTGTGTTGATTGCTTTCCTAGGCTTGTATGCTTTGTATTGGGATTTGAACTCAGTCCTCTCCATTGGATTTTACTACTAGTCTCTAATCAAAGCCTTCTAAACGTAAGACAGTTCGACGGCAGAATCGCTTAACATCGAGATAAATACCGAGAGCTCGCCAACCGATGCATTATCAAACTTACCGTCGACAATCTCACCGTGATTTATGTCTAATTAGGCATCAGGGCTACCAACATGTTCGCGTCCAGGGTGGCTCCACTGCTGCCACCGAATAAGCCATTAGTGGGACAGGTGTGTCCCTTTAATTGGCGCCATGTTCGATTCGTATCGATTCTGTATCGATGTATCGAATGCGTTCCATATTAACGTTTGCCGAGCTTGCGTTTAAATTGCGGCTATCTACATAATGCGATAATGTTGAATATTGCAAGAACATTGATTTTAAAATGTCTATTGTAATTTTCCTTATGTACTCTTTTTATTAGTTATGGATTTGTATCGTCGAATACATGTTAATACACTCGAAAAAATCATCCTGTATAGTATAGAGACCGGCATCAAAGTCTAGCTCAGACCAACAGGGCGAGCGTAAACGCTGATTGGTTCGCCAGTCGTATTATCCCCCGTACTGATACTCCGCAGGCGCATCTATCCCCTTCGGATTTTGTTCAGCGCTTTCAAGTCGCGAGGAACACAAAATGTCTTATTTACTACTCACCTCAGTGCTAAGTTAAGGCCTTTTCCACTCGAAACGCCAGTCTAAAGTTTGCCCTTAAATGCACGAAGAAAATTTATATTCCACGATTTCAAGTTGAAAACAAAGCACTCATTTTTGCAGTCACGAGACTAATTTATAGTAAAATCTAGGCTGACTTCATAAAAATAAAAGCCAGGTCCCGTTGCACTGAGTACGAGTACTAGGACAGCAGAAACTCGATGCAACGCTCTAAATAATTATATCGTGTCGATAGCAACGATCGTTCGACTCGATTTAAGATTACCGCGGTTTAAGACAATGAGTGCGCCGGACTCAGTTTCACGATAAGTTAGTATTTTAAGGGATATCGATGAGTTTTCCGGGATCCAGGGTTTGCAGTTACCGCAACGTCGGAAACAAATGGCTCCAATGTATAATTTAATGGCGGCGAGAATCGAATTTATTCGAGTCATCTTCAACGGATAACGATTTTAGTATATTTATTGGTTGGTTTCGTAGAGATTTATTAAAGGGATATTAATTGTAGGGCATTGAAGCGGATTGTAGAAAAATGTTTAATTAATACTAAAATATATTTAATCTTCTCTATCAAGCAAAAGCACTGAGTAATCAGTGCTTTTACTTGGTTGATATCCGGAATATCTTAATATGAAAATATGTTCAGCCATTTGAATATCATCAGCTCTTTTCTATTTGGGGATCTGACTACCTTCCATATTTATTATGTCCTATCGATTCGAAATTCTGTACCATATAACTTTAATGATATTGAAAGAACATGATAACCATGACTTTAAATATGACATGTTATGTCGGGGGTTTTTAAATTTTGATAATTAATTATTATGTGTTGCCTTAGTTTAGTTGGTTTACTTGTAAAAAAAACGACTTATAGGCGGGCGGAGCCTCAGTAAAAGCTAGTTTTGAGTATAATATATAAGGGACAGGCCCATTGGCGCAATCGGTAGTGACCTGCTTGTTGCGCCAGGGGTTGTGGGTTCGAATCCCACTCAGGACAAACATTCGTGTGACGAACACTTGTGTTTGTTCTGTGTCATGATGTTAATATTATCTGTTTAAGTATGTATTTAAAAATATCTATGTATGTATGTCAGTCTCTGACACCCGTACCTAGTACAGGCTCGCGCCTACTTTGGGGTCAGATGGCCGTGTGTGAGAATGTCCATGATATTTTTTTTTATTTATAATGTTGCATTCTGGTCTGGATCTTGGGCCCATAAAGAATGGTGTAGCTTCCTTATCTCCCACCAACGTGTAAATCTACAACAATGTAGCCACACCTTCGTTATCGACCGCATGTAGGAACCGTTGTTTTTCAACCGCTCATAATCTGGTTAATCTTATAATTACGATCGCATCTAATGGTGGTTAACTCTAAAATATCCCTCGGCAGGTATTGAACGCGGAACCGTAGCAGCGAGGCACTAGCGTCGGTTATGAGCTGAGAAAGGTCAACGCACACTGCAATTTCATTTTGTAAGTATTTTTACGTGTTTCGTACATATTAGGTTTTTGTTGTGCAATGATTTATTTTATTTTGGTTTTTCTACGTTGCTGAAATAAGTCATCGTATTTAAGGTTCGACATTCTTTTTATAATAATAATAAAGTTTGTTGCAAAAGTAGTTTGCAAACCTTTTTCTAGGAAGTTATTTTCAATTGGCATTTGATTAAATTGTTATTTGTTAAACAGTAAAAAGTAATGATACACATTGTTTAAAAAAGACCAATTGCCTAAAACATTAAATTGTTAAACAAAAATCACCTGTAAAATAAATACACTCTGATTTAAATTAATAAACGCTTAAAAATTTGGATATAGTCACAACACGCGTTTTGTTTAACTTTAAGGAATATTGTAAGTGCTTTTTAGTTTGTTACAATGCTTAATATATATTTATTTGAAGTAGGACAAATATTTATTTAAACAGTTAAGTTTATCTATCATGCAATAAATTGTTAAATAATTTGGACTTCATTTTACTGAGTACCACAGTCGATACTGTATCGAGAACAACTAAAAAAATCCTGTGCGTTGTGCGTGTCCATTTTAGTTTTATGTAAAATCGATTATGTAATTTTTATGCAACCTGAAAATTCAATACTTTTTAAGTTACGCCATTAACGCTCGTTTTATCCCTGCGGTCAATGTACTTTTATGCCATAGCGTTTGAACGAAATATTATGCCCAGTGTGCGACGCGCGCGCATCGTTCTGATCGCAAAACGTTGATAAGCATCATGCAATCGTCTTCGCCCGCCAACACCTGCGCTGATGGTTATGGCCCGAGATCTAATGAACGGAACAACTGAACAGCGAAACCATTATTTAACCTCTGGCTAGGCTTCCTGTAGCGTCCATAGCCCAGTGGCTTGCGTCGATTCAATGTGATCGAAAGTGTTAAGCAACGACGGGCGCGGTCGGTTTGTGGATGGGTGACCGCTAGTGGCAAAAATTTCATGGGCGCTACCGTACTTCGGAGGGCACGTAAAGCCGTCGGTCCCGGTTGTTTTCAATGCTGGAAACAGTCGTTAAGCCTTGTCGAAGACCTTCGGGTGGCTTGAGAACATTCGACACTGGGTTGGCCACTAAACCCTCCACCAATCCGCATTGGAGCAGCGTGGTGGAGTATGCTCTAGACCTCCCGCAGAAGTGTCTGTGGGGGAGACGCGTGCCCAGCAGTGGGACGTCTATTATATCACCTGAACGATAAGAGCTAATAGAAAACTTCAAGATCGCTTCTATGCTTTAGACGACGGGATGAGATTTCATCCACCAGACGGGATAGTAGGCTAAAAAGTGGTGTTAAAACTTCCGATGCCTGCCCTTTTCAGCGGTTACACTTCTTTAGAGGCGACCATCTCAGTCCTCAAGGGTAGCAACACATATGTGACTGACTTAGAACGCGACTCCTACTACCAAGTACTAACTGGACTATCACTAACACCAATTAACAGGACTAACTATCACTAACAGTCCCCAGTCCTCATACCTACTAACGAACTGACCAACTAATGTTTTAATTAACTCTCTCAACTAATTGGACAACCATTCCAGTCCCTAATTGAGTCTTGTTCAAAGTCAGTCACAGTTGTCATGGGCGGCAGCGGAGGGGTGGTGCTGTAAGCTCGTTTGCTATCCTGTATCCATAAAAAAAAAGGTCCCAGGCAATTCACTAATTGCTAACAGGGTCAGAGTGATAAAATGCCTAAAATCATACTTTATAAATAAATAATCAATTCTATACATCCATGTAGGCATTGTAGGCTGACCACTGCTGGAACTCCTATTACTGCGTTGGGCCTCAGAGCAATAACACCTCTATAAATGGCCACACGTGCTTATCCTAGGCCTTGGCCTATGCGAGTTTGTGTGACATTGTGACAATGCATTCGTAAGTAGGTACAATGTATTTCTTCTAGAAGGTTCGAAAATATCCTGAAATCGTAGCCTTGACTTTGCCTTTGCCTATCGAGTAAAAAACCTAGAAAAGAAAAAGGAGACACCTTTTTTTAATAGGATATTATTAGCGTATGAATAAACAGACGGGACCTGATGATTTGTTACGTAAGGATTAATGTAGTGGCCAAATAAACTTGACATTTAGTAAATTCCCTATAAATAATAAATCCAAAATATCAAGTTTGGTTCAAGTAAGAAAAAAAAACTTGTTTATAACTAGTAGGTTTTCCTGCGGAGAAAAACTTTTCCGTTCACACAGCTTTAGCGTGATAGACAACCAGTATTTTTAAAATAAATTATTTAATAAGAAATAATTAATTCATCCTAATAAAACGCCATTGTTCAACTTTGGATATAGACATGGCCTTTTACGATTAAAATTATTGGTTATTACTTATTACTAATATTATTTATATGATAGAATAATAATTAAAAGCTGATAATAATGGAATACTATCACAAATTTCTTTCTAACCTGACCGACTCCCACGCTCAACAGCGGGGAAGTCACCGACGGGGTTTACCCCTGGAGCAATAGCCCGGATAGAGGGGATCTCCCCTGACTCCGAATTCCCTCAGCGCAGGAGCGTCCACGCGCTGCGGAAGATTTGTCTGTGTAATGTTTAGGTAGGGCAAAAAAAACTGTCCTTCAAGACTGGCGATGCAATGACGACCCTTTATGACCCGACCCTTTATGACGACGACGTATTACCCGTGTACGTATAGGCGACGGAAACCATTAAGTATCATCAAGATTCGTTAGGCTACAATCTATCGCGGAGACCCATAGACGTCCCGGGTTTACCCCACATGCAGACACAGTTGTGGGAGTACTAGAGCATACTCCACTACGCTGCTCCAATTGCACGCTAGCGTAACTGCGTATTGGTCGAGGGGTTAGTAGCCGACCCATAGTCGAATATACTTAAGCCACCCAGTCTTCGAAAAGGATTAACGACTGTTTCGACCATTGAAAAGAACCGGGACCGACGGCTTCACGTGCCCTCCGAAGCACGGTAGCCTCCATTAAATTTTGCCACTAGCGGTCTACCAAACAAACCGACCGCGCCCGTATTGCGAGCCATTGGGCTATGGACGAGGCTACAATCTATAGGTAGTTGAAAATTATAAACGGATGTCTACTTGTGCACATTCCAATGGGTACCAATACCAGCCGTTCCCACAATAATGTTAAGTTATACAGTGTCATTGGGTATCGTACGTTATTGGCTCCCAATTACCTGAGCACGCCGATCAACCACTGTCCACTACTAGCTTTCCAATAGGGCTGCCTACTCTAAAATTAATTATAACAACAAGGAAAAAAAATTGTAGTGATCGTGCTGACTGCAAAACTGGGTCCAACCTGTTTCGAATCCGGATAGGGGCAGATTTTTATTTCGCAGATAAATAATATTAATATTTTAGTCGTGGATATTAAATTTTGCTGTTTTCTGTTGCGTGTTCGTCACCCGCAAAACAGATCTACATGAGTGCGCTTGTATAAAAAAAAGGAATAAAAAAAGCAGTAAAAAGCCGCCGCCCGTGACATAAATTTGACACGGTTGGTCCAAAGGTTATTCTATAAAGTAAGTTATTTAGTATTCTCTTTATACCGAGATTTATCACTTTTGAGAAAAAAAAAATCTATTCATATGGGAACAAAGCCTTTAGAAAGAGGTAAAGTCCAATCAACATAAAGAATCACTTTCACACCTATCAAAAAGTAAAACTTTCCTTTCTAAGCGGGATTCATAAAGCAAAAAGTGCCAACCCTAATTCGGTATAGTTTCAAAACCATTTCAACACTATCCCGGCAAATCTGAACAGGGTGTGGCAACATTTACAACGAAGTATTTGAAACTTTGTGAACTTTAGGCCAAAACACTAATACTATATAATATACTATATAATAATATAATAAGACACGAAGCATAGGTAGATGGTGGATAGAATTAAGACAGGATACTTTAGTCGCTGCGAGTTGCGACCCATTGACTTCCCACTGCTGGGCACGGGTTTCCCCCACAGACTATGCTGCGGGAGGGCTAGAGCATACTCCACCACGCTGCTCCAATGCGGATTGGTGGAGGTTTTGGATACTTTAGTACAATCGCACAACTAGCAACCAGCCCCAGGATTCGTCTGTTGAATACTTATTTAATTAGTACATCAACAATCTGAGAATCTAATAAAAATACCTTAAAAGTAATAAACCGTGAAAGCGATTGAGTTGTATTTGGACATAAAGATTCACACCTAATTTGTCACGCACGGAACTTTGATACAAGAATGTTCAAGCGACCTTGACTTACTTATCTGCATTTCACACAAGTTTCTATGGTGAAACGCTTGTAACACTATGTATACCATACTAATCCCATCATCCTATCCATAGGTTTTATGACGATGACTGAAATTATGAAGGTAAGGGTAAGCCCTTATCCACCATGCTAAGTACGGGCTGACAACATGACAAGCCGTCGAGAACATTAATTTAAGTAAGCCTCAGGTTCAGTTTTCATTTAGAATAGAAAGAAAGAAAGAAAGAAAAAATTTATTCCCAAAAAAAAAATAGCACTTAGCCCAGTTGCGACATAACACCGCTACACTGATTTTCAGTACAGCCTGTTTAGTAGATGAAAATTATCTCGAACTGGCTAATAGTACCTACCTGTTAAAATGCTGCCCTGTTAATTAATATAAAAGAACTAAAATCAAAAACAAAAAATAATAATTAAATGAATAAAAAATAAACAAAAGAACAGTAGGTAATTTTTTTTTGGCAATGTGACATGGTGCCTTAATAATTGAATTAATAATTATAAAAAAAAAATTGAGCATAAATTGAATAGACATTGGTGCGTGCCGCAGGGTTTTGTACACGATTCCTTACGTGCGAGCTAGCTACAATACAAATTGCTAATGTATATGTTCGAATTTGTGTCGAGTAGTTAGTGAATAGTACCGTTTTAGCTGGTCACAGATACATAAGACTCACGTGGTCGGCCCGGTCGGTAAGTTTGTAGTTTATATTATACTTGTAAACAACGTCGTCGTACTTTATACTTGTATACTTGTAAACAAGCCGAGATACGCTTCATACATTAGATTAATCTGACTCACACGTCTGTAGAAGAAGTTGCCCATCCTTCCTCTTATTTTTGAGGCCTTTACAGCGTCACCGAAGACCTGTGACCCTGTCCATTCGAATAAAGAATAAGTGGGGTCCACTAGATAGTAGATATCCACTGGTCAGTAGAGCTAAGGCGCTGAATATCGTCCTTCAAAACTCGAACACTTTCGAATTCCTGAACCATTAAGCTATCAGCAATTATCTCGCATCAAGCCAAGCCCTAAAAGTTAAGGTCGCGTCCGCTATAAACAATACACGATTGCACCATGACGAAGATAAATTAATTATAGGTGTTACACTGATGACATCAGCCATCAGCCTCGTACCAAAATGAAGGAACATTTGACTGTATTTTTTTTCGATTGGTCAATTGCCGTTGGCCCTAAGGGCCTAACAGCGTCACCTTTTATTGCTGAAACGTAAGAAATTTATTTACCATCACAACCAATCTACACTGTCTGATCTCGTCCCATGACGGAAGACTTGAGCCATAGTCGCTTGTCAAGTGCAAATAAGAAAACTCCACTAACACGGATTCGGTGCACAGCTTTCTTTACTTCTCCGACACAACTGACTTAAAACTACCCACAACTAATTCGCAACAGCAATTTGGCAGTGCAAGTTTGGTCCCTAGGCTAATCCAGTCGTAAAAGGAGACTCGTGTCTGCCAATACACAAAGACAAAGCACCTGTGATACCCCCGGTGTCGCACGTGTCCATAGGCAACGGTGACCACTTACCATCAGGTGGTCCGTATGTCTGTTTATCCGTCTATATTTAAAAAAAATTATAAGTCTTCTTGACAATCGATCGACCGATGCCAGCTGGCGCCAACACATCAACACATGTAATAAACATAATACTTTGTATCAAAGCATTTGATGGGTGGACAAGGTCGTCATTGCAGTAATAAACGTAAAATTTTTGCAGCCAATTGCTTGACTATACAGCAATAATAGCCGACAGTCCGGCGAGGTACCATAGCCATCCATCCATCATGCCTCCTTCAAACGACTTCTTCCGATCCTGTGCCCTCTGAATCACGCTGTTTCCCGCCTTATAGTCATTGCCAACCATCATTGTTTTAATTGTAAATTAATTAAATGTTTACTCTGGGTGCGCATTTCTTTATCTACCTACTGTAATTTGTTTGTATTTCATTTTTGTGTAAAACAGTTAATAAAACAACAACAATCCATATCTTTGAGAGTTCATTTCAATATAATAACGATATTAAAATATCAAAAACAGACTTTAAATCTAAAAGTAACAAATAATAATTAATTCGTTCGATAGTAGGTACCCATTTAGTTACAATCCATAGGCTATCTGCAAGGGTCTCTCAATATGCTCCAATTCAGATTGGTTCGCTTATTCACGTAGTCAACCTAAAAGACTATTGAATTAATTAACCCAATACAATTGTTAATTGCTTTTTAATAGGACTAAAATTCGGGTTAATCTTCATTAAATTGATTTACGTAATTAATAAGTTCAACCTATCATAAAAATATTAAGACGAAATCGAAGAATTAAGGCCATACATAACCACGCTAGGCAAGTGCAGATTAGCAGACTTCGTATGGCTTCGAGAATCTAATGATGAAATTCTGAATTCTGAATTTCATACGAATTTTTTTTCCATCACCTTAACAAATTTTTTTAACTAGGAAAGATGGCTCCTATTTTAATTACGATCTAACCATTTTTGGCTAATAAGTTATTCTATTATTACTTATACTGCTATGAACCCGTTACTTTAATATTTCTTTAAACGCTTTAGAAAAGTCAACGGAGCCGCTGCGATTCGAACCCAGTCCTTCTCAGGCATAATATCGTCGCTATCATCACCATTTGTTAGATTAACACCAATTCCACTTAAAATAGGACCTAGATAACGGCGGACTTGATCGCCTTATCTCTGCTATCGGCTAGACTGACGGACGTTTTGCGGAAATGCATCGGATCGCGTTAACACGCCTGACTAAAACCGAACTCATGTCGTTGTCGTATCGTTGTCGTGTCGTGTTCCCTAGCCGGGATTAGAAACACTTAAAACACTTTCTATCAAATTCGCTTTGACCTCCATAAGCGTTTGTAAGTTTTCACGTAAGTTTAAGTATACCAAGGGACGTAAGTATAGAAAGGGGCGCAAGTATAGGAAGGTCCTTAAGTATACCAAGGGCCGTAAGTATAGAAAGGGGCGCAAGTATAGGAAGGACCTTAAGTATACCAAGGGCCGTAAGTATAGAAAGGGGCGCAAGTTTAGGAAGGATCATAAGTATACCGAGGGCCGTAAGTATAGAAAGGGGCGCAAGTATAGGAAGGACTTTAAGTATACCAAGCGCCGTAAGTATAGAAAGGGGCGCAAGTATAGGAAGGAGTGTAAGTAAAGGAAGGGCAGTAAGTATAGCAAGAGCCGTAAGAATAGCAAGAGTGAGGGCATGAATAAATGAATTTAATCACGAAACGTGGAGTCAGTGTGGCCTTTCCGCGGGTCCGGACAGGCCAGGCCGCGGTGGCCCATAGGCGGCATTTCACAAATTCCTGGCGATGAATGAGAACGCCTTGTGTGATAAGAGCCAGCGGAATATAGAAAGATAACGGAATATAATTAGAAATACGAGCAAATTTTACCAACAATGTTTTTGCTTTATTACTTCTCAAAATTAGTACCTACTCAATGGTCTTCTTAACGCTCTCTAGCTAAGCGACATAATTGACTCAAGTCTCTGAAGAGAATAAATAATTATTTATACTCTTACTAACCTATAAATGATGAAATCCGTAGAAGAACAAAGCTTACCGACTTAGTAGTGGCAATGGGCAGGCCACGTCGTTCGAAGTACTGATAACCGGTGGGGAAGAAAAGTCCTCGAATGGAGACCACGACTGGGAAAAAGGAGTCACCCTTCGACAAGGTGGACACTGGACAGACGACCTTAAGAAGACGGCGGGAAACTGCTGGTTTCATAAGGCACAGGACCAGTAGGAGTGGTGTTGCTTAGGAGAGGCCTATATCCAGGAGTTATTCTCAAAAGGCTGATAGATGGATGGATTGACTAACCTATGTGTTGAAGACGTTGTGGACCACAAAATTAGACTATAATCCGCCGCTGGTGGAGGTTACTCTTGCTACATCTTACCCCAGAAGCCGCTATCAGTCGACTATTACGAAAAGTAGGGGTACGGTACGCCCCTGCTTTTCACAGCACTATTCTGGTTCCGAGCTACAGGGATGAAGACCTACAACCGCTAATAGGAACTCAGTAAAACCAAAGAATAGTTACTGTTACTGTAAAGCTTTGCAGGCGCCAAGGTTATCCCAATACTAGCCCACTGGCATCATGATTTGGTATTTATTATGCCATTGGCCCAAGGATAAGCCTAACTCCAACCCAACGTATAGAGTAGAAAATACCCCACTGTCGTGTATCGATGTCTTTGCCCAACTTATAGGCCCAACTGACAGGCCCAACGTATACCATAGACAATGCCCCGCTGCCGTCTATGGTCGATGTCGTACAAAGGCATACTTTTCAACGAGCCATTGTTTTTGCGGAGCCATTTCGGCCACACGTCCACAATAAACACCAATAGAATTGCTAAGCACTGTTTACCTAAATTAGATACAGCTTTTTGCATTTCATTCATAAACCTTGCGCATTAGCATATTTAGTGTCCCGCTAAGAAAGTTAGTCTAGCCAGACATTTTATCGAAACTAGCAAAATATTAACTTATCTTATCTTATACTTATCTCTGCACCTCACTGGAATGCATTTTCAATCACATAATCATATATACAATTAATTAAAAAAAAACAATTCAATCATTACACAAAAGTAATAAGAGTGATTGCAGTTTGAGATATTAAATGTCACTTGCTGTAAAGGTGACGTACACGTCGCGTGTAAACCTGCATGCCTGGAGAGTTCTTCATAATGTTCTCGAAGGCATGTGAAGTCTGCCAATCCGCACTTGGCCAGCGTGGTGGTCTATAACGCCTAATCCCTTCAATTCTGAGAGGAGGACCCGTGCCCAACAGTTGTGGTTGTGGTGGGAACTTGCTAAACATGTCTCGTTATTAAATAATATACACATTATATAATAAAACATAGATAGGTAGAGGTACTGCTAAAATTGTAGGTACTACGGTGATTGCGAATTAGTTGCTAATTTGTCTTTATAATGAAATCGAATCGATCAATTCATATTTTTGCGATTATTTTCATCGGCAAATCCTTTCATGAAATTATTTCTACCAAACGGGTGCGCCGATGCAGTCAGATTTCAAACGCCCTATGCACTGGCTATATTGTATACATAATGGGTATACAATTTGCATACGAAGGCGGTTTATAACATACTTGAACAGAGCCAAATAGGGCGGGCATTTGAATACGGCGCGGCAGTTTTGAATGCTCGGAAAAACGGTATTGAAATGCCTCGCGGCAATTAATGCCGTATTAGTACTGGTATCGGTGTCGGTGGCATTGGTGGAAGTAAGAATTTTAGTCGCCCGTGACATTTTCATCGGTAAATTCGGTCTCAAATTCGAAAGAATCCGGGATTAAATCCTAGCCCGCACCACCCATTTTTTCCAAGTGTAATGATAATGATGAATATGGTTAGATAAAATAAATATATCGCTCCTATAGGGAACAGCGGTGATAGCCCAGTAGCTAACTAGTAACTAAGTGGACCCCTCCCATTCCGAATGGGACAAGGAAAGAGTTGTGTTGTAGTGGTGAAAAGCTTAAATAGACAGCTCAGCTGTCTGAAAAAACTACGTTTCAAAACCGTTTAAAATTTTTCAAATTACAGTAGCTATTCCATTGAAAAAAAGCGTAGCATTCGTAGCCTAATTGCTCGCGTCGATTCAATGTGATCGAAAGAGTTAAGCAACGACTTTACATGTTTGTGGATGGGTGACCTTTAGTGGCAAAATTTCATGGACGCTACCGTGTTTTCAATGGTAAAAACAATCGTCAAGCCATGTCGAAGTCCTTCGGGTGGCTTGAGAATATTCGACACTGAGTTGGCCACTGCCACCAATCCGCATTAGAGCAGCGTGGTGGAGTTTCCTACAAACCTCCCGCAGCTGTGTCTGTGGGGGAGACCCGTGCCCAGCAGTGGGACTTATATGGGTCGCAGCAGCATTGAAATTTTTTTTTACAAAGTACCTTGTATAGACATACGAGTATATAGTTTTTGAAAGAATACAATATATAGTAGTAATTCGATTACCTACAGTTAAACATCTAAACAAATTATCGGATGAATCCGGTAAATAATAACACTATTTGTTACAAACAGAGAAGGATGAGTGGATCGTTAATTAAGTTACATAAATTGGTTTAATATCCATTAATCACACTCGGAAGTTAATAGAAACATCATTACAAAGAGATCATAGAGACGTGTTTAATGTAACTTCTGAATACTTGTTTGTAGACCAATTTAAAATGACAGGGCGTTTATAATTTCTCGTACAGTTAAAGCACGAAGTATCGGCATGTGGTTAAAGCAAAAAAAAAAGCTGCTTTCTTAGAAGCACAATCATATGAACGTATTGAAAATATCCGGGACCGACGGCTTAACGTGCCCTCCGACGAATTAACGTACCTACCTATGAAATTTTGATACTAACGGTGACAAATCACAAACCGATCGCGCCCTTCGTTCGTGTTCATATAGAGTCGACCGTGAGCCACTGAGCTATGGATTACAAATAAACTGTCAATTCTCCCAATACCTAACAATTCGCTGCGACCCATAGACGTCCCACTGCTGGGCACGGGTCTCCCCCACAGACGCAGGTATAGGCAGGTATCATAGGTGGTAGAGCCTATAGGGAACCAAATAGGTTTTATATGAAAGCTAATTGGTTCCATATAGAGTTCGCCCGGGGCAGTACCACCGCCCGCCACGGTACTTAGTACCATTTCTGCCGTGTAATAATTGTTCTTAGAGCAATTGTGGTCCGGTTGGAAAGGTGTGGTTTCCGGTTACACTTCTTTAGAGGCGACCATCTTAGTCCTCAAGGGTAGCAACACATCTGTGACTGACTTAGAACGAGACTCCTACAAGTACTAACTGGACTATTACTAACACCAACTAACAGGACTAACTATCACTAACCGTCCCCAGTCCTCATACCTACTAACGAACTGACCAACTAATGTTCTAATTAACTTTCTCAACTAATTGGCCTAACCATCCCAGTCCCTAATTGAGTCTTGTTCAAAGTCAGTCACAGTTGTCATGGGCGGCAGCGGATGGGTGGTGCTGCAGGCTCGTTTGCTATCTTGTATCCATAAAAAAAAAAAAAGCTGCGGGCGGTCTAGCGCATACTCCACCACGCTGCTCCAATGCGGATTGGTGGAGGGGTTAGTGGCCAACCCAGTGTCGAATGTTCTCAAGCCACCCGAAAGTCTTCGACAAGGCTTAACGACTGTTTCCAACATTGAAAACAACCGGGACCGACGGCTTTACGTGCCCTCCGAAGCACGGTAGCGTCCATGAAATTTTGCCACTAGCGGTCACCCATCCACAAACCGACCGCGCCCGTCGTTGCTTAACTCATTCGATCACATTGAATCGACCTGAGCCATTGGGCTATGGACGCTACAATTACGCTTACCTACAATACCAAGTGTCAATTCTAACAATACCAACTGTCAATTCTAAAATTAACTTTTCCATCCCTAAACTCCAATAACCCCTCATAACCATGAAATACTTTCGTTACGGTCTACTCTAAATTTTCCATAGCACATATCACATCTCGTCAAGATCACCTCGACAGCGACCGATACTCATGGGTGTTTGTTTGATAGGCTGCCGTCAAAAGTAATTATCATTAGACGAGGTCTGCCGTGTTAACCCGTCAGCGATCCAGTTAGACGCAGTGTTACTAACGTGTTAATAACACGTCAGGTCCTTGACACCCGGATTTCCATCGTTTAATCAATGTCTGATAATTTATTCATAGAGAATTAGAGATGGTAGAATCAAGTCTAGGTTGTAATGAAAGTTAGAGAAAAATAGAGACATGGATTTCATAGACGCATTTGCATGTAGCGATTTTCGTATACGAGTAAAATTATAAGGAAAATCGTAATAAGGAAATCGCAAACGAATAAAAAAATAAGGCAGCAACAATGAACATTTTAAATAACTGTTATATCAAAATGTATCAACCCATAATTATCTAGGCCAGCATTTGTAAGAAAAAAAAACCATTAATTCAAAATTCAAAATTCGAACATCAATCGCGTGAGTGAATGATAATGCGAATGCGTGAGTCAGTCTCGTGAGGCGGTCAGGACACGATGCAGGACCCAAATGTGGGTGAAAGGGTGTGATTTGGTAGGAATTTTAGCCACAAATTGGGTGAAATTACAACCAGATAATTCACATCGCGTGTGGTAATACAACATTAAATTTATTTGTAACGGTCCTTACATAGTTGACTGCTTGACCAGGTCACATGTTCGCTTTTCGCCCGGAGGAATTGATAGAGGGATAAATACGAGTGAGGGATAAATATTTGATAGCAACTAAACCTAACAAAGCACAAAAAACGAGAGCTAATGAAATAATAAATTCATAGTGTTGGGATATGTTACTATAAATTTTGAAATGAAATTTTATTCCACTAGTACAAACCAGCTAAATAAAATCTAGTATGTAAGTATGTAACAGTATCTATCACATATCTAAGCTTATTACTCGGCCTATATTTCACAAGGCGATTGATTCGATAAAACAATACGAGCTACAGGTAATTTAACAGGTTGCTCGATACGAATCGTTTTACATCGGACGCATAGTTGCGTCACTGTAATCGATGTTTACCATCGATATGGTGAGGTGCTTAAGGCGAGGTTTCGGAGATACCTGGTTTCTTGAATGTGTTTTATTCTAAAACTTTAGATAAAAAGAATTCTGAAAGAATTATATGTTATTTTACATATTTTTTTTACAGACTAGGAAGAAAGAAAACCCTATAATACTTTTCTCGACCCAGAAATTTATTCCAGGAGTTTAGTTGACAGCTAACAATAGGCAAACATTGCAATCACTGATTTGTTCCCTCTCAAAATTCTCTTCGGACAAAGCCCTCGTACAATTATGATAGAACATCACGTAGGTACGTTCAGTAAGTTTAACTTCACGTACGGTAAGTTCGTATAATCATTAATTTTGTCATCTTGTAATCTCAGTAAGACGTAAGTATATTTCATAATGAGTATCAGGTTCGTATTAATTACAAAACCAGACTTTCTGTTCTTCAATCGGTGCCAAAATATCAGCCACACGCCAATCGAGGTGTCGAAATACCTGACATGACTCACCAGCCAATTTGCATATCAACGTAACGATTTACAAGGAGCCTGATTGCAAACGTGAGCTTGTAATTTCATTGTGGATGGAATTCTTGCGTTGCATGCACAGAACACCATATTTAGGATTTGGTAAGCGATATATCGATCGTACTTATTACATTTCAATGTGATGTAAATGAGTATTTACTGTTATCTATACCATAGAGTAAGGACCAAAAGTCCGTGTCTATACATACTACCTATTATTATAAAGAGGAAAGATTTGTTTGTAATGTTTTCACACAAAAACTACTGGACCGATTTCAAAAATTCTTTCACCATTAGAAAGCTGCATCTTCACTGAGGCTATATAATTATTACTAGGTGTTATGTCTAATTTCACGTGAGCGAAGCTGCGGGCGTCCACTAGTTTAACATAAAAGCATCGCTACGGAACATATTTCCGGGATAGTTGTTAATAGTAATTACATTGTCCATGTATAGGTTCTATTTAGATTTCTCCCGGCAATACCACTGCTGCCAAAGTAACTGTTTTTGATGTGAAACATCTTTAGGCGGAGGGCAAACCAGATTTTTGGCGTGGCGAGCGTGGCGAATATGGAATATACTATACAGTTCCGACAAATGACGGTCGGAAATTATTTTATTAATAAATTATTTTTTTTTGTTTCTTTTTTTTTTGTATTTAAGAAATTGTGTTGTCTTGTCTTATCATTTGGTCTTTCAGATAGAAAGACCCTTGGTATTACATAAAAAAATCTGTGGTACCTACAACCCACTATAAGCATTTAGTTGTATACCTAAGTAGTGTGGGAGTACCATATAATTAGGTAGTTATAGATTAAATGCCTATTTACGCAAATCAACTGAAATTTTTTCTCCATGTTTTTTGCACATATGAAAAATTATTCCTATCGGATATTTCCTAAGCGATATAATATACTTACCTAAGTATCGATTCATCGCACCTGTTTACACTTCAATGTATTGTAAATGAGTAAGTATGCTAATGTTTGTTTGTAACGATTGCAACGAAAAACTATTGGTTTATATTTCGACAGATACTACAATATTAATTCCTTCAAGCATAAATTTTATTAACGATATTTACATAAATGTGCTAACTAAATTCATTCCTATCGGAAGGCGGTAAATCCACCAATCCGCATTGGAGCAGCGTAGTGAAGTATGCTTTAGACCTCCCGCAGATTTGTCGGTGGAGACCACAGAACAGATAAAAGAGGTTCTGTTCTGTGGTGGAGACCCATGCTTGTTGAGACGTCTCGTATTAAAACTTAAACTATATACTATTATGTAGGTAGAAAAAAATAAAAAATAAAATGTAGGTAAAATCAAAACTTATACTAAATGTCAGAGGGTTTAGAAATGTTTCTACGTAATTGCAATTGATACCGCTATTCTAAAGCTTGGCAATTATTATATAATTTGCATAGTATATAGCTTGCAATGATTTAAATACATTAAATATAGTAAAGTTGAGTGTTGTGTCGGTTGTGCGTGAAAGGGGTAAGTTAAATTTTATCAAAAGATCAGAAAATGTATGTATTTTAATTGTCAGTAGGTACAGTAGTGATTAACAGGTACAGTAGTAGTGTGAGTGCGCGCGCGCTTAAGACGAACGTGTTTTCTATACGATCCGAGAATTAAAATATATTTTCGGTCGATAATGGATAAAACCGCGACTACCGAGTTAATAAATGAATTCCGTGGAATAGTGCTTCCATTAGAGCTAAAAATTAACTCCCTAATTGAAATGGTTCACTCGTTAGAAGCAAAAATAGACAAACTGCAAGTAGAAAAAACGAAGAAATCATTCGTTGAAAAAACAACAAGTTCAGTGCTTATCAATGCTGCTAACGTGAACGAGCCGGCGCTGGTCCCGAGCACGAGCGAGAGGCCACCGACTACATCAGCTGTGCTGCAGGACGGAACGAGCAAGGGAGTGATGACGCGCCGCGGCCGTGCCCGAGCGGCTACGAAGAGCAGCGACGACGTGCGGAGCGAGCCGGCCGAGCGAGCCGGCCGAGCTGCCCGTGCCGAGCGAATCGGAACTCTAGAGACGCCCGCGCAACATAGCATCGATCCCGCGCCCAGACACCAAGCGAAGCCAGCGGCGGTGGCGCATGATGCGGCACCAATGACTGCGCCGTGTAATGAAGCAGTGAGAGAGACTGAACAATCCGAGCAATGGACAGTAGTTAAAAAACGTCGACAACGTCGTCCCGTTATTCGGGGCACTGGGAATATTGATGAAAACTTAGCTGCTGTGGAGAAGTCGCGATCATTGCATGTATGGTCTTTGCACCACGAAACGACGCCTGAGAAATTACAGGCATACATGTTAAAAAAAAGGCCGTCTGATGTGCCCTATGTGGTTGAAAAACTCGAACTGAAACATAAGTCATACGCATCATTCATCGTATCGGTTCCTGAGAGCGCTTTTATGTTTTTTATGAGTGCTGAGAATTGGCCGCCAAATACTCAACTTAATGAGTGGTTTCGGAGAAGAGCCTCATATAAAACTAGGAACTAAAGAAAGTAGAAAAACACATAGTAAAACAAACTTGAGTGTTTACTACCAAAATGTTCGCGGTTTACGTACTAAGTTACATAGACTTTCGTCTGATATTGTTGTCTCACGGTCGGATGTATTACTCTTGACTGAAACATGGTTAAATGAGAGTATTGCCGATGCGGAGGTTGTCCCGCGCCAATTCAATATTTACCGGGGAGACAGGCCGGGTCCGCGGAGAGGAGGCGGTGTTGCCATTATAGCAGCACCAAAGTACGAACTGCACCCAGTGAACTTGGGAAATAACTTAACATCGTGTGATTTTATATGTGCTCAACTAAATTTACGTAATAATTTAATAACAATTCTTATGTGTGTATATATCCCGCCAAACGTAGACGAAGAAGACTATTTTTACATTTTTAATATAATAGAGACCCTAAGTGCTAACTATCAAAAGTTGTTAATTTGCGGTGACTTTAATTTAAATTCCGCCAATAATTTTGTACGTGCTAGTTATGAGTGTCTCCTGTTGTCCTGCGAATTGCGACAGGTGAACGGGGTAGCCAATGTACACGGTAACATGTTGGATTTAGTTCTTGTAACTGAGCCGTTGGGTAAGGTTGAGGTGGAGAAGGCGGTGGATATCATCACTGCTCCCGACGGGTATCACCCCCCACTCGATATTCAAATTGAGCGACTGTTTGGGCATGACTTTGGACAGTCAGTGGTCAGTTCTAGTACTGAATGGAATTTTTACAAAGCTGATTTTCATGCTTTATACGCCAAGCTAGCAGATATAGACTGGAGTTTGGTATTAAATATAACGAATGTAAATGAAGTTGTGGCAAAGTTTTATGAATTAGTTAATAATAGTATCGATAGCTGCGTTCCCATTAAATCGCGTATCGCGGTACAGACTCGGTATCGTTACCCTGTTTGGTACACGCCACATACACGACGCAACATAAGAATCAAACATACATATCATCGATTATTTAAGAAAACTAAATCTCGTAAATACCGGTGTAGGTTTTCACGATACAGAGCACTTGTTAAGCTGAGCATTAAAGCTGACTTCAGCGCATACAAGACGCGAATGGAGCGTGACATAATTCACAATCCCAACTCATTCTGGAGCTATATAGCCTCTAAGCGAGTTAAGAAGCAATGCGGAAAACAGATTGTAGCCAATGGTACACCTGTCTGTGACAGTCAATGTGCTCAATTACTTGCCGATTACTTTCATTCAGTCTATAAATGTGCGCCACCAAAGCTCAACGCAGTAGAAGCGAGTTTAACATCAGGTCCAAGTATAGATACGATGATCGATGTTGGTGTCATAAGTCGAGAGGACATAGAAGAGGCACTTGAAAAAATGAAGCCAAAGCGATCCGCGGGACCAGACGGCATCCCTCCTTATATCGTTAAGGACTGCCGTTCGGTGTTTGCGGAGCCTTTGCTACACATATTTAATCTATGTCTGTCTAGTTGTACGTATCCTGAGGCATGGAAACTGTCCCGTGTGGTGCCGGTTCCAAAGGGTAGTTCTGGGTCGGATGTAAGTAACTATAGACCTATAGCCGTGCTGTCCGTGTTCGGTAAGCTGTTTGAATCGGTGTTATATCGGCGCATTAGGAACCAAATTGATTTCCAACTTACTGATGCCCAGCATGGTTTTAGGGTTGGTCGGTCTACCACCACCAATTTACTGTCCTTTTGGTCATATACCACTAGGATAGTGGACGGTGGGGGTCAGGTCGATGCAGCTTATTTTGATTTCAAAAAGGCTTTCGATACAATAGATAACGATGTGCTTCTCCAAAAGTTAGCAGCTGCCGGATTCCCTCTTAATCTTCTAAAATTCTTCTCCTGCTACCTCCGCAACCGGAGGCAGTATGTGCAGTTCAAAGGATATACCTCAAGATCGTATTTTACATATTCAGGCGTCAGTCAGGGTTCGAACCTGGGACCGTTACAATTTCTGATATTTATAAACGACTTACCGGATGTGGTCAGTACGGCTAGGTGTCTGTTGTTTGCAGATGACCTAAAACTATTTTTTGAAATCAATCAAAATCTCGATTGTGAGCTGCTACAACGGGATATTTCCAACGTTGTAGAGTGGAGTGTCCAGAATAGGCTAATGTTCAACGAAGACAAGTGCTCTGTATTGACATTTGCTCTTAAACAGAACCCAATCACTTATCATTACAAGCTAGGAAATGTGGATCTAACACGTCTCTCCTCCGTCAAAGACCTTGGCGTCCTGATGCGGGGAGATATTCTCTTTCGTGAACACATTGAAGCCGTATGCGTGAAGGCTTACAGGTCCCTGGGTTTTGTTCTGAGACAATCTAAGCAAATTGATAGTTTTGCTGCTCTGAAAATATTGTATAATAGCTTTGTTAGGAGTGTATTAGAAAGCAACGCAGTTATCTGGAGCCCACATGAAGCTAAGTACAAGCTCATGTTGGAAAAGCTTCAAAAGAAATTCTTGAGGCGGTTGTATTGCAAGCGATACGGTTACTTCGTTGGCTACCCTCACATATATCCTAGTATTTTCTTATTAGGAATGCTAGGATATAATACATTAGAACTGCGTCGTAACTTGGCATTGATGGAAGGCTTTGTACAACTGCTTAGGGGTAAAATTTGTAATTCATCAGTACTAGAGCTGATCACACTGAATGTCCCCGACAAATATGTCTGGGCTCGACGCCACAAATTGTTCGCTGTTCCAGTATGTCGGCTAGCCAGAGTGCAGGAGAGCCCATTGATTAAGGGGCTAACCTTGCTCAACGGCTTAGTGGCTTGGGACCGTGAAGTCGATATATTCTATACACCTATTGCCGCGTTTCGCAGGGCAGCAGGAAAGTATCTTGAAACATTCAACAATCGAATTGGATAAATCTGTTAAGATTGTTATGTATGTGTAAATAAATAAATAAATAAATAAAAAATAAATAAAACATAATAAATTGTTTTTTTAGCTTAAGGAAACGCCCTTATTGTATCCGGCAGATTATAAAACACATCCAATATTCCCTGAAGAGCTGTAGTATGATTCTATTACCGTGGCTGTAACTTGGTTTTGGCACGGTTCCGCTTCCATAAGAAAAACCCTCCTGGCGCCCTCATACCTAGATAATATAAGCTTCTTTATAACCTAAGTAGTTTTATTAAGAACCCGTAACAATACATAGTCGGAAGCATCCCTACCTAACCTACAATTAAACAATGACACAACGGTACATTTTTTTCATAATATGTACCTACCTTGTATTAATTTAAAAAAAAACATTTTTACAAGTAGGTACCTACATTAAAATAACCAACACCTTTTAAAAATCTATCAATCATTCATGCTTATCTAGTAGCAATTAATGAAGGTTCTCATTATTACTTTAAGACAATGGCAATAGTTCTCATGGTTGTTTTCTATCGGGAAAACCCTGTCAAGTCGGTGCCGATTGATCCAACGGTTGACCTGAATCGGCCTCATTACAACCGAATCAATTGACCGATTGGATCAAATAATCCGAATATCTATCGATTTAAGATCGATTGGATCGAATAATCCGAGTATCTACCGCTCAGTGAAAGTATGATAGTGATCTCGATCAAGGGTTATTTGAACAAAATCGTCTTCTATCGGTATCTGGTATATCTTAAAGAGGCACTTATAAAAAGAACAAATTCTTATAGTTAGTCAAATGATGTCCTTCATCTTCTACGTCATTTCCTCAACGCTGGGTCGTGGTCATTATAAGTGGTTGTTCCTACTAAGATTCTCCAGGCTTCTCCCTCTTGTGAAAGTTGAATGGATTTGTGAGTGGTGGAATTTCACGGTGGTGGAGTCGGTGTTACTCTCTACTTCTCCCTCTACTTCTATTGCCTTTCACGTAGCCCATTTGCTAATTCTCCTAACTCTAATAATTCTCCTATCTTAACAGTTTTATTAATAAGAACCGACAAATTGTTACGTACATAAAACCTGCTAGCTGCACTAACAAAAACGTTAGCCCGTTCCAATCAAATAGCGATCGAAACTAATAAACCGTACCAATCCATAGGTCAATATCGCTACCCAACTGCACATTGCTCCACGAACCTTCAAGGTTAACACAAAAAGGTCGACCAATAACCCTACTAACCGAATATCGTTCCTTTGTTGCAGGCCCAACGACTGACCTACTAAATTGTGATACAACCAATCAGATCAAACTAACCGCCATGACAGATTAAACACGAATTGATTAATAACTAAGTCGTAATAAAAATGTCTCGATGACAGATTAAAAATGAGCGTCACTTAACTAGTGATTGCTAGTTAATTAGTAAAGATGGCGCACAAGTTGAAAAACAATCATTATGTGGCGACGCACCGGTCGGGGGTGGACTCGCCGTCCTCCGGAGGGTACCTGCATCGAGCCTCGTCCCGCGAAGAGGACGACAGCCACCGAGCGCCTTCTGAAAGGACGCTGTCTGAGTACACGGTAAGTGAACAGACCGACTTCAATATAACTCAACAATAAATCATACTTTTCTGAAATCGGCCTGTTGAGTGGGTGTCAATGCTATTAAACTTTGTTTTGTGCTTAGATGGCTGTCAAAGCTATTCTCTTCTTAAAATTATGGGTGCACAGTAGTACATATACCTAATACCTACAATGTTTTTTTTATTGTTGTGTGTACATGCTTTCTTATGTGAGAGGGAATTGCTGTATGCATGAGAGTATACCCCATCATACTCCTAAATGGCCGGGTGATGCAAAGTAAGTTAAAACTAACTTTTTTACAATGAATGTCCGTCCGCAAAGTAACGCCTGATACAATTGATTCAGACATAGTCCAATTTTTTTATTAGTAACATCACATGTTACTGATACTAAAATAAATTTTATTGTTTAATTAAACACCGAATATTGGATAATATTATATAATAAATTAATAATAGGATTTTTTTTTCGACATTTGACGCCACGGGATCGCATGAGCAGAGCACCGTGATGCTTTTTTTTTTCAATTTCTTGTTTGTCCATCATACATAAACCTTTATTGTAAGCTTGGGTTCTATTCTCTTTGATAGCTCAGTTTAATTCTAGCTAATTTTAAGAAACATTTATAACTATTTGAAGTGCGGAGCTCGCATCAGCGAATGATTCTCGCAAATATAATTAAAATCCATTTGTATACGCTTCTGTGAGTTACGATTTACGATAAAACATGAACATAACGACGTCCGGTACAATATGGAATCGTAAATATAACATACACATCTATTCTATCTATTATTAGTCTTTAGATTAAGCGATTGCTGCTGTAATAATAATATATTTATTCATATCAAAACGAGCATCTAGCTGCCAAATATGAATCAATAATTTAAAAAACCACAATTTGTTTTTATTCAAAAACAATTAATGGGCAATGCATGGCATCACAATAAGGTGTATTTACTTAATTTGATTTATTTGCATAAAGCATTACCTTCTTCTTAGTTCTTAATAGGTATTTAAGGTTTCTAGATGGTATTTAAGGCTTAAGTTAAATACGTAATTTTAATTTTATTTCATAGCTGCTCTCACATATTCCAAACATTAATTCCAGTCTAAACTGTGCCGGAAAAATATAAAGCCACATACCGTTACCATGATAGATTATTTAATTCCGAATAAAACGTAGCAAGTTAAGTGCTTAGCTTATACAGCCAACGTTTAAGATTTCCGATGTTTAATCCCAAACCGTTACAAGCTGAAATTACGGAGGCGAGTCAGCGAATTAATGCAAGCATATTCGCTGATTGGAGCTCGTGCAATTTACACGGACCACGAGCTCACGAGGAAACGCAGATATTTATTTATGCCACACATCGCGCTCGACGGTTAAAACGCCACGAAAACATAGCGCCGGTATGTTGGACGTGATTGAATCGGTGGACCGAGTTAGGAGAGCCAAGCGAGCGATTTTCCGCAACGATAAAACATCAGAGACCACACGAGACGAGACGATCATTACGATTAGTTATTTTTCTTTAACTATGGATAGCAAATGTGCATCGTTCGTTTTACAAGTCGCCCTAATAACAGATACTTTTCCATAGACAAAAGCAATAAGCAAGACGTAGATAAATAAATTATCCACCTACAACAATCAGTCATACTTTTGATGACGTAATTTGAAATTCTTACACAAAGTCGCATCAACCTTATGGAGACTACAACAATTCGACGGCTCCGTGGCGCGGTGGTGAGTGACCATCCGCGGTTCTGACCATCGAACCGCAGATCCTGGGTACAAATCCCGGCCGAGACATATACTCGTATTTACTTCACAGATAAATATCTGTGTATAAATATCTGTCGGATGTCAAATTGTGAAGCCGCGGGGGTGTGACTGTGTAGCATTAATTTATTTATTGTATTTCTTTAATGTTTTATATACCTATTGAAAGCCGAAGTGAGCTCATAGGACATACAGTTCCTTATATTACTTACTTACCTCAGAGTTATCGCTACTAGTTCTTCGCTTGTACCAAACGCCAATCACATTTAAATCGGAAATCAGTCGTCCGATCGCGCCCGAACATGTCACGCCACCAATATAATGCGCCGGATTCCCGTAACCATGTTTATCGGGAATTAAACTGTACTTCCTTCAGTTTATCGGAACATGTTTGATTTGTGTTCGCTCAAACATGTTCCGCTTTGCAATTTACGAGCCCTGGCACAAAGTTGTTTTATGACGCACTCCTGCATTGCATCTGGAACATTCGAGAAATGTAGTCGTATTGGGATGATGGATCTCATTATTTGCTTAAGGTTTATGAATTCATTGAGTCGGTTGCTGTCGTTTTTGATGCACGGTTCTATTTATAATCCGGCCTGATTTTTTAAAAGCTTTTATTTAACTTCACTCGTATGTATGTATGTATGTATGTATGTATGTCCTGGAATCTTGCAATCAATATTTCACTCACTTCCACTGAAGCTATCGAGCTGAAATTCGGCACACATATTTGGTTTCGATGACAATGCATGAAAATAAAAAAAAAGTTATATTTTAAAAAAAATTATAGATATAATTAAGTTGATCATTAACACCTAAATTAGATAGTAGGCACTAGTTTAATAAAGCGGTTTTTAATTTGAAATTTTCGTAAACGCTGCTTACCTGGTGTCCCGCAAGGCAAGGTGTAGATATGGTGTTTTTTTAATTTTTAGTTTGAGTGGTCTTATTTATTTTTACAGTAATTAACTAATAACTACGAAGTTCATTGTTTTATTTATTGCAATTCTACCTAGTGGCTTTGAGAATTAGCCTGTGATAATTTAGCTTATCCTTGATTTGTATTAATTTAATAATAAATAATTGGAAAAATGGATATTATTAATTTTAGACATTGACATTTGTTGAGTGTGCTGAATCACCTTGTGGCAAAATTTGTCAATTCACAATATCGTGTCTCATTTCAGATAATGGACGAACGAACGCGGTCGCCATCCGGTGGCGGTGACCACCGCAATGGTGACCACCGCAACGGCGACCACCGCAATGGCGACCACCGCAATGGCGAGCAACGCAACGGCCGGCGTCACCAACCGAACGGCTCTCCTCGCGCTGACTCCGGCTCCGACGTCTACGTCACCAGCGCTGCATACAGACCGCCTTCGGAAATCAGGTATAACTCTAACACCCTGTAGACGAACAAATTGACGAGTTAGTTATTCGTGTACGAAAAATTTACGTGAACCCGTTAACATAAGTATACGGACCGGCATCAAAGTCTAGCTCTAAACATGAATGTGCAGAATTATGTCCCCTGAACTGATACCGTGCCGTACCGACCGTCCTTCGGATGGCACGTTAAGCCGCCGGTCCCGGTTGTTTTCAATGGTGGAAACAGTCATTAAGTCTTGTCGAAGACCATCGGGTGGCTTGAGAACATTCGACACTGGGTTGGCCACCCCTCCACCAATCCGCATTGGAGCAGCGTGGTGGAGTATGCTCTAGACCTCCCGCAGCTGCGTCTGTGGGGGAGACCCGTGCCCAGCAGTAGGACATCTATAATAGACATCTATTGCCAGAAGCAACGAATAATAGACAAATTCAATCCCACTTTAATTATAGATTTTCATGAACTTTTAGTAAATCAACAATACGGTAAACAAAATTAGATCTAATAACATTGAACTCAAAAGCGCCGTAGATAATAGGATTGAAACTTTCGTTCAATCCACATAAATTATTCCGTAAACTTGAACTGCTTTCAATCGTTACTTTCTATTTTAAAGCTTGAACTAATTTGCTGACCTAGAATCTGTAACCCAAACACAAAGGATTCGTCGTAAAATTATTTATTCTCTCGTAAAATTATTTATTCTCTTACAAACCTGTAGCTCGGGACCAGAATAGTGCTACGGTAGCCCCTGCCTGTCGTAAAAGGCGACTAAAAGGGGACTTCTGGGGTTGCGGGCGGTGAGAAGGGGAGCTCGAACCGTCCATCGATGTGACCCCGGGAAAGACGACGCTGTTTGTGGCTGCACAGCGTTGTGAAACCGGGAAGAGCCCGTCTTGGGCGCAGCGCTGGAGGGCACCGGCGCGTTCTACAAGAGATCCCGGAGCCCTCCTGTAGCGCCGGAGTAGGCCACCGAGTGGGTTTTAGTGGGTGAAAGTCCCACATAACCCGGCGTCGCTCCCACGACGTTCGGGTACCTTTTCAAGGTTTCCCACTCGTTAAACAAAAAAAAAAAAAAAAAAAAGGTATTTCAGTGATATCGAATTTCTAATTCAAAAGTTAATGTGTGGCTGGCAGGTATTAAGACACCGTTACACAATTGCAAGATTGAAAGCCTACTTCAAACAATGTATTAGCGTTTAAATAAACGCTCCAACTCCTAATATGTGTTGCCGGACCAATCAGACGATGATACGGCTAAAGCCAGTCATAGGCAAAGGTTAGCATACCGTTACATTGGCTTAATCCTGCGAATCGTCTAATTCGCCTAATTTCAGCCGAGACCGACGGATCGCAAAACGTGTCAAATTACTGGGCGCCTAGCGTTTACCATACTATCGTAGACGGGCGTTTAAAACGCGCACCGCCTTAAATGTGTGAACATAGATTGTTCTTGAACTTCCTGCTTTGATTGCAATATAGTAAGAAAATTAAGTAAAGTAAGTAAGTAAGTATCAATTGTTTTTTTTCCATAATGTTATTTAGGAGCAAGAGTAAATTTTAAGTGCCTTATGGATTTACATATGGACATATATTTAATATTTAATTATAACTGCTACAAATGCGTGCAAGAACAATGAAATAAAAGCTTTGTTTCTTTAATTCTAAGTTTGTGTACAACGTTTATAAGGTTATGCTACATTCCACTTGTTTTAGACTTCAACCTTCACGTCTTGATGTCTTAGAATAAGAATGAGAAACATTTTATTGTTATTATAACATATCATTATTTACTTATGTTTCTACACAGATACACTCACAAATCTTATAAAAATTTTCTGAAAATTCTTCTATTCTAAAAATTCTGTCATACATTATAAAAGAAACAATTTGATAATTGAAATATTTATTAATATTCAAAGGAAAATCTACGTTTCGTTTTTACCCGCCCGTCTGCTCGCCACGAGCATACAAAACAAAACCTTGCATAAACGTCAAGATTGATGGAAAATTGCCCATAGTGAGTGCAGTTCTGCATGACTCGTCCCGTCTTCGAGATGCATCGTATGTGTTAAGTCATCGCCTGGATGTCAGCAAGTTCATTAACTAACGGTGCTGGCACAATGCGATCTAGATTATTCTCGATCGGTTCTGTACTGTAGATGTGATTTACTGTTCGCTAGACTAGTGCTGTGTGTTAAATATATAGGTACCTAATTTATGTTTACAATTATTATTTCAAATCCATTACATTTTAGTTAAGAATGACTTCAATTCATTTTTTTGTGTTCGGGCTTATAGTGTATAATTGGAAATAAAATGAATACATACTTGACATAGGTACCTACTAGTTGTTGCTACACTCAATTACTCAAGATGAATAGACTGCCCTTTACAACTTTTGTCCTTTAGCTAGTCAATATTTTGTGGTTATGTGAGTTAGGTAGGTAAAGGGAAGCTTGAAATTTTTGTAGCATAGGTTTTCTCATAATGTTTTACTTGCCGTTACAACATTTACTTAGACCACAGAATAACAGACGAAAGTCTTGAGCTTCGTAGTACTCGACTGATAAAAACCCAAAAAAAGTAAAAATATCTATGTATGTAGATACTAGATACAGTCACTGACACCCATTGCTATGCCTGTTAAGATGTCCATGATATTTATTATTATAATGGTCGAAAAGTATATATTATAATTGTATCATTCTAGTAACATCAGTCAGATAAGATAAAATTAATTTAAATTAATATCTAACAATTCATAAGAGTAGCCATTGAAAATAATATAATTGTCTTTTAAAGTTATTTAACTTAATGTCTGTTTTTTTAAATCCCATGGTATTTTGGGTGGTATCTCTGGTCGTTTGTCTGTGTATGTCTAGCTAGAGCAATCATCCTGCAAACTAATTTATCCCTTGTATTATTGGACTAAGCGGGACGACTAATCACAAGCGGCCATTCGTCCTGTTACAGCATAATGGCAGCAGTCGAGCTCACTGGCTACGCTCGTAAACTACTCCGGCATGGTTTACGGTTTATCTATCGCTGCCATTGAGCCGACGTAATTGTATGAAAGCCATCCTTTATGCAGTTTGATCTCGTAAAAGTTGTATTGATAAATTCAATTACCTAACAGATTACGCTAATGGCGCCCCGTGGGAAGTTGCAGGAATTACTGACACTGCGGGAGCGGAGGAATATAATTTTCAATTGATTAAGAAAGCAAACAATTATCCTGACTCATATATAAATAGGAAATTGTGTTTGTTGGTTTGTCATTCTTCTCCTCAACGGAATGATGGATCAACGTGATTTTGCATAGATGTAGTGTTGACCTGGAGGTGACATAGGCTACTTTTTATCCCCGAAAACTGCACGGTTTCCGTGGAAATGGACAAGAACCTGTAATAACCCAGTCCTCATACCCATTAACTAACTGACCAACTAATGTTCTAATTAACTCTCTCAGCTAACTGGACTAACCATCCCAGTCCCTGATTGAGTCTTGTTAAGTCAGTCACAGTTCATGGGCGGTAGCTTGGGCAGTATAGACTGTAGTCGTTGACGGCAGCGGATGGGTAGTGCTGCAAGCTCGTTTGCTATCTTATATCCATAAAAAAAAATCTTACTCCAACACAAATACCTACAAAAACACCACTGTTTTACTAATACTGTAAATTAATCTTTTCACGATGATTTTACTGCTCTAAACACTTCTCAAAGACTTATCACAAAACATAATCTTATCAAATTATGAAATTATCACAAATATTTATTAGCACTTCACTATCTTCTTAGGCATGCCTCAGTGCTTCACTTGTAGCTCTTGGTCACAGTTCACAGTAGCAGAAGCAGTTAGGAGTAGGACCTACCTACTCCTAAATACTTCTTTTAATTAATATACCAAACAGAATGTTTCAGAACTGTCCAGCATCGATCATAGAACATAATGGTCTTTTTTTTAAATTTCGAACGAATTTGTTTTCAAATATTGTATCGCGTTTCTGGAAAGTACACATTTGAATTTAGAATGCATGATTCCACAGTCCATAGACTATAGAGTAAGTAGTTTAAGCAAGAAGCAATTCAAAGAACTTCCCTTTTACGAAGCCGTAACAACAGTGATTCCACTGAGTCAGTAGGCCAGTGACAGAATCTACCATTGTCACTTGTCAATAAGGTGTGGTACGCACCATTTATCCGGGTTTTTCGAAAAACTCCACGCCGTAAGTAAATGAAAGGAGCGTGTGAAAATATTCGAGTTTCACACGCCCATACATTCATTCATTCACTCACAGCGCCTCGATTCATTACTCGTCGGATTTAGGACGAATGGATAAAAACTGCTGGGGTTAGGGTCGGCTTACACTCGAAGTTGTAAGACTCGAGAGATAAACATCGTTCGTTATAACTAGTTATAAGTAAACCTAATGAAAAAATATGCTTGGGTTTTGATAACAACCAACCTCAATAGAGCCCGTTGGCCCATACAACGGCAATGGCCCGTTGTTGGTGACCCTACCTTGTGCGCCAGTCGTGGGTTCGAATCCCAACGACAAACATTTGTGTGACGAACACTTGTGTTTGTTCTGTGTTTCGGTGTTAATATCTATCTATTGTTCGCTGCGACCCATAGACGTCCCACTGCTGGGCACGGGTCTCCCCCTTATATCTATCTATATAAGTATGAAATTAAAAATTCGGCACACAAAATATGTGTCCGTTTGTGTATCGAACGAATTGATATAAGGGATTTTTCCTTTCTATATACGGAACCAACTTATAAGTATACTGTGACGGAACCCAAATAAAATAGCTATATCGCGTAAAAGGGCAGGAAAGGATTTATGGATGCTATGGAATATCTTCGCGGGCTTAAGTCTACTTTGCCATTAAATAACTACTCCTACAAACTGCTAATACCATAAGATAAGATAACTACTTCGAATCATCTCCCTTCTTCAATTATCAACATTTTTAACGATTCTTTTGCAAGGGGGAAAATTGTTGCAATTTAAAAAAAATTGAAATCGAATTCGAAGATTTGAAATTTATTAAATAATACCTGGATTACACAGTAGTTCGGGTGATGTTAAGTTATAAATGCCTGCTGTGCATTTATGACATAACTAGTTCCTTCGCTCGCGTGGAATTAGACATAACAATAGTTTCGTTTACACCTATTAATTTTTATTTTTATTTTATTAATATTATATAGCCCTATGTCACTCAGTGAAGATGCAGCTTTCTAATGGTGAAAGAATTTATGAAATCGGTCCAGTAGTTTTTATGTGAAAACATTACAAACAAATCATTCCCCTATAAAATATTAGTATAGACGTATACATAGACATTTTTTTTATAGTATAGGACTGACAAACAGACATACAGGCCTGATGGTAAGTGGTCACCGTCGTCTATGGACACGTGTATCACAGGTGCGTTGCCTGCCTTGAAGGAAGCGTTTCACACTCTTTTTGACATAACGTATATAAGCCGTAAACTTCATAGATCGATGAAAAGTATATTATTATCGTCCATAAAATCTTCGCTTTCACAGAGACGGTATCCTCCGCCAGATACTGTCCCGTCCGTATCAAATTTCGTTTACTTTCTACCCGCGTCCTTGCCAGCGTGACGTTACGGCTTCCATTATGTAATTTACTAAATTTACGTTCCCAGGTTCGAGTCCCGGGGCTTTTTTACAACAATTTGAAACGTGTCGTGAAGGCGATGACCTAATGTCGCTTTGAAGCGCCGACGATTGTAATTGTGCATTACTGCCGAAGAAGTGATTCGGCGTTTCGTTAATCTTGTGTAGCAGCGGTGACGGCCCAGTGGCTATCGAAATCGCCTTGCAATCGAGAGGTTCAGGTTCAAATCCAAGCTGCACCAAGAATTTTTCAAAAGCATGTGCGATTTTTAAAAATTAAATGTCCTCTGTTATAAAGTTGAAGTAAAACACTGACTGATATACATACATAGATATTTTTAAATACATACTTAAATATCTATTTAACCTATTTAATTTATTTTAATATTATCTAATATTAACATCCAGACACAGAACTAATACAAGTGTTCGTCACACGAATATTTGTCCTGAGTGGGATTCGAACCCACGACACCTGGCCTGGCCTGGTCACTACCGATTGCGCCAACGGGCCCGTCAGGCCCCACTAATTCCATTTCCGATTGTAGACCCCGAGAGACCAGCAGTGGCACTAAGAAATATTTGTGGTGGTTAACTTTGCATAAATTCTAATGAAAGCATTCTCATCTCATCATCTGAGCAAAAGGTTATACCTAAGTATCTTTCAATCGCTGTTCGCCTGGTAAGTTTGTCCAACTGATTTAAGTTTATGTTTTGGAAGTCTTGGGCTTAATCCCCGGGTCTTGCAAATTCAGTGAAGCTCCCAGTAGCTCGAAGTCCGGATTTGTGCGTGTATGGCAATAGGTTCATTGCACATGGTACTTAACAAAGGTGAAGTGGGCTGACTACCTTTTCAGGGATATACAAGCGTGATGATATGTGATCATAATAATGATTTTGTGGGGAGTTAGTATAGCTGACAGTATCTACCTGTTCTATGAATACTTTCCAAATCGATAGAACGGAGGGTTAGTTTTGGTTTTAGTTAGAAAAATGGTCTAGAGATAGGATTGTTTGACCGTGACCCATGTAGGAAATGACATACTTACATAAGCAATAACATGCATATCAAACAGTCAACATTGAGTTAAGACTAAGTTTATCTCTTCCGTACAAATACGCGGCAACTCATCGATTCACCTTGAAACTTCTATGCTTAGTAGAAATCCCTTGAATAACACCCCGAGTTTAGTCTTTATACACGCCTGTCAGATTGTTAACGACCGAGCCCCTACCATTTAAACGCAACTCACTCGATCATAGAATTCGCGGAATGCATTGCGACTGCATCCATATCATATTATTTATTAATTACGCATTTGTCATTATCATTAGGTATGTATGTACAGGTAAAAAAAAGATACCAGCTATTTATTTATCGTGTCTATGTACTCATACTTAGCCACTGAGTGCCATACAAATATATAGTTACAAAGATCGTCCTTTTACTGGTAGGAACGTCATAATATGACAAGATAATATTATTCTATTTCTTCTCATTGCAATTAGAATAAAGGTAGAACAAACCGAAATTGTAGTTGATACTTTGGATGTGAGATTTGAGTAACTCACTAACATCACAATTATTACATTAAATCAAAAATTTCGTGTAATCGTTTATTATTACTATATTGTACACAAATAGTATGAGTAGGTGGTTGATGTGTATGAGAAGAATGAAAAAGTCACTTAATGTTTGTGACATGTGACTCAATGGTGAGTTTGAAGCCTTTAGTACCGTCGATTTCATACAATCACGAGATGAGTGCTCAAAAGGTTTTTTATCCGTAATCGTATGCCGTTGTGAGGGAGGCTTGACATCTTATTTATAAGTAAATATTTGTCCGCGCCGCATGACTAAGGACTCCGCTCTGATACGTGCTTCGTTAAGTCCTTTTTTCGATGATTAGTCGAGAACTTTCCATTTAGTGTCCCATCTACTTTAAATTGAAGAGCTAAAGAAATCAAATTTGATAATAATGTTTAGTATCAGATAATAGTTCTGTTTGGAGTCATCAGTTCATCGCTCAGATACGTGGGGCTATTATGTGGATATTTGTGGGTCGTTCAACTTTGTGACATAAAAGCGAAGCGGTTTTCATTGAATTTAAATGTAACAAAAAACACATAGTGTTCAATTGAGTCGCCTTACCGCTTCGAGATTCAAATTGAAAAATGATTTGGGATCGTGAGTTTTAAATAGTTTGCGGTATAATACAACACGCGACAGCGAGGGGTTAGTTGTAGTTGTAGCGAGTGGGTTTGCCTGAGTTTGCCGGACTTTTAAAAATTTCTGTTTAAGATATAAGTTTTAACCAACCTACATTTAATTTTTTTTTTTTAAGTATTTCTTTTCTTTTTCTTTATTGCAAATAAATGTTATATGTTTTATCTATACAAACTTCTATACTAGGTACCTACTCGTAATATTATAAAGAGGAAACATTTGTGTGTAATGTTTTCAACAAAAACTACTGGAGCGATTTCAAAAATTCTTTCACCATTAGAAAGCTGCATCTTCACCGAGTTACATAGGCTATATAATATTACTAGGTGTAAACGAAACTATTGTTATGTCTAATTCCACGCGAGCGAAGCTGCGGGCGTCCACTATTATAAATAAATGTGGACGGATAAGAATTTCAATATTAAAGAGCCTTTATTTTTAAAGAATAATTTATTACTTTTAAAGGTTATTAAATATTTTAATTTTATTGACAGTCGACAGTCCCGCGCGCCAAGGAGTGTCTACTCGTACCGGAGCGCAGTGGCGCCCTCCGTCGCCTCCACCCACCGATCGAAAGTTTCGCGGAAGGTAATAAATAATTTATTAAAGTTTGAATCCCTCAAAATCTTAAATCATTTATTAAAGTTTGAGTTTACCCTCAAAATATTTATTCGTGGAGGATTTAGTGGCTAATCCACAATGTAATTGAGTGTTTTTTGGGTTTTATATTCATACACTGGGGCCTCCCGTCTAGTTGTTGCAATCGGTAGTGACCGACCCCTGGCGCAACAGACAGTTGCGCCAGGGGTCGTGGGTTCGAATCCCACTCATGACAAATATTCGTGTGACAAACACTTGTATTTGTTCTGTGTCTGGATGTTAATTATTATCTATTTAAGTATGTATTTAAAAATATCTATGTATATCAGTCTCTGACACCCATAACACAGGCTCGCACCTACTTTGGGGTCAGATGGCCGTGTGTGAGAATGTCCAAGATATTTATTTCTTATTTATTTATTAACCTGTACGCTTGCAGGCGGGAGTGAAAGTGGATGCGATGGCAGCGCCCAACCCCTTCTGCCCCAACGTGAAGGGCATGTGCTGTCTCATGCTGCTGCTGAACCTCGGCCTCATCCTCGTCACGCTGGGCTTCGTCATCGTGCTGCAGTTCTTCGAGCCTCTGTTTGTCTGGTAAGTTGGCTTCTCCAAGGCCTTGCAACCTTTTAAATTATCTTTTGAGGCAAGGCAAGACGCACACAATGCATTGTATGGTCAAGGAATTAGTCTAGAACAACTAGTTAACCTTTTTAGGCAGGTACATAGTATGCGGTAGACAGCGGTAGCGGTGACAGCCCAGTGGCTATCGAACTCGCCTCTCACTCGAGCGGTCCGGGTTCAAACCCCAGCGGCACGCACCAATGACTTTCTAAGTTATGTGCGATTGATGTAATTAAATGTCACTTGCTATAACGGTGAAGGACACATCGTGAGGAAACCTGCATGCCTGAGAGTTCTTCATAATGTTCTCGAAGGCGACCCATGCCCAACAGTTGGACGTCTATGGGTCGCAGCGAGCGAGCGACATAGTATGGTAAAGGAATTAGTCTAGAACAAGTAGGTTACTAAGTTATTTTAGGCAGGTATATAGTGTAAAATGTAGTCTACCATAACCATAGTGTACACTTAATAGGCACAAAACTAGATCAGTGCTCAGCATCTTTACGTCTGAACCACAAAGCGTGGCGATTGTTCTGGTGAGACATTAAAAATCAATTTGCATTTTCGAAAATAGTCCACGCCTCGGCAACGGTAAACGTAATTTGTGATGACAATGTCACATTCAGTTGAGGCCGTAATTACGCGCTTTTGCGGTTCAATGCCGGCTCAACTGTGACCTTTGATAGATGCTCGTACTGACTTGGGACTGGGCAAAAATGCCTGTGTGCCCGTATTCATATTCAATTATTTTTCATTATATGGTACTAGTGGACGCCCGCAGCTTCGCTCGCGTGGAATTAGACATTCACTAACTTCAAAAACGGCAAAGCTTCATACTAACTTTGCACCCCCGTTTTACCCCCCTAGGGGGTGAATTTTCAAAAATCCTTTCTTAGTGGTCCCCTACGTTATAAAAGGAACCCCTGTGCAAATTTTCAAATTTCTAACCCTTTTAGTTTAGGCCCTGCGTTGATATGTCAGTCAGTCAGTCGGTCTGTCAGTCAGTCACCTTCTCCTTTTTATATATATAGATTTGTATACGCATAATGAACATCGTTACATTTTTTATGCAGAGATTCACAAACACAATTTTTGTCTTCCAGGATTTTGGGAATAGTTTTCCTAATCTTCGGATTCATAACTCTCGTGGGCAGCCTGATCTACTGCGTGGTGCTGTGCCGAGAGAACCCTTACCCGCGGTACCCTGACGACTTCTACTGGACCCACCACTGGTCCAAGACGATCGGCCCTTCGGAGATACACTACAGCGCCAGCGAAAAACCGTACAGACAGAACGGCCACAGCGACAGATACAATAAGTACAACGGAAAATATTCAGATCGAGAGAGCGCCAAAGGTTATTCTGATAGAGAGAGTAAGCTGAGCAGGTATTGAGTTGTTAAAATCAATCCTTGAATGGATAGTAAATGTGCCGGAGCCAAAAAATTGGCTGATATTTCAATTTTTCTGTTGACAGAAACCCCACTAAAGTGAGTTAAATGAGTACCTAATGCAAAATATAGTACTTTTTTTTGATTTCTTATTCTTCTGACATACGTCAGAGACAACTTTAGGTCGGTACATTTTGACTTTTCCTCAGGTTTTTTGTTTGCTTTTTAGGAGCATATACATATTAGATAGTATATGTACACGACAAAGCAGTTAAGGTACAATACAAAATTAGAGTAATGACAAAATTTTTTTTCGTTCAAATTTTTTTTTTCTTTATGCATAAATCAATGTCATAAATCAGCTTCTCAAAAGTGGTGCTAATATTTCAATAAAATGGATGTAGATTAAGAGGTTTGTAAGTATTTACAACAATGTGTATTTTGATGAAATGATTATATTTTTAAAGCTTTATTAATACAATAAAATATAGAAATGTAATAAGTTACGTCTACTTTTGTTGACGTGTTTGATATGTACTTTACCGCAAACGAATAATGTTTGTGCACGTGAAAGTGTACCTTAATCTGTACCTAAATAAAAAGATAACGTTTTATTTTACTGAGTGTTAGTTTATGATCCTTTCCACAAAAAACATAGCACATAGTTTTTTTTTTGGAAAGGAACACTACAATTTATTATAATTTATGTGACTAATAATGTAAATAATATTTTAAATATAAGACAGAAGCAAATGCCATATTAATTTACCTTTTGTTTAATAAATAAGTTAAATTGCGAATGTTTTAGAAATTTTATAACTCTAGGCCTGAGTGCCCAAAAAACGAGTTACATATAAAACAATATAACGTACTTACGAAATATTATATCAATATTGTGCATAAGAGGTAAAATATACTTGATAAAATTATGAATATAATTTGTGTAACCAATCTTTTTTTTTTATACCTTTTTAGGTTTTCAAGGTTAACGGGAAACCTTATTTGCTACCTATGTATTGTGTAACAAAAATCTGTTTTTTTAATACCTTTTTTGGTTTTCACACCGTTAACCCTTATTTGCTACCTATGTATGTAAAAGATTGAGAAGTAAACGACTTTTTGTTTTTTATTATTTTTCATAAGAATTTACGAAACGAAACAGGGACAAATTACTAAGTGGAAATTGGAAAGGTGAAAATAATTACACAGTTTACTAACTTATCTCATTTTATTTACAAACGCTCTAATTAAACAATTAATTATTAATCAGGGAAAATAATGACAAAATGTAAAGATAATACCAAAATAAATCAATGAGAAATAAACAAATATGAATTTGTTTGACAGTGGAATAATAATGATGAAAAATAATATTTTTCAAAGATTAATTGACTACACATCACTGGTGCAAATTATTCTATCTAGAGTACATGGAATGAGTACACAAAAATGTCCAATACGAAAATTCACATTGTATCAACAAAACATGTCATAATTATCATGAGAAAATAAATAAGAAAACAACCTATGAAATCAGAAATAATAAAGCAGAGAAGGAAAGAAAGAAATAACTTACAAATTAGATTAGAATTAATACTATAGAAATATGTACATTCTTTTGTAAAAAATCTTACAATAAATGTAGAAGTCACTGTCAGACAAAACATCTTTACAATTTCAGTAAATTTGAGCATTATTGCGTCAAGACTAGCAACCTAGTCACGTATAAAAATTACAGCAACTGTTGTGCTTACGTTATTTACGTAAAAACAAGAGATTCTCTAACCTCTTAGGCGCAATACACACGGAGCGGGCGCGGGGCGTGTTCTTCACATACAACGCGAGCGTTATTTTTTGTAAATATTCACAAAACAATATCTCGAAACGCGCCAGTGTAATGTCTGTTATATAAATACTAGCTGACCCGGCAAACGTTGTTTTGCCAATCATTCCTTATTAAAAATAAAAGTCGCGATGGAAAAATAAGGGTTGATCGTAGAAGGGTGAAAATTGAGGATTGTATGTAAAAATACGTATGTTGTATCATAAAAAAATAGAAATTAAAAATTTTGTCTAAAAAATAAAAAATAAAATTTAGGGGTGGACTACCCCTAACATTTAGGGGGTTAAAAAATAGATGTTGGCCGATTCTCATAGATACCTATGAGAATCGGCCAACTCATAGATAAGCACAAAAAATTTCATCAAAATCGGTCAAGCCGTTTCGGAGGAGTATGGCAACGAAAACTGTGACACGAGAATTTTATATATTAGACAAGAAATTAGACCCGCCGTACTCCCGTCCCGAGACGCGTAAGCGTAAAGCGCCATCTTCACATAGAACGGGCGCGGGGCGGGCGCGGGGCGGGCATAACGTCCTTCTATTCTTTGTAATACACGTTTTCTCCGAAAGGCGAGTGCCTTTGTCGAAGTAAAATTAATAATTAATTAATTAATTAACTATTAATTTATTTTAATCAAACGAGTACTTTTTTGTTTTGACCGATGTGACGCATATTTTTAAACTATTAATTTATTTTAATCAAACGAGTACTATTTACTTTTGGAACGAAGTTCCTTACTTATCGCGTGTTGCGAAAGGGGGCTAGACGGAAAAAATTAAGACTAAAAGTTCTGACACTTTTTGGTGGTAGAACCTATATACGGTACGCTTTCTGCTTGTTTTGAATAGCTAGGTGGTAGAAAATATCTAGGTGGTTGTACATAATAAATTATAAAAAATAACAATAACTTATAATAAGTTTAAGTTCAATCGCGCGTAAACGTTACACGCACACACTTTTTTAGTACATTGGCGCTTGTACGAGTCGGTCGAGTTTGTCTTGTATATATGTACTAGTGGACGCCCGCAGCTTCGCTCGCGTAGAATTAGACCCATTAACGACGTCTACCCGCCTAACGACTTCAAAAACGGCAAAATTTCATACTAACTTTGCACCCCCGTTTTACCCCCTTAGGGGGTGAATTTTCAAAAATCGTTTCTTAGTGCTCCCCTACGTTATAAAAGGAACCCCTGTGCAAAATTTCAAGTTTCTAGCCCTTATAGTTTAGGCCCTGCGTTGATATGTCAGTCAGTCAGTCAGTCAGTCAGTCAGTCAGTCAGTCAGTCAGTCAGTCAGTCAGTCACCTTCTCCTTTTATATATATAGATTTACAAAAAATAGCTCCCGCGTTGTGTGTAAACACGCCGACCAACTCGTGTCACACGAGCCCGCTCTATACTATGCGTATAGCGATGAAAGTCGCGCGGATAACTAAATGTCGGTGAAAAAATATACTATATTGTTAAACGCGTAACATTATGTCGATAGCCCATATTTACTTAGGCGTCCTGCACACACGACCGACTTTCAACCAATTTTGCTATCGACTTTTTGTCCGATTTTGTAGCTTTCGCGGTATTTCCATCATGAATATACCGTGGAAGGTAAAAAAATATTATTTTTAAATTGCTTTTGAAACAAACTTGTCAACAAAATAAAGTTCCCTTTGATTTGGTCGGTTGAGTCTGTCACCAAATCGTTCAAAAGTCGATCGTGTATAGACAGCCTAAAGACCGATTTTTAATCATGAATTTGTCTTCACTTTTGCTTACTGCATATAGATCCTCTGTAGTAGACAATATTCACTGCGGCCTACAAATGATAGTTTCCCTTGCACTTTCTATAAACCAGAGGTCAACTGAATATGCATCCAACTTTTAATGGCTGACAATTTTGTTTTTAGATTGTGGCCGACATCAATGTAAATGAGATTGGATCTGAAACAAATGAAACTTTATTAGTCGTCGCTTAACATTGATTTATACTAACATTATGGATGTTTATATTATCTATTTATGTATGTATTTAAAAATATCTATGTATGTATAACAGTCTCTGACACTCATATAGTAGGCTCGCGCCTACTTTGGGGTCAGATGGCCGTGTGTGAGAATGTCCAAGATATTTATTATTATTTATTATAAAGAGGAAAGATGTGTTTGAATTTTTTTTTACAAAAAAGCAACTGGTCCGATACAAAAATTCTTCGGAGGGCACGTTAAATCGTCGGTTCCCGGTTGTTTTCAATGGTGAAAACAATCGCTAAGCCTTGTCGAAGACCTTCGGGTGGCTTGAGAACATTCGACACTGGGTCGGCCAATAACCCCTCCACCAATCCGCATTGGAGCAGCGTGGTGGAGTATGCTCTAGACCTCCCGCAGTTTTAGTCTGTGGGGGAGACCCATGCCCAACAGTGGGACATCTATGGGCAGTTAATGTAACTGTTACGGTGAAGTAAGTATTGTTAAAAAACCTGAGAGTTCTAATAATGTTCTCGAAGGCATAATAAGCCCGCCAGCCTACCTGCACGAGGGCATCGTTTGTCTCGCTTCGACCCATAGACGTCCCACTGCTGGGCACGGGTCTCCCCCATAGACACTGCTGCGGGAGGTCTAGAGCATACTCCACCACGCTGCTCCAATGCGGATTCGTGGAGGGGTTAGTGGCCAACCCAGTGTCGAATGTTCTCAAGCCACCCGAAGGTCTTCAACAAGGCTTAACGACTGTTTCCAACATTGAAAACAACCGGGACCGACGGCTTTACGTGCCCTCCGAAGCACGGTAGCGTCCATGAAATTTTGCCACTAGCGGTCACCCATCCACAAACCGACCGCGCCCGTCGTTGCTTAACTCTTTGGATCACATTGAATCGACCCGAGCCATTGGGCTATGGACGTTTCTTTGGATATAAGATAGCAAACGAGCATGCAGTTCCCCCATTGTCTCATCTGCGACCTTGAATACGTCACATTCTAAGTCACAGATGCGTTGCTACCATTGACGAATCTAAATCCTCACCTCAAAGCGGCAAGCGGCCGCTAGTCGGACTCGGAGCCGTCGCTAAAGTGATACTTCTTCTGCGGCCGCGCCCGCGCCGTGTTGCGCGCCGGTGGCGGAGGACTTGCGGCGACCACGTCCGACTCGGAGTCGCTGCTGGCCTTCTTCTTAGCCTTCTTCTTGGGGTTCGGCTTCTTCTTATCCTGCCAGATTGATAGGTTATTTTATTAGGTTACTAGCTTTTACCCGCGGCTCCGCCCGCGTGGTCAAAGGGAATTAACAATGAGTTGTATATCATACATAGATAAGATTTTGAAAATGAATGTTACTAACGCCATCTATTAACAACATCCGGATCTAAATATCTAGCAAATAACAAAACATCGATATCTTCCCATGGGGATGTTTTACCGCGGTAAAAAGTAGCCTACGTCACTCTCCACCCTCCTCACTATCTCCACACACATAAACCATACCATATATTAGCTTCGTTGCGACGTGAAAGCCGGACAAACAAACAAACAAACACACATTCACATTTATAATATTAGTATGGATGTATTGATTAGGTTAGGTCTCAGTTAGGCTTTAGAGTTATGTCCATATCGGCAGTCTTGTTGATTGTTGTGTTCTAAGTATTTGTACATTGTATTTGTTAGAGATGCGTAGCTACCCTTGATGACTAAGATGATTGCCTTCAAGTCGTAAACAGCCACCACACTTTTTCAACTATATTGCAATTGTATTAAATTATTAGAAGGTAGAAATGGTACTTTTCACCTTTGGTGTGTGGTTAAAATCTCAGTTTGCCTTTAATATAGAATGGATAAGCGGTCTCAAAATACCTATACAGGCATAAGTAATGTTTATGAAAATAAAAGTCCGGGATATTTATACTTGAAGATAAGCCAAAATATAATATTTAATTTTAAAAATATATTGAAAAAGCATTATTTATTATTCGGTACTTATAACTTAATTCCTTACGAACGAAAGTTACATCTTGAACCGATGCCATTATCTGCAGATATACTGCTTTTTATAGCTAGTCACTTGGACCTAAACTCTCCATGCCTCATTAAATTGGTGTTATTTAATTATTATAATTTATTTCTTATTCTAATTATTCTGATTTATTTTGTTATTCTAATTATTCTAATTTATTAATAGCCGAATGGCTCGCATCGATTCAATGTGATCGAAAGAGTTAAGCAACGACGGACGAGGTCGGTTTGTGGATGGGTGACCGCTAGTGGTAAAATTTCATGGCATACCGTGCTTCGGAGGGCACGTAAAGCCGTAGGTCCCGGTTGTTTTCAATGCTGGAAACAGGCGTTAAACCTTGTCGAAGACCTTCGGGTGGCTTGAGAACATTCGACACTGGGTTGGCCACTAACACCTCCACCAATCCGCATTATAGCAGCGTGGTGGAGTATGCTCTAGACCTCCCGCAGCTGTCTGTGGGGGAGACCCGCGCCCAGCAGTGGGACGTATATGGGTCGCGGCAAATTATTCTAAAGACTAAAATTTTAAAACGATGACATTAATTAAATGTCCCCCTCCACCAATCCGCATTGGAGCAGCGTGGTGGAGTATGCTCTAGACCTCCCGCAGCTATCTGTGGGGGAGACCCGTGCCCAGCAGTGGGACGTCTATGGGTCGCAGCGAGCAACGAATGAAATGGCAACAAGGGACTTACTTTCTTAGTGTCAAATATGCTGTCCTCGTCATCGGAGTCTAGGCTGAGGGCTACCTTCGCCGGCCGCTTCTTTGGCTTCTCCCGCTCCTGGCAACCACACAACAGTCAATACAAATAAAATAATTGGACGTTAGAATCTTTAAGAATACGTCAACAATACAAATAAAATAATTGGACGTTAGAATCTTTAAGAATATGTTAATACTGACGCGAAACTAAGCAAAAGGTTCACAAATATGATCACACTTAGTGTGCCATTTTCAGATCAGCGCTTGTCGTTATTCGTTCTCTAGAGCTATGCGGACGCGTATTGCTATAACGAGAGTTTAGTCAGAGTTTTTCGTTATGTTATCGAAGGCATGTGAAGTCTGCCAACCCGCATTTGGCCAGCGTGGGGGACTAAGACCTAATCCGTCCTATTCAGAGATGAGATCCGTGCCCAACAGTGGGACAAAGAAAGGGTTGTGTTGATAGGTGATATAGAACTATAGCAGCGATAGGAAATACCTTATCCTTGTCGTTGTCGGCCAGTTTCCGCTTGGGCGGCGGCTTCTTCTTGGGCGGCGACGGGGGCGGCGACGGGGCCTCCGAGTCGCTCGACAGCACCGTGGTGGTGGGCGGCGGGGACGGCGGGGACGTGCGGTCCTCTTCTTTCTTACTATCCTCTATCAGCGAGTCGAACAGGCAGTCTGCACAAAACAAAAATGTTAGCACTTTTTAGCTCAATAATAACATAACATCACGCCTTTATTTACTCTAAGGAATAGGCAGAGGTGTGTAGTACACCCCACATTTCACCGGTTATCTTTAGGTCCCGTGTAATATCTATATATATAAAAGGAGAAGGTGACTGACTGACTGACTGACTGACTGACTGACTGACTGACTGGCTGACTGACTGACTGACATCAACGCAGGGCCTAAACTATAAGGGCTAGAAACTTGAAATTTTGCACAGGGGTTCCTTTTATAACGTAGGGGAGCACTAAGAAAGGATTTTTGAAAATTCACCCCCTAAAGGGGGTAAAACGGGGGTGCAAAGTTAGTATGAAACTTTGCCGTTTTTGAAGTTAAGTGGGCAACCCGAACGCTGGAAGACGTCGTTAATGGGTCTAATTCTGCGCAAGCGGAGCTGCGGGCGTCCACTAGTTAATTATACGTAGGTCCATCCACACACACACTAACCACATATACACACACACACACTCACACACATACACCTTCTTACACATGATGTATGATGATGACGATGATGATGAATATCTAGAACCGTTTTTAGTATGTACCTAACTGTGTAATCCATATTTGGCCCTAGTATAAAATATCGTATTATTTTGTATAACCTATTGTACTTTTATAACGCTGCTGGATTGCCTAATAAATAAATAAATAAAATGTTACCACTTGGCTGCCTCGGAGGCTGCCGCGCAAGGCTGATCACGTACGATCGACGCGAGCTGTTTTGTCTTTGAAGTCGAAGGCTGGGAATACATTTCCGATTTTTCTCTCCGATAATCGGATCAGACAATCGGAAGGCACTCGTGCCATACATACTCGGACGTGCGATCCGATGGTCGGATCGGACGTCCATGTATGTATGTGTATTTATTATTAAAACAAATGTATGGCACGAGTGCCTTTCGATTGTCTGATCAGACTATCGGATACGACTATCGGAGAGAAAAATCGGAAAAGTATCTCCAGCGTAACGGCTCGCGTACACCGAATCCGTCATCGGCCGAAGTATGCTCGGACGTCATCGGCCGGACTCGGCCGATCAAATCAAACGTAAGTAAATGAAAGAGAGTGCATACACTGCTCCTACCGATGTCGTCCGATGACGCCAGATAACGGACGATCAACTGACGAGTCCGAACGTGTTTGGATTTTTTGTCAGTTTTAATAATTCTTCAATCAGATTCGCTCAGTTCAGACTACATAGTTCCACCGACAACGGCCGTTATAGTGTGCAGTGTATGCAGTTGAACGTCCGAGACAGTCGTCCGAACAGCTCCGACCCGAAATCGGCCGATGAATCGGTTTTGGTGTACGCGTGGGGTAAGAATCAGCGTCATCAAACAAATGTATGATACGAGTGCCTTCCGATTGTCCGATCAGACTATCGGATACGAATATCGGAGAGAAAAATCGGAAACGTATTTCCAGCGTAAGAATCAGCGTCATCAAACAAATGTATGGCACCTTCCGATTGTCTGATCAGACTATCGGATACGACTATCGGAGAGAAAAATCGGAAACGTATTTCCAGCGTAAGAATCAGCGTCATCAAACAAATGTTTGGCACGAGTGCCTTCCGATTGTCCGATCAGACTATCGGATACGACTATCGGAGAGAAAAATCGGAAACGTATTTCCAGCGTAAGAATCAGCGTCATCAAACAAATGTATGGCCCGAGTGCCTTCCGATTGTCCGATCAGACTATCGGATACGACTATCGGAGAGAAAAATCGGAAACGTATCTCCATCTCCAGAATCAGCGTCCTCACCGGAGTCCATCTCGGGCGCGGCCCTCCTGTCGTTCCTCCTCGCGTCGAACTCGTCCTCGCTGTCGGACAGCGCGCGCGGCGCTTCGCCCCCCGGCCCCGGCCTGGTGTCGAGCAGCTCCACGTCGGAGCCCGACTCGGAGCTCTCCTCGCCGTCCTTGGTATGACACGAGTGCCTTCCGATTGTCCGATCCGACTATCGGATACGACTATCGGAGAGAAAAATCGGAAACGTATTCTCCATCTCCAGAATCAGCGTCCTCACCGGAGTCCATCTCGGGCGCGGGCTTCGCCTTGTCGTTCTTCCTCACGTCGAACTCGTCCTCGCTGTCGGACAGCGCGCGCGGCGCTTCGCCCCCCGGCCCCGGCCTGGTGTCGAGCAGCTCCACGTCGGAGCCCGACTCGGAGCTCTCCTCGCCGTCCTTGGTATGACACGAGTGCCTTCCGATTGTCCGATCCGACTATCGGATACGACTATCGGAGAGAAAAATCGGAAACGTATTCTCCATCTCCAGAATCAGCGTCCTCACCGGAGTCCATCTCGGGCGCGGCCCTCCTGTCGTTCCTCCTCGCGTCGAAGTCGTCCTCGCTGTCGGACAGCGCGCGCGGCGCTTCGCCCCCCGGCCCCGGCCTGTTGTCGAGCAGCTCCACGTCGGAGCCCGACTCGGAGCTCTCCTCGCCGTCCTTGTACTTTTGCACCTGGAACACGAACACCACTCAATATTGACTACTATAGTGCCCAATGGCTTGCTTGTAGCGTTCATAGCCCAATGGCTCGCGTCGATTCAATGTGATCGAAAGAGTTAAGCAACGACGGGCGCGGTCGGTTTGTGGATGGGTGACCGCTAGTGGCAAAATTTCATGGACGCTACCGTGCTTCGGAGGGCACGTAAAGCCGTCGGTCCCGGTTGTTTTCAATGCTGGAAACAGTCGTTAAGCCTTGTCGAAGACCTTCGGGTGGCTTGAGAACATTCGACACTGGGTTGGCCACTAACCCCTCCACAAATCCGCATTGGAGCAGCGTGGTGGAGTATGCTCTAGACCTCCCGCAGAAGTGTCTGTGGGGAGACCCGTGCCCAGCAGTGGGACGTCTATGGGTCGCAGCGAGTGTCAGTTTAGAGTACTCTTAAATTCCCCAACATATTATACAACGGTCTCAATCTGGAACACCACTCAAACTCTCCAGGCCAACAAAACCTTTTATGCATGACTAGATTTTACAATAATGACTACAATAGTGTCAGTTTAGAGTGCTCTTTAACTTCCCCAACATTTAGACTCAATTAGGGACTGGGATGGTTAGTCCAATTAGTTGAGAGAGTTAATTAGAACATTAGTTGGTCAGTTCGTTAATTGGCATGAGGACTGGGGACTGTTAGTGATAGTTAGTCCTGTTAGTTGGTGTTGTATGGTATGGTCTTCGACAAGGCTCAACGTGCCCTCAAAAGCACGGTAGCAACCATGACCATATTTACCACTAGCGGTCCACCCATCCACAAGCCGACCGACCGCACCCTTCGTCGCTTAACTCTTTCGATCGCGAGCCATTGGGCCATGGACGCCACACGCTCGTCTGATCCTCGATCAGACGAGCGTGTGGCGGAATTCCAATTCCGTCTGCTTTCCACCTGTTTATTTTGTTTTGTTATTTTTATATATATTTGTATGTTATTACCTTGTTTATTGTTAATTTGTTTTTGTTTCTTTTTTTTTTTTTTCGCTTTTGATATGCTTATTTTGCTTTTATCGTGTGTTTGTGTTTATTTGTTATTAATTCTGTATGTCTGTGTCCATGTGTGTGTGAGTAAAGATTTCTTTTTTTCTTTCAAAATAATTTGTAGGCAGCTCGTCTCCCATGCTTCGGCCCTCATGACACGAGGTCGGCGGGGCCATGGGTGGGTTGGTGGGTCGGTCCCCATCGAACGGCGTATGTACCTTGGTGGCGGCGCGCCGCACGGCCTGGCGCCGGTCTTCGACAAGGCTTAACGTGCCCTCAAAAGCACGGTAGCAACCATGACCATATTTACCACTAGCGGTCCACTAGTGGGCTATGGTCGCCACACGCTCATACGATCCCCCTCGAACGGCGTACGTACCTTGGTGGCGGCGCGCCTGGCGGCCTGGCGCTCGCGCGGCGCCGGCGCTGGCACCGCCTCGACGTCCGAGTCGGACATCTCGCCGGAGCTGCTGCCGCTGAACGTCATCTTCTTCTGCAATCACAGTATTACGACCAAGTTACATGTCGGCGGCAGGCAGGGTGAAATTAGGTAGACGAGACGACTTTTACTATAACTAATATAATTTTCTTCTATAGAAAATTACATTTTAACTTATTACATACTAAACTAAAGCTACAGTGGTGAGACCCGTCCAAAGTTAGGCGCGGGAATGTCTTATTCGTGGGAACCGCCACGCGATACCTGCAGCAGTTCTCGGATCTCGAGATGCACAGTCAGCACAACACTGTATCTATAATAAAGTCCGATCAAATTGTCCGTACGTAACAACCACGTATATTTAAAGGGTTAAGAGAAGTATATAATGAAATGAAATGAAATGAAAATGATTTATTTAGTAAAGCATACACAAACAATAACACAAACAATAATTTAGAACACAAATATGACATTATACTTTACTAAACTGGGCACTGCTCAGCATTATGCTGGAGTCCGAAGACAACCAACGCTGGTCTTCCGCAGGACCCTTAATACTAGTGGACGCCCGCAGCTTCGCTCGCGTAGAATTAGACAAAATCAACGGCACGTGATGGTTATGCTATTCGCTGCGACCCATAGACGTCCCACTGTTGGGCTCGGGTCTCCTTTCAGATTGTGAGGGATTAGGCCTTAGTTCACCACGCTGGCCAAGTGTGGATTGACAGACTTCGCATACCTTCGAGTACGTCGTAATGAACTCTCAGGCATGCAGGTTTCCTCACGATGTGTCCTTCACCGTTATAGCAAGTGACATTTAATTTCTTAATATTAGACAAAATCAACAACACGTGGTGGTTATGCTATTAAATTAATTGTAATTGTAACTTATATGACACATTTGTAGGTTAAACATAGCAGCGCCACCTATTGATTACTTACTCAATCCAGTCAACAGATATCGCCATCTGTTAAAATCGTTTGGAGTTAACAGATAATTGTGAATGTCAATTAATAGACAAATTATTTTCAATAAAATAATATTGCGGCTATAAATTAAGATGTAAGCTATCCTATCTTTCAAGTTGGATCAAACTGCACACGGTGTGCAAATTTAATTTAAAATCGGTTAAGTAGTTTAGGAGTCCATCGCGGACAAACAACGTGACACGTGATTTATTATATTAAGAAGATGTTATCTTCACAGTGTTCGATTTAAAAAAAAAAAAAATTAAATTTTATTACAGAAAAGGGATAATGCTCGTAAAAGGGCGCTTCATTCTACCAGAAGACCCAATTCATACATTTTGTTGAAATTAGTATTAATACGTCATATACTTCTGTACTTTTTTACACACACATACATACATAGGATGTTATAGAAGATTACGTTCACTAACCTTCTTCGGTTCCCTCTTGAAGACGAGCTTGGTCTGCTTGAGGCCGTCTCCCTTCTCTCCCTTCTCGGCCTTCTCCGGTTTCTCCGCCTTCTCCTTCTTCGCTCGGCCCTTGGGCTTCTTCTCGCCACTGGCGGGACTCACACCGGTGGGGTCATCCTGCAAACACCGTTATTTTATTACTAGATCCGTGCACCTACAAAAATAAATTAATAGACTTATCCCTAGGGGTATTTTGTCTATAAGGTCTTTGGCTTTTTTTAGATTAGCTTGAGAGATATTATAAAGAGGAAAGATTTTATTTGTAATGTTTTCACACAAAAACTACTGGACCGATTTCAAAAATTATTTCACCATTAGAAAGCTGCATCTTCACTGAGTGACATAGACTATATAATATTACTAGGTGTAAGCGAAACTATTGTTATGTCTAATTCCACGGGAGCGTAGCTGGGGGAGCCCACTATTACGTAATTTGCAGCAGAATCAAAGCATAATGCAAAATATAACTTAATGAGTTAAGCAAAGTTTAACTATCAACGATAAAACTAACTATAACTTACATAAATAGATTCAGATTTTTGAGCCAGCGCGCAAATCCTCGCGGGCGTGCTCTGTATTCCCTAACAGTTTCATCCAATCAATGGTATAGAAATATAGGACAAACAAGCATTGAGTTTTATTTATATTATATACATAATCATTATTTTTACAATTAACTCAACCCTACGTTTCCATTTTCTAAATAGGCTTTCATCACAACTCTTTCTTTGTCCCACTATTGGGCACAGGTCTCCGGTCAGAAAGGGAGGGATTAGGTAAAGATACCTCAGGGATAGTGATAATTGAAAACCGCTTACCGGATCATACTCCTTCTTAATCTCCTTCCTGGTCTTGGCCTTCTCCGCGGCCTGGATCCTCTTGATCAGGTCCTCGGATATCTTGGGCTCCACTCTCCTGCCGTTGTCTGCCGGTATGATTTCGAACAACGACTTGCGATTTTTCTTGTTGGCGGCCTGAAATAGACAAACGAATAATAAATGTAAGGTTTGCATAAAAATCTAGATAGAAATATTTATTGTAAAAGAGATATTCCCATAAAATTTAAGCTAAGCCACAACCAATAGGCGCCCCACCGTTGGGCATGAGTCTTTCCCACGGCCACAATTGGTCTAGAGCATACTTAACCACAATGCTCCAATACGGATTGGTGTTGTTTTTTTGTAGAATTTTGTCCTTGAAAAATGATATTTTTTCACTAATATAGCCTACGAAATTTAATATGTTAATGAACTAGTGTTTCCCCACAAAGCTTGATAGAACAAGACTATCACAGATGTCAACTAAGCCCTACTGTGCGGAGTTAGTTTTATTAGTGCAATTAAACAAGCCTAATTTAAACCTAACCTAACATAACTTCGAGTAACAGTAATTCTTTCTTTCTGGGTATTTGTAGAACTATCGGAATATTATGTAATGTTTAACTGTACCTTCATCCTCTCCATCTAAAAGCCAGACATGAAAGGGAAATAAAATAATAAAAAACATGGGAGAGACCCCCGTCAAGAACGAAATTCAGTATTTCTTAATACTGAATTTAAATAGGCAATAGATCTTTATAGGTCTTAGTGGCTTATGAGATAGTGGCTTATTATATATTACCAGCGCCTTGGAGGTCTTCTTGTTGGTGTTGCTCTCCTCAAGCCGTTCCTTCTCCTCCACGTCCTCCAGCTTCACGAGGAATGTGTCCAGATCCTCGCGCCAAAGCATCGATGGAGTCTTGGCCCTGCACGGGAAATTATAACAATTTATACTGGTGGTTGTCGAGTGGTCGAAATTCGACAGATAAATCTGTTGTCACCACAAACACTCATAGATGTCACTGGATCCAATTTTGAACTATACAGGACAAGTCATTTTCATCAACGGCAAGTTACACCAAAGATTACCCACTAATCAAAATCTAGCTTCACCCGCAGTTCGGTCGATCATAAACAGAGATAGCAATCAATCGATCAAAAATTGATCCGATAGTTAATCGATTAAAAATCAAATAATTATTTAAGTCTTTCGTTTATTTCACGAGAAATGAAATTTTTTGGGATAAAAGTACTATACTACATCACTCTCTAGGCCGTATATTTCTGTGCACAAAATATCGATACAGCATTTAGAAAAAGTAGAGCAGTAGCGTCCATAGCCCAGTGGCTCGGTTCGATTCAATGTGATCGAAAGAGTTAAGCAACGACGCGCCCGGTCGGTTTGTGGATGGGTGACCGCTAGTGGCAAAATTTCATGGACGCTACCGTGCTTCGGAGGGCACGTAAAGCCGTCGGTCCCGGTTGTTTTCAATGTTGGAAACAGTCGTTAAGCCTTGTCGAAGACCTTCGGGTGGCTTGAGAACATTCGACACTGGGATGGCCACTAACCCCTCCACCAATCCGCATTGGAGCAGCGTGGTGGAGTATGCTCTAGACCTCCCACAGCTGCGTCTGTGGGGGAGACCCGTGCCCAGCAGTGGGACGTACTCGTATATGGGTCGCAGCGAGAGTAGAAGCAAGACAAACAAACAAACTCAATTTCCCATTAAATATGTATTAGAGAAGGATGTACTCACTTGAGGATGGTCAACTCGGACAGCTTCTGGTCCCTCTGCTTGAGCAGTTCGTCCTTCTTCTCCTTGGTCAGCATCCACATGGACATGCCCAGCAGGTAGTTGAACTTCTTCACTTCCTTCAGCTGCTGGAACGCTTTCTCTGGAAGACGTTACAATGCTGCATTACATTTAGCTGCTCGCTCGCTGCGACCCATAGACGTCCCACTGTTGGGCACGGGTCTCCTCTCAGAATGGGAGGGATTAGGCCTTAGTCCACCACGCTGGCCAAGTGCGGATTGGCAGACTTCACATACCGTCGAGAACGTTATGATGAACTCTCAGGCATGCAGGTTTCCTCACGATGTGTCCTTCACCGTTATAGCAAGTGACATTTAATTTCTTAAAACGCACATAACTTAGAAAAGTCATTGGTGCGTGCCACTGGGGTTTGAACCCGGACCGCTCGAGTGAGAGGCGAGTTCGATAGCCGCTGGGCTGTCACCTACTACCTACTTTTAGCTGCTAGCTGGCGCCAATTCACTTGTGTAAAACAAAAGTTCACACTACACAAAACGCCGTCGTTCCCTTGGGACAACACCACTCGCAACGGCAACCAACTAACCTGGATCCATTGGCTAGATGGATAAAAGGCAGAAAACGAGCATGCAGCGTCGTCCACCTGGGAGACCGCTAGTGGTAAAAACGTTTCCGTACTTCGGAGGGCACGTTAAGCCGTCGGTCCTGGTTGTTTTCTATGATAAAAATAATCGTTAAGCTAATATGTCGAAGACCTTCGGGTAGCTTGAGAACACAAACACCTCCACCGATCTGCATTGGAGCGACGTGGTGGAGTATGCTCTAGACAATCTGCATTGGAGCAGCGTGGTGGAGTATGCCCCACAGACCTCCCGCAGCAGTGTCTGTGGGGGAGACCCGTGTCCCAACAGTGGGACGTCTGTGGGTTGTACCTAAAAAGCATAGAGCTCATCCGCTGCCATCTATGACGACTGTCTGAGACAGAGTAAATCCATTGGCTTGATGCATTAAGATGGGAAACAAGCATGCTATTGAAACGAGCACCACTCACAGACAGACACAGACCTTGAGGTAGATGTTATCATGTCGTAGTCGTGGAGGCAGTCCATAGCCCAATGGCTTGCTTCGATTCAATGTGATCGAAAGAGTTAAGCAACGACGGGCGCGGTCGGTTTGTGGATGGGTGACCGCTAGTGGCAAAATTTCATGGACGCTACCGTGCTTCGGAGGGCACGTAAAGCCGTCGGTCCCGGTTGTTTTCAATGCTGGAAACAGTCGATAAGCCTTGTCGAAGACCTTCAGGTGGCTTGAGAACATTCGACACTGGGTTGGCCACTAACCCCTCCACCAATCCGCATTGGAGCAGCGTGGTGGAGTATGCTCTAGACCTCCCGCAGAAGTATCTGTGGGGGAGACCCGTGCCCAGCAGTGGGACGTCTATGGGTCGCAGCGAGTCGTGGAGGCCACTAACCTGGGTCCACGGGCTTCCCCTTGGCGTCCTCGAGCTCCAGCTCCTCCTCGGACTCCTGGTCGTCGTCCTCGAGCGCCACCAGCCCCTGCATCTTGCTCGCCTTCTTCTTCCAATCCGCTATCGGGTCCGGCGCGTAACCTGGAATTAAACATTCATACATTATGATAGCTGTTTAAAAATCCATACTTCCATACTAATATTATAAATGCGAAAGTGTGTTTGTTTGTTTGTCCGGCTTTCACGTCGCAACAAAGCTATTATATGGTATGGTTTTTGTGCGTGGAGATAGTGAGGAGGGTGGAGAGTGACGTAGGCTACTTTTTACCTCGGTAAAACATCCCCATGGGAAGATATCGATGGTTTGTTATTTGCTAGATATTTAGTTCCGGATGTTGTTAATAGATGGCGTTAGTAAAATTCATTTGCAAGTTCTGAATAACTATTCTTCCACCACAAATGTGTCATGCATGATAAACAAATCATTGTTAATTCCCTATGACCACGCGGGCGGAGCCGCGGGTAAAAGCTAGTATAATAATAAGATGTTGATTTTAATAACATAAGGTAAAAGTGACCATTATTGAAATTGAAGTGCCCATTCATTATTGAAATAGAGGCGCCTATAAGTCTACACGACAATATACTATGTATAGTCACACAAATTAATCAAGATAAAACGGTGAACTGCCCCGTGCCGTATTCTTGCAATATACTGCAAGATATCTCGCATGTTCGGTCTGTGCGCGTCGATACTTGTAACGGTACCTTACGTTATCGATACATTAACTAAAACAAGTGTGTCACCTCGCTAATTACTATGTGTGACGTCACACAGGGGACATCACACTAGGGCAGGGCTGACGAAAAAAGTTGCACGCATCGTTTGTATGAAAATAACACGTGATTGCCGTTCTATCTTGATTAATTTCTGTGGTCTTGGTACTCTCAAGGTCTTGGTATACTCAAGGACACAGAAAGGGCTGCTGTCGAAAATGGTAGAACTACTCACCCCTCTTGATGAGCTCCTCGACCATCACCTTCCGCTTCTTGTTCTCCACCACCAGCCCCTTGTCGCACTTCTCCAGGATGAAGCGCGCCTGGTTGGACAGCTTGTCCGCCTCCGCCTGCAGCTGCCCCTCGAGGAAGTCCTTGCGCCGCGAGTAGTACCGCACACGAAGGTCGTAGAACTACTCACCCCTCTTGATCAGCTCCTCGACCATCACCTTCCGCTTCTTGTTCTCCACCACCAGCCCCTTGTCGCACTTCTCCAGGATGAAGCGCGCCTGGTTGGACAGCTTGTCCGCCTCCGCCTGCAGCTGCCCCTCGAGGAAGTCCTTGCGCCGCGAGTAGTACCGCACACGAAGGTCGTAGAACTACTCACCCCTCTTGATCAGCTCCTCGACCATCACCTTCCGCTTCTTGTTCTCCACCACCAGCCCCTTGTCGCACTTCTCCAGGATGAAGCGCGCCTGGTTGGACAGCTTGTCCGCCTCCGCCTGCAGCTGCCCCTCGAGGAAGTCCTTGCGCCGCGAGTAGTACCGCACACGAAGGTCGTAGAACTACTCACCCCTCTTGATCAGCTCCTCGACCATCACCTTCCGCTTCTTGTTCTCCACCACCAGCCCCTTGTCGCACTTCTCCAGGATGAAGCGCGCCTGGTTGGACAGCTTGTCCGCCTCCGCCTGCAGCTGCCCCTCGAGGAAGTCCTTGCGCCGCGAGTAGTACCGCACACGAAGGTAGTAGAACTACTCACCCCTCTTGATCAGCTCCTCGACCATCACCTTCCGCTTCTTGTTCTCCACCACCAGCCCCTTGTCGCACTTCTCCAGGATGAAGCGCGCCTGGTTGGACAGCTTGTCCGCCTCCGCCTGCAGCTGCCCCTCGAGGAAGTCCTTGCGCCGCGAGTAGTACCGCACACGAAGGTCGTAGAACTACTCACCCCTCTTGATCAGCTCCTCGACCATCACCTTCCGCTTCTTGTTCTCCACCACCAGCCCCTTGTCGCACTTCTCCAGGATGAAGCGCGCCTGGTTGGACAGCTTGTCCGCCTCCGCCTGCAGCTGCCCCTCGAGGAAGTCCTTGCGCCGCGAGTAGTACCGCACACGAAGGTCGTAGAACTACTCACCCCTCTTGATCAGCTCCTCGACCATCACCTTCCGCTTCTTGTTCTCCACCACCAGCCCCTTGTCGCACTTCTCCAGGATGAAGCGCGCCTGGTTGGACAGCTTGTCCGCCTCCGCCTGCAGCTGCCCCTCGAGGAAGTCCTTGCGCCGCGAGTAGTACCGCACTCGAAGGTCGTGGAACTACTCACCCCTCTTGATCAGCTCCTCGACCATCACCTTCCGCTTCTTGTTCTCCACCACCAGCCCCTTGTCGCACTTCTCCAGGATGAAGCGCGCCTGGTTGGACAGCTTGTCCGCCTCCGCCTGCAGCTGCCCCTCGAGGAAGTCCTTGCGCCGCGAGTAGTACCGCACACGAAGGTCGTAGAACTCGCGCAGAATCTCCTCCACTTTTTCATACCTGGAAACGTTGGGTCCGATTTTGAATAGACATTTTTGCTTAGTGCTTAGTTAGCAGTGTATTAAACTAAAAAATGTATTCTGATGAAGGGCCTTTTGTCGCCCATTTCGTGCCAGTATTAACTCTTTCGATCACATTGAATCGACACGAGCCATTGGGCTATGAACGCTACGGGTATTTATATCGCAGATAAATATTTGTACTAGGGTCATGGAAGTTATAATTTTGTATGCCCATCACCCGCAACACAAGTGTGTGAGTGTGTAGCGCAAGATTTATTTTTTATTTATTTACAACACTCAGTACTGCGTCCATAGCCCAATGGATCGAGTCGATTCACTGTGATCGAAAGAGTTAAGCAACGACGGGCGCGGTCGGTTTGTGGATGGGTGACCGCTAGTGGCAAAATTTCATGGACGCTACCGTGCTTCGGAGGGCACGTAAAGCCGTCGGTCCCGGTTGTTTCCAATACTGGAAACAGTCGTTAAGCCTTGTCGAAGACCTTCGGGTGGCTTGAGAACATTCGACACAGGGTTGGCCACTAACCCCTCCACCAATCCGCATTTGAGAGCGTGGTGGAATATACTTTAGACTTTAGACCTTCCGCAGCAGTGTCTGTGGGGGAGACCCGTGCCCAGCAGTAATAGATAGATAGCACTGACTTCTTGAGGCAGCAGTTGTGGTCGAACGCGTTCATGCAGGTCATCGAGATGGTGGTCTGCAGCTTGAACACCTTGTGCACCCCCTCCGCCTCCACCTCCGGCAGCTTGCCCGGCAGCAGGCTCACCACGAACCGGACCGTCGTGTCCGTGTTGTATTAAATAAATAAATAAATAAATAGAGCACTGACTTCTTGAGGCAGCAGTTGTGGTCGAACGCGTTCATGCAGGTCATCGAGATGGTGGTCTGCAGCTTGAACACCTTGTGCACCCCCTCCGCCTCCACCTCCGGCAGCTTGCCCGGCAGCAGGCTCACCACGAACCGGACCGTCGTGTCCGTGTTGTATTAAATAAATAAATAAATAGAGCACTGACTTCTTGAGGCAGCAGTTGTGGTCGAACGCGTTCATGCAGGTCATCGAGATGGTGGTCTGCAGCTTGAACACCTTGTGCACCCCCTCCGCCTCCACCTCCGGCAGCTTGCCCGGCAGCAGGCTCACCACGAACCGGACCGTCGTGTCCGTGTTGTATTAAATAAATAAATAAATAAATAGAGCACTGACTTCTTGAGGCAGCAGTTGTGGTCGAACGCGTTCATGCAGGTCATCGAGATGGTGGTCTGCAGCTTGAACACCTTGTGCACCCCCTCCGCCTCCACCTCCGGCAGCTTGCCCGGCAGCAGGCTCACCACGAACCGGACCGTCGTGTCCGTGTTGTATTCCTGGAATGTTGCCATACAAATGTTATAAATTACTAGTGGACGCCCGCAGCTTCGCTCGCGTGGAATTAAACATAACAATAGTTTCGTTTACACCTATAGTAGGGGAGCCCAAGAGGGGATTTTGCGGGATACTCAAGCGCGTCAGTTTAATATACAGTGGGATACCTTGTACCCGGTTAAGTACCTCCACCAAATATGAGCCCCATATATAAATGGGGCCGTCAAGGATAAAGGATCAGAATAAGAAAAAAATAAAATTTGTCATCAGAAATTCTTGAGCGCGTCAGATTAAGGTAGGGTGAGTTAATTACATGCTAAAAAGTGTATATTCCACTAATCTTACAATTTGAGAGTAACGTAAAGAAAGGGGAGGGCTACAACTGTTGTAGCCCTCCCCTTTCTCCTTGACGGCCCCATTTATATATGGGGCTCATATTTGGTGGAGGTACTTAACCGGGTACAAGGTATCCCACTGTATATTAAACTGACGCGCTTGAGTATCCCGCAAAATCCCCTCTTGGGCTCCCCTACTACTATGTCCACTCAGTGAAGATGCAGCTTTCTAATGGTGAAAGAATTTTTGAAATCGGTCCAGTAGTTTTTGTGTGAAAACATTACAAACAAATCTTTCCTCTTTATAATATTAGTATAGATAGGTTAATAGGTCAACTTGGAGGTTGACACTATATGGAACATAATCTATGTGCCCATTTTTTTTTTCATTAAAAAAAGTATAACAGTATGAGGATATCTGAAACCATAGAAGATACAGAGAATCTGTGTTTGGAAACAAACCGTCTTCTTTTATGAAACTAAATTGACATCATAATTATTTTTGGTCAAGCGTGAGCTGTTTCTTATAATGATTAAAATTGACTAAAAATGATTTTACGCCCATCGACGCAGTTTGATGTGAGGATAATTGTGTTTGGAAACAAACAGTCTTCTTTTATGAAACTAAATTGACATCATAATTATTTTTGGTCAAGCGTGAGCTGTTTCTTATAATGATTAAAATTGACTAAAAATGATTTTACGCCCATCGACGCAGTTTGATGTGAGGATAATTTTATTGTAGTATCTGAAGAAAAAGATCGGGACGGCAGAAGAGGGTCAAATTTAATAGTGTATTTACATTACTAGGACCATGTGGAGGATTCTGAAACCATAGAAGTTACAATCTATCAAACAAACTGGATGTGGATAAGCGCTTAGTATTGAAGACTGCAGAAAATCAGATACCTTACTGACATAGTCCGCATAATCATAGTGAAATGGTCGTTCAAAGTTCGTGGGATATCATGGAATTCATGGGATATCTCAGGTATTATACTAGGGTATATAGCGGTGACAGCCCAGTGGCTATCGAACTCGCGTCTCACTCGAGCGGTCCGGGTTCAAACCCCAGCGGCACGCACCAATGACTTTCTAAGTTATGTGCGATTTAAGAATTTAAATGTCACATGCTATAACGGTGAAGGACACATCGTGAGGAAACCTGCATGCCTGAGAGTACTTCATGTTCTCGAAGGCATGTGAAGTCTGCCAATCCGCACTTGGCCAGCGTGCTGGACTAACGCCTAATCCCTCCCATTCTGAGAGGAGACCGGTGCCCAACAGTGGGACGTCTATGGGTCGCAGCGATACTAGGGTATTAGTAACTCACCCTGTACTCAGAGATCAAAGGCTTCACTTTATCCGTGCCCAGCATGGGTTCCAGAACATTCTCCTTATAGTTCTGTGTCCAGGTGCCAACAGGCAACTCGGTGATCTCGATCTTGTCGTTGGGCAAGATGGCGGCCTCTCCGGATATGACGTATTTGTCGCCGAAGCCCTCGACCGTGCCGCGGAAGTTCTTGTACCATGGATGCATTGGTTTTGGCTCCTCACCGTCCAGCATTCGTCTGTGGGGTACCCCACGTGGGTTTTAATGTCGGCAAGAAATTGTAGCTCTGGGGTATAAAAGCGGGGGACATAATTTGTGTACATATGTATTTATGTATGAATAAATTAAATTTTACTCTGAGAATTTCAAATTAGAAAACCCTGTAATGTGCCTAGCCCAGGAATTGAACCCAGGACCTCTAGCTCTTTATAGTTTTAATATGTATAGACTATATAAATAAAAAACTATTTAACACACGATAATGGAGCACCAACTTTTATTGGCCCCATTGAACTCTTTTTTTTTTTTCGCTGCGACCCATAGACTCCCACTGCTGGGCACGACACAGACACAGCTGTATGTGGGTAAATTTGGATTACTCACAAAATATTGGCGACAATATCCCTGGGGTTGTAGTTTGGTATCTTGGTGGACCAGCCGGTGCCGATGCCCTCGGCTCCGTTGACCAGCACCATCGGCAGGATGGGAATGTAGTGCACTGGCTCTATCTTCTGGCTGTCTTCAAACTCGTGCTGTAAAAAAAAAATGGTTGTCTGTAAAGTCGGTTTACGGACGATAGATTTACGTGATAACGTCATAATCATTATTTTATACAATACAAAAAAGGAGAATTGAAAATACAAAGCTGTACAGACAACAGACAAGTCTATATATATTTATTTTGACAGTTCCCTATTTGGGAGCCATGGAAACGCCAATGTTGTCGTGTAAAAACGTTATCACGTCATCATGGAGGTAACGACACATGACGTCAGATAACGGCACATTATGACGCCACACTTACATGACGTCAGATAACGACTCATTATGACGTCACACTTTTTCGGATGTGTTGGCGTTCATTGATTTAATAAACGTTATCACGTCAAAAAATTGTATGTGCAACAAGCAACAAGTGCGTTATCAGTGTGTGAGAAAAATTGAGGTTTCAGTGTATAGTGTAGGTACATGTATTATATGTCACTGAACTCCTAAACGGCTGGATAGAATGTTGATGAAATTTTTTGTGTGTGTTCAAGGGGATTCGAGCATGGTTTAGTTAGATTCACAATTTTATCCACTGGAAAATGTTTTTAAAACACGATTTATTGCCGCCTTTGTTGCGGGTGGCAGACACGCAAAAAACACGAAAGTTTAATATCCATGACCAAAGTACAGAATACATAAATTGACCTGCGATATAAATATTTGCCTCGTCTGAAATTCAAAACTGAGACCCTGGTTTCGCTTGGTGGTGGTTTTCACTCACCACCGCGACAGGGATACGACAAAAAAATCTAATTAGGAATTGTTAAATAATACTCGTTCTTCTCGGTAGCATCAACTTTGTGAACCGGCAGTAGATAAAAAAAAATGTTATGCCGTTCGAAAAAATGTAATGACGAAAATAAATGAATCTGAATCTGAATACAAATACTTAATCAGTGAACAATCGCATAGACAAACACTTCTACGTTGTTAGACCAAAGGATCCTACACTAGGGCATAGGATAAGAATATTGTAAATTCTTCCTAAACCCGATGACCATATAGATAGTCTATCGTGACTTAGAGCTTAGCTTAGTGGTAGGTAATTAATGTAAATTTATCCTAAGGCAAGTTAGGCACCTGTGTAGGATTAGCTATTCATTCAATGATCAATAGCTAATCCTTTGCCTTATATAGATCAGTTAGTAGTTTAAGTAGTTTTTAGTTACCTAGACTTTCGTTAAGCGTGTCTAATCACCTCATAGTAGCGTCCATAGCCCAATGGCTCGGTTCGATTCAACGTGATCGAAAGAGTTAAGCAACGACGGGCCCAGTCGGTTTGTGGATGGGTGACCGCTAGTGGCAAAAATTTCATGGACGCTACCGTGCTTCGGAGGGCACGCAAAGCCGTCGGTCCCGGTTGTTTTCAATGTTGGAAACAGTCGTTAAGCCTTGTCGAAGACCTTCGGGTGGCTTGAGAACATTCGACACTGGGTTGGCCACTAACCCCTCCACCAATCCGCATTGGAGCAACGTGGTGGAGTATGCTCTAGACCTCCCGCAGCGTGTCTGTGGGGGAGACCCGTGCCCAGCATTGGGACGTCTATGGGTCGCAGCGAGAATCACCTCATAGCGAAATAAATTATTTGACTTTGACTTTGATCATCACGAAGTGGAATACACTGTTGACACAAACACACACACAGAAGCATGCCGTACTCACTGTAGTGTATGCGCCGGCCTCAGTCACGCGCTAGCGGTGAGCCAGTACGGACGTGGGCCGGACGCATTACCTACTTCACCTGTTGAGTGATCAAAGGCGTGTTTTATTTACTATAATGGACACCAAAACACTACACTCACCACGAGCAGGGGATCGTCGTGCGGATGGAATATCAGCCGGGTTAGCGGCGACATGAGCGTGAATATGTAACGGGGGCTCGCGGAGTCCTTGCCGCCGCTGAGTCTAGTACCGAACTGGCCGCGGGGCTCCAGCAGGTTGACGTTGTTCGAGCCCACGTAGTTCTGGGCCAGGTTCACGATGGTCATCGCCAGGGACTGTTCACCTGGTGTATTAAACACTATAGTACTCACCACTAGCAGGGGATCGTCGTGCGGATGGAATATCAGCCGGGTTAGCGGCGACATGAGCGTGAATATGTAACGGGGGCTCGCGGAGTCCTTGCCGCCGCTGAGCCTAGTACCGAACTGGCCGCGGGGCTCCAGCAGGTTGATGTTGTTCGAGCCCACGTAGTTCTGGGCCAGGTTCACTATGCTCATCGCCAGGGACTGTTCACCTGGTGTATTAAACACTATAGTACTCACCACTAGCAGGGGATCGTCGTGCGGATGGAATATCAGGCGGGTGAGGGGCGACATGAGCGTGAATATGTAACGGGGGCTCGCGGAGTCCTTGCCGCCGCTGAGCCGGGTGCCGAACTGGCCGCGGGGCTCCAGCAGGTTGATGTTGTTCGAGCCCACGTAGTTCTGGGCCAGGTTCACGATGGTCATCGCCAGCGACTGTTCACCTGGTGTATTAAAAAAAAAAAAATGCGTTTGAACTGATTCTGATGAGTCCACCACCAATCCGCATTGGAGCAGCGTGGTGGAGTATGCTCTAGAGCTAGACCTCCCGCAGCAGTGTCTGTGGGGGAGACCCGTGCCCAGCAGTGGGACGTCTATGGGTCGCAGCGAGTTTGAACTTGAACTGGACACTGTAGGTTGAATAAACACTTACATACGATAGGAAAAGCCAGCTGTGTCGCCTGTAGGTTCTGTAATGAGGCGGAGGAATCCTCTGCATTAACTCATGACAGAAGTCGCAACCTTGTACAATCAAAACTTTCTGGGGGCTAGCTACAATAGATCTATTTAGGTCGCAGTAGCTTGTGGGCATTATGACCCACACCCCCTTCCTACAAATAATCCATACTAATATTATAAATGTGAAAGTGTGTTTGTTTGTTTGTCCGGCTTTCACGTCGCAAAGAAGCTATTATATGGTATGGTTTTTGTGTGTGGAGATAGTGAGGAGCGTGGAGAGTGACGTAGGCTACTTTTTACCGCGGTAAAACATCCCCATGGGAAGATATCGTTGTTTTGTTATTTGCTAGATATTTAGTTCCGGATGTTGTTAATAGATGGCGTTTATTTAGCGAAAATTTAGTTAAGTAGTTAGTATAGCAGTTAAGTAGTTAGTATCTTTTAATCGTGGAACTGTCACTATTCATCCACCAATAAATGTGTCATGTATGATAAACAACTCATTGTTAATTCCCTTTGACCACGCGGGCGGAGCCGCGGGCAAAAGCTAGTTAAAAATAAATGCGTTTGAACTTGAACTGGACACTGTAGGTTGAATAAACACTTACTTATATACGACTAGTGGACGCCCGCAGCTTCGCTCGCGTAGAATTAGACCCATTAACGACGTCTACCCGCGTTCGGTTGACTTCAAAAACGGCAAAATTTCATACTAACTTTGCACCCCCGTTTTACCCCCTTAGGGGGTGAATTTTCAAAAATTCTTTCTTAGTGCTCCCCTACGTTATAAAAGGAACCCCTGTGCAAAATTTCAAGTTTCTAGCCCTTATAGTTTAGGCCCTGCGTTGATATGTCAGTCAGTCAGTCAGTCAGTCAGTCAGTCACCTTCTCCTTTTATATATATAGATAGATAAGGAAAAGCCAGCTGTGGCACCTGTAGGTTCTGTAATGAGACGGAGGAATCCATATCATCTGCATTAACTTATGACAGAAGTCGCAACCTTGTACAATCAAGGAACCATGAAGTGTAATGAGACGGAGGAATCCATATCATCTGCATTAACTTATGACAGAAGTCGCAACCTTGTACAATCAAGGAACCATGAAGGCATCCTGGGATTTAACCGAGATTGGCCTTTGGGATCAGGTTTGAACTTTCTGGGGGCTAGCTACAATAGATCTATTTAGGTCGCAGTGGCTTGCGGGCATTATGACCCCCCTTGCTACAAATAATAAATAATAATTTGACCTTAGGAAAATTAACATTATCAACATTTTAAAATATTGTAACAAACCGTGATGGTATGCAGAATGCTCTGCGACGGACCCAGCCAGCTGGGCTACTTTGACCTCCCGCTTGTCATTACGCTTTATACAGGTGAAAATCACTTTCCGCTGGCCAGGCTTCAAGCCATCCACCATTGACGGAATAGACCTGAAACAGAATAGGTGCTCAGATTTATCACCACAGAAAACAAGACAATTAGCGGACATCCTGGATCCATAAAAATAATTTAAATTAATTATAACTAACCTAACATTATCACCATTTGAGAAGAGAACCAGCTCTAAGTTAACAAAATCTGAATACGAGACCGCTTTAGTTTCCTTTGTGTACAAATATCTCTCCCCGAGACCGATTTCTTTTCTCCTCTTAACTTCATCCATATGATTGGTCAGCCACTCCTTACGCTGATCGGCACCTTTCTTAGAGAACGCCAATTCAATGTGATGATCATCGGTCGGTCCAGCGTACTTGAATCTTATGCGATGCCGTTCCATATTCTGGAAGTATTCCTTAGCCTCCTTAGATGTGGACGTACCCAAACCTTTGTAGTATTTGATATTGTACGTGTGATGGTTCTCCGTTTCCTTTTTCCACTCTTCAAACTCTGGCAAAGAATAGAATGAAATCTCCTTGTCTTTCTTAGTAGCTTTAACAATAGGCGTGATGAATTCCTCTAGAAAAGGTAGTTTCAGCAACTCTGGCCAGTTGTGATGGATAAAGTTGATGATGAGGCCTTTAATGTGAGACCCGTCATGATCCTGATCGGCCATTATCATCACTTTGCCATACCTCAGTGACTTCAAGTCGTCCACAGAATTGTATTTCTTTTTATATTGCAAGCCAATGATTTTAATCAAGTTGTTGATTTCGACATTTTCAAGTACCTGCTTGTGTGAAGCGTCTCTGACGTTCAAGGGCTTACCCTTAAGCGGAAACACACCATAATGATCTCTGCCAACAACACTGAGTCCAGACACAGCCAAGGTTTTAGCCGAGTCTCCCTCAGTGAGAATCAATGTACAAAGATGTGCATTCTTAGTCCCTGCATCGTTTGCATCTTCGAGTTTGGGTATACCTTTGAGTTTACTCTGTTTTTTGCCCGATGCCTTTACTAATTCTGTCTGTGCCTTAAACTTTGCCCATGTCAACACTGACTCCACCAAACCGGATTTGCTGACTGCGGTAATAAACTTTTCAGAGAAGTTACACTTGGATCCAAAGCTTTTAGCTTGGAGGGTCATGTTTTCTTTGGTTTGCGAATCAAAGGTCGGGTTTACAATCAAACAATTGATAAACACCCACATGTGATTTTTCACCTGGAAAGGCTTAATGTTAACACCCCCCTTATTTTTCTTTTTCAGTACCTCCAGAACATTTTTGACAACACTATCGGCTACGCTGTCAACATGTTTACCTCCTTTTGTTGTAGCTATTGAATTGACGAACGATACCTGCTGGAAGCCTCTGTCGGAGAGGGTCAAGGCAACTTCCCAGCGGTCATTCACCTTCTCATACACGACTTTCAATGGTTGCCCATTTTCGTCCTCCTTCCCTTTGATGTATAAATCTATATAATCTTTGAACTTATTAATTTTTATTCTTTCTCCATTTAAGTATACTTTGACGCCCTGTGAGGAGGCAGCTACGTCATAAGCTCGCCGCGACATCAATGCGACGATATCGTCCTCTAGTCTATCCATTTTAAACTTAGCCAAGTCAGGGCTAAATGTCACTTTTGTAAAATCATCATCTTTCCCCGATTCCTTTACTTTCGGCTCAGAAGCCTTCGTCATGTTGGATCCCCATGTCTGTTTAAAGTGTTTTTTGTACTGTTTCGATGCAGTCTCTACTGTGAATTTTGTCGAGAATATGTTGCACAATTTTGCACCATAACCATTCCTTCCACCTGTTACTTTCTCTTCCTCGTCATTGTAATTTGAAGAAGTCAACAGATGTCCGAATATCATGGTTGGTACATACATTTTCTCCTCCTTGTGCATGACCACAGGTATACCACAACCATTATTGTAAACAGAAATGACATTCTGTTCTTGATTTATTTCAATCTTGATCACATCCATTTTGGGGTCCCTTTGCTTGTTGTCAGCTGCGTTCACCAATATTTCGTCATAGATTTTGTATAAACCTGAAATGATAAATCACATTAATTATAAGTTAATTTACTACTACAGTTGAATGAAATTAATTACATTTTCACTGGTCATTTTTTATAGAATTAAGTGAATCACTGATAGATTGTTTTGTATAGATGGTTTTGATTACTGATAGTTTTGTAAGTACTTAATACAACATTCATTGTTGTGTTAAGTACCTACAAAAGACAACATTTTTAACCATCACACCAGTATTTTCCTGATGGGGTAGGCAAAGGTATGTAGTACACCTACTTTGCACCAGTTATGTTTAGCTCCGATGTGGCTAGTCTTCTATTGCTACCACAAAACAATTAATTATTCTTATTTTATTCTTATCTTATCTTTACATCATCCATCCAGTCATCCATCACTGTACATTATGCCTCACTTAATAGGACACTCCTCCCAGCTCTATGCTTCTAACTGAATAAATGCTTCTAGTTGTCTTCTGCCAGTCATCAATTCAGCCTGTGCTCTGTTTTCTGATTCATGGTAAAATGTTACTTATAGCTACATCCCATAGATGTCCCACTGTTGGCCATGGGTCTCCCCTTACAGGCATAGCTGCAGGAAGTCTAGAGCATACTCCACCAAGCTGCTATGGATTGGGGGAAGAGATAGTAGCCAACCCAGCCTTGAATGTTCTCAAGCAACCCCAAGGTCTTCTGCAAGGCTCTTAGTGATTGTTTTTACATTTGAAAAAAATGTAGACTGACAGCTTTATGTGCAACGCAACCAACCATACCAGTCATGCTTAACTCTGTCGAACACATTGAATTGACACAAAACATTGGACTGTGGACATTAAAAATCATTACTTACCTGGCACAAAACACAATTCCTTTTGTACCATGCACTCCTTGGCCTTATCAAAGACCCACATGGTTTCTGTGGAACGCTCGACAGACCCAATATATGTGTCCGGACGCAGCAAAATGTGCTCAAGTTGTGATTTCTTCTGATATATCTTCTCAATGGAGCCCTTCTGACCCTTGCCGGGTGAAGCTGTTCCATTAGGAGCTCCATTGCTCATTTTATTAAACATAGACTGTATATGAAAAAAAAATTATGAAAACATAAATTTGATTATCTACTACCCTAAAATATAATATATATTTTTAAGTTAAAGACAATTTAATAGCTTCAAACTAAAACTAAAAAGTAAAGTAGTAACCGAAATATATTTTCGGCACTTGAAAAATTGTACAATTATACTTTAGAATATGGGTTAATTTCATTATCAGTTGGAATGGTGTCGTTTAGGAGAGGCCTATGTCCAGCAGTGGACCATTAAAGGCTGATGATGATGAAGTTGATACTACTCAAATAGTAGGAAGTATCATAGGTAGGTACCTACTGACGAATTTATAAAACGCCTTAAAAATGCAGGTAGGTTTAGAAATTAATGAATTTCATAAGTCGTCTAATATGTCACAGAGTGTGCTATTCGAGCAATTTACATATTACATACAACAATGTATATTGAATTAATCAATTTACAAGGCTTCTGCTGCATAGAAACTATGTTATGATGCTAACTAAACATATTAACTAAACATAATAATATACATTTACGACACGCATCTGTTACCACAAATCACAATATACGTATTTTGGAAGGCCTATAGGCGTGTTATTCATCATTGGAACAAATCACAAGTAATAAGAGATAAAAGCACATAAATTGAAGCTTTGAAACAAAAACAATAGTTTGACCGTTAGCAATCAAAATGCCGCCAAGATGCCATACCTTAATATCAGCCATCTTGTGAGTCGTGCTAATAAAATGTGCACGGTCAATGCTTTGCACTAATCGTCTTGAGAACAAGACGTAGCTTATGCTAGAAATAAAGAATTTTGCAAAACATCTTCTATTTTATTACAAATAACACAACCACGATATTCCACGAACCAACACCAACTTGACAAACGAACGACGCCGTGAATTGGCAATTGACAATTTAATTTTATTTTTTATCTTTTTTTACATCCAGTTTCGACCATGGAATCAATAATTACTATTTATAGCCGGAAGGAAGACGCGAGCTTTGGAATTAGAGTGATCCTTCCTTTTTTTAAAGTTTCCTTGAAATATGTTGCTAGTTTTTATGCATTATTAAAGAGTTATGAAATAACCAATTTCTTTTGAAAATAATGTCCAAGCCCAGTTTCAAAACTTTTTTGACGTGACAACGTATTATAAATCGATTGTAAGTCGTAGTGACCTAAATGCCTTACGCAATGTAACACTAAGCAACGGCCACAAATTAGCGTTTCCTAAATGCCGGCTTGTAAGAAAAGTCGTTCCTTCATAGGAATGTCTATTCTAATATTCAATAAAGTCCCGGCTGCGGTTCAGTCTCTGCCTTTACAAAGGTTTAAAAAAACCATCAAACAAACATTATTGTCAGAAAGCTTATTATAATATTCAGGAGTATTTGGATGATATAAAGGCATGGGACTGAATTAAACTCTGACAGGCTATCACTATGCTTTTGTATTAATTATACTAAAAATTGTAAGCATATGGGGTGATTCTTGGCATACACGATGGGCTGTCGTGTCTGTCCTGAACATGTCATGGTGATACTGTACATTCTTCTGTACAAATTAACTTGAATTTTAAAAGAGTACCGAGAGTTTTTTCCTCCGGCTTTTTTCTCTCTCGGCCTACACTAGGGCATAGGATAAGAATATTGTAAATTCTTCCTAAAGCCGATGACCAGATAGATAGTCTATCGTGACTTAGAGCTTAGCTTAGTGGTAGGTAATTATTGTAAATTAGCCTTAGGCACCTGTGTAGGATTAGCTATTCATTCAATGATCAATAGCTAATCATTTGCCATAAATAGATCAGTTAGTAGTTTAAGTAGTTTTTAGTTAGGTACCTAGACTTTCGTTAAGTGTGTCTAATCACCCCTTAACGAAATAAATTATTTGACTTTGACTTTGATTAAGGCTGGCTACACGCACGAAAAAGCGTGACTCATGCTGAGAGTGAGCAAGCGAGAGCGCGGAACAAGCACGCATCCATCTCTCTAACGGTCGAATGCACGCTATGATATCGACAAAATCAGTGGACATTAACTAGAAATAACTTCATTTAATTATAGTCTGTAACCTATAGTAATAGAGCGAATATTCGGTTGCACTAATTATAAATAAATAATTACTACTACATCGCTGCGACCCATAGACGTCTCACTGTTGGGCACGGGTCTCCCCCTTAGACACTGCTGCGGGAGGTAAAGCATAAGTACTCCACCACGCTGCTCCAATGTGGATTGGTGGAGGGGTTACTGGCCAACCTATTACTACTGTAAACTAAATTCATTTGCATTCTCGAAATACTCATAATCTGAAGATTGGAAACTTTGGAAAACTAGTGTTATTAAATGTTGCGTTCATACCTACGCTACGTAGTATCTATAGCTAGTTTGTGGTTCCTTCCTACTTGTGACTCCCAAAAGGATAGTGGCGTCTTACTTCATTGTTTTCCGACCACCGAAACCATCGGCCGATGCGTACGAGTAGAATAGAGTCAGTGGCATGGCAGCACACAACCTACACGTTAACTGTTTCGCTAACTGTCTTTAAAGTGAAGTGAAAACATGTTTTCTTTGGACTTTAGCGCGTAAAATTATCGGTTAATAAACCGACTTTACCGACAACCATTTGTTTTAGTGATAATGGTTCACTTTTGTATAATGCATATGGTGGTTAAAATATTGAAAATAGTCACCCTTTTCACCTCCTAAAATACGTCGAATTACCAATAACCTACACATGCTCTCGTAATTGGCAGAATATGCTTTTAGTGTGATACATGTAAAGTTTAAAAATCTAGTCTATCAATTGTCAAAGGCGACGTAATGTCAAATTGACAATATCAAATTAAAGAAAGATGGAATGAGTTCGTTTTTCACGTTTTTCATCATCATTTTCTTGTTTGTTTCTATTTTATTAAAAGAAAAAATATTTACGGGTGGACAGACAATGACTTTTTATTTTGTAAATAAATAGAAGATAACCAGCAAATTTTGAGTGAAAATGAGGCTGTTAAATATATCGAGATTACTGAAACGTAGTTTATCATATCGCTATTCATTCGTGAATAAAAACTCGAATAATAATGTCAAAACAAACACATTTAGCTCAGTCTCTAATAAAACCATTCACGATACAAATACGAACGTGGCGAGAGATGTGATTCTCTTTAAATATGAAAATCCAAAGTTTTATATGTACATGAATGTGTTCGCGATATTGCAGTATATGTTTTGGACTTATTTGGGAGTTTTTGCCTTTAAAGCTTTAAAAGATGCTCCAGTAGACAGATCAAAAATAACTGACGATACACCCTGGTTCCGGAGAATTAATCTTGGTGAGAATAAATATAGGAATACTTTGGGAGCTGTATCTCTAATAGTTGGTGAGTAGTTCCATTCACAAATACACTAATGCGTGCTTGATAGGTTGATCAGTCATGGTAACTAACACCAACATCTTTTTTCAGGTACTGGATCTCTAGCAATGATCTGGATGTATACTCTCAAATCAGTGAGATTCCTTATCCTAAACAAAGGTGGTAGACATTTGACCTTTGTCACATATACTCCGTTTGGCAAGAACCGTATGATGAAAGTTCCTATTGAGTATGTTTCTTGCAAGGAGAGCAGAAACCTGGCTAAAGTGCAGTTGCCTCTGAAGGTGAAGAACACTTTGATGCATTATATGCTGGACATGAGAGGACAGTTCACTCAGCCTTTACTGTTTGATTGCACGGCTGGGCTGTCTCGGAAATGGTGACCATTAGTTAAGTGGCTGATTTGTAGTTGAGAAAAACTGCTAATAAAAGACAATTTCATTTGGCCATATTAGCTTGATTCAGAAAATCAAACTAAGACATAGCCTGGTTTTTAAAGCAATGAGAATAATGGTAGCAGTGTTATTAGTTGAAAGTGTAAATAAAATTTGCTCTAAACACATTTGTTTCTGTATTTTGTTCTATTCTTAATTATATGAGCAAACCTGTATGAATCAAAATGCTAAGTGGACTTTCATTTGGACATTATAACTTATTAATTTCTTCCTTTAGAACAATTATTACACAGTAGAAATGGTACTAGATACAGTGGCGGGTGGTGGTACTGCCCCAGGCGAACTCTAAATAGACTTACACCTAATCTAGTGTCATATATAAACATTTCTATCTACCTACATTGTACGTTATTCATTAATAATGTATTACTAATGTAGGTACTTTTAGTTTACAATGTCAGTACGAACTGAGACAAGCTCCTCAGCTGAATAAAACGTTCTTACGTTAAATCGTGTTTCATTACTTATTTCGAACATTATAGTGGCGACGTACGGTAAAATGGAGAATAGGGCAGTGAAATTCAGTGAATTCAACCCTAAAACGGACAATTGGGACAATTATATTGATAGGTTAAAATTTTGTTTCGAGGCTAATGGCGTGGTGACGGATGCCGCTAAACGTGCAAATTTTTTCACTTTGTGTGGTTCTGAAGTGTACGAAACATTTCTTGCATTAATTACGCCAAGAAAAGCAAGTGAAGTGACATTTATTGAAGTCGAGACGATTTTAACTAAACATTTTAGTCCGAAGCCGAATGAAATATCGGTATCGTTTAAGTTTTACAAACGTGACCAAAGACACGGGGAGACAGCTTCGGACTATATTGCTCATCTAAGAAAACTTAGTTCGGGGTGTAATTTTACTGACTTAGAGAGAATGTTACGCGACAGACTAGTATGTGGCATGCGAGACGACCGACTTCAATATGAACTGTTGAAACGTGATAATTTAAAATACCGAGACGTCGTAGACGCCATGTTATCTTCTGAGAGTGCGTGTCGCGACGTCCGCATGATCCAGGAGGCGGCGCCCGGCCCGAGCGCGACGCCGCGCGCTACAACATTTGACGCGGCACCCGCCGCTACTGCAGAACCGATGGACATCAATGCCATACGCCCGAAGAACACGAACACTCGCCTGTGCTATCGCTGCGGGGAGCGGCATGCTGGAGAGTGTCGATTCGTTAACGCTACATGTCGGTATTGCAAAACACGCGGCCACATCGAAAAGATATGCATCAAGAAGAAAAAAAGCAACGCTCTCAATTTTACGGACGAATCGAACGACCGGTTGAACGGCATCTACGTGATGCAGAACACGAGCCGCATACCGCCATTCGAGGTGGAGGTGTCGCTGGCGGACGTTCCGGTGCGCATGCAAGTCGACACGGGAGCCAGCTTCTCCATCGTCAACGAGCGCACGTGGCGGGACCTCTGCACACACTCGCCGCGGGCTAAGCTGAAGCCGGTACAACTCCTGCTGCGTACCTGGACGGAGGCTCCCGTCGAACTGCTGGGTCAGGCTGTCTTGCCGGTTCGATACAAGGAGCTGATGCAGGACTTGTGTATCATTGTGGCTAAGGGCAACGGACCGAACCTCTTGGGCCGCGATTGGCTCACCCCTCTTAACATAACGATGAACATTAACTTTGTATCGCACACCGAATTACAACTGATGGACTTGGTTTTAGAAAAGCACAAGGAGGTATTCATGGACGGTCTCGGTACTTACCGCGGGCATCCGGTGACTATACATACGAAGCCGGGAGCGATTCCGAAATTTTTAAAAGCCCGTCCAGTACCCTACGCAATTAAGGAACGCGTGGAAATTGAAATAAACAGACTTGAACGCGAGGGAGTGTTACGTCCTGTATCCTACTCCGAGTGGGCGACGCCAGTAGTTCCAATAGTTAAAAAATCGGGTGAAATAAGGCTCTGTGGGGATTACCGCAGTACTGTAAACGAGGCGACGGAATCTGATACCTATCCTATGCCGACGGCCAATGAAGTGTTTGCTACTGTGGCAGGTGGAAAATTTTTCACAACGTTAGACTTGGACCGAGCTTATACACAAGTTGTCGTCGATGAAAATACTGCGAAACTACTAACCTTAAATACTTGTAAAGGGCTGTACACCGTACACAGACTGGCTTTCGGAGTTAAGGCATGTCCGGGAATTTTCCAGCGCCTAATGACGTCCCTACTAGCAGGCATCCCGGGAGTGGCGGTTCTCATCGACGATATCATCGTTTGCGGGCGGACCATGCTCGAGATGCAGGAGAGATTAGACGTGGTGTTAGCACGAATCGAACAGGCGGGTCTCAGGCTTAATAAACGCAAATGTAAGTTCGCCAAAGAAAAGGTCGAATTTCTTGGCTACGTTATTGATTCAGAAGGCATCCACCCTGCACCGAGCAAGATAGAATCCATAGTGAATACGCCCGCGCCCACAAACAAACGAGAACTACAAGCCTTCTTAGGACTTTACAATTTTTACGAACGTTTTATACCACATAAAGCTACATTACTAGAACCGCTCCATCGATTATTGGACTTATCACAGACTTGGAAGTGGACAGAGCGAGAACAAAACTCTTTTGAAACAGCTAAACGTTACCTTACCTTCGATTTAACACTAGTACATTACGATGCCGAGAAGCCCCTTGTTCTCACATGCGACAGTTCTGAATACGGAGTGGGAGCGGTATTATCCCACTTGAACGAAGACGGCCAAGAGCGTCCCATTGCCATGGCATCGCGAACGCTCCATGCCCACGAGCGCAGGTACTCACAGCTCGATAAAGAGGCGGCTTCAATAATGTTTGGGATTACTAAATTTCACAATTACCTCACAGCCCGACATTTTTGCATTGTAACTGACCATAAACCACTTTTGGGCATTTTTGATCCTAAAAAACCAATGCCAAATATGCTCTCGCCACGACTAACCAGAATAGCTATAGCATTAACCTCTCACGATTATGAAATCAGATATAAACCCGGCTCTCAAATAGGCAGTGCAGATAGTCTAAGCCGCTGGCCGCAACCTGTCCCGGAACAGCCTGAGCCGCAGTTGTATGAGGTTCTGTTGATGGCAGAAACTCCTGAGGATTTCCCTTACGACGTGGAACAGATAGCAACTGAAACAAAACGAGACAAGACACTATCACGCGTAACTAATTATATACAACGCGGATGGCCTGCGAAAGAAAATAACACTGATTTACATACATACTGGCTTCACCGTAATGAGCTATCAGTGCAAGATGATTGCATACTGTTAGGCTGCCGTGTAGTAGTACCGAATGCACTTCGCCAGCCAATACTTAATGTGCTACATAAGGCACATACCGGAATGGTACAGACCAAGGCACTGGCTAGAAGTTATGTTTGGTGGCCTCATATCAATGAAGATATTGAATCTTTGATTAGCAATTGCAACAAGTGTCTTGAAAATCGTCATATGCCCCCAAAGACAACGCATGAGTGGATTACCCCAACAAGACCATGGTCAAGAATCCATATTGATTTCGCTGGTCCATACATGAATAAATATTTTCTAATTATGGTTGACGCACATTCCCGCTGGCCTGAGTTATTCATGGTAAATAATACGACATCGGCAACTGTCATACGGCTTCTGAGGGCTACTTTTGCTATACATGGTCTTTGCGAAGTGTTGGTGTCTGACAATGGCACGTCTTTTGTGTCTACTGAAATGCAACAATTTTTAAAGGCAAATAACATTCGCCATGTGACCACAGCCCCATATCATCCAGCAACCAACGGCTTAGCTGAGAGGATGGTACAAACCATCAAAGACAAGTTACGTAAAATGGATGATATGTCATGGGACATTAAGATCCCAAATTTATTGTTGTGCCTGCGCACAACCCCATGTACAACGACTAATAAAAGTCCTGCTGAGTTACTTATGAAGAGACGCCTTCGTACCTTGCTAGACACATTACATCCAGATAATGTACAAAACAGAAAGGTTGAGGAACAAATTGAGGGCAATAGTAAAACAAAAGGAAGACAGACAAGTACAGGACAGACAGTAATGTATCGAAATTATAGTAGTTCTGGTCCAAGATGGTTACCAGGACGAATTGTTAGCAAGAATGGCCCCTCCAGTTATACAGTGGAAAATGAGGCTGGGGTAATACTCAATCGACACATTGATCAACTTATTAAAAAGAGACCTCTTATGGCAACAGCAGAGGCAAGAGAGGGAATAGTGCCATCTACAGCATCTACAGAGCCAGGGGGAAGAGAGGGAATGGTGAGATCGGAAACATCAACAACCATGACAGAAACTCAAGATACAAGTGATAACATCCCCGAGGATTGTGAGAATAGTCAAGAATCCGAGACTATTATTGAGATCCCTGACGCAGAGAAGTGGGCTGAACTTTTGGGAATCCCACAATCTTCTGCCACAGGCAAAATAAAAAATAAATTAAATGTACGTGGAAAATCACCATACCACAGACCCTCTGAATCAAAGGAAAATAATTATTTAAATTAGTTATTTTCTATTATTTAGTTATTATCATTTATGATTAATTATTAGTTGCATCATTAAGTTTTTAAGTTTATATAGTTCTATTGTTTTTGTAGTTCAGTCAGGAGTGTATATTTTATAATAGTGTATTCCTGTGTAAATTGACTAGTAACTTTAAAGGTATTTTTGATTAATGTTAATTCATACTTAGCGGGGAGGTATGTCATATATAAACATTTCTATCTACCTACATTGTACGTTATTCATTAATAATGTATTACTAATGTAGGTACTTTTAGTTTACAATGTCAGTACGAACTGAGACAAGCTCCTCAGCTGAATAAAACGTTCTTACGTTAAATCGTGTTTCATTACTTATTTCGAACATTATATCTAGCTTAATCTATATAATAAAAATGAATCGCAAAATGTGTTGGTAAGCGCATAACTCAACAACGCCTGGACCAATTTGGCCAATTCTTTTTTTTAAATGTTCGTTGAAGTTAAGGATGGTTTTTACGGCGAGAAAAATTTGAAAATTCATCCCCTAAGGGGGTAAAACGGGGGTCCAAAGTTAGTATGAAGCTTTGCCGTTTTTGAAGTTAGTGAATGTGTAACGCGAGCGAAGCTGCGGGCGTCCACTAGTTTTTAATAAAACCAATTTGTGGAGATTTATCCAAAAAAACTTTATTATCATATCATAATAACCAAAAATGACAAACACAAATAAACAAGGACAATTTTAACAAAAAATAAATTTATTTTTTATTTTATTTACAACAATAGTTGACTCTGGCTTGAGCTGGCCACAAATATAAAAATAACTTTTAAATAAAGGTATTTTTAAAAGATCATTTTGGACGGAAATGTGAAAAATGTATGTATTTGAAGATCAATTTTAAAAATAAGAGCAAGATGCACTGAAATAATTTGAATTTATGTTACCGTATTTTTAATTAGGACCCAATGTAATTTTTGTATGTTATTCTTAATTTTGATTAATGAAAAATTAAATCCTGCAATTATTAATAATAAGTTCAATGCCAGGACTGCTTAGACTAATGTTAAAAATTAAGTTTATATTTGTGCCAACTAAATAAACATAAAAACTTAATGAAAAGAAAACAAATCATAGACACTCCTTGTTATTGTAGATCAAGAGACTTATTTTTAATCTATATTACTTAATCTAGGCCTACTAACAAATTTCGATTAAGTCTACAAATGCTTCAACTAGCTTGCTACAACAAGCTATGGAGGATCAATGGTGGTGTTTAGCACTAAATCCAGGTTAATTAATACGATTCCATGACTAACCGGTTTAGGTACAAGTATTTAGTCATGTAAATGTGCGGAAAATAGATTTAAATATTTTTATTGATATGTTAATATTATTTTAAACAACAAACATTTTACTGCAAATTTATTTTTTCTGGAATATGTCCAACAAAACGATATCTTTAAAAATATTTTACAAGATCAATAAGAATAGGTATATTCACACCATCGGTCCTCAACTATTAAGTACAATAATAATTGTTATTTACAATGAAATCATAAATATTACCGCTCTACCAATAAATTACGTGTTCCTCGCAAACGAGAGTATGCGTGGTTTGTATAGCTTTCAGATACATTTTAAGTTACACGATGCACTTAAACACAATCTTATACTACTGAAGAATGTTTCATCCGAAACCAAAATATTTTATTCTTATATTAATTTTGGATGATAGTTGACCTCGTAGAAGTATTAAAATATACACTAAGGTATACCAAAACGATATTAGACGCTGGTCAATCACAGGGGATAAAGAAATACAAGTTATAAATATAATTTGCATTGTCTCACTGCATTGCAGTTACTCTTCGCACACTTGCCTAAAATATCCGAGTCTTATTTTTAATCTGCAAGTTGGCAACACAGATACTAAATATAATTTTTTCTATAGTCTACGTTGGTTAAGATGAAAATTTGTACATCGATTTAAATGCATAGTGTAGCACATATTTATAGCATTTACGTAAATTTTTGATCCAAAATAATGTTATTTTCTTTCATTTATTACTTCATAATTATCAACTATTACGCCCTGTGTTGCCAACAACGTACAACCCTAATACGTACCCATTCGAAAATAACTAAAAATAAATTTAAAGTAAACACGCTTAGCGCGCTGTCGCCGTCAGTTGAGAACAGACTAACTGTCCGTAAACTCCTCTTCCATTGACTAACTTACGAAGTACCTTAAACATTAAGTTTCTTTTATTATTAAAAGCATATTAATCAGAGTTATTTAAGCGAATCTGACTACCGAATCTTGTCAATTCGTTGTCGAGAATGTTTATAACATGTATTCCAGTGATTTATGATTTCTATTACCACAATTAAATTTAAATCTTTCTCAAAAGTTCTTATGAAGAGCACTTTTTACTAATTACAGAAGATTTTTGCGGGATGGGATTGAGTAAAAATGGTCAAAACCATTTTTGATAGTAAATTATCTATTAATTATGGTTACAGAAAGAAAACACTCAAATCAACGTGCAAAAACAATCTTCATCTAACATTTGCATGCACAAGTCATTTGCTCGACATTACCAATCGTCAGTCTCATATTCTTACATTTGTATTCAGTCCAGCCTTTGAATAAGTAACGGATAATAATGCATCGAATTTTTTAAATAATAATAAATCAGACACAGTTTTAAACTTACGGCTACTTAATATTGAGAGTAGAATTAATAAGGACCATTGGCCTTTTGTATTAGTATTTATTAAATATTAGTAGAATTTTCAGTATGTTACTAAGGTATTTTTTTGTCGTTGAGTTATCCAATTTTCACTCCGATTAATGTTCGGTTTACAGTCGTAAAATTGTGTCTATGTTTGTTTTAATAACTGCTTTAATAACACTCACACGAAAATAATACACTTGAATTCGTCTACACTATTTTTCGATGTATACTACTGTTTATTTTGTGTGTAAAATATAATTATTCCCTCAATTGATATTCAATTATATTATATTTCAATTATACATATAATGTGTTTAATTAATTAAACACATACCTAATTCTTGTAATATTCACAAAAGTTGATGTAACTGAACAAATCGTCTTCAGAAATTTGTTATAGTTTCTTAATAAATGTTGAAATCTTGAATAAGTCTCACTACGACTAGATTATTAGAAAAGGATTTTAATAAAATATACTGCAGATATTTACAGAATAACATTTTAAGGCAACATGCAAGAGGTAATTTTACAATTGAAATAATTTTTCATTGTATTTATGTATATGTAATAAATATAACTAAGGATTTATTTACGTCCATTTTCGATGGCAGAGCCTTGTATCCTATAGGCATAATGCGGTAGTATACATTTTTAAATAACATTAATAAACATCCATTCAAGTTAAGAGCCAACCGTAAGTTTAATTGGCACTTAAAATATTATTTAACCAAAAAAAATCACATCACACATCAATAGCTCTAAGTTTTGTACGAGTCACCCTACTTGACCCGTTGAATTGATTGCCTATGTCTAATTGGGTCAAACATAATAAGAGTTGGAATTTACATTGGCACTTAAAAACAATTTAAACTTATACGTGATGTAGAAAAAAAAAGGAAAATCAACGCATCTCACCCCCTCCCTTACAATCCACTCTTCTATAGGTAAGAAATTATATACACCGCTTAGCCTATGCTAATTCAACAGGAGAATACGTTAACGATCAAACATTGACAACGACACAAATTTAAAGAGCGCCTGTCAATATCCACAATTTGACCCTTACCGTCAGTAGTTGCAGCCATATTGTCCTTAACCTAAACAGACATTGAATCGCATCTTAATCGCGATTTACACAACACGAGTAGACACAACACGAATTTCTAGCCATATTAACGAGTGGCCCCAAGTCATCAAAGCAGCATTCGCCCTCATATTAACGAGTGGCCCCAAGTCATCGAAGCAGCATTCGCCCTCATATTAACGAGTGGCCCCAAGTCATCGAAGCAGCATTCGCCCTCATATTAACGAGTGGCCCCAAGTCATCGAAGCAGCATTCGCCCTCATATTAACGAGTGGCCCCAAGTCATCGAAGCAGCATTCGCCCTCATATTAACGAGTGGCCCCAAGTCATCGAAGCAGCATTCGCCCTCATATTAACGAGTGGCCCCAAGTCATCGAAGCAGCATTCGCCCTCATATTAACGAGTGGCCCCAAGTCATCGAAGCAGCATTCGCGCACATGATCCCATGTGAACAACAGTTCTCAACCCGACGTTTGGGGACATTAATGAGTGGCCTGAGTCTCCAATCTGCCTTGACAGGGTAAGTAGACCACACAGGGTAGCTCTCAGCGTACATGGGACATAAAGCCTCATTTTCGAATCATTCTGAAGTAATATTTCTTACCGCACAAGTCTGACGGCGAGATTTTTAGAGATATTATCGACCGGATCGAAACGTTCCCAGAGACATCATAAAGTCGACACGAATATTTAGGGACAAAACCGTTCCCGATCAGGCTAAATAACTTCTGGAGATATTATTGAGTGGCCCCAAACGTTCCCAATCTGCCCCATACGTTCCCAATCTGCCCCAAACGTTCCCAATCTGCCCCAAACGTTCCCAATCTGCCCCAAACGTTCCCAATCTGCCCCAAACGTTCCCAATCTGCCCCAAACGTTCCCAATCTGCCCCAAACGTTCCCAATCTGCCCCAAACGTTTCCAATCTGCCCCAAACGTTCCCAATCTGCCCCAAACGTTCCCAATCTGTCCCAAATGACCCGTGTGTCGCCCCGCACGGGGCTTAGAATCGCCGGCGTCAGTCGGAGAGGTATCTGGCACGGCCGATTTCGTCGCCGTCGTCGTCGCGGCCGGGGCTGATGCTCTCGATCTCGTCCACTTCTTCCAAGTTCTTTGTGTTAGGGTTGCACAGCCTAGAACGGATGATGAAACAATTTATACAGGGTGAACGGAACAATATATACAGGGTAAAATCTACCTATGGTATGTATGAGGTACGGAAGTGTTCGTTAAACAGTGGCTCTCTTCGATCGATGTGATCGACCGATTTCAGCAACATGAGCGCGATCGGTTTTCGGCAAAATTGGGCCCATCCGTGCTTGGGAGGGCACGTTAAGCCGTCGGACCCGATGTTTTCAATAAAAAAAAACGAATTTGACTTCTTTTTGTTTGGTGCAAAGTTTGTATGAAACTTTGCCGTTTTCGAAGTCAAGTGGGCAACCCGAACGCGGGCAGACGTCGTTGATGGGTCTAATTCTACGCGAGCGAAGCTGCGGGCGTCCACTAGTACTCAATGAAAGGAGACATGTCATGATGTCATATATGACCAGCCACAGATGGAGGCACCCACCTGCACTTGCAGCACACGATGCAGGGCGCGGCCAGCAGCAGCAGCGGGCTGGCCGCCAGCAGCAGCAGCCCGAACCCCGCGAATATGCCCACCACCTGCAACGACCACCAGCTACCATCAACATCTCACCGGATAAAGCTTTCCTTTTTCGGGCTTTTTGGTCCTACCGACCTTTTCAGCATCACCGATAACCTTATCGGTGAGTTTCAAGAGCTCAACCAAACAGATAAAGCAATAAATACTTTAGAAGTGTGTGTGTGTTTTTTATAGGCTCTACCACCTACTAATCACTATCACATTATAACCTTTTCAGCATCACCGATAGCCCTGTCGGTGAGATTCAAGAGCAGAACCAAACAGATAGACCATTAAATACTTTACAAGTGTGTGTGTTTTTTGTATAGGCTCTACCATCTACTAATCACTATCACATTATATCAACATAGGTTAACTTAACTATTGTACGTAATATGCCCCAATAAACTATTGTACGTAATGCCCCAATATGTAAACAACAATGATGTTATGTTTCTCATGTAAGTGAATTCTGTAATTCTTTTTTGAGAAATAAATATTCTTAAACCTCAGTATGGTTAAGTCTAGATAACACCGCTTTAAGCGATGACCGCCAATTGTTTCACCTTAACTTCCTGCATTTGTGTGTGTGTCTTTTTTTGGTGTATACAAAAAAAGTATTTTGTATTGTTTGTATTGTATTTACCTGTGCACGGTGCCACAGCACGGAGGCGCGCGAGTGGCCCAGTTTGTTCTTGCAGGGGCCCTTGTCGTAGTGCCGAAGTAGGAAGTCGTCCTGAAATTATATAAAACAACAATCGACCTTAGTATAAGAAAAAAGCATTTTTAGTTTCGCATTCAAAACTTCATACCCAGATTTGGTGCTTCAAAATAATGCAGGTTTCCTGGTAATTAACTCTCTCAACTAATTGGAATAACCATCCCAGTCCATAATAGAGTCTTGTTCAAAGTCAGTCACCAGTTGTCATGGGCGGCAGCGGATAGGTGGTGCTGCAAGCTCGTTTGCTATCTTCGATCCATAAAAAAATCATCGCTTAGAAATTATACTCGTGAGTAAATTCGTATCAAAAAAAAAAGGATGAAAACAATGTTTTAAAACATTCGCTGCGACCCATAGACGTTCCACTGCTGGGCACGGGTCTCCCCCACAGACGCAGCTGCAGGAGGTCTAGAGCATACTCCACCACGCTGCTCCAATGCGGGTTGGTGGAGGGGTTAGTGGCCAACCCAGTGTCGAATGTTCTCAAGCCACCCGAAGGTCTTCGACAAGGCTTAACGACTGTTTCCAACATTGAAAACAACCGGGACCGACGGCTTTAGGTGCCCTCCGAAGCACGGTAGCGTCCATGAAATTTTGCCACTAGCGGTCACCCATCCACAAACCGACCGCACCCGTCGTTGCTTAACTCTTTGGATCACATTGAATCGACCCGAGCCATTGGGCTATGGACGCTACAACATTCAGTCTGGTCTTACCTTCGACAAAAAACTGAGTAGATTACTAAATTTCGTCATGGTCATGATTCAATTGTCTAGAACACTATACTCTACTATAGTACATATAGTATTTATCCTAGACGAAGCTTTGTTTAGAAAGCGAGGTTTCGAAAGTGTGCATTTGTTTTAAGTTAATTTGCGTAACGAAACGGCGTTGCTTGCAAGGCTTAGCAGTCCTATTGTTCAATTCATTGTAAAGTTGCCGTGGACAATGCGGGGTTCAACTGGTCGCGGGCGAGCCTTGGCGCCTGCCCACAAAGGGATCTCGGGAGATAATGGATTGCAAAGACCCTTTTGAGACAGACAGACCAGCTCTCGGGAATAAAACCATGAATTAACATTTACTTTGTTCAGGAGCAAAGTGAAATAATTTTAATTGCATCTTAATGGGACGGGACGTACTGTGAATAAACTAAAAAAATGTTTTTGTGAAAAAGATGCAGATTCCATTCATATTTAATACCTAAGAATAATAATACTAACTGTAAATTTTTTTTTTTTTAAAAAGCTTTTACAACTTTTTTATTTTATTTTCGTGCATTGTCATCGGAACCATGTATGTGTGTCAAATTTCAGCTCGATAGCTTGAGTGGAAGTGGGTGAAATATTGATTGCAAGATTCAAGGACATAAATACATACATACATACACACGAGTGAAGTTGAATAAAAGCTTTTAAGAAATTGTGTTATAAGGAAGGTTAATTGACATCACTGTCTCAATAGAGATTAATTTTGGCGAATAGATGCATAGACATTCCCTAGAGGAGAGACTGTGAAACCACAAGGTTTTGAGTAAAACTCAAAAACTAATTTAATTTCAGACTGTTAGCGTACTTAAAAATAATTCCTCTTTATAATTCAAAAACAAATCTCCATAGAAACTTAGGTTTAATTTAATTTAACTTGTATCCTTTAAAACTACATATTTTCGAGGCGACTTGTTGTAATCAAAAACTTTTAATGGACGCGGCGGCGGTCTCGCTTGGCATTTTAAAAGCCTTTTTGTGAACATTAATGCTATTTTGTTGCAAGTTTTTTAACACTGCTTCCTGGGTTAACGCGCATGCGGAGAACACATATGTAGCTACTGCGGCCGACCTTTGTACGCGCTTATTAAACTTTAAAAGTGTGCTGCAGTCGCGATACATCTGCAAACATTTATCATTGCATTGCAGTTAGTTGTATAACACGGTCACAATATCTCCGCACCTCGCTGGAATGTATTTTCAATCACAGAATATTTTTTTCATTAAGTAAGAAAACTTAAATTATATCATTACACAAATAAAACTAATTGTCTTTACGAATATTATAAAGAGGAAAGATTTGTTTGTAATGTTTTCACACAAAAACTACTGGACCGATTTAAAAAATTCTTTCACCATTAGCAAGCTGCATCTTTACTGAGTGACATAGGCTATATAATATTACTAGGTGTAAACGAAACTTGTTATGTCCAATTCCACGCGAGCGAAGCTGCGGGCGTCCACTAGTTTATAATAAACTAGTGGACGCCCGCAGCTTCGCTCGCGTAGAATTAGACCCATTAACGACGTCTACCCGTCTAAAGACTTCAAAAACGGCACAGTTTCATACTAACTTTGCACCCCCGTTTTACCCCCTTAGGGGGTGAATTTTCAAAAATCCTTTCTTAGTGCTCCCCTACGTGATAAAAGGAACCCCTGTGCAAAATTTCAAGTAGAGACACTCACGTCGAGCGAGGCGAGGCAGTACCAGCAGAAGACGTGCTTGCAGCGCTTGCACATCATCTGCGCGCAGCCCTCGTCCTTCTCGATGGGCACGCGGCACATGGGGCACAGCTTGATCAGCTCGGAGTCGGGCAGCAGGGGGGCGCCCGCGCCCGCCGACGAGGACGCCGCCGCCGCCTCGCACGACAGCCCGCCGTGCCACTGCGGAGAAACACAAGGGATTCTTAAAATACAATCACTCGATGAAAGTCAGAGAAGAACTCTACTAGCCATAGGCTGTGGCTAGAGAAGGCAGCGATTTGCAATGCAACGGAAAGAGCGTTTCTAGGTGGCAGAGCAAATATAATAATAAATAAATAATAATAAATATCTTGGACATTATCACACACGGCCATCTGACCCCAAAGTACACAGCACAGTGCGATAAGTTTAAAAACAGAAAATTTAACGTCGGTAATCATGAGATGATGTCCGAAAATTAATTACTTATAAATAAATGTTTGATTACCTTTATTTTTCATTATTATTTCCTAACAACCCACCATTTTGTTTGCTAAATGCAAACAAAATGGTGGGCTGTCTAAAATTCATACCTTACAAATTCCGTATAGATGTGTAATCCATGAAAGCGTATATAAGGTTCTAAATTACGGAGCATCCTATAGGGATTATATGAAAAAGAAGCGTGATATTTTCGCGTTTCAATATTTATTCAAGTGCTGCTCAGCGTCAAATGAATTCGTTTCGTTTTCCCTTAATATAGCAGTGAGCTCGGAATTTCACTGGGATCCTATGAATGCTTCATGTTACAGTTGTAGATTCACGTGAACACGAGAAGTGAGTGAACAAGTGATATACAGACGACTGAAATGTATACTGTGAGGATCCAATTTTAATACAGAGCTTCCATTGAATATTTAAAGATTCGTAGTCTATATATATAAAAGGAGAAGGTGACTGACTGACTGACTGACTGACTGACTGACTGACTGACTGACTGACTGACATATCAACGCAGGGCCTACACTATAAGGGCTAGAAACATGAAATTTTGCACAGGAGTTCCTTTTATAACGTAGGGGAGCACTAAGAAAGGATTTTTGAAAATTCATCCCCTAAGGGGGTAAAACGGGGGTGCAAAGTTAGTATGAAACTTTGCCGTTTTTGAGTCAAGATGGCTACCCGCACGCGGGCAGACGTCGTTAATGGGTCTAAATAAACGCGAGCGAAGCTGCGGGCATCCACTAGTTTAACATAAATTTCGTATGTATTTCACATTTGATGTGATAACCTATTAATTTTGTCAGATTTTCAGATTGTTATAAATTCAGGGGAGCTGAGGTGAAATTTTGGAAGTATTATTAATAGTCCTATTAATAAAGTTTGCCTCTGACTATCTAAAAAAATTAAAAAATAAAACCTAAAACTTAACTTAGCGATATAAGTCAATGCCTGTTTTAAACAGATGGCGAATAGAATTTTCAGTATGAATTGTACACGAACTATTAATGCTATTCAAAGACAGATGTCTCAAGCATGATAATTGGAAACAGAATTTTAAATAAAACCTAATATCGCTTTTCTTATACAATTGACGGCACGAAAGTGTAGCTCGAGCTATAGGGGATAACTGTGCATAGGATATGAACGCGGGAGACATAATGGCTAACCCAAAGGTCGGCTTGCGAGCCACATGCGGCTCTTTGGATGTAAAGCTGCGGCTCTTTAGTTCCATACACAAGTATGAATATATATTATTCTTATGAATAAATAGATTGGATTTTTTCTTCAAAAAACTTTATTTATGCAAGTACTTTATTTTTAGCAAGAAATTTATTTGTGGCTCTTTAAAAACGATGAAATTTTGTTAATTGTATATTTTGACCCTTCCGACTCAAAAGGTTGCCGACCCCTGGGCTAACCAATCAGCGCTTACGACTGACCACCCGCCGCTCGCCCCGCGCAACTCGATACCTGAAATTTCGACTTGTGCCCATTCAAGGTCGGTGCTACACTTCCGTGCCGCTTCGAATACTTTTATCTGGCTTATGAGAAGCCAATGATATTTTCAAAAGTAGCAGATCTAGCACTACTGCACTAGTGCACTATGTCAGTATTACTGTCCCTATGATGAAGCGATGACATAACGTCCCGGTCGCCAACGAATACAATCACGAGCGATTATCTAACACGTAATCGACCAGCCACAATGTTGTCTACGCGGATTGACAAACGATGTGCCACAATGTGACGAGGTTCTATTTGCGATACAATTACTTTTATAATGTGCATAATTAGTGAATTACCTACATAAACTGTGCGACAGTATTATTTGTTTAATCCTACTGATAATATAAATATCATACTATACTACTAAGAAATACTCCTCCTATCCCAACAAGCGGCCCCATATAACCTCCGGGGCTAGTGTCTTTTAAGTCCCGACCAGATCCCTTTGGTGTTAGTGATTTACTTATCCGGAAAGCTTTTAGGCCACCTAAAGGCCTTCGGCTAGTCTTACTGACTACTATCCAGAAACGAAACGCTCAAAACATCGAATAATTTCTTAGATAATTAGACATTCATAGGATGTAATTGCCCCACCGTCACAATGGTTGCGCGGTGTATGTATGGCTGCGACCTCGCGACCGATTTCTATAAGTCATGCGTTCATGCGTTTAACAGCACGCTTTGTGAAATGTCTAAGTTTTTTTTTTAAATATTGAGTAATTTGTGAAAATTAAATTAATTTCAGCAGCATTATACAAAACGACATTATACTATTTTTTAGGTGGTAGAGCCTATAGGGAACCAAAAAGGTTTTATATGAAACCTATTTTGTTCCATATAGAGTTCGCCCGGGCCAGTACCACCGCCCTGCACGGTACCTAGTACCGTTTCTATTGTGTACCGTGTAGTATTTGTTTTTAAAGCAATTAAGAAAGATAGAAAGAAAATTATTTTATTTTCATAACATTCCATCAGCAGTTAGGTACAGTAAAATACATATATACAAGTAGAATAGATTTAAAAATGTAAAAAGGATGAAAATTGGAAATTTGGAATTGGAATTGGAAAATCGAACCCGGTACCCACGATCCAGCGCCACGGAGTCGTCAAACCGGCAACACGCAAACAGAATGACATCCAAATCAATTATTTATTATTCTTGCACGCCCATCCTAAGTTGCAAAGCAATCAATAGACGAGCGAGCGAATCGCTAATGCGCAAAGCCAACCAACGACATCAATTATTATGTTGATGTTAGCCATTATAAATACACATCTCATCAATATTAATATACCGCCACGATATCGCGTCGAAAACTCGTGTTATATGGCTAAGTTGTTTGCTCGTAATAAAAAATTTGTATCTACGTGTTTTAGCGTTTATATTACGGAGGACAAGCAATGATATTTTAAACTAGTTGCAGCTTCGCTCGCGTGGAATTAGACATAACAATAGTTTCATTTACACCTGTAATATTATACAGCCTATGTCACTCAGTGAAGATGCAGCTTTCTAATTAGAATTGAAATCGGTCCAGTAGGTTTTGTGTGAAAACATTACAAACAAATGTTTCCTCTTTATAATATTAGTATAGAAGTATAGCAGTATGGTATTTAAGACCCGATATACTAGTAAATCCCGGGGTCCAATAGATCGGGTCATTGAGACCCGGTCTATTGGACCCCGCGCTGTGATACTCATGTAGGTACTGAGTATCAGCTGTTAGGCAGACAAATGCTTTTGAGAATTTTAAAGAGAACTCAGTGAGTGAAGTTAAATTTCATAACATTTTTATGTGAACATGACCAGAGAAAAGAAATGGACCAAAGAAATAAAAAATATCATTCGATAACAAAATAGAAATCATAATTAATGTATTTGATGCCTCCGGCTGTGTTTGTTAACACTGCCAACCATGAATAATCGAATTAAACAAAAACTTTAATTTTTCAAGTTGTTTCTATCGTTAATTTAATAATTATTTTTCGGTTTACGCAGTCGGTTGTTTTTTCATTCAATAACTGATGTTATTTCTTTACCGTCTTTTTGTACACTAAATTGTTTTGTATTGTTATTTATGTTACTTTCCCAACCACGACTTGTACAAATCGGCTAGTAGAATAACAAAGATGTTATCTTTGTCGTAATGTCTGTGATCGGTACAGATTCTTTGCCAGTTCATCTCGCCTCTCGGACGGGGTCCAATTAAATCTGTTTATCTCGACGTTAGAGTGTCTTACAAGAATAACCTTCTAGTCTAGAATAACAACAAAATACAGAATTAAGTCATTTTCGTAGCATCCATAGCCCAATGGCTCGAGTCGATTCACTGTGATCGAAAGAGTTAAGCAACGACGGGCACGGTCGGTTTGTGGATGGGTGACCGCTAGTGGCAAAATTTCATGGACGCTACCGTGCTTCGGAGGGCACGTAAAGCCGTCGGTCCCGGTTGTTTTCAATGGTGGAAACAGTCGTTAAGCCTTGTCGAAGACCTTCGGGTGGCTTAAGAACATTCGACACTGGGTTGGCCACTAACCCCTCCACCAATCCGCATTGGAGCAGCGTGGTGGACTACGGCCTAATCCGTCCCATTCTCAGAGGACACCCATGCCTACAATGGGACAAAGAAAAGGTTGATAAGGATGATGATACATTGCACAGAAATATAAGAAGACAGCAACTTAGTAAAGTCACGTAACGCCAGGGAACCGAACTGAGCAATAATAATTTTATTGTAATGTCGCCGTTTAAAGAAACCCGCTTTGTTGACTTCAGCGAAGAGTTAGACCAGGTTTGCTGCCAAGTTGTTACAGTGGGAACGGTGCCAAAGGGTCTGTAGGGTGCGCAGGGATGCTCTTGCTAAATATTAGTATGTACCTGTATCCGAAACCATATCCGAATAAGACTTCGCTGCAAAGCTAACTTTCTTTTAGCATTAAGTCCGCCTTTTGTACCACAATATTTTTGGTATAATAAAGTAAAAAAAATAATTAAATAAATAAATAAAACCTTTTTATACGAAATATTTTTAGTTAATACTAGTGGCCGCCTGCAGCTTCGCTTGCGTGGAATTAGACATAACAATAGTTTCGTTTACCTAGTAATATTATATAGCCATGTCATTCAGTGAAGATGCAGCTTTTTAACGGTGAAAGAATTTTTGAAAAATCGGTCCAGTAGTTTTTGTGTGAAAACATTACAAACGTTTCCTCTTTATAATATTAGTTTAGATTAAACTTTATCTGTTATTTTTTTATAACTCTTACCTAGAAAAAGTTAAACAATTTTCTGACAGAGTCTGCAAACTAGATGGATGTCGTAAGAGACGGCCATATGTTTCTGAATGAGCCAGCGGGTTGAAAGGACTCAGGCCCAGTAGAGCTCCGTCTCTTTATTGTCAGTTCTTTTTCGGGTATCCGTTACAGTTCTACGTACGGAAGGAACATCCCTAGAGACCTGGCCGAACCTGGTGCATTGTGTGAGCCCCGTCTCGACCCAATTGCTGTGAGGCCGGTAAAAGGTTTCGCGAAGCTACCTCGCTCCCTCCTAGTAATGAAGAAAGGCTTGGTTGGTTCGCATCCGGTTTGATAATTAAACAATTTAGATCAGTGTTTCCCAACCTATTTTAGGCCGTGTCCCACCATACTAGTTCAAAAATTGTATGCCCCCATACATAATTTTTAACCTCGTGAATCCCCGACGAAGTTTACTTGACGACTCTAATTACCCAGTTGATATTTTGGTAACGTCAAACGAAATTATACCTAAAAATAATTATTTACAGCATTTTTTTTTTGCATTGCCTTTTTTGTTACATTTGTCACCGATATTTAGCATTGCATTTAAATAACCCAAAGCGAAAGTATTAAATTCGTGTCGAGTCCATTTTTAAATTGCACCTGTCTCTTAAGGGAACATACCCATACTACGTGACCTATTTTTTTAAGTTTTTTCGACCCCTCCCTCCCCTCGGTGACCATTCGTAGTATATGCCAAGACCCCCCCCTCCCCCTTGAGTTTTCACGTAGTAATTCATAATTATGATTTTTAATCATTTCACAGGCAAAAATTGAAAAAAAAAAATAATTTGGCTCATACTCGCCTTTATTGCATAAGACTGCATGCATACTTAAATTACTAGTGAATTATGTATTATGAAAAAGAACAACATTTGTGAAAACATATTGCTATACAGTCTGTAACTTACAGTAACTTAATTTACGAACACAACAATTATTTCTGTTTAATCGAAAAAATACGAGATTCCTCTCATTAAAATCGACTACGTGACAAAGACCTGAGCCCCCCCCCCCGCTCCTGTGACTGACCGTAGTATCGCTCCCCCCCCTAAACGGGTCACGTAGTATGGGTACGTTCCCTAACTATCAAATTGCTAAATGTGAGGCGTGGGCCCCACGTTGGGAAACACTGGTTTAGATTAAAAGGTTCGTTGCCTGGGAACATTGTGTACCGGGTTTTATTGTTGTAAAACGTGGCCCAACGAGGCATCCTTACAGTAGCAAAGAATTAAATTTAGTTGTCGTTTAACTATTAACCTTTTTTCGGGAACAAAAGATAGATTGGCAAGATCTCTTGTGGCTATAAGATACACTTTGTAATAACTTTACCGTACTTATTTCACGTACCGAGTATAAGGATCGTTGCACATTATACCATGTCTATCTGAATCTCCTCATTGCAAATTCTTCGATGAGCGTGACGTCACGTCAGTTGTGGTGTGTCGTGCGCATAATATAATTAATTATGAATGTGTAATTATTAATTATCTACACTGCTGTAACATGACATGCCGCAGTCTGTTGAGGTTTATCCAATCGTAATGGTCGTCAAAGTGCGATAAATTTACTTGAGTTACCTATGAATTACGGGTTTTTGTTAATTCCCGATAATTCGACGCAGTTGCATTCTCCCGTAATTGACAATATGTATATTGCTTCCCACTGCTGGACACGAGTCTCCCACAGCCAGAGCTGCGCGAGGTCTAGAGCCTGCTCCAATGCGGATTGGTGGAGGGGTTAGTGGCCAACCCAGTGTCGAATGTTCTTAAGCCACCCGAAGGTCTTCGACAAGGCTTAACGACTGTTTCCAGCATCGAAAACAACCGGGACCGACGGCTTTACGTGCCCTCCGAAGCACGGTGGCGTCCATGAAATTTTGCCACAAGCGGTCACCCATCCACAAACCGACCGCGCCCGTCGTTGCTAACTCTTTCGATCACATTGAATCGACGCGAGCCTTTGGGCTATGGACGCTTCGCTCTCACGGCTGACCTACATGCGAGACGGATCGCCCGCCATGCACACGTGTGCCCTCTTGACCATCCGTTTAATATTCTCCAAAGCGGTACTGGCTGCACTCAATATAGCTACGATAGGCAAAACGCTTCCGGATCGTTCGGGCCGGAACAGAACGGTTTATTATTGGTATCCAGTTCAGCGATGAAAGTGCAGTGGCTCTCAAACTCGATCGAGTACGGGTTCAAATCCAAGCGGCATTTGTACCTTAAGTGTAAGGAGACGCCTGTCCTGAGAGTTCAAAATAATGTTCTCGAAGGCATGTGAAGTACGCTAATCCGCGCTTTAGGTACGTCCTGTAAATTATGATTGGTCAGCGTGGTGGTCTATTGCCTATCCTCTCCCATTACGAGAGGAGAGCCGTGCCCAACAGTGGGGTAAAGGGTTGCAGTGGTGGTTAGGGAAAGATCTTGTGACAATTCGAACCGAAATCCACACCTTTCCAAGCGGAACATGATCGCTTAAAACAATTATTACACGGCAGAAATGGTAGATACTATCGCGAGGGTAAACTTTGAATCGATTTGGTAATCGATACCGACCACACATTCACACGATCGTCTGTAATGGTTTGTCGAACGGCAAGCGTCAAGATGGAGGTGGAGTGTGTAGTGTTTGGGTGTCCATTATCCATACTAATATGTATTATAAATGCGAAAGTAACTCTGTCTGTCTGTCTGTGTCGCTTTCACGCCAAAACTACTGAACCGATTTAAATGAAATTTGGTATACAGATAGGTAGTCTAGAGCCTGAGAAAGGACATAGGCTACTTTTTATTTGGAAAAAAGTGTTTTAAGGGGTTGAAAAGGGGGTTGAAAGGTTCTATGAAAGTTTTGTCATTTTCAGAACTAGAAGCATAAAATTTATATTACAGGCCGTTGATTAGATATAAATAAATATGGCATTCAAAGTATTTCAAAGTTTGTAAAAATTTTGTAAGGGTGTAAAATAAACATACATTATTATGTCTAATTCCACGCGAGCGAAGCTGCGGGCGTCCACTAGTAGTAAATAAAAACACGCCTCTGATCACTCAATAGGTGAAGTTGGTAATGCGTCCGGCGCACGTCCGGACTCGCTCACAGCTAGCTCGTGACTCCCGGCCGATGCCCGGACTCACATATACTACAGAGTGTATTGCTGTATTCAACTCGTGTGCGTACTTACCTACCTACTGCATCCACTATTTTACGCACGGGTGCATCGTTTCACTCTCCGACGGCAAATTAATGCGGCTATCATGTGGACACCACATGATGCTTGCCCGAAAAACCGACAATTCAAAGGTCGCAGACGATCATAGACAGGCGAGTACAGCCGAGTATGCCCTCTACACAATCTTGCTCGCGCGTAATCGTCTGTAATCGCCGATAATGAAGAGGAGCCAGCCAGGATCAGTTCGCCAACGCAGAGAGCGGCTTTCCAAACCGTTTTCCCAGGCGGCTGCGAACTGCGAAGCGACCTTGTTCGCACCATAACAATGGGCGCTTCACATTCGCGGACAATGGATCGCACGGTTTCAGATCGTCGCACCGCAAAATTCGATGTTTGGATAAGTTTTAAAGCCTATATTTTAGATAGTTGGTAAAGCCAAGTTCAGGCGACGACGAGGGCAGTATGTATCTTTACATGAACCTTATCGGCCCCACTCTATATCAAGAACTATAAGACTAACAGATATGTGTTATAGACTAGTGGACGCCCGCAGACAAATGTTTCCTCTTAATAAAATTAGTATCTAATAGATAGATATTACCTATCAAGGAAATAATATAGTTTCTATTTAGAGTTCAACCGGGACAGTGCCTTTCTAAGTAACCAATCATCACTTCTGCTATGGAGGTAATAATATGTTCCGATAGCACGTAGCTAGGTGGACCAAATATATCGCGTACCATTTAAAAAAAATTTTACCAACAAAATGTATACCAAAAAGCTTTCAAAATACATACTGCATGTCTGAAAAAATCATAATTATAAACACATGGCCAGCGAAACGCGATTTAAAATTACAACCAACACATGTCATGTTGCAAAAGAGACGAGTGTTTGAAATTTCACGTAAATATTCAGCGGAATTTTTTACTGCGGATGTTTCATGGTCACACAATCTCTTAACCGCTCGCAGACTAACTTAATTAAGCTAAACGTGATATATGTATTTTAAAATGATGCAGTAGCGCAGTGTTACACTCGTAATTACCGCCAATAACGTATCAAGTGGACAGGCTGTACGCAAGTAGAGGGAAATTGTGGATATTTATCAAAGGCGATAAGATTTTATTTAAGCTCTACTATGGAACTATGAAGTTACTGCCTTATGATAAACTATGGTAATTGGCGTGGCGACAGAACTCCTAGTTTCAATACCAAAAGAAGTGTTTTCACACATGTGAGGAAAGTAGAATAGAATAGAAAATAATTTATTTTCTTCCTTACTGCGACAACATGCTTGACATTAGAAAATAAAAAATGCACAATAAAATAGTGCTAAATAAAAAAAAGGAAAAAAAATGTGAGCGTGTGTGCATGGGTGTGTGTGTGGGTCGTATCTTGTTTTTTCTGTTGTTCTTGCAGGTACGACTTATATTTAAGTTGTTAATAGTTTTCAGATTTCGTAGAGGTGGCGGGAGGTTATTCCAACATTTTGTTGCCAAACTAAACAGGGTGACGAAGCTAGAGGGCGCGCAGCGGGGACGGCGGCTCACCTCCTGGTTGCACTGCGAGCAGAAGTCGTGGCGGCAGGTGGGGCAGTGCGCGGGGCTGGCGGCGCGCACCTGCACCACCGTGTCGCAGCCGGGGCGCGGGCAGAACGCGCGCATCGCGTCCATCGCCACCTCTGAGGACAATAAGATAAATTAACTAATTAATTAACATTTGGCGCACGACATGTTGCACATCAGGTTGCCCAAGAGCGCGGAACTTTTTGTTGAACAACGTTGTCTGTCCAACTAACTAACAAACAAACAACAAGTCGAGCGTCATGTAGCGCACCAGCTGGCAACGTCGTGCGCTGTTGTGCAGCGTTGCTGTACATGTTGAGCGTCACGTGTCGCGTCAGTAAAAAGAATGGCATAGTTGTATCACCCAATCAAAATGAATTTCTACAATCAAAATCGTATTTAGGGCGGAGAAGACCAGGAATGGAAGGTGGTCTTAACAATTCACGAATTATTAAAAATATTGACCTACAGTCGTTCAATTCAGCCGGCAGTCATACCAAACACCAACCTAAAGAACTCGAAAAAAGCTTTAGCTAAGCACATTGACTTACTACTAGTTATGCAGTTAAAATTTACTATTTAATACATTGTCCAAGTGGATTTGAAACGCACTTGATAAACTTTAGTTTTCGATAAAATCTGAAGATAGCCCACTTCATTATTCTATCAGTAGTACCTATACCTACATTGGAGTACGATTCAACGTCGTAGATACTAGAAACCTTGGGGCAGATAAAACCAAACCAACCTATTGTTTATTTAATAATAAAGCTTTTACAGATATTCCGATTACCGCTGTACCTACTACTGCCGTTAGTCTGTATCTCTGCATCTTTAATTATAGATTTAATATTGTAAAGCATCTAGATAAGGCTTTTTATTAATATCGTAAACGATATTGTCGCTATAGATAACATGTCGACAATGTCGTCATTATTCGGAAAATTCCCAAATACTGAAAATGTATTATTAATACCAGCAACCTTGATAACGCGGAATTGTTAAAAAACTGTACAGGGAAGGCTTTCAAAGGAACAAAATGAGTAACAAACATGACAAGTAGTTTTTGAAACAATTTACTTGTCTTTTACATTTATTTTTGTCTATTTTTTCTTTTTGTTCCTTCGTTCGAGTTCTTGTACAATTTATTCATAGGTACTTGTTTACTAGAACCTTATTGCGACAGAATTATTTGTTTAATCCTACTGATATTATAAATATCATACTCTACTACTAATATACTATGTATGGAAAAGTTGGTATGTTTGGATGTTTTATATCATCATAAAGAAGTACATTTCCAGGTTCATACAACAGGTTTGTGGTGAACCTTTTTTTGTCCCCCTGTTGGGCACGGGTCCTCTCAGAATGGGAGGGATTAGGCCTTAGTCCACCACGCTGGCCAAGTGCGGATTGGCATACTTCACATGCCTTCGAGAACATTATGAAGAACTCTCAGACATGCAGGTTTCCTGACGATGTGTCCTTCGCCGTTACAGCAAGTTACATTAAATTTCTTAAATCGCACATAACTTAGAAAAGTAATTGGTGCGTGCCGCTTGGGTTTGAACCCGGACCTCCGGAGTGAGAGGCGAGTTCGATAGCTATTGGGCTGTCACCGCTTTATGTACCTACAAACTAGTGGACGCCCGCAGCACAAAGTAGATATTAGGTACAGAGATTAAGCTTCTTAAGAACATGCAAAATTGTTACCTATTTTGGTAGGGTTGTCACAACAGGTTAAGAGAAATTAAAGAAATCATTTGTTAAATAGTTTTATTATTCAGAATATAAAAAGAATACTACAATAAGAACCAATACAGAATAGAAAATAGAAAATAACATACTTTACAAATTTCTTACTCTAATAATTTTATTTTTATAATTTTTATTTTTTAATATTTTATTATTTATTTTTATGGTATGGAAAATTCTAAATCTAATATATAGTTTTTTCAAGTAATGTATCAGGAAACACTCACATGGCATATCAAATCCTAGCTGCAGCGTCAGGTTATAATCTATCATATTATTGTACTGTCACCGAAGTTACGCAGGAAAAATTTCAGTTCAATAAGACATCTGGATGTGGTTCAAATCTCACTTGCAATACTTAAATTTAAAACACATAGTACGTACCAACCCACCCACATACCTACAAATGTTTAGTAAAAGCTTGTAATAATAATAAAAAGGTAAAAACACACCGTGTAGTACACATTTCTTATTAAAAAAAGGATAATTCCGTAAAATAAAGGTACTTACTTGAAAAAGTAATAATCAAATATTTACTTACCTATTGCACTCCTTGGGATAGTTAAAGTGTGGTTAAAGTATGATATATTTTTATTTTTTCTAGCATTATTCATACACACAGTACAATATACAACCATTATTATTAATACCACGTTTTTATATTAGACCAGCTGACCCGGCAAACGTTGTTTTGCCATATAAATAATTTTTAGTTGATCGTAGAGGGTTGAAAATTCAGGGTTGTATGTATTTTCTAATGTTGTATCATAAAAAAATACAAAAATAAAAATTTGTCTAAAAATTAAAAAAAAAAAATTAGGGATGGACTACCCTTAACATTTAGGGGGATGAAAAATAGATGTTAGTCGATTCTCAGACCTACTGAATACGCATATAAAATTTGGTAAAAATCAGTAAAGCCGTTTCGGAGGAGTACTGCAACAAACATTGTGACACGGAAATCTATATATATAAAAGGAGAAGGTGACTGACTGACTGACTGACTGACTGACTGACTGACTGACATATCAACGCAGGGCCTAAACTATAAGGGCTAGAAACTTGAAATTTTGCACAGGGGTTCCTTTTATAACGTAGGGGAGCACTAAGAAAGGATTTTTGAAAATTCACCCCCTAAGGGGGTAAAACGGGGGTGCAAAGTTAGTATGAAACTGCCGTTTTTGAAGTCGTTAGACGGGTAGACGTCGTTAATGGGTCTAATTCTACGCGAGCGAAGCTGCGGGCGTCCACTAGTTTTATATATAAGACTAGCTGACCCGGCAAACGTTGTTTTGCCATATAAATAATTTTTACTGAATATTTTGGGAGAACTTCATGTAAGTGTGTGGACTACAACTACCCCTACCAATACCCCTACCACTACCCCTACCACTACCACTATTACAACCACTACCCCTACCACTACCCCTACCACTACCACTACGACTACCATTACTTATAATCGAAAACGTTCAATAAAAGTAGGAAATTATTAAAAATAAAAATCGCGATGGAAAAATAGGGGTTGATCGTAGAGGGTTGAAAATTCAGGGTTGTATGTATTTTCTAATGCTGTATCATAAAAAAAAAAATTATCTAAAAATTTTTAAAACAAATTTGGGGTGGACTACCCTTAACATTTAGGGGGATGAAAAATAGATGTTAGTCGATTCTCAGACCTACTGAATACGCATATAAAATTTGGTAAAAATTGGTAAGGCCGTTTCGGAGGAGTACTGCAACAAACAACACATTGTGACATGGAAATTTTATATATTAGATTTATATCTATATCTTTATCTTATATCCATACTAATATTATAAATGCGAAAGTTTGTTTGTTTGTTTGTTTATTTGTTTGTTTGTCCGGCTTTCACGTCGCAAGGAAGCTATTATGTATATGGTATTGTTTTTGTGTGTCGACATAGTGAGGAGGGTGGAGAGTGACGTAGGCTACTTTTTACCGCGGTAAAACATCCCCATGGGAAGATATCGATGTTTTGTTATTTGATAGATATTTAGTTCCGAATGTTATTAATAGATGGCGTTAGTAAAATTCATTTTCAAGTTCTGAATCACGTATATGATACACAAGTCATTGTTAATTCCCTTTGACCACGCGGGCGGAGCCCCGGGTAAAAGCTAGTCTATTATATTAGAGTATATATATTTATACTTATACTTATACTTATACTTATACTTGTACTTGTACTTGTACCTGTCCCTGTCCCTGTCCCTGTCCCTGTCCCTGTACTTGTCCTTGTCCTTGTCCTTGTCCTTGTCCTTGTCCTTGTCCTTGTCCTTGTCCTTGTCCTTGTCCTTGTCCTTGTCCTTGTCCTTGTCCTTGTCCTTGTCCTTGTCCTTGTCCTTGTCCTTGTCCTTGTCCTTGTCCTTGTCCTTTTCCTTGTCCTTGTACTTGTACTTGTACTTGTACTTGTACTTGTACTTGTACTTGTACTTGTCCTTGTCCTTGTCCTTGTCCTTGTACTTGTACTTGTACTTGTACTTGTACTTGTAATTGTCCTTGTCCTTGTCCTTGTCCTTGTCCTTGTACTTGTCCTTGTCCTTGTACTTGTACTTGTACTTGTACTTGTCCTTGTCCTTGTCCTTGTCCTTGTCCTTGTACTTGTACTTGTACTTGTACTTGTACTTGTACTTGTACTTGTACTTGTACTTGTACTTGTACTTGTACTTGTACTTGTACTTGTACTTGTACTTGTACTTATACTTATACATACTTATATTTATTTTTATATTTATATCTAGTGGACGTCCGCAGCTTCGCTCGCGTTACACATTCACTAACTTCAAAAACGGCAAAGCTTCATACTAACTTTGCACCCCCGTTTTACCCCCTTAGGGGATGAATTTTCAAATTTTTCTCGCCGTAAAAACCATCCTTGAACTTCAACGAACATTTAAAAAAAAGAATTGGCCAAATTGGTCCAGGCGTTGTTGAGTTATGCGCTTACCAACACATTTTGCGATTCATTTTTATTATATAGATATTCAAACTTGCAACTAACAAAACCAACAATGTGCGTAGCGATTACCCTGCGATTTTCAACTTGATGTGACAGCGTCAACCGGTTTTTTCCACTCTCGCCGCGTACGCGACAAGCGGCCAGTGGCCACACATAGATGTCCCGCGTGCTTGTAGGAGTGCAACCGATTTGCACGTTCCTATGAAACTTAATCTCTGTACCTAATATCTACTTTGTGCCCGCAGCTTCGCTCGCGTAGAATTAGTGTCTGCCCGCGTTCGGGTTGCCCACTTGACTTCAAAAACGGCAAAGTTTCATACTAACTTTGCACCCCCGTTTTCCCCCTTAAGGGATGAATTTTCAAAAATACTTTCTTAGTGCTCCCCTGCGTTATAAAAGAAACCCCTGTGCAAAATTTCAAGTTTCTAACCCTTATAGTTTAGGCCCTGTGTTGATATGTCAGTCAGTCAGTCAGTAAATCAGTCAGTCAGTCAGTCAGTCAGCTTCTCCTTTTATATATATATAGATGTTGTAAAGATGTACATACACGCTCTAAACTTGAAAATTTTAATCAGAAACTCTTAAAAGCACTGTTGAAGCTCCATTTCGCTCTACATTTTGTCGTGTTAAAGTCTTTGTCTGCCGCGTTAGAAGTGGTTTGAACAGCATTTGGCAGAGGGGCCCTGGTGGCGTGCCAAGTTGGGCATTGTGCCGCGAGTGCCGATAGAGGGCGCGCGTGCCTGTATCCAAATTTATACTAGACTAGTGGTCCGCCCCGGCTTCGCACGGGTATTTTATATAAAAATCAAAATTATAATACACACACATAAACCCTATTTGCGTCAGGTTACTAAAAAAATAAAAATTTAACACGACTTTATTTTACATATGTATATAGATTATAACAATAGTTTCGTTTACGCCTAGTAATATTATATAGCCTTGAAATAGGCTATATCAGTGAAGATGCAGCTTTCTAATGGTGAAAGAATTTTTGAAATCGGTCCAGTAGTTTTGGCAGCGCACGCCAGAATAGCTCGCAGATGGTAGATTTTTTCCTACTTACCTACTTGACACTTATCGTCATATTTTGGACTATTCACACAATATCTTTATAAATTTTAGCCTGTGTGTTATTCTGATGTATAAGCTATATTATTGTAAAGTTTCATTAAAATCCATTCAGTACTTTTTACGTGAAAAAGTAACACACATCCATCCATACATACATACATACTTACAAACATTCCCCTTTATAATATTAGTAGGATAGGATTAGTAAGAATTATACCTTATCAACAGCCTAAAATTTAAGTTATATGCTTCTAGTTTTGAAAATGACAATACTTTCATACAACCTTTCATCTCCCTTTTCAACCCATTACAACACTTTTTTCCAATTAAAAAGTGTCTATGTCCTTTGTCAGGCTCTAGACTGTGTACCAAATTTCATTTAAATCGGTTCAGTAGTTTTGGCGTGAAAGTGAAACAGAGACAGACAGACAGACACTTCAAAACCAAACGTCCAATTTTAATCATTCAAAGACCAAATATTATCTACATAAACTGTAAATGTAGTCCAAAAAAAATTCAAGATAAACAAATGGTTGTTGTGCCTCACTCGACATAGATAAGTATAGTGTGTCGCTATTTTTTTTATAGATATTTATAAGATCTACAATTAATTAGAACATTTTATGGTTCTATCTTTTATATTTTAGGCAGCGTACGCAAAATAAGTAACTTTTCTGGTTGATTTTTTACACCTTGTGTCCGAAAAACCCAAATATCTTACGGAACCCTATTTTTTTCCAAAATAAAATTTAGCCTATGTCACCCGGGGATAGTGTAGCTTTCCAACAGTGAAAGAATTTTTCAAATCGGTTCAGTAGTTTTGAAGCCTATTCGATTCAAACAAACAATCAAATCTTTCCTCTTTATATATTAGTATAGACTAGAATTATATTACAACAGTATAACAGTGTACATAGAGAGTTTCCTATCCTACTAATATTATACATGTGAGTTTGTATGTTTGGATGTTTGTTACTCAATCACGCAAAAACTACTGAACCGATTTGAATTAAACTTGGCATATAGGTAGACGATAACCTAGATTAGAATATAGCATACTTTACATCCCGAAATAATGTTGCCTTGGGATGCTTTGCACGTTTATTGGAAAGTTGTATGGCACAGTCAACAGATAGCATGCATGATGACACTAATTCTTAACTCTTAACTTGATCACACATATTTTCCGCAGGCGTGGCTGAGGGAAAAAGCGAGTATTTAAAAATACAGATATTCAACTAAATGGGTAGATTCATAAAGATGTTGAATTGGCTGAATTTCTTTGCTTCTTGAAAAGTAAGTAAGTAAGTTTTGGTGGACTAAGGCCTAATCCCTCCCGTTCTGAGAGGAGACCCGTGCCCAACAGTGGGACAAAGAAAGTTTTGTGATGATGATGATGAAATAAGTTTTTGGGAAATCTAGAAATATCGTAATCGGTTTCAAAAGGAAACGTCAGTCAAATATACATCGACCTCATCTGCGATCGTGATGTTAGAATACTACAATACAATACAATAAATCTATAAATGCCCCTTTCGAGGACTGCACAGATTGTCAACGATCAGTTAAAAACAGTGACATATACGACCAGAATTAAATACGTAAATGACCTAGATCGTCCTCGTCATTGGTCGTGACCTGCGACTGATCGCATCGATTTTCCTCTTATAATTGAATTCCGTGCCCTTTTAGGACTCAAAACTGTATAAATCTCTGCGGTAATTACATGAGCCTGAATAAAATACGCACGCAACAATCCACTTAAATGGCATTTAGCGTGAATTACATGGAAACAATTATCAGAACATCGTAGGCTTTTTTCGTAAGAAAGAGCAACATTTTAAAATATTTCCAAAGAATTATTATGATAGTTCTAGATAAAATGCAGAGTCAATACCAATGAATTCTGTTACTACAAGTAAAAACCACATGGATAAAGGTTACGTGCTTTGCTAACATGTGCACCGCGGAAGCATCTATGGCTTGGCTAATGGTAATCGACAATCTATAGCAAACAATCTTCGACATATTTCAGCAACTAATTCAAGTGATTGATTCAACTTGATTCAACTGTTGCTCCGCCTTACGTCAGTGCCTACCCACCAAAACTGCAGTAAACAACCTGCGGTGAATTTTCTCGAAGCTAATTAAATCTGTAAGTATTCTAATGCATAACTTTGTAAGTGTACAAGATATCATATTATATTGCCAAGAAGTGTTCTCATTCGATGTATGGTACCCCAATTGGAATCAGAAACGGCAAACATTCATTATCGTATCCATTCACTCATCGTACATTAAGACGAGAAACACAGATCGTGGCCGGGAAAGGAGTCAAGAGCGGCGCAGTCACGGCCGGACGTTGGCTTATGTTAAATTGGAGTTGTCGCAATTGGTTCACGCGGCGAGCCGCGAACGACGCATGTCGGTATGTTACTGTTGCTAATAGCACTAATAGTACAAAATACAAACTCTACGACGGTTTATCGCAAAGTCTAGTGCATGTGTGCATCTTTTCCTGTGCGGGAGGGAGGGAGGTGCTTCGTGCATGAAGGAATACATACATCACCATACAGTTTTGTTCGCGGATTGTTGCAATATAGATTAATTTTTGGTTTATAATACCTAATGGAGTTCCGCAAAGTAACGCCTGATACAATTAATTAGTACAAAATACGCGTTGATGCGGTCGTTCTTCATTTACGAGTAAAACCCTTCCAAAGGGATTGGCTCGGACAACAGAGTAACCTTGCAATGGATCAGAGGGCACAGTGGCTCCCTAGGTAACGACGAAGCAGACCAGCTGGCCAGGAGGGGATCCGACTCCTTCGCGATCGGCCCAACCCCAACGATACCCTTAGCGTTCAACCAGCTCAGGAACTGGCTACGTCAACGAACTTCAAAGCAACACTCAGATCAATGGGCGAAAGTCAATACGTCCGACAATCACGGGAAGCGGTGCCCTGCCCCGACGCACGTCTGACTAGGCGATTGTTGTCTCTCGACAGGAGAGCCCTACGAATAATCGTAGGCAACATCACTGGACACTGCCCACTTAACAAATATTTATATGTTCTAGGTACAACCGACAGCCCTCTGTGCAGAGCATGCCTGTCGGTAGAAGAAACAGCTGCCCACGTAATCCTGGAATGCGAAGGCGTGGCTAAACAACGGGCTGAAATCCTCGGAACACCGAGGTCGCTCCGCGAGGCCTGTGGAGACACCAGGAGGATCCTGCGCTTCTGGGCGGAGCTAGGCTGGCTAGACAACTAGCCGGCATTGAACGCAAAAAGGCGCATTATAAAGCGCTAGTTGCGGAAACCGGAGCCCACCATACATACATACATACATACAAAACCCTTCCAACAGGGTCGAATCTCACTAGCAATTTGATTAGATTGAACTTCTAATCGTCTCAAAAACAAATCTTGAACGACTTGATCTTGAAAAAATAAATCATGTGACAATGGTCCGTGTGGACGGTAATAGAACAAATTCAGAAATAGCAAAGCTAGATTTCCCAGGAAACTGGAAAATAAATCACCCTTTTATCACGCGCAGATAATACTAGTTTCGCTTACTAAGCAGGCTGTACTGAAAATCAGTGTTGCGGTGTTATGATGCAACTGGACTGGGTTTGCCAACTAAATACCACAACATAGAAATACGAGACTCATAAATTATTATTAGTTCCTTCCTATTACGCCATTAAGTTTTTGTTGTTCTGTGTTGTAGATTATTTTTTTCAGATTTATTGAACACATCAAAAATTACCCGGAAGCGTGTCCCTCAAATGGCCTTCAAATTCTCCAAATTGCTGCCCACTCAAAGTTTTATTACTCGAGATTCTTTCAGATTGCCGCCATTCTTGCCCCCGTGCCGTCCTGGGAAGGGCCGCTTGGAATGCTGAGTTATGAGAGAGTATATTATAATGTTGTTTCATGTTGTTTTATTGCATTTCGTGCGTCAAGTTTTTTGGTGACCAGTAAACTACAAGCGGGTGGAAGTAGGGTTACATTTTCTCTTTATTTTTCAGTACATTTAACACCGAGTATGGTATTTTTTGACAAGCGGTGACAGCCCAGTGGCTATCGAACTCGCCTCTCACTCGAGCGGTCCGGGTTCAAACCCCAGTGGCACGCACCAATTACTTTTCTAATTTAAGTGCGATTTAAGAAATTAAATGTCACTTGCTATAACGGTGAAGGACATATCGTGAGGAAACCTGCATGCCTCTTAGGAAATCAAATCGTCTTAGGAATCTATTGTTTTAGTGATATTTTTGTTATGTGTTTGTTGAGGATTATACTTTGTGAGTCTTTCACTCATGATGAAAAAGGATAAATATATATTTATGCAGCAGAGTTAATTTTTAACAAGAGAGTGACAGATCGTATCGCAATAGACAAGTATAGAGATTATTATAGTGTAGACAAGGGACGCTCCCAGTGTTGCCATTTTTTTAAATAATTTTTATAATAACAATCAAACAGATACGAGCAACACCAGAGGGGTCGGCAATGCGTCGCTGGCCCTGAATGAGAGTTCATTTAGAACTTCATAACATCGATTCTCGTTGCATCAATTGCCAGAATAAACTGAGTGTAATATGCGCGATAGTGTTAACTTATAAGCAGTTTGAATATTGCTGCAGTATTTGTGTAACGCTTCACGCTGCTGCGATTCTGCGTCAGTGCGCTGCGGTGCAATTATCGTGGAGTTGAGAGGCGAATTACCGTTTCGCGAACACTAAATTTCGAGTAAGTTCACTAATGCTGCATTTGATTACGTAAAATGTGTTCGCTAGGTGTATACATGTACAGGTTTTTGACTTTGAAATACTCGTAGATAACGTCCTTGATCACTTGAAAAAAGTTGTTTGTCAAAATGGTAGTAGTAGTTTTTTGGTAATTAGACATATTAGCATGTCATATTAAATGATTCTGTGTGTACATAATGTTTATCATTTATCATGCTCTAGCGGATGGCGATAATACAATAAGATGTATATAACCTTTATATTTTTTCGTGGATGTTATTAAGGCGTTACATCAGAGCCTTAAAATTCTTCCAACAGTACGAGTATGGGTTTAACTTGATGATCATATCATTTTATGGTTTCGTACAACTTGAATTTCATATCTTCAACAGTTTAAAATGGCAAACTCGCCCGACTACTTAGTAAAAAATATATTCCATTCCTGACTGAGCTATGCAGACAATAAAACAGATGATACGGCAACGGGATTGTAAGCCAGGGGCGTAGGGCTGCCTACGAAGCGCTTCGTTAAAAATATGATTTTCACAGTTCACATGGTAGCGCTTATTTTATTTTCATTTATGAAAAATATGCGATGCAAAATCATACACCTCTTTATTAGAATTTATCCAATTATGTATTAAACTAAAAGTAGTGTTATTCCAAATTCAATTACATGATACATTTATTTACGTTATACTGACTTATTTACATAACTATTTTCATCTGAAGTAACTATTTTTTTTATAATACCGAATGATAAAGTATTTGGAACGCATCAGAAATGTCATTTTCCAAAAAATAATTTAATTTAAAACAGGTAGGTACATCTGACATTAAATAAAAAATTTATTCAAACCTACTCTTGATTTTGGTTGTGACATGATCTACTATGAGAATTTTTCTATTTCATCCAAACCTATCGATGTTCAATAGTGTGCAAAAAGGGTAGGTAATGATAATTTCGATGGTACTATTAAAATTATTTACTAGCCGTTATCCACCACTTATCCTGTTCAAAAAACAGCCTTTTACACTCGAATTTAATGTACCTTCCTAGAAATTATATTGGTACATACTTAAAAATTACTTTTATTAAATCTGACAACCCTAGCTAGGTAGCCAGCCGCTCCGGACGCCATTCAAGCGGCACGTACGGGCACGCGACTCTAAGTAATTGAAATAATAAATTCACATACATCGTATCTACTGTCTCTACACTCAGCCTTTGAACCTGCACCAAGCGAACGCTACGCTCGCTGATTAAACTCACTCGTGGCTGCTCTACAACATATTTTTTAAACTAACAAGGTATCTATATATGTATATAAAAGGAGAAGCTGACTGACTGACTGACTGACATATCAACGCAGGGCCTAAACTATAAGTGTTAGAAACTTGAAATTTTGCACAGGAGTTCCTTTTATAACGTAGGGGAGCACTAAGAAAGTATTTTTGAAAAATCGTCCCCTAAGGGGGTAAGACGGGGGTGCAAAGTTAGTATGAAACTTTGCCGTTTTTGAAGTTAGTGAATGTCAAATTCCACGCGAGCGAAGCTGCGGGCGTCCACTAGTTTTTGTATAATATGAACAAAGCTATTGGATTGAGACATGACAAATGTAGCTTACAGTTTAAGGAAATGCGTCTAAATAGTATTCAAGGTCGCTGACGACTCAATAAAAATCTAATTTAAGTTAGATTAGCACTTTATAAGCATTGTAAACTGCCACGTCACGAAATGCTATTTAAATATTTACCTCCGTGAGTCGTAAATTTAACGTTAACAGTTCGATTGCTTAAATTAAAATTAAAATCTTATTTAAAAGTGACCAGCATTTTATAAATACTCGTTGGTCTTATGGTCGTTACTGCGACTGCTAAGCTATAAGTCCTGGGTTCGATCCCCGAGTCGGGCAACAACTATTGCGTTTTTCTAACTTGAAATGCCCGGTAGCAGCTCGGAATCTAGATTAGTGCCCGGTGAATAGCAATAGGTTCCCCACCTATTACATGGGACATAATGGGGACATTACATGGTGATTTCTGACATTTACTAATAATTCCTATGTAATGTAAAATTTTCCAAAAACGTTCAGTTTTTTCTCTGTGCCCAATCATCAAAACCACTCACCACAATAAAACCCTTTCCTAACCATCGCGAATATTATAGAAAACTCTTAGACATGCAACCTGCGTCACACCATGTTTTCCTTCACGATTAAGGCAGGTGACAGACAATTTATAAAATGCGTATAACTTAGAAATGACGGTTCCGCTGGGCTTTGAACCCGGATCATCTCGAATGAGAGGCCGAATTTAAGCCACTGGGCTATCGTTCGTCATCGAACAGTAAGGATTCAAACGGAACCGGAAGCAATGCGACACGCGGAGGCTTCAAGGCTGGTCGCCCGCTTCCGGTCGCAATTAAATCGTATACGTTAAAACCTGATCACTGTAATTGCGCGGATTAATTATTGCAAGTGTGAAAAAAAACAGATTAAACCTTTTTTTAATTACAATGTTAACTACAATCCTCGTAAAAATTTACAACAATCAAATATGGAACAGATTTCTGATCATTGAATAATTTACAATTGTATTCAACATCTCTTTCCACAACTAGAAGGTACACCCACGCTGGTCCAGGTTTGAGAGACATAAACGAAAAACCTTGCCCAGCAGTGGACTAATGTGTGCTGAAGAAAAAAGCAGTTATTAGCTAACATTTTTTAAAAGATAGTAGCTAACATTTTTGACTTTTGTCAATAAATAAATACGACTATTTGACGGGCCCGTTGGCGCAATCGGTAGTGAGCCTGCCTGTTACGCCAGGGGTCTTAGGTTTGAATCCCAGTCAGGACAAACATTCGTGTGACGAGCACTTGTTTGTTCTGTGTCTGGATGTTAATATTATCCATATAAGTATGTATTTAAAAATATATATGTATGTATATCAGTCTCTGACACCTTTCGTCCATGATATTTATGATATTATATTTATTATATTTATTTAAGGCTCAGTTAGTTATTTATTTATTTATAAATGCTTTATTATACCTAATTATGGTACAAAAGGCGGACTTAATGCTAAGAAATTTTTCCGCCATTCAACCTATTTTCATGTTACACTTGAATATAATCATTAAATTGTGAGTACCTACGACAAACCTAAAGGGTTTCATTGGAATCGTATTATCGGAAGCCTCGTCATCGCAGTTTATAATTAAAACCTGAGTATTATTGGAAAACATTTATAAAGCGGCCATTGAACAATGAAACCCCGAGGCGTCGCGTACCGGAGTTTACATAATAAGTAATAATTTAATAATTAATTTGAATAAACTGGATTATAATTATTTCAGAAATACAAATTTGTAAGGTAACAAAAGGTAAATTTTGCTTCGTCTGTTGAATTCGTCAGAAGAATTCAAATATTGAGATGTAACCAAGATTTTTTAACATAATAATAATACAAACATGTTAAAAGTAATAAATGGATTGAATTAAATTATTTTAAAGGTAGGTACAATTTGTCGGAATGAGAGGGTTGCTGTATAAATAATGACGCTAATATAAATAGTGACGCTGCCTGTTACGCCAAGGGTCTTAGGTTTGAATCCCAGTCAGGACAAACATTCGTGTGACGAACACTTGTATATATTCTGTGTCTGGATGTTAATATTATCTATATAAGTATGTACATATCTCTCACCGTGTGTGAGAATATCCAAGATATTTGATTTATTATTAGTTACTATAGTATTATAACTTCAACAGTTAACTTCGGAGACGCGGGTAATTTGCGGTTAGTGTCAGGGTCACTACGGTTTGCAACTATGAAGATTGCTTAATATTAACAACAGTATAATGAACGCAGCATTGTATGCGGAGTGCCCACATGGTTTCGGTTATCATTTTCACTTTTGTATAACTACTTGTACTATTAATTATGCTGTCGTATAACTAAGCAAGTTATTAGTTAGTTAGTTATATAGTTATTACATTAGTACCGAAGTACATATTGTTGTATAAGCGGTGACAGCCCAGCGGCTATTGAACTCGCCTCTCACTCGAGCGGTCCGGGTTCAAACTCCAGTGGCACGCACCAATGACTTTTCTAAGTTATGTGCGTTTTAAGAAATTAAATGTCACTTGCTATAACGGTGAAGGACACATCGTGAGGAAACCTGCATGCCTGAGAGTTCATCATAACGTTCTCGAAGGTATGTGAAGTCTGCCAATCCGCACTTGGCCAGCGTGGTGGACTAAGGCCTAATCCCTCCCATTCTGAGAGGAGACCCGTGCCCAACAGTGGGACGTCTATGGGTCGCAGCGACATATTGTTGGGTGGTTTAGGACATATTGCAAGTCTGAATCACTGCCTCTCAACATTTTAAACCATTAAAATATTTTAATTAAAAACATGGTTATCGTGGAAGCGACGCCGTTATATGGCACCCAACCTTTGAAATCCCCTCGGTGGCCTTCTTCAGTCCACGTGCAGGACTCCGGAATCCGGGATCGTACGGAATTCTACTCTGAGACTCTCAGCCCACGTTTTAAGAAACTTCATAATACAAGTAAACAAAAAAGCCTTTCTCTTTAATAGAAACCTTCAAAGTACAAAAAGGAACAGTGTAGCAATTGTACATTCATTTTCGTTGTGTGTACAAAGGCTTCGTGGCGAAAGCTAAGCGTTTCGTCCACGATAGCGATTCGATTGACCACATTAACCCACAACTTTTCCCCACTCAACCAGGGTTTGACTGGTAGAAAATGCCATAAGGCATTAAGTCCGCCCATTGTATATCTCTTTAGAGGTGTCAATAAAGTTAAATAAATAAAAATAAAAAAAAATTTATGTAAGCAGAATATATACAGTAAAAGTAATGCACTGTATGTATTCTGCTTATTTATTTATATATTCATGTACACGACAAACAACAAAAAATACGAGAATCAATAGTAATTTAGTACATAGGTCCTACTTATTCCAAAATGATTACTTTAAATTTTACTTCTTAATTCTATAAGGTATAAAACATGTAAATATGGTCAAGTAAAGAATGAAATTACAAGGCCTAGGTAATTAATTAGATTCATGAATGTGTCTAGACAAAGATATAAATATGTATGTATATTTGTTTAAATATAGGTTTAGTCTTTTTTTTTTTTTGTCCTGACGAACAGACATTAAGGAAATCGTATACCCTGGCAACACGAGCCAGTGTGTCGCTATCACAAAGATCATGACCTCGCAATATTCAAAATCAAGATCTTTGCGTACGTGAAAGGAATATCAGTTACCAGGCGTATTATACACCTTGTACACATTGTGGCTTTTGGTTGGCGTACAAATACCATTAGATCTAAACTTCTATCATAGACGAAGCCCTTTAGAAGGTCGATACGGCCCAAGGAAACATTTGAAATTGCTGTTTACTTGTTGATCTAAGCAAACAGTCTGCGTAGTTTCAGAGTTTGAAGGTGAGGTGGTTTCAAAACACAAATCTTATGAAGAACTAGGAAGGTACAGCAATTACTTTACAAACAAAAGAGAAAATAGAACCATGTTAACATTAATTTAGCTTTGGGAAAAGCCTTATTTACATAGGAGGGTCAGCGAACTCGCTAATTGCCTTTACTTCTGAGGTTACTCCGGATGAAACCGCGTGATTCGACGAGACTTGAATGAAATTAAATGATTTAGAGGCGGTCCTGTTTACACAACACATTGCTGTACAATTAAAGGGTTGACCCTACTAAGGTAGATAGACCCTACAAAGGTACATCCTACTAAGGTAGATCAAATTATAAAAAAATGTAAATTTTGAAAAGAGTAACTACCGAGTTTCTTGCCGTGTTCTCGGTAGCATCAACTTTTTGTGAACCGGCGGTAGATCTGATCAAATTGGGCTCCATTCGGGCATTGCTCATACTCCGTGGGTCATGGGCCGTACTCAGAATTGGGCATGCTTTGAAATTCTTGCACTCAACGCGGCTGAGCCGAAATTTGAAGTGATTGTCCATTAGTGTAGAGTCCATAGCCCAATGGCTCTCGTGTAGCGTGCATCGCCCAATGGCTCGCGTCGATTCAATGCGATCGAAAGAGTTAAGCTACGACGGGGGCGGGGGCGGTCGGTTTGTGGATGGGTGACCGCTAGTGGCAAAATTTCATGGACGCTACCATACTTCGGAGGGCACGTAAAGCCGTCGGTCCCGGTTGTTCTCAATGGTGGAAACAGTCGTTAAGCCTTGTAGAAGACCTTCGGGTGTTAGCGCGGGCGGCACGAGCAGCGCGATATGGTCCAGCTGACACTATAGGGACACGACCCACGATTCTATTTTATATCAAAGCAATCCCCACTCACCATGGTTGAGCCGAAACTTAAGGTGCTTGTCCATCATCGCGGCCGGCACGAGCAGCGCGATCTCGTCGAGCGCGAGCGCCGCGGAGGTCGCGCAGCGCGCGTCCGGGCACGACACCTCGTACGCGCCGTTGCACACCTCGAACTCCACGTACGCCTTCATACACTGGAACAATGGAAACACGCCATCTATATTAAGGTGTTTATAGCGTTTGGTGTTGTAAATACAACTGCTGCAACCCATTAGTCCCACTGCATGGGCACCCCGCCCATGACAAAACGTAGTACGCGTTCATACACTGGAACAATGGAAACGCGCCATCAATATTCTGGTGTTTATAGCGTTTGGTGTTTCAAACACGAGTGCTGCAACCCATTAGTCCCACTGCATGGGCACCCCCAAAACATACCTATATTCTCGACGTAATATGCAAAGCAGTAAAAATTCAACCCGGGTTTTTCAGATCACCTAACATAAGGTAAACTCACCGATAAATTAAAACAATTTAATGCAGGAAAATACTCATAATGTAATCGAGATGGAAATATCTAAAGGATAATCAAGCCCTCATCAAACTGTCATTTTCTGTAACTATGCAACTAGGTACAATATACCTAGAACCAGATATCTTTACGTACGATAATAGCAAAAGCATATGTAATAAGATACGTATTTTTTATCAATCATGTCACGGAAGGTAAAGAGGACTGAGGCACATAGATATAGGTACCTTACTTCTTGTTATGTACTATTTAAGTGTGTGTTGCAAGTACATATGGATCCGAGACGTGGTGAGAGAGATCCTTTACCGTCGGTCTGATCCACAAGCTCATAGTCGCTCAGCGCGCTATGCACAGAGCCATGCTCGGTATTTATCGGATTCGCAATTGTGAAATCCGTAGACGAACGAAGGTTACCGACATAGCAAGAAGAATCAGTGAACTGAAGTGGCAATGGGCAGGCCACGTCGCTCGACGGACGACCGCGCCTCGGTAAACGAAGTATTGGCCGCCCTCCGACGAGGTGGATTGACGACCTGAAAGAAGACCGATCGGAAACCGTTGGATTCTGAAGGCGTAGGATCGGGAGTGGCGACGATTGAGGGAGTCATATGTCCAGCAGTGGACCCAAAAAGGTTGATGGATGGATGGACTATTAAAGAAAAATTTCAAATAGCCCAGGTACGTAGCAGGTTTTGAAGCCGTCCTACAAGCGTCCTAAGAATATCTTGAAGAACTCCAAACGTAACTAAATGAAATACTCCAGAATGAAGCCCTAATCACAGACCAGACGTCCGCAGCAGAAAAGACTGGGAAAACTCAAAATTGGACAGTAGGTGAGTCCCATTCCTCACCCCAAGTCTACGTTGAGTTTCCTGACACACAGATGGATAGTCTGTAGTAATTCGTTCAGCAACGGAGCATCATACCTAACCTAAATAAACACATGTCGGTTAATTATCGCGACATAATGTCGAACGCAATATACTCGTAGCTAGCGGCAGTGCTGTCACGAGAAAGAGCAATTACGATCCCGACTTTGCGAAGCAGAGTCGAACCGGAACGAAAATGGAGGGCAAAAACTCCTAATGAACACGTGGCATGAATTCAGGATGAGGAGAATGAAATATGACTGTTTTTGTGAATTAGCTGAGCTGAGACTAGTGGTTAAGAATTTTACATAAAACATATCCCAAACCATATAGCAATAACTATTCATGGCCAGATTTAGGGGAGTGCAACCGGGGCCACAGCCCCGGGCCTCCACAAAAGAGGGGATGGGATGGATGGGGGGGGACACAATAGACTTTTCTTTTGTTTTTTTTGTTAAATAATAAAATAATCTCTACTCGGTTTCACAATAAATTATTGATTGGAAAAATCGACTGAAAAAAGTTGTTCATCTCATTTGGAAAATAATTTGGGGCCAAGTGGCCTCCACTCCTTTGTTGCCCGAGGCCTCCAGACCTCCAAATCCGGGACTGACTATTATTATAAGATATCGATTGTTTTAAGCTGCCTAAATACAGGAGCAAACTGCTTAAACGCCACCACTCTCGGTGAAGGAAACTCACGTGCCTTAGAGTTGACAATTTTATTTTCGAAGACATTTGAAGTCTGTTATTTTGCATCATGGACTATTTTATAATTAGGGTTCTTAAAACGACTGCAGGAAAAATAAAAGAGTAGAGTAATTGGGGAAAGGTGTTTTTAGAACCAATCTGAAACCTTTTATTTATGACGTCTAGAAAATAATTATGTATACTGATTTTTTGTACTATATAGCGACTATATCCTACACCATAATTAAATTATGATACTGACGTACGTTTGTTTATTATTGCTTCGTAGGTACAATCATGTTAATCATATGTTAATAGAAAAGTAAAGATGAGTTTTCAATAATAATATGTTCAATGTCTTTTCAATGTGATATTATCATGCAACGAACATTAATAGTTGTGCTTGACTTAACATATGTTACGAGTAAATTGTAGAATAAAATATTTTTGAAATTCCAACACAACAGCTTTGTTAGGTAACTGTTAAACACGAAATGTGGAGCAAAACTATAGCGTCCAAAGAAATTAATGTATGACCATAACGCAAGTGTTATTTTCCAAGTGACTAGAATTAGTAAATGCCATATGGCATTAAGTCCGCATATTGTATATATATTTCTATTTAGATGTGTCAATAAAGATGTTGAAATAAATAAATAAAAAATTAGTTACGAAATTAATTTGATGCCACGAGAAGAAGCTTGTCAGTAAAAAAATTAAAAAATTAACCTTACCTAATTTAGCCACGGAGAAACTTATATAAATCCATAAATTAATAAACTGAAAAGTCTGCCATTTATAAAATCGCATACAAAATGAAACGAAATGAAAAAGCGAAACGGTAATTGAATCTCCCTTAATCCGTGGAAACGTGTAGACTGGAGGTCGTTAACGGGCGGAATTCGCTCCAAACGACCGGCGGAATGGAGTCGGCTACGACCGGTAGGGGGCGCGTGGGGCGCGCGATTAGGTGATAACGTGACGAGAAGCCGGAATGACACTCGGCCACGGCAAAGCTGTCATGGTAATTGGAGCACCGTACACTGACTAGACTAGATAACTAGAGTAGTTGCATGTACGAGTAAGTTCATAAACCAACTATACTAATTAGAGGGCCACAGTTAAAGCCTAAATAATAATAATAATAAGCCCGCAGGGCAGCTTGTGGCGAGCTGTTGGGGAGTAGCGACCCCACGGACCCGAGTTCCCCGGAGACTCCCGCAGGAGTCTCGCCCTCTGGCTTGCCTTAACCGGCCGTCCAGAGTGGGGCGTTAGAGCTATATGCTCGCAGGGTGGAAGAGAAACTTGCGTAAGTCACGAGTTGGTAGAGTGGGTAAAACCACCTCATTTAAACCGCGGTACACCTCTCTACACCCTGAGCCACTCACGAACATGTTGCCGCCTTTGCCGTCCAGCGTGTTGGCATGTTTGGGTAGCCCATACAGTGAGTGGCGAGTCACCACCTAACGCTGTTTAAATTTGTAACGATCTGAATGGCAGGTGTCAAGTTCTCCATAGCCAATATATCAGTCCCTCTAAATCCACCACAGTAGACCCAATATATTTTCCATTCCTTTGCAATAGTTTCTGTATCCAACCAATATACATACCATTATTTTACAAAAATAACAATACAAATAGTAATCTTAAAAGTAGCTGTTTGAATTTTCTGTTGCGTATCATCTTAGGAAACGTCAAGTATCATGAGAGTCATAAATACATTTAGGCACGACATAGAGCTCGTATTAGAATGAATTCTATGATAATCGTGATCAGGAAATTATTAGGTAGGTACCTACAACAAAAATATTTGATTAGGTAATATTATATCTAAAATCAACACCAACGTACATTAGAGCAGTGTGTTGGAAGTATTGTAGAGTCAAACGGAAGGCTTGGAAATGTAATCAAACTTTGATGATATAGATAGACAAAAAGGCGTCATCCATACGAAAATAAAATCAAGGTTTTTTTCTCAGTTTGTGTTTTGTATGTTTGTTACTTCTTCAAGCTCAACGCCTGTACCGATATTGATAAAATTAAGTATAGTGCTAGCTGACACCCTGGATTAACATATAGGATTCTTTTTATCACGATACTGTGTACCCTTGGAATAAAAAATCGATTTTAATATTTTTTCAGTATATAAGTATTATAAATTTCACTCGGGGCCGCGGCGGTGGGCTGCAGCTAGTTATACAATTTTTATTCAAATAACTTCACGTGAATTTGAACGAAGTTTGAAACAAAGAGCGCAAACACTCGTGTATGTTGTATGTACTTGAAACAGGCCGTTAACTACGCGCGAAAAACCGGTCTGTTTTTAAATCGGGAAAATAATATTATTATATTTTTTAGGGCCAGTGTCACGGCGGCGAATTATTTCGAATTTAGAACGCGGCTGTGTTTATAGCGGTCATTGGCTTCATTGCTTATTTCTTTCTTTCAAGATTTGGCGGCCAGTGCCGCATATTTGTAAACTGAGTTTACTTACATCATATTTGTAAGTGAACATGGTTTTCACATTTAGCACGGTCGCGCGTCGCTAAAAATAGATATAGTCCGATTGGGTAAATACACTTCGAAATTGAAATCGTCGTTTCAAATATAAATCAGCAGTCTCTGATCTAGATGATAGATGATTTGTTTTGGCTAGTTGGATCCTTTTAATGGGCATTCTAGAATCTTCTAGGCAAAAATAACTAAACTGTACCATTGTTGTTAATTATTTACGGTTTAAGACATTTATTTTCTCAAAAGATAACAAATAATCACTTGTATACAAATACAAAATTAAACTTATTAACTATGTAAGCCCACAACACTGTCGGCTTACTTATTACTCAATATTTCTATCATTAGGTAGATAAAAATTACAGTGCATAGTAGTAAAAAATTATTAATTATTTACCTTTCTTTCTAAGATTGTATGAATGATTAATTTTTTATGTATGAATGATAAATTTTTTATGATTTTTTATAGATTAGGCACTTTTTGTAACATACACGCCTACAAACAGAATTAGGTACAATAAGTAAGTAGGAGTTGCTTGGCTAAGGTAATCGCGTGAGCCATTTGAACAGTTCGTCGAAATGTAGGTGTAGTAACCATTTATTAAGTTTTCGTTTAGTATATATAGTGTTTACGTTAATTGCTAAAAATAGTAAATCAAAAACGAATCGACGATGAAAGTTCAGTTAAATCTCAGACAATGTTTGTGGTAAATTTCTTTCACTGGCGTGGTATGTATTCTATGTATCTATGTATGAATGTAATGGAATCTTTAAACGTGGATTTCACCCATTTCAAAACGTCGGATTTTACCTTAATTATCACAGTTACTAAGGACCGATGTCACGGCAATAATAAAATATTTTTTTTTTTAAATCTACATTTTAGTTCGGTTATGTACAAAGTGTTTTTTGTGGTTTTTTTTAAATTGTAGGTAGGTATTTAAAGGATATTTTCCAGAAACATGTTCCCTTCCATTTACATATTTAAGTACGTGAATGCAATCGACTTAAAAACGAAAAGAATAAATGTCAAAACACTACATACAACAAAACTGACCTCAAAGGATAACATGATATGAAACATTCTGACTTAATTTAATTCAAAACAATCTTAATAATTCAAGTCCTTTTGAATCCTTGCAGATCACCGAAGTACCAGGACAACACGCCAGCATAGGAGGTGCGCTGTGGCTTACCGGTCCGAACGCACGTATTTCCAGCTCCACAGTAGGTACCTACTCTACATAAGGCTGCACGACTACTGACGTAACCGCCTATGCTATAGTCGTGTGCTGTACGAGCAAGTCGATTGTGCAAATGTACGCGGACCGGTTACAAAAACCTACGCTTTATTATTATCTCCTGGTACTTGGTGTCTGAGTGTAGAGGTGGGTTTATTGGACGGGGAGAAACCTAAGAGTGGAAAACTCTTTTAGAACGTCGAGTGTTCAATAAAACACGACCCATAAAATTGAAATTAGGCAATCAAGCTGGGTAAATAGGCTGATGAATTTCATTCGATTCGCCGAACAAAGTATTTTCGATCACAGCTAATTTGATGTATTAGTATCAGTAGTAACTGAGTGATAAATTATATTGCTTGTTTGTTTAAAGCACGTGATATGTTGCAATCTGTTGGATAAAGTGGGAAAAGAGAAATCTTAAAACGTGAGCAAAACAAAGGCTTTACAATCAAAGTATAAGACGATTTATTTATTTATTTATTAATATTTAATAAAGTTATAACGATAACGATAACCTAGTAAATATCATTTGGCCTTGGAATCTCTTTCGGTTAAATTTCTGAAGCTTCAAACACCTGTATTTTCGGAGGAAAGATTTGCTGGTGGATTATAGAAATGCAACCTTTAGATTTTAAGATTACGATTATGGAGATATTAGACCTATATTCAGTAGTTGCGTGAACTTGATTGTATTGTGTGTTGTTCAAGCATGTGATTGTGATCTTGATGATTATGACATCTTATTCACACACACACACAATAATTTAGTGAATTCTAGAATAAGCATAATATGTACTTAAGGCTTTTTGCTCCCCTCAGATGTAAAGCCCAAACACCCATCAGTTTTTTTATTTATTTCTGATATATTTAAGTAATTATTACGAGTACATATGTTATTTGACCATCACCCGAACTATTCACTGACGGACACACTGAAAACCAGTGTTGCGGCTCTAGCGCAACCCCCGCGGCAAGCGTTTATGTAGCATCTTTTGTTATGTTTTAAGTTTCTTTCTGTATTTGTTTTATCTTCTTCCTGTGTATGTTTTGAATAAGATTCATTTTGAGAAATTAAAAAAAAAGCTAAGTCCAATATCTCATGTATCCACTGCTATTCGTATTCAGAGGGGCCATTAGAAACAAAAACATTAAAATTTTAGCTAATCAATACCACAATTATTTTAATTAATAATTAAGTAATTACAATTACTCTTAATACAAATTTTGTTCGCTGTTGCAGTACGAAGCCTTTGTTTCCGAAAGAAAAAAAAAGCTTACCCAAATCGAAGCATTCAATTGACTCAAGGATTTAAAAATATTTCCCATAATTTAGCATTCATTTGGAAAACAATAGCACACTTTGTCGACTGTAAATAGCCTTGCACACTTGCGTACCTATGACTCGATATCCGATCGTCACTAACGATTACCAGCCAAGTAATCCAATATGCTAAGTGAGCAAGGGGCTTAAAACCACAACGACATTTATAGTATGTTAAAGTCTTATGTACTTCAAACACATAATGTTTTACGTAACTAAAACATTCGGAAGAAACATGGCAACAATACATAATGTACATTGGCTTCATCAGATAACTTGCTCAGCATATTTTACGGAAAAATCAGGCGGTCGATCTGATACGAATCACGAACAGCCCAAATAAGAATTGAAAATAGGTTTCGCGTACCAAGATTTTAAATTAGTTAGGTACGTGAAATGAAAGATAAATAGAATTCCTTACATTTCTCTGATACAGAATATTCTGTACAAACAAAAACATCCAAATTTTAACTAACTAATACCACAATTATTTCAATTAATAATTAAGTAATTACTACTATGTACTATTACTTACTACATCCTCTACTAATACGAAATCTCACAATTTAAATTGCGAAAATTACAGTTTTTTTAGGGTTTTGACATCATTCTGACACATTTCATTGTCAAACTTGAGTAAAGAACTAATCTATATATATCTATATATATAAAAGGAGAAGGTGACTGACTGACTGACATATCAACGCAGGGCCTAAACTATAAGGGCTAGAAACTTGAAATTTTGCACAGGGGTTCCTTTTATAACGTAGGGGAGCACTAAGAAAGGATTTTTGAAAATTCACCCCCTAAGGGGTAAAACGGGGGTGCAAAGTTAGTATGAAACTTTGCCGTTTTTGATGTTATTCGAATGAAATTCAGTACCTATGAAGATTTTTTATTGAGTTTCGAAAATCATCTCTTAAGGGGGGGTAAAAGGGGGGTGCAAAGTTAGTAGGTATAAAAGTTTTTCGTATATACCTACATTATTTCAATGAAATTTTGTATTTAGGTTATGTTACGTCTAATTCCACGCGAGCGAAGCTGCGGGCGTCCACTAGTTAAACATAAAGACCGTAATTGAACACATTATGATCGAGCCTCCAATCGTTTAACTGTAGGTCGAATCGGAAAAAAACGGGTACAGATTGTAAAACCCAAGGAAATATTTAATGATAAATACACAAAATAAATTTTATGGCACAGCGGGATATTAAGACAATCACTTAAAATTTAAACGCTAGATCATATCAGACTTGACAGGTTACAAGATAATTATATCTAGCTCACGTTAATAGTTTTGGTTCAAATTCGAATCTATATTTATTACGATTCGACATTGGGCTGCGACCCATAGACGTCCCACTGCTGGGCACGGGTCTCCCCCACAGACAGAGCTGCGGGAGGTCTAGAGCATACTCCACCACGCTGCTCCAATGCGGATTGGTGGAGAAAGCAGAAGAGAAGGAGCAAGTTAAAATAAACTATTTATTTTATGCTCTTTTTAACCGACTTCCAGAAAAGGTGGTTCTCAATTCGACTGCATGTTTTTATATATCACTAGCTTATGCCCGCCATCTGCCACTGCGCCCGCGGAAAAAAGTGTAAACAAGTTAGAACTAGTGACAGCGCCATCTGACGCGTTGACGGTCTGCCGCACAAGTTTCCAACAAAAGTGTAAAGCATCCCAAGGGAACGTTTTCGGGGAGCGGGATGAAAAGTATCCTATGTGATAATCTAGGTTGGTTATCGTCTACCTATTTGCCAACTTTCAACCAAATCGTCTTTGTAGTTTTTACGTGATTGAGTAACAAAAACTTTCACATTTATATTATTAGCAGGATTTGTTTTTTTTTTTAATGTATTTACATGTTTTGAGAGTTTTTAATAATAAACAGCCAAAACTGTGTGCGGCGGACCGTGAAGGAGAGCTCGTTTAAAGGTTATTTGAACCCTTTGTCATGGAAAACCAAGACAACCTGAGATTGTTGCTCATTCACATCACGCCTGTAATTCCCTGAAGGAGTAGGCATGTGTGTTACAAGTTACAACACCAGTTATGTTTAGGTCCCATGTACCTAACAGATGTTTTTTTTTATGGATACAAGATAGCAAACGAGCTTGCAGCACCACCCATCCGCTGCCGCCCATGATAACTGTGACTGACTTTGAACAAGACTCAATTAGGGACTGGGATGGTTAGTCCAATTAGTTGATAGAGTTAATTAGAACATTAGTTGGTCAGTTCGTTAGTAGGTATGAGGACTGGGGACTGTTAGTGATAGTTAATTCTGTTAGTTGGCGTTAGTAATAGTCCAGTTAGTACTTGTTAGTAGGCGTCTCGTTCTAAGTCAGTCACAGATGTGTTGCTACCCTTGAGGACTAAGATGGTCGCCTGTAAAGAAGTGTAACCGGAAACCACACCTTTCCAACCGGACCATAATTGCTTTAAAAACAATTATTACATGGCAGAAATGGTACTAGGTACTACCGTTGCGGGCGGTGGTACTGCCCCGGGCGAACTCTAAATGGCACCAATTATGTTTCATATAAAACTTATTTGGTTCTATAGGCTCTACCACCTACCAAAGTCAGCTTATTGCAATACACCGCACATACTCGAAAATCCAGACTCCGAGCTGCTACCGGGCATTTCATGTTAGAAAAACCCAATACATAGGTAGTTGCCCGATCGGGGCTTGAACCAAGGACTCAGCTTAACAGCTCCTTTTGCGACCACTACACAAACGAGGCAGTCAGTCCATAAATATTGTGCAAACAATTTCGTTTACTTGCAAATTAATCAAATTTACACAATACACGTTAGGCACACGGTTTAAGACAAATAAGCGGCGGAATTGGTAAATCCAAACACGAAAAAAGTTGGACCTTGTCTTTGAATTAATTTGTATTGTCGATCGAACCGCGGGCCTTTCCCGCAACGAATTATATCTGTCAGTTCATCCATACTTCCATACTAATATTATAAATGTGAAAGTAACTCTGTCTGTCTGTCTGTGTCGCTTTCACGCCAAAACTACTGAACCGATTTAAATGAAATTTGGTACACAGATAGTCTAGAGCCTGAGAAAGGACATAGGCTACTTTTTATTTGGAAAAAAGTGTTGTAAGGGGTTGAAAAGGGGGTTGAAAGGTTCTATGAAAGTTTTGTCATTTTCAAAACAAGAAGCATAAAATTTATATTATAGGCTGTTGATTAGATATAAATAAATATGGCATTCAAAGTTTGTAAAAAGATTTGTAAGGGTGTAAAATAAACATTATTATTATATCTAATTCCGCGCGAGCGAAGCTGCGGGCGTCCACTAGTACATAAATATAGGTAACCTACAGACGACGGAGGAAGGCGAGGCGGCGAGGCGGATTTTTTAGTGAAAATGGATTTACCGTACGGATTAGCATTTTGATTGAGTAGTAATATTGTAAAGGTTTAAATAAAATATTACGGTTTAATTTCGTTCGTTCGTTCGAGAACTCTCAGGCATGCAGGTTTCCTCACCGTTTCAGCAGGTGACATATACATAATTATATAATTATTATGACATATATTATTGACATATAATATAACGGTGACCATTTACCATCAGGTGAGTAGGTCTGTTTGTCCGTATATATTATTTAAAAAAATCTTAAATCGCATGTAACTTAGTAAAGTGCGTGCCGCTTGAATTTGAGCCCGAAACGCTCGAGTGAGAGGCGAGTTCGTCAGCCAATGAACTGTCACCGCTCCTATGTGTTGTCACCGCTGTGCACAATCTAAAATCGTCCAATGAAGTCTTTAGCAGTTAGATAAGTACACGTCAGGTATAGATGTGGCTTCAGTGCACGTACACAGGGTCTGCCACCCGAGCCGCGCAACAAGTCGCCGCGTCCTTCACGCCCCGCCACGAGCGGGTTGAATGACGAGTTCGTCGCCGTTTACCCGTGAAGGATCCACTTTACACTGGTTTGTAACCTTCGCTTCTAACATGTGGCGAACTTGTGACGGCCCTCTATAATGGCATTGAATAGAATAGAATAGAATAGAATTGAATATCCATACTAATATTATAAATGCGAAAGTAGACAGTTACTTTGTTTTCTGACTCGCTTTCACACCAAAAATACTGAACCGATTTAAATAAAATTTAGTAAACAGACAGTCAGTCTAGTCTAGAGCCTGAGAAAGACGGACATAGGCTATTTTTTAATTGGTAAAAAATGTTGTAAAGGGTTCAAAGGTTGTATGAAAGTATTGTCATTTTCAGAGATAGAAGCATAAAATATACAACAGTTTAGGCTGTTGTATATTTTATGCTTCGTTTCGTTACACCTTCGTTCGTTTACACCTAGCAATATTATACAGCCTATGTCACTCAGTGAAGACGCAGCTTTCTAATGGTGAATGAAAGAATTTTTGAAATCGGTTCAGTAGTTTTTGTGTGAAAACATTACAAACAAATGTTTCCTCTTTATTGATGATGTAATAATAAACGAAAATAACTACTCCGTTTCCTAATTCCTTACATTCCAAATTTCCCGTGTCGTACTTACAGCTCCACGACGTAAATAAAAACCGGTATTCAGGAATATCCATGTTTCCCCGCCTACCGGTTTCCGTTTCAAACATCGTTATATGTAGTAGCAAAAACACACATGAATGAAATTTTTACGTGAATTTTGAAAACATTATAGGTTTTCAATTAGCCCCGTGTGGCGTACGTGGGCGTGAAGACAAGCCCCCTTAATAACGAGCTTCGTTGTGTAAACAAGGTTACAGTTAAAGTAGGCGACAGAGTAATTACTTGGCCGAAGTTTGTTGATGTTATTTCAGAAATATTGCTTTTAATCTATACTAATATTATAAAGAGGAAAGATAATTATGTTTGTACCTAATGTTTTCACACAAAAACTACTGGACCGATTTCAAAAATTCTTTCACCATTAGAAAGCTCCATCTTCACTGAGTGACATAGGCTATATAATATTACTAGGTGTCAACGAAACTATTGTTATGTCTAATTCCACGCGAGGCGTCCACTAGTATATAATAAATACATTTATATACACTAGCTGACCCCGCAAACGTTGTTCTGCCATATGAAATGTCAAAGTGATGCGACACTTCATGTAAATGATAATTTATACAAAAATACTAAAATAATGTTCAAAGAACATTTTCCAGTGTACCCAATTGTGAATCTAAACCATCCTCGAATCCCCTTGAACACACACAAAAAATTTCATCAACATCTATCCAGCCGTTTAGGAGGAGTTCACTGTCATACACACACACGTACACAAGAAATATATATATTAAGATGTAAAACATTCAGTTATAACACTAAAATTCTGAAAATTCTTCGAGGACAACCCATTATCAACGGCCTTGAAGTCTTGACGGGGCGTTTCCGTGTCCACAGAGCCAGTCGAGAATCGAGGATGGTTAGTTAGCACCTGATACTTACTCACGACTCTCTGTATATTCTCGGATATTAATGTCTGTTTTCATACTTAAACGATGATAATAAAAAGCAAGAACGATTCAAGATCGAAACGAAACCCAGAACGAAAAAGATTTTTTTAAGTCGGCCCAGTAGTTTTTGTGTGAAAACATTACAAACAAATGTTTCCTCTTTATAATATTAGTATATTGTTTACTAGTGGACGCCCGCTTCGCTCGCGTAGAATTAGACCTATTAACGACGTCTGCCCGCGTTCGGGTTGCCCACTTGACTTCAAAAACGGCAAAGTTTCATACTAACTTTGCACCCCCGTTTTACCCCCTTAGGGGGTGATTTTTCAAAAATCCTTTCTTAGTGCTCCCCTACGTTATAAAAGGAACCCCTGTGCAAAATTTCAAGTTTCTAGCCCTTATCGTTTAGGCCCTGCGTTGATATGTCAGTCAGTAAGTCAGTCAGTCAGTCACCTTCTCCTTTTATATATATAGATAACAAAAAAAAAACACCAATTTCCACAAAAAATCGTTTGAACCAAAAACTATAAAGCGTCGAAAATACGAAAGCAGGTCAGTCATAATGGAAATCAACAAGTGTCAAACCGATTAGCAAGACGGGACGGTAGGCTGATCGTAAATCAACCACACTCATCCTTCACAAAGAGAAACAATTCAAGCAGGAGACTTGAGATAGGTAAGTGTTTTAATCAACACTAGTGGACGCCCGTAGTTTCGCTCGCGTGAAATTAGACATAACAATAGTTTGGTTTACACCTAGTAATATTATAGCTTATGTCACTCAGTGAAGATGCAGCTTTCTAATGGTTTAAGAATTTTTAAAATCGGTCCAGTAGTTTTTGTGTGAAAACATTACAAACAAATCTTTCCTCTTTATAACTATATTAGGTATACTCGTATATTCAACAAATAGCTTTTTCCGCTACTCCGCCCTTGTATAAGTCGGTTCTCAATATATAATTATCGACACCTATGCTAATATTTATGAGATTGTTTAGGATCAAATCAAAAGCAGTTAACGCCGTCCAATTAACGTAAGTAGTAGAGATACTATATTCCAATAAGACTTAGTAGGTACGGCATAAAGTCGCCACCTAGTTTCACAATTAGTATCTAGTAGGTACACCTACTGTTTTTGGTATGACTACAAATAGAAATAACTCCAAAAACCTTGCAGCGATGTGCCACCTATATGCCAAGTTTCATACAAATCCGTTTTGTAGTTTTTGCGTTATTGAGCAATAAACATACAAACTATCACATTAATAGTAGGATACATATTTAATTCTACTCGAGTTTTCAATTGCTTTGTAGAGTTCCGTACCTAAACTATGTCCAACGGGCTGCCCCCGCTGTCACATACAGAAATACTATATTCCAACTTCGAATTACCTTTAAATTAACTCGTATTAGGTACTACATTTGCAATTTATTTATTTATTACAGGCATACCAACCAACTAATTTACAATGATTAGCAATACAGAGGCGTTACTATTTTATGGACTTAAATTAAAGGTTTGCACAACTTTGTTATTATGAATACATTGTAAACAGGCTACAAGCTATGTATAAGTATAAACTTTTAATACCTACTACAGTAAATTAAAAAAAAGTTAAAGACAAAGTTAAAGTTAACTACTATAACTTAAAATTTCTAACACTTATACTTATAACACCACAATATACGAGGGCGGGATGATAAGTAACTAGCCTAATAAGAAAACACTTAACTTTCCGAGATAAAATTAATTTTATTTTTCGACATAGTCTCCGTGAACCTCTACGCACTTATTCCATCTTCGTTCTGAAGCAGTAATGCCTTCCATAAAATGATTTCTTTCGAGGCCTCCAAAATACTCCTCTACAGCGGCTATGACTTCATCATTTGTGGGAAATTTCTGTCCGCACAAAAAAGTTTTGAGCTTAGGGAATAAGTGGAAGTCTGATGGTGCTAGATCAGGCGAATAAGGTGGGTGGGGCAGCAAATCATACTTCAATTCGTTGATTTTTGCCATAGCTTTAACACATGTGTGAACACTAGCGTTGTCTTGGTGGAAGATGATTTTTTTTTCGCCAAACCTAGTCGTTTTTGCTGAATACATTGATGGAGCTTAACTAGAATATTAACGTAGTATTCTCCATTAATTTTTGGACCTTTAGGAAGGTAATCTATCATCAAGATCCCATCTGCATCCCAAAAGACGGAAGCCATCACTTTTCCAGCCGACTTTACAGTTATGGCTTTTTTTGGAGCCGGGCATCCCGATTGAGTCCACTGTTTTGGTTGAATTTTTGATTCTGGCGTGTAATGATGAACCCATGTTTCATCTGTTGTTAAAATCGACGTAAAAAATCGGCCTTATTACTCTGAAAACGGTCCAGACATTCTTTTGAGTTTTGCACCCGAATCCTTTTTTGATCGTGCGTAAGCAATCGCGGCACCCAACGAGCCGATAACTTTTTCATATGTAATTCCTCACTTAGGATATGATGTACCCGTTCTTTTGAGATACCTGTAGTGTCAGCTATTTCAGATAACTTCAATCGTCGATCTGCTAAAACCATATCATGTACTTTCACGACCATTTCCGGAGTCGTGACGCTTTTTGGACGTCCGGGGCGGGCTTCATCTTGGACACATGTACGACCGCGTTTAAACTCAGCCACCCAGTTTTTTACTGTGGCATAAGAAGGAGCACATTCACCCAAAACATTATTTAACTCGTCATAGATATCTTGCCCCATCATGCCCTTTATATGAAGAAACTTTATCACCGCTCTTTGTTCAATTTTATCCATTTTGAAAACAGTTGACGAAATATATTTTCAAATTACAAAAAATCAATAAAATTTTCACGCCACCAAATTCAAATTTAGAACACAGGTGGCCAGAGATACGAATTTAAAAATGACATATATATTTTTTTAATTTTAACTTTTTAAATAGCAGAGGCTAGTTACTTATCATCCCGCCTACGTACTTATAACACCTTTGCATCAGCATCAATATGATGGAAAAATAAACGAATCTGAATCTTACACCAAAATTTAATATACATATTTTAATTGTAACTTGAGAATACTCGGAAAATTGCTTGAAAGAATTATATAAGTGTGGAGGTATGCTCAACAACAAAAGCGTAAACAAGCCATTAATCAATTCAGCGCTCGTAGTAAACAAAAAATTATAATGAAAGTCGAGAGAGAGGTCATGACATATTTGACCCGCTCCGACCCGACCTAAAATTTTAAATATCGTCATACGCATTTTATTTTATAGGCTATAGTGCCTGCCTAGATGCCTTAACCTGGCCAATATAGCCATGCCCTGGTTTGCAGACTTTTATGGCGGTTGGAGTCTATAAGTGGAGAACACGAGTCGCAAAATATATTTATTAGACGATCTGAAAAATACAAGGAACATCGGAAATCAGAGAGCGTAGGGCCGGGAATAGTTGAGGCCAATGTACGGCAGCGTAATTTAAGACTGATGGATCGCTGGATTGAACGTTATTAAGGTATCTCTATAATCATAGACTTTATACAAACCAATGAACAAGTAATATCTCTCCCTATTTTGTCTGTGGTTCAGTGACTTGACACTTATCATACCATCGCATTCAGGTAACCAACTAATAATATGCGTGTATTATATGTGTGTGGTAGCGCATGTAATGTTTTGTTTTATAATTTAATGTACTATTACTATTTTTTAAAACGCGGTCGAAAACTTTTGCTTCACGCATAAGTGTAATAATAATTGAGATCTTACCGACGAGAATCGTTCTGACCACGTCCGGGGTGCAAAACTAGAGCGAGGTGTCGTGTTACATAGTAAACCGATATCACTGCAGCATTGACAGTTGACTTGGCTGTTTGGCTGCGCGAAGCTAGAGCTAGAGCCTTCGATCCGACTTTCGATTCTTATAGATATGACGACTCGTTTGTGGATTGTGCTATTGTCAAGGTCCCCATTCTATTATTGAAGTGGGTTGTGTAACGATCGCTCTGGCGCAATAAAGCCTTTTCACGATATCGTTTTTAGGTAATCGTAATTTGGCATCTGTTATTCCACTGGACTGAGTGGAGTATCCTTAAAATATTATTGTTACAGGACAATGTATATGTGAAAATCTATCTATATATAATAATATGTATTATAAGTTTGGCTTCAACCTCAGCTAGCCTACTCTTGAATTCAATATCAATTTTGATGCTATTCTGATCCTCATTCAATCTAATCAGTACATCAACCTTAATTAGTAGTCTTGAACAAAATTACATATCAATTGTGATTACGTACAACGTACAAGTTCCATATAATCAGTGACGTTTTGTCACAGAGTGATAAAATATTAAACGATATTATGAAAAAATTAAAATTACACCTTTTTGCTCGCAGTTTTATAGGTACCTACACATATTTTAGGCAACAATACATTCATTTCATTATCATACTTACTGAAACAATTAAAAATATTTTAAATTGTTTTTAAAGTTTTAGAGAATTTGGCTGTATGGCCATGTTATGCCACCAACTATTATGCACTTTAAAAAAGTATTCTTATGTTGTCTGTGATTTGGATCAAAATCGCACCTTGTTGAAAAGGTACGTATCAGTTATTAAGCGTAACGAAGAGTAATTATTTTTTAGTTAAATTGCTAGTTTGTCTAATTTTTTAATGATGTGTGTTAAGGTTCTTTAGTATAATCCAAAATTTGTGTGAATACCTGTGCCGTCGTACTATTCATTGAAGTTTTATTACATTATTCTTTTAATGATCTATTAATTAGTAAGTATGTATTAAATAAATTTAATGTCATAATAATACACTTCGTTCTGTTGCTCTCATAATAACTAAAGTACCTTATAGAAGCTAGAATAAAAGTATTCATACTTCATACTCGTCCGCATATAAAAACCTTTGAAGCTACAATCGATGCGATAGTTGGTTCCGTGCATGGTTGTATGCCTTTAATTTCTCCAATGAACACAATTATTTCTTGCATTCATTATCATATGTGATTTTGATAAGAAAAATGAATTTTGGCCAATTAGGCTATATTTAACTTTCCAAACTCGTAAAATCGTTATCTAATGTCTACAAAGAAACACTTTCAAGTCAAGAGTTTGCGTTTGTGACTTTTTTGCGTTAATTAGGATTGTGACTCTGCTAAACAAGATTTCATTTAGTTCGTCATAATGCCGCTATCCAATAGTGCGCTGGTGTGCCATTCAGAGTTCAAGAGTAGCGTACATACGTTCTAATTCAGTATAATATTGTTCTCAAGAGTAGGACAACTGTATAGACCGTGATTACATGGTCATTAAAATCGTCTAGATTCCATAGATAGTTACCATTATACGCATATACGCATATTCGCGTATAATCGTAACACCAGAGACAAAGTAGGACGCGGGAAGTAGAAACGTGAATTGTGTGAACTAATTAATAACAAAATAATTTATTACCACACGCATGGTTTGTTAGGTTGTAATATTTACATTCAATTAATTATGGATTTATATAAAATAATTATGATGATGAGTGATGTATAGTGATGTACGGTTTGTAGATGGGTGACCGCTAGTGGCAAAATTTCATGGGGGCACGTAAAGCCGTCGGTCCCGTTTGTTTTCAATGGTGGAAACAGTCGTTAAGCCTTGTCTAAGACCTTCGGGTGGCTTGAGAATATTCGACACTGGGTTGGCCACTAACCCGCCAATCCGCATTGGAGCAGCGTGGTGGAGTATGCTCTAGACCTCCCGCAGCAGTGTCTTTGGGGGAGACCCGTGCCCAGCAGTGGGACGTCTATGGGTTGCAGCGAGTGATGTATAAATAAATAAAAAGGCAGTGATTAATCACACATATGATTAAGTAGAGGCTGATGATGATACCGGACAAGGCTAATTTATATCAAACAGAATATCAATTTCAGCTAACGTAGTGTTAGATCGATGTGCATGCGATTTCCATAATAACCTTACAATTGCATCGTGAGAGAAATCTGCATATTTGTATAGAAATTGTGGACAAGAATGCCAAGTGTCGCTGATTTATGGGTCAATTTATGGTCATGGTTACGCCGACGATGCGAATCATGTGCAACGATGAGGGTCTTAGCCTTAGTTATCTTTAGAATTTAAATGATGGTTAAAGGGAAATGTTTTTAAGTTGACGTTTTTATTCTTTTTTATTATAAGTATACAGTTTTATATTTTTCTATAATAAGGTGCGTCGCCTACAATTTTTGATAATCGATAAAACACGAAAAAAAATATTTCTAAAAATGAATCCTAGCTAGATCGATTTATCGCCCCCGAAACCCCCTGTATACTAAATTTCATGAAAATCGTTGGAGCCGATTCCGAGATTCCAATTATATACAAGAATTGCTCGTTTAAAGATATAAGACTTGGAAATGAGATAGCGAGATAGCAAGATGATTGGACGACGCAAGAATCCCGGATGAATTAACCTCGATTAAACCTGGTAGTGATGACTTACGGATCCGAGTCGTGGTCCTTAATCGTCGGCCTATTCCACAAGCTCAGAGTTACTCAACGCGCTATGGAGCGTGCCATGCTCGGTATTTCGCTACGCAACCGATCGGGAATGATGAAATCCATAGACGAACAAAGCTCACCGACATAGTTAGCTAGTTGAAGTGGCAATGGGCAGGCCACGTCGAAGGACTGACAGGAAGGATTCCACACCGGGTGGAAGAAAAGTCTTCGACTGGAGACCACGACTCGGAAAAAGGAGTATAGGTCGTCCCGAAAAGGTGGACAAACGACCTGAAGAAGACGGAGGGAAACCCCTGGTTTCAGAAGTCACAGGACCGGTCCGAGTGGTGTCGTTCAGGAGAGGCCTGTCCAGCAGTGGACCTCAAAAGGCTGATGGATGGATGGATCAAATTGCGTCTACGTGGAGTTCTGTTGACTGTGTTGCGGTCCCTATCGGACGGTCAAGCTAAATCGGTCAACTCAAAGAGCGGGCGTTTCAACCAGCATACTAACCGAGCTGAACTATGAAAGAACAGCGAGAGCCCATTGAAACGTCGCAAATGGGTCGGCGACAGAGCAAGACGCGTTCCCTCGGCGCGTGCCCCGGCATAGCCTCTCCGCTCACCGTCTGTGGCCGACCTGGATTCCAATCCGGGCTACTTGTTCTAATTATTCGAAGTACATATATATTAGACCCACCAAGTTTTAGACAGAATATATCTTTTTTGGATATAAGATAGCAAATGGAATAGGATGGTTAGTCAAGTTAGCACAGATAATTAATAAGAACATTGGTTGGTCATTTCGTTAGTGGGAAAGAGCACCGGGGCAAAGACTGTTACTGTATTTTTTTTATGCAACTTTTCCCCACTCAACCAAGGCATTAAGTCCGAGGTGTCAATAAAGTTGAATAAATAAATAAATAAATATATGGATTAGGTCCTTTCAGTTTACGAAATATTGGGCATGCCTTGTTTTATAGGCTAGAAGCGGCTTTGACGTAGGTTCGTGGCGTGGTTTCGTAAAAACGTACATAAGTACCTACACAAAGAATCTATATCAACAACGGCAACCATAGTGTATTGACACAACGTTGTGTACGTTTAAATATATTTTTAAATTAATGATCAAAACATGTAATTAAAATTGATTTGGCGAGCTCAAAACATTTATAAATTAATAAAACAACATCGTTTAAAAAAACCTTCCGACCTAAAATGTAGATATATTTTTTTAACTTTTTTGGATTGTCAATTGATCCGACATCTTGAAGTGGGCTAGAATCACGTTCACGTAATTCCTTTACATACATACATACATACCAAGCTAATAAAAACGTGTTAAAAATACCTGCTTCTACGTATAGTGATACAAACTAAGCAATAATACGTTCCTACAAAAGGTATCGCGTTAATTAATTTCGCAACTAATCTAAAGGTCGCACATTCAAATTACTTTTCTAGAAGTGTAACACAACAAGTCGGCGTTATCAGGGGTCCGTGTATTATGCAAATCGAGAAACCTTCGGCGGCGGGGCCCCGGATACAGCCTTCGTATTTAAACGCGTTCATTGAGAATATTTGATTTGACTTGAATTGACTTTAAATGGCAGTGGAAGATTCCAATGTACGAGTTTTCTACGTGTTCGTAATCTCGAAAGTTCAGGAAACAAAGAAACAAGTGAGATTAATTTTGTAAACATCGCTGACGAACGACGAATGGTGTGTGTGTGTATGTCCCAAAACAGATTATATTTTTTGCAAAAAAAAAGTCATCGTTAAGAATCGTTTATTGAAGTTATACTTCTTTTGGCGCGTTAGGGAAAAATGATGAGGGTAAATTTTTAGGATGCGCGCGCACACCCCAACGAAAAACCGACACCATGAAGTTAGCTATAGTCAACAGTGTCAAAAAATGGTTTGACAGTGTACACTTTCAATTGTCAAAGTCTGCGGGCTCATTCTGGTGATTTTTTGTGATATTTAAATAAACTTTATTTAACTAGATAATGCGTTATAATAAAACTTTCAATGTATTAAATACCTTTTAGGTACTTATCGCCTAGTTTCCACCTCGAAAATTATTTATTTTCAGTTGTTCTTCTTGTGACAACGTGATTGAAATAAGACATAGACAGTGCAGGTTGTTCTTCCAAAGGCTATAAAATTTGATTTTAATAGCTACGCCATGAATAAAATTGTTCGCGTATTTTAGGGGTCGCCGGCGTCATCGCTAATATAGTTCGAATTTTATACAATATATAAGAATATTTCACACTCATTGTTGAATATTAATTGTAGGTAAGGAACTTCGATAGCTAATTGGCTGTGAGCACTAACCTTGCCGCCGGGTCTCTGATTCTTCTGAGGAGGCCGGCCTCTTGTTAGTCCATAGGAACTGGTAGGTTCGGATCCCGTAGAGCTGGAGCGGAACTCTGCCTTCCAGCAGAGGCACAGAAAGCCAGTAGCACTTGTGTTATTTGGAAATGTATCGAACGGACGTGCGCGTCGCGGAGTGCGTGCGGCGCAGCGTATCAAGCGCAACTGCCCGTAGACCGCGCGGTCGGCGTGGGTTTTTTCTCAACACACCAATTGCTATGAAGTTTATAAAGGAGCCTATCTGAATTTAGAATTGGTGCATTCTGTCTGTACCTAATACTAAACATACCGCCGACCTAAATTACGTAATTTACTGAAACGAATGAAATGGAAACGAATTGGAAAAGGAAACAATGGATATGAGTGAATAAAGTAATCTTAAACTAACTATCAACTAAAGAATACAAAATTAATATTTAATTTTCTATAGGCAAGGGACAAATTTTAACAACTGGACGTTGCGTCAAGGTACTGCCAATGCGTAGAGTGACAGCACGAATGATTCCGTCGCGGCCAGGATGTACCCGGTGAACGCGAGCTAATTTCCATTGAGTTGGTGGCAACGAATCGTCTTGAACAAGGACGATAGTTCCCTCGTCGATAGGGGTAACTGTGTTATGGTACCATTTACCTCGCTGCTGGAGATACTGGAGGTATTCGCGACTCCAACGTTTCCAGTAATGTTGAACCATTTGCTGTAATAGCTGCCATCTCTCTAATTTGTTACTGTTCGTGGCAGAAAAATCATATTCGGGCAGTGAGGTAATTGGGCCACCTAGTAGAAAATGCGAAGGAGTAATCGGGAGAGGATCTGAAGGATCATTACTCATGGCATATAGAGGTCGCGAGTTAAGAACGGCCTCAATTTGGCAAAGCAAAGTATTGAACTCGTCATAGGTAAGTATTTGTGACCCTACAACGCGGTACAGATGTTGCTTGAACAAACGCACCCCGGATTCGAAAATTCCTCCAAAATGAGGGGCATAGGCTGGCTGAAAGTGCCAGCGAATGTTTAAGTCTGAACAAGATTTTTGAACATTGCTGGTTTTCAGAAACGCGTATAAGTCCTTTAAGTATTTGTCGCAACCCACAAAATTGCGGCCACAATCAGAATACAAATCGGAGCATAAACCACGGCGTGCCGTGAAGCGGCGTAGCGCTGAGAGGAAAGCCTGGGTCGTTAGATCTGGAACGAGCTCCAGGTGGATCGCTTTTGTCGACATGCAAACAAAAACACAGACGTAAGATTTGAATATAGTCGGTTTTCGAACCCTATTAACCTTTGTGAGGAAATAGCCCGCATAGTCGACGCCTACGTGTAGGAACGGACGTAAGGGTTGCACACGTGATGCTGGCAACGGAGCCATGGGAGGTTGCGGTGCCGACGGCCGGGTGCGAAAGCATTTGATGCACCGGCGCGTGCGCTGGCGCACGGCGTCGCGCGCTGATAGAATCCAGTACCGCTGCGATAAAAGGAACTGCAGTTGCTGGGGTCCTACGTGCACATATATCCAGTGAAAGTGATCGATAATTAAATCGGTGAGAAAATGATGCTTAGGAAGAATTAATTGATGCTTTGCTTCAAAATCTAGATTAGAACGTTGAATGCGCCCGCCGACCCTGAGAAACCCAGCGTCGTCTATGAAAGGCTTTAGCTTTTGGATGTTCGTAGAACATAAAGAATTCTTACGAATCTTCTGTATGTCTTCGAAGAAGACTTGCTGCTGTGTAAGTAGAATTAGACGATCGAGAGCAAACTTCATCTCGCCGACCGAAATATGTTCATGATTATAAGATTTTATTTTTAAACATTTATGATGAAAACGGAATATGTAACAGACCACTCGGATGAGTGTATTTAAGTTAGAAAACTTATTAAGAAAATCAATTGAAGTTGAATCTTTTTTTTCTGTAACTAAAACGTTAGTGCGGCTTTCTTCCTTCGTTATATAACTGGGAAGCAACTGCGGCCATTGCGTTTCAGGTCGCTTCAACCACGCTGGGCCCGCAAGCCAGAGCTCCTGGTTGAGTTGCGAAGGAAGATAACCTCGCGAAGCGGAATCAGCGGGGTTATCCGCTGAACGAACGTGTCGCCACCGGGAGGCGGGAACACGACTCAGTATCTGTGTGATACGATTCGAAATAAAAGTACGCCACTCCTTTGATTCGTGGGACTGAAGCCACGCGAGAACAATGGATGAATCAGTCCACGCATAAACTTCATTAATTGAAACATAGTTCTTGTAGGTATTGACTACAAGTTCTATTAATTTCGAAAGAATCAAAGCGCCTAGCAACTCTAAGCGCGGGATTGACAAACGCGCGAGAGGCGCAACCTTTGTCTTAGCTATTACTAAAAAGGTAGATACCGTGCCTACCTCGTTTGTAAGGCGAATGTAGACAGCAGCAGCGTACGCTTTCTCGGAAGCATCCGAGAAACCGTGAATTTGAAGAGTACAATGTGTAGGTATGACGTGGCGAGGCAATGACAAGTCGGAAAGTCGTGGTAGCTCTGTTACAAAGTTGGACCACTGCTCTATGATGTGGGACGGAGGAACATCGTCCCATCCGACGCGAGATTGCCAAAGGGACTGAATAAGAATTTTAGCAACAATTGTAACTGGGGAAAGAAAACCTAACGGATCGAATATCTTTGAGATTTGACTTAATATTGAACGCTTTGTAATTTTACTATCTAATTGACAATGAACGTCGTAGGTAAACGTATCAGACTTGGGGTTCCATTTCAAACCCAAGACCTTAACCGAAGTATCTCCATCTAGCGACGATATGACGAGAGCTTCCTGTGCATTCGTGTTATCTTCAGCAATGGAAGATAACAGAGCGGGATGGTTACTCGTCCACTTACGAAGCTCAAACCCACCAGCACGGCATAGTTGAATGAGCTCTCGTTGTAAGTCGAGGGCATCACTAACCGAAGTTGCACCAGTGACTACGTCATCAACAAAGACGTCATTCAGGAGAACCCTTTTACCATTAGGCCATTTTTCACCTTCATCGTAGGCGAGCTGGCGTATGACGCGTAGGGCAAGAAAGGGAGACGAACTTACCCCGAAAGTGACACAAGAGAGCCTGTAATCTTTTATCTCTTCGTTAGGATGCGAACGCCATAGAATGCGCTGATAATCGCGATCAGACTCCCGCACATGAATAAATCGATACATCATTTTTATATCAGATGTAAATACAATTTTATGTATTCGAAACTTTAGAAGGACCATGACGATATCCTGTTGTAGCTTAGGACCTGTCAGAAGATTGTCGTTTAATGACCGACCATTCGATGTTTTGCACGATGCATTGAAAACAACGCGCAATTTACTTGTAACAGAATCTTTACGTACCACATAGCTTTGGGGTAGGTAACAATAATTACAAGTCTGACCAGTATGATCAGAGCTTGTGGAAGCGGAAGCTGGTTCCATATGTCCAAGGTCTAAGTACTCTTGCAGACACTTGCTGTAAGCAAGTTGTAAACTTGGATTATGCATTAATCTATTTTCCATTTTTTTGAAAAGTATAAGTGCGAGTTCACGCGAACGACCTAACTGAGGACTGCCTTGTTTGAATGGTAAGGCTACCGAGTACCGGCCTGAAGAATCTCTCGTATGCGTCTCGACGAAGATCGACTCGCATCGCTGCTCCTCAGCCGTTAGCATCTGAGATTCTGGAACCGCTTCAAGTTCCCAGAAGCGACGGAGCTCATTTTCAGTATGATACGAGGCTACACATACGTTCAGCGACGATGGATTGTCGAAAGGCACCTTGCCGGAAAGCAGGTACCCGAAAATGCTGTTTATAGCAACTGGTGTGCCACGGGGCCCAATGACATTATCGTGCAAGAGGATCGCGTCGCTGTAATCGCCTCCTAACAGTATATCCACGGAGCGGTCGGAGAACAACTCCGAATCTGCGAGAGGCAGGTTACGAATGTGAGTGAAGTATTCACTATCACGGATGTCGCATTTTAAATTAGGAATATAATTTGTTATTTTAGAAATTATATGGGCATCAATAGTTACTTTAGGTTGTAACTTATTGTGCGGGGTTAGATCACAACGCACCATCCCATGGGACCGCAAAGCATCAGAGTGGCCAACGCCTGAAATGCAAATGACGTCATCGGAGCGATAGCGAGCTAAACCTAGACGCTGTACGCACGCCTCAGTAATTAATGTCGTCTGTGAACCAGCATCGACTAGAATTCTTATCGTAGCGAGCTTCGCGGAACCGGAATCGTGATGATGATGCACGTCAACAAGCGCAGTCGCGAGCAGCACGGAGTGCTGCGCGGGAGCGGGGGCGACGCCGTCGCGCGGGGCGGCGGCGGCGGCGGAGGCGCAGCTCACGGCGGCGGCGGGAGCACAGCTCACGGCGGCGGCCGGTGCCGCCGTTACGGACGTGTCTGAAGATTTTATTTTATTCACTTCGATACCAGTATCGTCGTGAAGCGAAGAATGATGCCTACCGTTGCAATGTTTACAATTAAAACGCGATCTACACATAGCAACGTTATGACCCTTAATAAGGCAGTTGTAACATAGATAATTATCTGAGATAAAGTTGTTACGTTCAGTTAAAGCTAGTTTTGAAAAGATATCACACTTAGGTAACGAATGAGATCCCTTTTGACAGAATATGCAAGTCCCAGGTTTATCTGAATTATTATTTAACTTCTCAGTGGGCGTCGTAGACGCGCACAGTGTAGGAAACGACGCATGCCGCGTACTAACATTGGTACGAGTGAATGGCGCGCTCGCTTGGTAAACCGGTTCAGAGCGGCTGAACGGCGGCGCTATCTGCTGATAAGCAGGCTCGCGGGGGGGCAGGGGCGCGCGGCGAGAGCGAGATGTACTCATGTCGTTGCGCGCGACAGGTGATGCGCGCGCGCGCCCGCCGACCATGCGAGGTTCCCCTCCCACAGGAACCGAACTCGACATGACCTCACTCGTCGCTAATTCCTTTTCTAAAAAATCTAATAAGTCACTAACTTCTGGAATTTCGGTAGGTGAACTCAACGATTGTTCAAAACGTTTACGTAAGTACGGAGAAAGTTTCCGCAAAAGAATGTTTAACATAATGAAACTCCATTGATCAACCGGCAATTTCATGACCCGTAGGGCCGAAAGGTTCTCATGACACACGTTTAAGATGTTCCGAATGCCAAGTTCACCTGAATGCGTTTTATTTGACAAAGATTCGACATCGAGTATTTTATCTAGATGCTTTGTAGCAATGACTCGTCTATTTTCATATCGATGTTGTAAATAATCGAACGCAGCTGTATAGTTGTCAGCTGTTAATGGAAATGATTTTATTAGATCATAAGGCTCACCCCCTAAGGAAAGTAATAAATAACGAAACTTTTCGACATCTGATAATGTTTCATTACTATGAATTAATGAATCAAATAAATCATAAAATGAATTCCAAGCGGTGGGTTCACCGTGGAACTTGGGCAACGACAGAGGAGGTAAATTTACCCTCGGTGCTACGTAACTAGTGCCAGAAGTGTTATGATTATCGCGAGGAGATTTAACTGACTGTTCTAATGCCTTGATTTTTTCTGATGCACACTTAACTTCGAAAAATAATGACTTGAATCTATCTCTGTTCTTACTTTCCTCTTCATTATTAAACGAACCTAATTTAATTCGAACTTTCTCTATTTTACTCTGAAATTTAGAAAAATCTCTTTTCATAGTAGGTAACTCTGACATTCTCGCCTTGAATAGATCTAGATCTTTAGTATATAATTCTATCATTTCTTGTAAATCATTGTAAATAATTTGCCGCTCGAACTCCACCTGTGTGAGTTCATCACTCATTTTGATTACGGTGGGTAATGTGAATGTTCAAGCAACCGTACGAATAAAATACTTTTATTTACTGTTAAGAACTAACTGGATATGTTAAACGAATACGACGAACCGTAGGGCGCGTCAATAACAATATAATATAAAACTACCCTCCCTAACGAAATATGAAAAATATTTTTCTTGAAAGGTGAAGTATGAATATTACGAATGTATGAATATTACGAATGACGTGTACGTAATACAACGCCGAATTAATACGGAATAGAAAGATGCACCAATTCCAAAGGATCCGGCTCTAAGGAACAAATTTTATATTGAATATTAATTGTAGGTAAGGAACTTCGATAGCTAATTGGCTGTGAGCACTAACCTTGCCGCCGGGTCTCTGATTCTTCTGAGGAGGCCGGCCTCTTGTTAGTCCATAGGAACTGGTAGGTTCGGATCCCGTAGAGCTGGAGCGGAACTCTGCCTTCCAGCAGAGGCACAGAAAGCCAGTAGCACTTGTGTTATTTGGAAATGTATCGAACGGACGTGCGCGTCGCGGAGTGCGTGCGGCGCAGCGTATCAAGCGCAACTGCCCGTAGACCGCGCGGTCGGCGTGGGTTTTTTCTCAACACACCAATTGCTATGAAGTTTATAAAGGAGCCTATCTGAATTTAGAATTGGTGCATTCTGTCTGTACCTAATACTAAACACTCATATTTATTAAACACGTAAGTACACATCTAACTAGGCTTAAAATACATTAAATCGCGACCAAACATTACTTTCCTCTGCCTCCCAGTTAAAAGTCGCTTAAAACATATATGTATAGCAAAAGAGGCTTTGAACATAAATAAAAAGGTCATATAAGAGGCTTAACTGTATGCAGGTCGCGACATAAAAGGCAGCTGGAAGTTATTCCAGCCCATGCACACCGGGGCACATAATCCTTAGAGCTGCCCCATATAAGCCTGTTGCCAATTTTTCTTTGCTGAAAAAACTTCGCGTGTAATCTTGCTTCATACCTATTTTTAATTCACTAGAATGATAAAGTATGGGTGACGTGCTAGTTGCAAAATTTCATGGACGCTACCGTGCTTCGGAGGGCACGTAAAGCCGTCGGTCCCGGTTGTTTTCAATGGTGGAAACAGACGTTAAGCCTTGTCGAAGACCTTCGGGTGGCTTGAGAACATTCGACGCTGGGTTGGCCACTAACCCCTCCACCAATCCGCATTGGGGCAGCGTGATGGAGTATGCTCTAGACCTCCCGCAGCTGCGTCTGTGGAGGAGACCCGTGCCCAGCAGTGGGACGTCTGTGGGTCGCAGCGAGAATGACAAAGGTACATCTGCCTGCTTCATCCATGTGTTTAGACCAGGTTAAGACATTTTAAAAGGCCTTAAATTGGGATATGTGTCAGCTGTCACGACACACGACCTTACGGCCGGGTTAAGTGAGTTAAGTGGATGCCTCGAGTCGAGACGCGCGGGAATTTGGACTATTTTACCTTGCCCGTGTTACTTTACGATTTTAGTTCAATTAAAATAGAATGATCATACCATATCATTAATGGTGAATGTTTTCAGTGGGTTTTTAACCAAATATAATAAAGTTGGACGTAGTTCATCTTTTTTTTTGTTTTATCGCAACAATCTTTGGATCTACCAGTGCGGGATTTGCAATTTATTTTTGCATTTGATTGAGAACCCAATTTTCGTTGGTTTAACGTTACTAGGTACTAACGCACGATGATTTACGATCTTTAGGATCCGAGTAAAATGAAACAGTAGTAAGTAGTAGTAGTACAGTATGATGTAACACTAGTTCATAATTAATATATTCATGAATAGACTAATACAACAATTTCATATAGTTGGTGATACAAATTTTATTTAATAAAACATAAGTCCATAAACAAATAGAGAATTATTAAGCACCTATAACACGGTTGTACATCTAAATATTGAGGGTTTAATGGCAATTTTATTTTTTAGTACAACAATAAATTGTTCGATTGGAATGAGAGGCGTAAGGCCACGCTGGCCAAATGCGGATTGGCAGATTCATACGTTACAAACCATTTCATTCAGTCTTCGAAGCTCTGCGGTTACAATGGTTAAAGATAATTGTGAATTGCTTTTAAATTAAAACGCGCTAGACTCAGGAGATACCATTTTGATAAAAAACATATAATAATTGATAGCCGACGAAGACTAATGCTGTCTAGAATATCTAGAGTAGAATGATAAATGCCAATCTAATTTTTGCTTAGCAAGCCAACGCAAGGTTAACTAATTAATGCAAAGTTAATTATCAAATCTCGTGAACTGTGCAACGCACACGAGATCTAAATGCCAGCGGTGACACGTGACGTGTCACGTGACGGCGTCACGTTCGAGTCACGTTATTCATACGGGTCGTCCCGCGACCCAAATATATGTCACTCTTCCACTCATTCCCACACATGCACTCACTGAGTTAATTAAATATTAAGTTAATTTGCACAGAAGCTAAAGCTGGATAATTATGAATAATAAATGTTATATTTGATCCCGTTTGACAAGTATTTTCGTAGAGTATCTACCATCCAAAGACATTAGAGCGGTAAGGTACTCGTAGATGTGTAGTTGAATTCAGCAACATTAATTGATGCTGTTCTATCTTCGGGCATAATACGAACTTGGTAGTGAGAAAAATTATTCACTACTAGTGGACGCACGCAGCTTCGCTCGCATGGAGTTAGACAGAACAATAGTTTCGTTTACACCTAGTAATATTATATAGCCTATGTCACTCATTGAAGATGCAGCTTTCTAATGGTGAAAGAATTTTTGAAATCGGTCCAACACGTATGATATGAGAGTATTGGAACATAGTGTAAGTTCTAGTTTTCTCTGAGACATGTCCCACTGTTGATCTACAACGCGTTGCACTTAGTTGGCAAAGTTTATCGAATAACATTTTATTTATAAGTCCATGTCGCGAAATTCTAGAAATTCTGTCGTCGTAATCAACAATCTATTTTTAAACAATATAACAATTTAACAGTCCTAATGTGTAAGGGTAGACACGAGCTAACATATCAGTCACGTAATAGCTGTTACGATTTAAAGAAAGAAAGAAAGAAAATTTATTTGCTCTTAATACTATAACATAAGATTGAAAATTTAAACTACGAAAATCTAAAAAAAAAAAAATCGCACAATACACATTTACGAGTACGATACAATAAAGACATCTCATTAGGAGCTGCGTGTATGAATTGTATATGTACGTAGTACGTATGTACTCACTCGTACGGCGCGTGGCGACCCGTGCCAACCCCGGACCAGCCGTGACATTGACCAGAATATTATTGTTAGGTATGCACTAGATGTTGCTTGAATGCTTTGTTTTTTCGCTGATCGGATAAATAAAATTGACAGCTCGTAAACAACGTAATACCACAGCCTTATTATAGTCGTATTTTTAATTAGACGAAGCCAACTGACAGTAGCTAATGTCACTTTGTAAAATAATGTTGCCATATTTTAAGTAATAGTGATGCCTTCAGTTCTCGTTCAATCAGATGAATGAACAAAGAGTGTGAATAGTTAATCATTTCGAACTATAAAAGAATAGTATTTCTATTTTACAATGAAATTGTATAAAAGTGCTCTGATATAAGTTACTAGTAGTAACTATGGGTCGCCATTTTGTTTGTAATTTGGCTTTTTTTTTGTTTTGTTTATTTTTGCCTCTGGTCTGATAGCACGAATATCTACAAACACGTATTTGAGAAGAAAGCTGTTTCACTATTATCTAGGCTCCCGAAAAAAAAAATGTGTTTCGAAAACAGCTGACATTTTGGGAATTGGTGTGACCTCAGTTTACAGTGTATTAAAAGAATACAAAGAAAATGATCAAATTAAGTCTCCCGAGAACCGAAATACTGTTTTAAAGATAAATTAGACGATTTTACTTTGTCACTTTTATCGATTTGTCGATTTTATTTTTTCACTATGTCCAACACTATTTTTATTTCATCAAAAACTGACAACACAGTAAACGTCAATTGACTTCGTCTAATTAAAAATACGAGTATAGGTAAGTCAATCCTACAGAAAGGTCAGTCGAGCGGGGTTCACGGGAGAGAGGGGGTAGTACTTCAGTACTGTAGTTCACTACATAGCACTCGTTCGGTACTAGCAGGTCGTCACATTTGAGTGACACATTGTACTAACAAATAATATTTTAAAAATGTCACATCCCTGTGGTATGTCACACAGAGACTTCAAAGTCGATGATCCACTGTAAGCAATACGATTTCAATCGGCAAACATATACGTCGTGGATTGTTGACTTTGTTTGGACTTCGACAATAAATCGAAAGTCATTAAATACAATAAAAAAATACAAGAACAGAGCACCTCCATTTGCATACAAATCAAATCAAAATCTTCAATCGAAGTCATACTGTCGCCAGATGTAACATCTTTCGAGACACTTATCGTATCACATACCAGTAAATGCAACGCAAAAAGACCATGACAAAAATAATAATCAGCATATGTGGTCTTAAATTCTGTGTAGGTAGTGTGGACCGAACAGTGTACATGCCAGGGCCACGTGGACCAGAGGTCGATGACACGATTCCACAGACCACGGCCAGATCAGATAGCCTAGAACTTGGACCTAGTACCGCTAGTCACATTTAAATACAATTTACTCGACTAACAATGCTAACAATGTACAGACAGACAGACTAATTGGTTATCCGCATACATCCGCATTATACGGTACGACATGGATTTTTCTACATACCAACTGCAAAAAGAGCTCTCTTTCAGGGCCGACACTTACTAGATGCTCCATTCGCTTATTGGTTAGGCTAATGGCTGAGAACACACACACACACAACCACAACCCTTTCTTTGCCCCACTGTTGGGCACGGGTCTCCTCTCAGAATGGGAGGGATTAGGCCGTAGTCCACCACGCTGGCCAAGTGCGGATTTGCAGACTTCACATGCCCTTGAGAACATTATGAAGAACTCACATAACATAGAAAAGTCATTGGTGCGTCCCGCTTGGGTTTGAACCCGGACCGCTCGAGTGAGAGGCGAATTCGATGGCCACTAGGCTATCACCGCTCGCATACATTTACTTGTTTAATATCACCTAAAAACCACGGTGCGTGAATTGAGATCGGAACCTATCGACTAAAAGGACAGTCTCTACTACACATCGCGCTTACAGAGCGCGAGTGCATTCTATACTGGTCGTGAAGCACTTAAAGATTGCCTTCGATCACGAGTAGGTACACGAGTCACGATGCAACAGAGTTTATTTTCAAATATTTACGATCCCATTTATCGGATCGACACACTTTTGACTTGTAATGATGATGTTAGCCTACTTTGGCCGAGTAATTTTCCACTGACTTACTTTACGGCTCCTCGTCCATTAGAGTTATTGCCCTTCACGGTGGCAGCCCAGTGGCTAACTGGTTTCTCACTTGAAGGGCTGTGGTTTTGAATCCAAGCGGGACGCAGGGCACAAACGTATAACTTTTTTAAGTTACGCGCGATCTAGGAAATTAGATATCACCTGCTGAAACTGGTCAGTATTAATTATAGGGATTATTTAAATTGATTTTGATAAATTTAGATACCTTCTTGAGATAATTTTGTAGCATTCTTTTCAGATAATTTTTACCTGCCCCCAGTAAATTTTCTATATTATGCACCCAGGGTTGTCTGGTAGAAAATACCATTAGGCATTACGTTGGCCCTATGTTAGCCTACAGAGTGGGGACGAACGGGAATAAACCTATAAGGTGACATGAAAATTAATATAAACAAATTTTCTTAATGGAAATAAGAATATTTTCTAGGAAAACGCATAATTGAGTGAATCCGGAAAAAAGTTATTAAAGCCCTTAAGTTAAGCACAAAGATTACCGAAATGAAGCTACGCCCATATAAAAAAACAATCATATTAAGCAAATTATTTCTCGATTTCCAAACAGCTTTCTGAATTAATGTCGTTATCTTTTTATTGAATTCACTTACATCGTCGTATTGCATGAGTAATCAAGGTCAACAAACAATCCCGACACTTCTCAGACCCTTTTTTACGTGTCTATGGCCGCCAATGATTTCTATACTAATATTATAAAGAGGAAAGATGTGTTTGTAATGTTTTCACACAAAAACTACTGGACCGATTTCAAAAATTCCTTCACCATTAGAAAGCTGAATCTTCACTGAGTGACATAGGCTATATACTCGTAATATTACTATGTGTAAACGAATCTATACTTATATCAGTTCCGCGAGCGAAGCTGCGGGCGTCCACTAGTTACCAAGTAATTTGACTGCCGCATTGGTCGAGTGGTCGTACCCGCGACTGCTAGGCTAGATGCCCTGGGTTCGATCCCCGGGTCGGGCCACAGCTATTGGGTTTTTCTGCTATGTTTTTTAAACAAACAGACGCAATTATTATTACTGTGTTAACGCAAGTTTCCGTTTAATGTTTTCTTTCAACGTTAAAATAAGCGACACTCCAGTTTAAATTCAAAAATCGTACATAACTAAGTTACTGCACAGTTATAACTAATATTGAAAATAAGATCATACTAACACTATCATAATAAACAAATAAATTATAACTTCGAAAAGCGACGGTTTGTGCCATAGGGATTTGAACCCAGGGTCTCTCGAATAAAGGGAAAGGAACGAATCCTAAGCACACGACAGCTATTCCTTCTGCCCGAAGTCCGTGCCCTTATAGATACGACTTTTTAATAAAACCACAATGTTTCAAACATGTATACCACTGATTTCTATTTATAGTTCAGTAATTAGAACAATTACAATATGACTCAGACGCGAGCGCTTCGCTAATTGTTCCCGTGCCTTTGAAGCGCTACAATATTCCCTTTCTCTTTCACACGTAAATCAACAGAAAGAGTAGGGTATACAAGCGTTCTGAAATTGTGATTATCAGAATATTACATCAAATTAAACGGATTTGTGTTCAGCATCAATTAGAATTAAATTGACTAATGGCATTTTCAGCAACAATAGAGTTTTCTGGTATGGAACAGGGTTTCTAACGAGTTCTCATCCCGCAGTAATTTTATTCCCATCAATGACCCATATTTTAGCTCGAGTGTAGCAGTAGTAGTACAAGCGGTGACAGCCCAGTGGCTATCGAACTCGCCTCTCACTCGAGCGGTCCGGGTTCAAAACCTAAGCGGCACGCACCAATGACTTTTCTAAGTTACCTATGTGCGATTTAAGATTTATTTAGTTTGGGTTAACCACCAACCTTAGTGCAGAAGGCGCACCCGCAGCCAGAGATCACAGTGACCTTGTCCGGCGTGGCGTCCTCCAGGCACAGCTTGCAGCTGATGGGCGCCGCCGGGACGAAGCCGCCGCCGGCGCCGTCCAGCGAATACCTGGTGGAAAAGTCAATGTTATAGGCTCGAAGAAATGGCGTGTGCATTTTTTCATACCGTTCATTTATTTGCCTTGCTAGTAGGAAGTGATACAGTAAGGCCAGGGGTTATATGGAACATCCCATTGCTGTGAATATGGAGCATCCGTCTGAGATGCACTACCAACAAACGAGGATTAACAAGGGGAGAAGACGGAAGGCACGCGCAGCTGATGGGCAGCGCAGCAGGGAGGGCAGACAGAGGGCTGCCAAGAGAGGTGGGCGCGCCTGTAGACAGCGAGCGGTTTCATCTGGAGCAGCCGGCGTCCGCGAGGGACAGCAGCGGGATCAGACGGAGGGCTGCCGAGAGAGTTGGGCGTCTGGAGACAGTGAGCGGCCTCACCTGGAGCCACCGGCGCCTGCGAGGGACAGCAGCGAGGAGCAGCGGGAGCAGACGGAGGGCGCGCGCAGACGGTTGTGCGCGCGGATAGGTTCGGGAGCCTTCTCGCGCTCGGTCAGCGCCAGAACCGTAGAGCACTTGCGCAGACCTGTGAGGTTATGACACCATTAGATATGTAATGAAGAAACATCACAGGTTCATAGGAATCAATTACAAAAGAACACAAAGAAGGCGAAAATTGTGCGTTAATCCATAGTTTATTTAACTCTTTAATTGTATTAATCAATGGGTGGACTTAACTTAATTCCTAATGACGTTATTTACCAGTCAAGCTTAGCGATGGCTGTGACGATGGTTAGAAGATCTAATAGGTAGATAGTAATAATGTAAGCATGAAAGAAAAAGAAAATGATCAATGATATTTCATGCAAACGGGGCTGAGCACCAATCTGATATTTACCAAATATCGCTGCCAAGGTGAAATTTGACATAATAAGATCTACTAAGCATGGTCATAGATCCTCTTACTAATTAGTTAATTCAGTTGAATTTGCTGTAGGGCGAAGGGACAGGCGACGTATAAAACAACTGGCAACGACGCAATAAGCTGTGATAGAGTCTAACTAATGTATTCCACGCGCTTCAAACAACTTCGACGCATTTGCCGAATTCTTGCTCTAGGTCAACAGACTGGCGATTTGCGAACTTGTTATCCGTATTTACATTGCTGATGTTGATCATGTTTAGTGGACGGCGCGTTCTTAATCAAATAAGATTAAGCGTTCATTGCCAATTAAAAAAAATCCGGAAGATTATTTCTGGTATAAAGAGTTTAAAAAGGCTCATACATCCCTTGTTCCTGGGACACTCTTATTATTATTTGAAGGAAATGGGGTGTGGGCAATAATACCAACAGCCACTGCGACGTACAAAGATCTATTGTGTAGCCCCCAAAAAGTTCAAACCTGATCCCACTATGTACTAAAACTAAAAACATTAAAATGAAATTATCAAATCGCACTCCGATAGTGCCATAGGGCTTACCTGTACCTACATAATAATATGCCGACTATTTCTATGAAGAAAAAAAGCATACATTCAGTCGAACATTGAACCTCCTCCTTGTTTCGAAGACAGTTAAAGAGGTATAGAAAAGGTTGAGTTTGAATTTCTTTATATTATACATATCGATAAGTTAAAATTTAATTTCCAACTCTAATACAGTGCGTTCAAGGGTAAACGGAATTTGCCCGTGCACCCACCAGGTGAAGTCGGTGGGTGCACGGGTATTACCCCGATATTTCGGGCTTTGGAAGTCTACTTTACGTCACGTGAAAAGGTATTCGTGGACGGAGGTGGTCTTTTCGTGTGGGTAAACATGACGCAGCAAGACTGTGATTCCGATTTAATTCCTGCCGTCGTCTTAATCTATCTATCGTAACGCATTCCCAGAAAAGTAGAAGATCTTCTCTAGTAAAGTAATAGACGCAGGTCATTTACCTAAATTATAATATAACACCCATTATCAGGTATTCACTAACAGCAAAAGCAAACCTATATATTTGCGAGTATCGTATCGATCCGCAAGCTTACCTCACTGACCTGTTTATTAACAATTCAACAACAACGTTTCATCGGTTCCAAGAAGCGACTTATTTTATGCAGGATTAGGTCATGAATTCCAAATACGATAAGATATGCAGAAATCAACACTTTAAGTATTCTTCTCACTGTTTGCTCTTCTTCTCAATGTTATGATACTGCCAACAGTAATTTCGAACTGTGCTCTTTGATTGACCAACCACGTCTCGTTTCTCTTCAACACTGGACTGGCTAACCAACCACGTCACGTGCTTTTAATTGATCGCTACGCATTAACGAGAGCCTAAGATCTTGCGACATATTATAAAGAAACCCTTAAGCACTGGAGCTGCAAGATTGCTACCTCCGCTTCAGGATTCATCAGGTTTTCACGAAATGCCCGGTAGTGGAAGTAGAAAATTATTTGTTGTTATTGCTACAACAAATATTTTTAACGACGGACGACGAGAGACCTGCCGATCCGCGGGTTTTGTGTTAGAATCCCGACCAGGTTAGTCTATATGCAGATAAATATTTGTATTCAGATCGTGGTTTTTTTATAATACTCTATAGCCTAACGAACAAGCAGAGCCATCTGATGGTAAGTAGTCACCGTCGCCTATGAACATGAGGAGTCGTCGCTAAAGCGTCACCATCCCATGGATGTTAAATTGTGGTGTTTACTGTGTAAAATTAAAGGCCTGTGTGGTATTAAAGGCCTGAGGTGAGAGAGCTGGATTGTGGCGGAGGTGAGTCTGGAGCAAAGTAGGTACCTCCTTTCGCGGGCGGTGAATCAGACACAAAAGGAATTTTAATGCTAAAGCGTCCATGTAGGTACGTTCACTGTCCGCAAACAAATTACACAGTGTGAACAAGTGTTGACCACGCTGTCCCAGCGCAGGTTGGCGGAGGGCGAGGGCGAGGGCTCGGCGTACCTTCGAGCAGAGGCTGCGGCTGCGACAGCACCGAGTCCCGGGAGGCGGCGCGGCGCACGGGGCGCGCGGGCCGCGCCAGGGACTTGAGCCCCCCGCTCAGGATCAGCTCGAGCGCGCGCCGCCCGCCCGGGCCCGTCGCGCCTGCTCCCATCTGCGGCAACGAGGTATGGTTATATGAGAACATTATTATATTACATTATAACTTAGTCCACAATTTTGTTAAGCTTAGCTTACTTAACATATTTTCCAATTTTGCATGCTGTATTCACTGTACTTAGCATTTTTTTATACTCTATCTTGTTACATTCAATTTGTGTACCAAATAAAAATAAAACCTAAACATATTATGTATATTCGGGTCTGGATGTTAAGTTATGTTTCCGTTAACATTACAAACAAATGTTTCGTCTTTATAATTTTAGTACCTATAGAAACACTATGATTAAACTATTTATGAATGATTTATTTATACAAAACACAATTTATAACGGTATGAAATACCATCGATTTCATCCTTCGATTTCATCACACAATTTTAACCATAACATTCAAATTAGGCACAAAACACATCTCTGAACGATAAATAATCTTTAGGGTCACCTTTCCATGTTCATGTTGGGCAATAATTATCCAGTTTTCGCGTTCGCAATTTTCCCCCATTGCACGTCGCTCCCTAAGCGGGGCTTGGCGGGGCTTCCTATCCTATGTGCGTGCCTCCCATCAATTAAAAACTTTTGATCGATATTATTCAACTGCCCTATTCACACTAATAAGGCACAGGCCACACCGCGGCACCTCAGCGTAGTGTTTTCGGAGAAAAATAAATAAATAAATTATACTGTTAAAAATTTTTATTGCCTTTTATGTATGTTTTATAATGTTTTCACGCAAAAACTACAATATAAAAACACAAATTTATAAAATTAAATTAATTAATTAAAACATTATGTGTTATTCACATGTTTATTCCTTCATTACACATGTTTGTTCTTTTTAATATTAGTACAGACAAATCTGCATTCTACAGAAGCTGCGGGCCTGCAACCGCGGCGTGCGCGTGTGAAAACCGCAACGTGAGTTGTTAGCCTTTAATGGATTTTTAGAGACACGTGAGTTCTAAAACTCCATTTTACAAAAAAAATCCTTGATCATGGATTAAAGTGGACATAAAAGTGTAAAACGATCCATCAATGGACCTTTTCAATGGATTAAAGTGGATCTAGCGAGAATTTCATTGCAGGTGATACGTTCTAAGCGCAGTGGGTCAGCGGTTAGAACATGCCCGGTACTATGGGTGTCCGAGATTGATATACATACATACATAGATATTTTTAAATACATACTTAAATAGATAATATTAACAGCCAGACACAGAACAAACACAAGTGTTCGCCACACGTTTGTCCTGAGTGGGATTCAAACCCACGATCCGTGGCGTAACACGCAGGATCACTACCGATTGCACCAACCGGCCCGTCAATCTTAAAACAGGTTGAAATGTTAACATTAGCGATGGTTTGTGAAATTAGACCTAGTGATTTTTAATCTGCTTACTTAAGATTTTTGCGAGTGGTGTATATAGTTTTAAAAGATGTTGATTGGAGCCCGAAGCTTGAAAAACTGCTACGGAAGGCTGTCTTAAAAAAATATCTTGATTATTGAGAAATAAAATAGCGTCCATAGAACAGTGGCTCGCGTCTATTCAATTTGATCAAAGAGCAGCAAAGGTCCGATATTAGAATCGATTGAGTGAGAGGTATTTGACCAGAATCGGACGTCCAAATAACGGATGGATGCAAAAGCTAGCTAGTTTGATAGCTAGAAAGAACTGTCGCTGCACGTTGCCAGTAGAACACACTGAGGGCATGCAAGCCGTCTCATTCTCGCACAACATTAAATGAAGGCTAAATAAGGGGAGTCGATACTTAATAACTTTTCAATGAAACGTGCATTAGCATACAATGTGCGGCGCTACTTAGAAACGCTTCTTGTCAGCCGGCGACTTAACAAATGTATTGCGAATAGGAGCGCTACGTGCATCGTCCATCGCATTTTTGGCGAAGAGAAAATAAATTACTATTCCGTACTTCGCAGGGCACGTAAAGCCGTTGGTCCCGGTTGTTTTCAATGGTGGAAACAGTCGTTAAGCCTTGTCGAGGACCTTCGGGTGGCTTAAGAACATTCGACACTGGGTTGGCCACTAACCCCTCCACCAATCCGCTTTGGAGCAGGGTGGTAGAATATGCTCTAGATCTCCCGCAGCCTTGCCTGAGAGGTAGACCCGTGCCCAGCGGTGGGACGTCTACGGGTCGCAGCGATTTTTGGCTATTCGGAATGTTACCTACATGTCACGTGTTACTGCTTGATGCTTACTAATGGTTACTTACCCAGTGGGCCAGCAGTGCCCAGCGAAAATAAAAATAAAAATCTACTTTTTTATACCAGATATATTAGCTTTACATAATGTCTTTAGTTTTTACCCTTTGCTACACACTACGGAAAGATAATAAACAAAACTGAAGTTTGAGAAAGGAGTTGAGTAACAAATTGATTGGCTCACGTCTGAACTTGAGACGGATTAGTGATACTAATCTACGAGAAAGTTTATTAACACGGGTCTACGTAGGTATACGTGAGAGATGACTCAGGTGATTGAGATTTGGATGTTTTTATGTATGTTGGTAACGAAATATTTGAACGTGATTTTCGTCCACATCAAAACGTCGGATTAATTTGAAACTGCACACATATAGACACACCGATGACAATACAATTAACAATTAAAATTTGTAAAACTATTGTTGTCTAGTTCCAGGCGAGCGAAGCTGCGGGCGTCGACTATTATATATTTATGATTCAATTTAAATGTAGATGTACAGCCAACTTAAGTTCAATTAAAAGTTTATATAAGGGCCAGATTGAACATCGAAGTCGGTAAAGTTCCGCGCCGTCCTAATTTTGCGTAGCAACTCATCAATCCTAATTGTGAGAGCCAACTCTATTTATAACCCAATTTGCAATGATAGGTTAAATTGCTGAAGATGATAGTAGGATTAATCTTTGCCTACAGTATCAAGTATTTACTTAAGAATGTGTTTAGGCAAGGTAACATATACCTGCAGCCATCGCCTGTTTTTTTTAGTGATTACTGATTAATAACAGGCTAAATTTTCGTGAGCAGGTTAGGTTCGACGAGACGCCCAAGTTCTTCCTCTGACAATTCTCGGTAGAGTAGAGGTAGCTAATGTAGTGCGCAGGTATAGAACATGCCGATTTGGTGGGGTATAGAAATTGTCTGAATAACCGCATGGTTTTTTTTTATTGAGGTAATTGGACGGTAAAAAATAGGCAAGGTAATAAATCAGCGAATTTTATCACGGTACATAACGCTGCGAGACATGTATTGAATGGGTCCTGCGCGGTATGAGCGTACCTACAACAAGCAGCGTCATGGTTACCGATCTAACCCAACTGTTTCAACAAACCGTGGTCCAGTATTCACCAGTACCGCACCGCACGAAACGCTTTAACGCACTATTCACGCATTTACCATCTCGTCGACGTAGGTACTCGTATTTATGTTAATACTAGTGGATGCCCGCAGCTTCGCTCGCGTGGAAGTAGACATAAAATAGATTCTTCTTAGCGCATTAACTTTAGCTCCACAAATTTGTAATGAATCCGTAAATGTGTTATCCCCTATGTTTATTTTACACCCTTAAGGGTAACATTTATACAAACTTTGAGTGCCATATTTATTTATACATATTTAATCAACAGCCTAAAATATAAATTTTATGATTCTAGTTCTGAAAATGACTTTACTTTCATACAACCTTTCGTCCCCCTTTTCAACCCTTTACAACACTTTTGTCCAATTAAAAAGTAGCCTATGTCCTTTCTCAGGCTTTAGACCATCTGTGTACGAAATTTCATTTAAATCGGTTCAGTAGTTTTGGCGTGAAAGCGAGACAGACGGACAGAGATACTTTCGCATTTATATGCGAAATATATGTAATATATGGATTTGTCTCACGATGTTTTCATTCCTCATTACAGTAGGTCAGATCTAATTTCTGAAATCGAACATAACTTTATGAAATTCAATGTCGCGAGCCGCTTTGATTTGAACCCGGAGTTCTGGAGCACGAGGCCGATGTATTAACCACTGAGCTAAAACAGCCGACAAGTCAAGGTTAGCGCGTACGTACCTACCTACTGCCCATTGCACGCGCTGCTTACCTAGTACTGCTTCCGTATATTTAATATGCATCTCACTTGCGGCTCACGAACGCGTAACTCAGTGTCCCAAGCCTAACATACTTATGATGTCCTTAATACACGTTTATGAATAACAATTATGTTATTTATAGTTCGAATACGTTTATTTGGAACGAAGTTCTTTAGCGCGGGCTGCGGTAGGTAGAAATTGACTGATAGTAGAAGTCATCACGAAAGCAAAAAGCGTTATGCCATACCTCGTCCATTCGACTCTCTCTGTCTCTCTTTCTCCCAGATACTGTATCTTTCTATTATATTCGAGTGTCTGTGTGCGTGCGAGTATTCCCCGCGGCACGAATATACAAAAGTTTAACTCTGAACTAAATCCGTTGGGGATATCCGTAAGGGGTATTTATTTATTAAATGCACCAAAAAGGTAAACAATTAAATATACAATGTACATCACACAGTTAAAAATACAAATTAAGTGTTACCTCAATTACATGTACATATCAGTGCGGGGGACATAATAAGTCTGGCGAATCAGCGCTTACGACTGACAACCAGCTCTGCGTATTCAAGGCCAGAGCTCTACTTTGATGCCGGTATGTATATACATATTCGAACACAGCCGGTTGTATTGTAACCTCAGTTACTTCATTGGAGAATTTCGTTTCTTCCAACGCACTTTTTTTAGAGTTAGACAATAAGTTGGTAAAATCGGAAATTCTACTAAGTTTTCATAACTATTTGTGACCCTTTACAAACGGAAAAATATATCTTGTGTAGATGTAAGGTATAATACGATTTTGAATTAGTAATTTCGATAGCCAGACATACTTATTGGAAGTCCGGGTATCTACTGGCGGAAGGTTTATAAGGTAGCATAGACAAACTGTCAACAATTAATCTGAAAGCGCTTACTTTAGTTCGGTAAAAAGTAATCAATTCATTTATTGACTTCCTTTGACTCCGACGAAAGCATTTATTTATTCAATTACGTGACGAGTCAACCAGTTCCTGATGAACAAAAAATCACTGCTATTGGCGTTTCTGTGACGCTTTGGATTGAATCGTTCCATGGGTGTGACCCTGACTGCTGACGGGTTCGGACCCAGTCCGGGCAGATATTTATTTCGTAGATAATTATTTACAATACAATACAAATACACTTTATTGTACACCACAAGAAAAGAATGAAAGAAAAAACAAAACAAAAACATTAATAGGTACTTACTAAAATAATGGTAAGAAAGGTACATGCACAACAATGATTACATAATTATAAAAGTGGTAGCCATAAGGCAGTCTTATCGCTCTAGTAGCGATTTCTTCTTATTACATATTATTATTTTTTAATTTGTACTCGGGTCACGACGGGAATTGAATTGTAAATTAGAGTTTGTAAAATTTAGACTAGACTAGATTATTCAGCAGTCATAGAGGCTGCCCTAGCTGTCCTAATCGTGTTTTAACATATGTATTCCAAATTTGAATTTCTAGTCAGGAAATCGGATACGGAATAGTTACATTAACAATTTTAGAGATACGCACGTATCTATAAAATTATACGGCATAGCATAATATGCAATTCCGAATTAAAGATCTAGATAACAAGCAGAGTAAGGCGGAAATAATATGTCTGACCCGACCAATTACTCCAGGTCATACCGCTACTCAGATCTGTTACTTCCATGGCACAGATACAAATCTAACAACCATTTTACACATCAAAGTTCATGTCATGCAGTGACAGTGAATGAGTCAGACTCCGTAATAATAACAAATGGTACGCCGTTGTAAGCGTTCCTTATCTCAGTAAGAAAACAGGAAACCATTTATTTATCTATTGGTGGGAGATTTTTTTTCTCTGGAATTACTACCAGTCCTATTTTTTACATGAGCTTCGTTGGTCTCGTGGTCGCAAGCGCGACTGCTAAGCTAGAGATCCTGGGTTAGAATCCCGGGTCGGGTAACAATTATTGAGTTTTTCTAACTTGAAATGCCCGGTAGCAGCTCTTGAGTCTGGATTTGTGTCCGGTGTATGGCAATAGGCCCACCACCTATTACATGGGACCTAAACATAACTGGTGAAAAGTAGGTGTACCTACTACACAAACACGTCCGCTTATATTATGTGTTATAATTAAAAGTATTTTTCGCGGGTTTCTAATTCAGTTTAACCTACCTTAGGTTAAATACAAACCACAATACTTAACATCAAATTAACTCATCAATATATTTCCTAAGCTTATTCATTAATTAATTAATTTAAAAGCAAAATTGCATTGATATGAATCAAAAAACTTTCTATGACTATCTCATCAACAGCTCCCTAGACTCTAAAAAATATATGTACGGAATTCTCAAGTTCAATACTAACGCCCAAAGCCGGTTTTTTCTTACATCTTTAAATCTATGCAATAACAAAACTAAGGAGCTTAGCACTCTACTATTATTAATGATTATACGTAGACGTGTGAATCATATTTAATAACATTAATTTTGTACGTTCATATTGTCTCCACCGGGCGATGAGCGTGGAGTTGAGAAATAATGAGAACTGACTCATCGCAGTACCAGGAAAAGATTATGTGATTCTCGGTATAACGCCGCTAACGGGACTAAATCAACCATCAATACCTTTTTGTTTTTCCTTTCCTGATCAATCATTTCACACTAAATAATAATAAATATTATGGACATTCTCACACACGGCCATCTGACCCCAAATTAGGCGCGAGCCTGTACCTACTCCTAGCCTAAGCCTAGTCGAAGACCTTCGGGTGGCTTGAGAACATTCGACACTGGGTTGGCCACTAGCTCTTCCACCAATCCGCATTGGAGCAGCGTGGTGGAGTACGCTCTAGGCCTCCCGCAGCTGTCTGTGGGGGAAACCCGTGCGCATCGTAGTTTTTATTGGCGGATAGGTGCCGTATGCATACTTGTATGTCTATACTTCTATACTAATATTATAAAATGGAAAGATTTTTTTGTAATCTTTTCACACAAAAGCAACTGGACCGATTTCAAAAATTCTTTCACCATTAGAAAGCTGGATCATAGTATAAAGAGTCGCTCCGCTCTACCTATGGCTGGATCTTCACTGAGTGACATAGGCTATATAATATTACTAGGTGTAAACGAAATTATTGTTATGTCTAATTCCACGCGAGCGAAGCATACGAGTACCTACCCCCAGCGCTAAACAAACATACGTTAGCGAAAGCCCGCATTCACGATTGCCCCTCGACCTTCCGTCTCCCAAGCTCGACCGTGGCCTAAGCTGCTGACTTTCGCCTCAAGGTCAGGGTTACCGGTCATGGTACTCCATATTTGTCTTAGGAACCCTCAAGGTTGCCGGTTACACTTATCTAGGCGACCATCTTAGTCTACGCAACACAACTGGACTGTTACTAACAACTTGGTTGGTTGTTTGGGTAGTTATTTAAGTATTAAAGTACTACTACACGAAACACGGGGTCGCCCTGAAAAGCAGCGGTCGTAGTTTACTGCGGCCAGTGTTGAGTACGGCCCTTTTTTGAATTTGAATTAGTTTTTTCATTTATTTTTGTAATGCAGTTCATATGTAATAAATAAATTTTCTTTCTTTATTTCTTAACAGAGCTTGAACAAGAATCCTAAGAGTCCCGTTCAAAGTCGGTCACAGATGCGTTGCTATTTGTCGGGGTATCGCCACTTGCTAATAATAATAATCAACTTTATTTAAAAAACAAATACAGCATCGCATTGGAGTCCTGATCTGACCCCTAAACTAAGTTTATTGGTTTTCCCTTCGAGCTACGACATGGAGCGCTTCAAAAAGAGTGTGAAACGCTTCCTTCAAGGCAGGCAACGCACCTGTGATATCCCTGGTGTCGCACGTGTCCATAGACGACGGTGACTTACCATCAGGTGGCCCGTATGTCTGTTTGTCCGTCTAGAATATAAAAAAAAGGATAACCCGTATTATAGATGCCAGTGTCTTTCCAAATGACATAAGTGACTTCCTAAGTGTGCTAGACAAAGGTACACTAAATCCAATTACATATTTCAAAGTTAAGTTAAGTTAAACAAGAAAAATATTATGTAAGCTCTATGGTACGATATTCTATCTTTTTAACTTTTATTTTTTACTAGTGGACGCCCGCAGCTTCGCTCGCGTGGAATTAGACATAATAATAGATTAAAAAGTAGCCTTTGTCCTTCCTCAGGCTCTAGACTATCTGTGTACCAAATTTCATTTAAATCGGTTCAGTAGTTTTGGCGTGAAAACGACACAGACAGACAGACAGTTACTTTCGCATTTATAATATTAGTATGGATTTTATATATAACTCGTATCATAATTTTTGCAGCCTCTCATAACACAATTAGGCAGTTTTATGACAAACGAAACGGACAGGTTCACTCTGCAGTTCTACAGTCACCGGACTACTGCTACACGTTGGGCCAAAAGTGATATTTTAGGGCCAACGAGCTGAGAACATTGATACACGTGAGTCATGTCCTCACACAGTAATATATAATATATATTACTGTGTGAGGACATAATATTATTATCTATATGACTAAATATGAAAATTATAAATATACGCATATTTAAAAGCTAAGGAAATACAGAGGGCCATATTTTACATATTTAAGCAAAACATATATCGCGGGCCACGCCCACCAATACCAAGCAACTTCAAGCAAGTAGACACGTCAAGTGATACGTCACAAGTCTCGTCAACGAATCGACGCGTGGGACGGCGCGGCGGCTGCGCGGGCGCCGATAAGAAATCGGGGCTCGAGCACGTGCTCGATACTGAGGACCGCGCGATTGGCAAATACTCGTAGACTCGATTATTCCGGGGGCCTATGTATTACAATGTGGTGTGCTAGTGACTATCAAACTCGCCTCTCACTTGAACGATCCAGGTTCAAGCCCAATTGGCATACACCTTTTTCTAAACTACGTGCGATTTAAGAATTGCGGGCGTCTTGCGGGCCTTGTGTTGTTGGTCAGAAAACATCACAATTTAACTTCTCCGAGTTCAAAACCTCGGCCGGGATTCGAACCCGGCCCCCGGTTCTGCAATAAGAGTTGTTCACCACCGCGCCACAGAGTCATCTTACGAATTATTGTTCTCACAAAGTGTCCTTACACCTTGCCGGTTTTTTAAAACGTGCTTCAACACCAGACAACTAGTGGGGGGCGGAGTGGCCATATACATTATAAGCACGCTCGTAAAACTTGACTTCTCCAAAGCTATTCAGGGGGCCTAGATAATGGGCAAAACGCTAGTAGAATAGAAGTAAAATAAATTAACAAATATATGGGATTGACATTCGCTTACGACTAATTAGTCGATAGCGAATGTCAATCCCATACATTTGTTAATCTATTCTACTAGCGTTTTTGCCACTTGTCTAGGCCCCCAGGTCTTTAGTGCAATCATCGTTATGCAAATGCAGACGGCACGTTATTTCCAACGTGACGATAAGAAATGGCACGTGATAATAATAACGTGAAAACTTTGATCTATTAATTATTTTATTAGACGACAATCATAGTGTCAATGTTTATTTATTTATTAAACGCTGATATATTATTATTAGAAAATATTATTAAACTAGCGACTAGTGTAATCGAAACTATGGTTATGTATAATTCCACGCGAGCGAAGCTGCGGGCGTCCCTAGTGGAATAATAAAATTTTATTGTATTCTCAAACAATAACTAAATTATTAACATTAGCATTGTTAAGATACCTAGTCTAAGTGCAGTTAAATGGTATATGTAATTGTTATTTATTATTTTTCAACGCAACACCAAGTTTTTCTCCGCAGTGTTTACTCGTAAATGGCCTGGACATGCGATATACAGATACACTTTGAACCTATGACACTCACATTGATCTGTGATGTTTTTAAATTAAGTTTTAAGTTTTGATTAGCTTTCTACGTATCAAGTAGAGTGTGAAGCTTGAGAGTGGACTACAGAGTATTAATTCCAACGTTAAGGTCAATTAATTCGTATCGCGGCGAATCGGGCAAATGTACAAGTAGGTACCTTTACCGTAGATAAGTAAGTGGATTCAAATTATTCATATAGTTGGAATTTATTGAAACTTATTACTTACTTTTACTTAAGGTAATAAGGTGTATTGATTTTGTAATATACAAAATTTGTAATACTTATAGGTACAAAAAAATACACTTTACTGTACACAACAAAAAAAAAACAAAAACAACAATGGTATCAACACACACACAGTAAAAACAAACATTAATGTATTGTATTAGATCATTAAGGATTTTAAATTCCTTTCTGAAATTCCCAAATGGTGCAGTTCTACTCTTTAAGGTGGACTAAAATTTTGGAGAACAAATGAAAAGTAGGAATGAACTATATTTAATTAAAATAAGTACAGCAAGCAAAGCTTGTACTAGCTTATTCCAGAAGATAAATGAATATACTTTGAAGCTTTTTGTTTCGCATCAATTTTACTGAAACATTAAATTGAAAAGCGACGCTGTTGGCAGCTCTCCCGGGGACATTTTCCGGGAAAGTTCTGGTAAAAGAAATGGATAAACTCGGGCGAAAAATGTACTGAGTTGGAAATTAAGTTCAAAGACTAGTTTATATCTACGGTTGGTAACTTAATGTAAACTTTATATCGCTTGAAGTTTATTGGAAGAGACCTGAGAGTATAAAAAAGGATAGAGCCGTCTTTAGGACGCGACGTCAGGACGAAAAAGCGGAGGCGTAGGTATAAATATCGAATTTATTCATACAGAGGTCTAACTTTATTCATACATTCAAGGCGTCACATTTGAATACGGCAGCTTCTTTGTACATTTTACACTAACTTCATCTCTTACTATTTTATACCCTGTGGAAAGGACAGAGGCAAAATGACTTTTATATAGCAATAATAGTAATCGATGGGTGGGTATAGTGGTTATAAAAACTTCAAACAGTCGTCAAATATCCTAACTAATATATAAATACATGGGAAAGTGTGTTTGTCGGTTTGTTGGGTTGTCACTTTCCTCCTCAACGGAATGATGGAACAGCGATTTTTTTGCACAGACAGATGTAGTTTAGCTAGGAGAGTAACAGTATTTTATCTACCTCAAATATCCCTTAACGTTAGAGATAATTCTGGACGTAAAACGATCGAAAGGAATTCCTTACTTTGTTCTAATAAGTAAAAGACTGGTAGGCTCCGTAACGACAGACGAACGGGCACTGAGGTACTCAATAACATTTCAATTCTTTTGCACGTTCCAATAAAAATCTGCTGCGTGGTCCCTCCATATTTACGACAGAAGAAATCGCCGTGCCCTGTTTGGAAGTCGAGTAATAAAAATAAAATGTTCAACTTTCACGCTGAGACACTCGGTAGTGTCAGCCAAGTTTAAAATATAAATAAGTACCTACTGCTTATAGAATAAGTACACATTTACTGTACTACCACGTCTCTCGCTGCGACCCATAGACGTCCCACTGCTACGGGAGGTCTAGAGCATACTCCACCACGCTGCTCCAATGCGGATTGGTGGAGGGGTTAGTTCGAAAACCAGTGTCGAATGTTCTCAAGCCACCTGAAAGTCTTCGACAAGGCTTAACGACTGTTTCCACCATTGAAAACAACCGGGACCGACGGCTTTACGTGCCCTCCGAAGCACGGTAGCGTCTATGAAATTTTGCCACTCATACCATACTCAAACCGACCGCGCCCGTCGCTGCTTATCTCTTTCGATCACATTGAATCGACGCGAGCCATTGGGCTATGGACGCTACCAAGTCTACGAGTCTACAACTCATTTCTGATCCGCTACAGTCTCCTCTCGAACTGTCCTCGGTATACTCCTGGATATATAGGAACGGGCACAGATATAGAGGCATAAGTGCAAGCATTAAGGAAAATCGATTTTACCATCCATCACAGATACCTCGACATTTTTGGTCCCATCCATCATGAATAGACATATACCTCGATATTTGTTGGTATTTGAAGTCTGAAAGAAAATGTAACTAATTGAAATAAATACAGATTTCATCAAAACGGTGTACCGTAATTTTATAATAACATTCATCTTATATGTATATTAAAATAGAGACTGGACAGACAGACTGACAGACTGGACTCGGACCAAAATTACCGAGATATTTGCATAATATTTTCACACTTATTTGTAAAACCATAAAACAAGATAGCAAAATTCAAACTAAATGACTCTATAGTTGTATTCTCCGACAGTCAAATTTCACATTCGACCTTCCTTCCGCTTATTGTTTCAAGGTTAAAAACGGGTACAATGATTTCTTTGAAGTGTTAATATATGTAACATCACGCCTGTATTTCCCCAAATGGTTAGGCAGAAGTGTGTTGTAGTATACACCCACATTTCACAAGTTATGGTTAGGTCCCACCTAATCGCTGCGACTCAGTGTGTGCGACGAAGTGTCGAAAGTTCTTAAGCCACACGAAGGTCTTCGACATGGATTGACGACTGTTTCCACCATTGAAAACAACCGGGACCGACGGCTTTACATTCCCTCCGAAGCACGGTAGCGTCCATGAAATTTTGCCACTAGCGGTCACCCATCCACAAAACGTCCGCGCCCGTCGTCGCTTAACTCTTTCGATCACATTGAATCGACGCAAGCCATTGGGCTATGGACACTACAGTCCCATGTAATGTGAGCCTATTGCCATACACCGGGCACAAATCCAGACTCCGAGCTGCTACCGGGTATTTCTTAGAAAAACCCAATAGATAGTTGTTGCCCGACCCGAGGATCGAACCCAGGACCTCTGGCTCAACAGTCGCGCTAACGTCCACCAGACCAACGAGTAGGTACCTAATATTAATAATTTCACACAAAAAGCGAGAAAGAGCTTTCTTACAGCCGCAGTCACGCTATTACTAGGAAACAATAAATTAATGTGTTGGGTGCATATTCTGCATATACAATTAACGCGCGTTAATATAAACCATGCAGTTGGACTATTTCCTCAATTTTAATTAACTGATTCGTTATTATTTAAATGTATAGACTTGTACTATTATGTATTCTGTGGTATAGACAGAAATAACAGGAAAACTTATTTTTATCTTGCGCGCACGCAATAATTGGTACCTATTGTGCACCAAAATAGATTAGTAATATAAAAGTGTGAGAGGGTAAACTGGTAAATGTATGGGAAAGAAATTAATTATTCTTTAATTATTTCTTTAGTTAACCATTTCACTTTGCACAGTAAAATAGGCTGTCCAAAAAAGTAATCATTGACGTCATGGATTAAATAAAATAATGGATGGAATGGTCTCCACGTATTGATATAAGAGCTAAGGATTCATCAACAAATTATACGACATTCGGATGTTGGAAAACCTGTTAGATTGGAAGCAACTTTACAACAGAGTAAAAATCTACGGCTGACTGCGAGTATAAATAGAAACAACCGACGGGGTAATTACCACTCAAACCATACCTCATTACCTAATTGTAAGAAAGCACCATGCCGTGAATGGAGTGAAGAGAATCACCATCCCTACGCAATTTCCATACAAGACGAGCGTACGTCCGCAGTCTTGTGCAACGTCAACGAGTCCTAATCGCATTACCACAACGCCATGCGCCAGGTAGGGTTGCCAATCACCTACTTAATATTATTGTTTTGACATTTCTCAGAACAGGCATTAAGTTTTATACACGTGTGAGATAAGTTGTGGACAACATTTTATGTAAGTTGTTAAAAATAAAAATAGCAATAGGTTAATTTTAGCCAATTAAAATACTTAATGTTCTCGCTACACGGTAATTAATACCTATTTCTAAATAGAGTTTTACTTATTGTATACGACTTAAGTGTCCAAATAAGTGCAATATGCGATAAGATTATTTGTAATTAGCTTTTGCCAACAACTTCGCCCGCGGAAAAAATAAACAAGAATCGGCACCTATTACTTTACATTTAAGAGATGGTTTAAAATGAAATCAATAGCAGTAAATCCAGTCCATTCAACGTAATTCCACACTACACTACAACATAAAATCCCCACCATGTTTCAGAATTACTGTCAACGCCATCTGTTGGCGACTTTCACGTGCAAAGCCTCCACAGGACAGGAAACATATTTCCGGGACGAAAAGTATCCTTTGTTCTAATCTATGTTATCATCTACATATGCACAGAACAGATAAAGGAGGATAGAATGGAAATGTGGGCGTGACAGGCGCGCCAACAAGTATGATTAAACAATCATACTTCAACTGAAATCACGCGTGCATACTTTTAGTCGCTTTCGGACTGCGGTGGTGCGAAGAGCTGCACGAAAAATATACATTGCCGGTAAAGTACGCAAGTAATCCACGTGAACACATAGTTCGTGCGCAATGTATTCTGTCCTACAGAATGCGATGACGTCACGATGTTCTGTCGAGTTCGTTCGCAGCGAGATAGTGTTGTGAAAGTATAAGATAAATTTTTCGATAAGTCTTGATCTTGAGTACGTAATTAAAGTAGTTTCAGGTGTAAATACTTAATTTCAAGGAGTAGGTGTAGTACTAAATAAGTAATTTAGTACTCATTTATATTATGTATTTATTTTAGGTTTCCAAAGGATCCTAATAACCAGCATTGGATAAATGTAACGGGTAGAAAATTTGGATCCCTAAAACTTTGGAACAACTGTACTCGATTTTGCGCAACTTTGTCGGAACTCAATTATTATTATTAGCAACATTAGTTATCATCAGATTGTATTATATTCTACTGAGAAGCATATTACAGACTTTACCAAAGCTATTAAAGAAAAATAATTTAAATATAAGATTGCATTAATTTATTGTAAAAAATTCGAATACAAAAGAGTCCCCATCTTTGCTCTGCACAAGTACATTCGTCGCGCAACTGTATATATTAAAACTGTACCTGTGTATTTATTTAAGTACGTACACTCACTCTGAAACTTTTTAATAAAATAAATAATTATAATGTAATTTTTCATGTGAAGATAATAAAAAAAATGCATGTTAATAAGATGTATGGAACAGGCGCAACACCTAAAGGAAGCAAAACTCAAGTTGCATATGTTTTCAGTGTTACTTTTAAAAGAGTCATTTATGCGGATGTAGCATTTTAGGTACCTACATAACTCTAAACAAGTTTCAAAATATATTTATCGATAAATATGTTTACATCTCTAGTTGGGTTACCAGTAAATAACATATAAAATTGCACGATCAATTTTCTCAAATATGCAGTAAATTTTGTTTCTTAACTTTTATTTATTAATTTCACCGCCGTTAGGCATCTTTTGGCTCAATAAAGGTTAAATAAATAAATAAATAATACAGTAAAATAAAATATACTCTATTTTACTAATCTTGTAGTGGTTCAGTACCTACCAGTTACCTTACCTCCGAATACCTCCGAATACCTCAAGAATACCTCACACGGATACCTCATACCTTCGAACCAGTTACCAGTTACCTACGTTGTTAATATGAAACATATACGCGGTCGTCAAAATAGTGTTTTAAATAGTGTAGTATGTATGAAAGAAAATGTAAATATAAATAGGTGATTTTACAAATAAATTATTCATTCGACAATCGGACAGATCACGAGTTTCGTTATGAATCCTATGAAGAACCTCTAAAATCTTATTATTGCACGAAATTTGTGCAAAACACTTACTGGCAACATTAAGTGTCGACAAGGTCAAAACTTGCACAATTCTACAGCTTGACGCGAGCAAAAAGTATCCTTATTGATTTGATGCTAAGGTTAGTTTTTAAAAGTTGCGATTCTCGTGCAATTTGACCAATGGCTGATGAATATTTTATGTAAAGGTAATAATAACGTGTATCTAAGTGTGGGTAACTGGCGACAGTGGTTTTGTTTCAAAACTGACTCGATGGCCTTTCTAACCTCCTTTATCTGTTCTGTGTACATATGTTCCAAGTTTCATCCAAATCCGTTTTGTAGTTTTTGCGTGATTAAGTAACAACTAACATCCAGACCTTTTTTTATAATACATATTAGTCGGATGTATTGTATAATGATGAAGAGGCAGCCCTAACAGCACAGCATCGCGCGACCTCTACACGGGCGCCCGGGCGGCGCGTCAACTATTATATCTCGAGTTTTCGACGCAACCGGGAATGCGGGCCGTCACAACATGTCGCGAACTTGTTTGTTCTCTAACCGTGACTTGCTACGCATCTCGACTATATTTTCCGAAGGTGTTATTATGTAAATTCATCGTTTTAATTTGACAGCTCTAAACGTACTCGTACAACTTCATCTGTTAAACTAATAGTTTCATTATGAAATGCATTGTGTTTGTGTTAAACATATTCGACAGATGAAATCGTACGTTTAGAGCTGTCGATCAATGATGAACTCATAACACTTACCTCGGGATTAAAAGCTGTAGTATGTACCAACCAAATATACAAGTAAAACCGAGCGTCGGGCGGATTTTATAACATGCGAATGATTAAGGTAACTGTATAACTCTTTTCAAGCTGCTGTAATAATTATAAGCACAGAAGAACTACTTTCAGAGGACACTCCTTTGAATTCTCGCGAAATGCTCTCATTTCCTCAGGGATGAAACGTTTTAAAATTTTATTTATTACACAATCTGTTTCATGTGTGATAATAAAATGCGACACTCAAATTTGACGTTTGCTAATACCAAACGAGTGCTATGTATAATATATGTATATTATAGTTGGGTACGGTACGGCTACCCCGTCCCTCGCCCCGCGCACCCCGCTCGGTTGACCTCTAAACGTGACCGATAAACGACGGTAGGAAAGACTATTTATTATACTGTGATTAGAAGCGCAAACGAATGATTAGTTACTATGGTAACTGGTTCGCACTTTCGTAGACAATTAATTACCTAATGGGGCCGTATTTTTGAATCTCACTCGCATACGAAAATCGCCAAAGCGTCTATGAATTTCATATCGTCTCTATTTTTGAAATTCACTCGTTCGACTTCTCTAACGAGTGGTTCATACCACTCTAATTCTAATTTCGTCCGGCGATAAAATGTGTGTAATAGATTTTATTCGAAATTTTTAAGTTTAATTTTTACTTTTCGTAAGTTCAATTAACTGGTTATGAAATTCGCATACGAAAATGTTTCGCATACGAATATCTAAACTCGTTATGAGTGAAATTCAAGAATCGGGTCCCTGGTTAAGTTATTTTTGCGCATAAAACGGTTTTGTGTAATTACTCTATGGTATTAGTAATTAATAGTGTGTAAAGAACATTAAAGATTAAGACAGGTCGGAGTAGCGTTGTTTAGGAGAGGCCTATGTCCAGCAGTGGACCTCTAAGGGCTGATGATGATGAAATAACATTTCTGTAAACGTTATTTTATACATACTCATAGCAGTATCTTTAGCCTTGTGTCCTTTAAACCCGTTTAGACATATTTTTATTTATTTACTAAATATTTTAACCAATTTCCTAAGCAAAATTTATTCACATTTTCAAAGTAACTTTTTTATGTTAATGAAAATTTTAATACCAAATGATGGCCACCAAATTATCGCAATAAAATAAGTTTATTGATCATCATTTAGTATGCTCTCTATAATTGCTAACGTTTTAGGTATATTGAGAATAATTTTATCAACCTTGAGCATGTTTAAGTAATCGGCTTGAATATTTAAACGTATTTTGGAGTGGGAGAACCGGTAATATTTATTGCTCTGTGTTCTATATGGACACTACACTTCTTTGGTCAGATACCCTATCTACGGGAGTGTATAAAACCATATATTCTTCCAAAAAATAAAGAAGATAATCTATATCTATATATATGTATAAAAGGAGAAGGTGACTGACTGACTGACTGACTGACTGACATCAACGCAGGGCCTAAACTATAAGGGCTAGAAACTTGAAATTTTGCACAGGGGTTCCTTTTATAACGTAGGGGAGCACTAAGAAAGTATTTTTGAAAATTCACCCCCTAAGGGGGTAAAACGGGTGTGCAAAGTTAGTATGAAACTTTTCCGTTTTTGAAGTCGTTAGACGGGTAGACGTCGTTAATGGGTCTAATTCTACGCGAGCGAAGCTGCGGGCGTCCACTAGTAATAAATAAGAGTATAATATAGACAAAAGGGCTGCACTATACATTAGGAGCAGACACCGTGACAGGAACTACGATAGATGGTGTTCAGTGCAACCCTAGGCACGTCATCACGATAACCTTAATAAAACGGCGCAAGAACCGCTGGATTCAGGAAGCATGGAACGAGTATCTACGTCTTGGTTGGTCATAAATTCAACTATCTGTCTATCAGACTAATAAGTAGTCTGATAGACAGATAGTTGAATTTATTAGAGGTACGAGTAGACTGATACTCCGCTAGGTACTTGGAGGTTTGTCAGAGTCGACGATTGGAGTATTGAAGAGCTGGGCGGAACCGACTTCTACCGACGATGGAGTAGAAGCTATTAGGAACTAATACAATTAGAAGAATCATCATCTTCCGAGGCTGCTGATGTTAAATTATCGGCGGAACAAGACAGATAACGTTCGTGCTGTTTACTGCTAACGCTGCTGACGTTAATCAATAATTTGTTTGCACCGCCAAACTTCACGGTACATTTTGTACACTAAAAACAATTTCAATGGTGAGAAATCGCATTGTTGCACTAAAACAAGCGATAAGCATATCTAATTTTATTTGCCAAATCATCTGTAATAGTAAGTTTCATAGCGTGATATTGTTAAATTTTAGTAATTCTTCGTAAGCATTGTACAAACATTTTGTTTAATATGCGATTACATACTTCATGGTTCTTTACATACCAGGATTATCCTTATAAATGTACACTGGACATGTAAACTACACCATTATGTTTAAATAAAGACCTTTTGAAATTGAATTGAAATTGAAATTGAATTGAAATTGATGTTAAATTATCAAGATAATATTAGTAATCCAGTAAGTCTATAGCTTTCTATAGAACTATAGACATCGACAACTAAACCACATGTAAGTAGCGTTGTTGTGTAATGTTATGCGTTTTGGATGCACCAACAGATACCTTACCTACCCTACCTACCAAAATCTTTCGTTTAACCTATCCCATTTGCCCCAAACCCAATGTTGAAAGGCATATTTATTCCTAGAGCTCAATTGTACTCTATTTAATATTCTTTTGCCCATGTCATATGAGTCGGGGTCCAACCTATACCCATCTACCAACATGGCGAAAACAAATCTCAATCTAAATCTAATTCTTACGTTACATCCAGAACGCAAACAAGAGATTTCTGGTATTTTCCCGGTAGTTCAGGGAAAATCATCGTAACGCTGAAGCTATTTCGGGTTCATCTAAAATAAACACGCTCGCGAATTTTTCCCGTCCCCCGGCAAGGGCGGATGTTGCGTAACGGCAACACGCGTGAGATCACACATCTCGTCGAGATTCCTGCGGTCTGAAAGTCCATTGAAGTAACACGTACTAGAAGCGACATCCAGACTACATACTACTACTACACATGGAACACAAAACAAATACGAGTACAAGGCACAAAGCGGGGCTGAAGAGAATTATACCGTTAAAAATTTTTTTTTAAAAGCTTTTTATAACTTTTTTTTTATTTTCATGCATTGTCATCGGAACCAAATATTTGTGCCAAATTTCAGCTCGATAGCTTCAGTGGAAGTGGGTGAAATATTGATTGCAATATTCCAGGACATACACGGTCTTACTTATAAACGTTACTTAATATTTAATCTATTGCTTAGCAACGGATTAACAAAAACCTCACTTATAAACACTACTTAGCGTTAAGAAGTCGTTAAGTAGGGTTTAAATAGCTGTCAAAATTAAACACTGCCGAGACATAGTTTAACTCTCGCTAAGCGGAAAGATGGCGGATTTCACATAAATCAGCTGTTCTATTGTGATTTCTGATCAATTTACTTGCGATTGTTTGTTAGTAAAAAAAATTATATTTGTGCATAAAACATGGATGGATTGGAAGATCTTCGTGATTTCCAAAACGACGTATATAGCTGATTTAAGCAGTTTCAGAGCTAGGAGGAGAAGAAAGACGAAGAATTACAGAGTTCGCTTTAATTCGCTACAAAGTTTATCGGATGAGGAATTTAAACTTAGATACCGATTTAGTAAAGAAAACATGAGTCGTATCATAGAAATAGTGAGACCTGATATCCAGGGCGATACTCGAGGTGGCAGCATTTCTGTAGAATTGCAAGTAATGTCAGTAATCAGATATTGGGCCCGTCATGAGGTAAATCGCCTAATTACTATTTTTTCAAGTTTTCATATATTTACTATAAAGGAGTATAATGAAGATTTTGTACCTTACTAATGTTTACTATATGTACCTAACTATATTTTCAGATTCAAGAGGACAACGCTGACATTCACGGCATGAGTCAGCAGACTCTGTCGCGCTTGTCCCGCAAAGTGGCGATAGCCTTGGCTTCGAAAAGCTCGCGTTATATCAAAATGCCGTCAAATATATCGGAAGAGATTAATGCGATCCGAAAATTTGAAGCCATTTGCGGGCTTCAGTTTCCAGTCGTTTCAGAGATTAGCCGGAACTAACAGACAGACAGACAGACAAAAATTATAAAAAATGTTATTTTGGTATATATACCGTGTATGCATACTTAGATGAATTTAGTAAAAAGATTACAAACAGACACTCCAATTTTATTTAGTTGTATAGATGACAATTTAATTAGAATACATTAATCATAATAAAACATTCATTTTCTTTTAATTTTCTTATTTTAATCTGCCAATTCACGACACTGACAATGTCATAGATAATAGAATATGGAAAAAATAGAACTTTTAACAATTTCGTTCATTCAATATCGTTCTTTGTTCGTTTCTTAACTAAGTAACAGCTAATCAACGTTTATAAGTAATGAAAAGTTAAACGTGGATTAACTTCTTAAGAGCGGTTTAACTAAGCGGTGCCTAAGTATAGATTAGTGAGATTTTTATAAGTAAGACCGACAATGACTTACATACGAGTACGAGTGAAGTTAAATAAAAGCTTTTAAAAAAAATACATCATTTTATCATTATAATAGTGGACGCCCGCTGCTTCGCTCGCGTGGAATTAGACATAACAAATGGTTCGTTTACATCTAGTAATATTATATAGAGTATGTCACTCAGTGAAGATGCAGCTTTCTAATGGTGAAAGAATTTTCGAAAACGGGCCAGTAGTTTTTGTGTGAAAACATAACAAACAAATCATTCCGATTTATAATATTAGATAGAATAGATGAGCTAGAGCAAAGTTACTCTAACTTCCCTAATCTGTGCCAAGCAAGTACCCTTGAAACTTTCTAGCGCTGCGATTTAGTGTTTGATTAGACGACTATATTGTTGCAGCGCTGCACCGGATACATTGCTATAAATCATGAAATTAAGAAATCTTTTCATAAGATTAAAGATAAGAAAAAAAAAATGTTTTGTTTTGTATACCTTTACGGTCTTACTTATAAACGTTACTTAATATTTAATCTATTGCTTAGCAACGGATTAACAAAAACCTCATAAACACTACTTAACGTTAAGAAGTCGTTAAGTAGGGTTTAAATAGCTGTCAAAATTAAACACTGCCGAGACATAGTTTAACTCTCGCTAAGCGGCAAGATGGCGGATTTCACATAAATCAGCTGTTCTATTGTGATGTCTGATCAATTTACTTGCGATTGTTTGTTAGTAAAAAAAATTATATTTGTGCATAAAACATGGATGGATTGGAAGATCTTCGTGATTTCCAAAACGACGTAGCTGATTTAAGCAGTTTCAGAGCTAGGAGGAGAAGAAAGACGAAGAATTACAGAGTTCGCTTTAATTCACTACAAAGTTTATCGGATGAGGAATTTAAACTTAGATACCGATTTAGTAAAGAAAACATGAGTCGTATCATAGAAATAGTGAGACCTGATATCCAGGGCGATACTCGAGGTGGCAGCATTTCTGTAGAATTGCAAGTAATGTCAGTAATCAGATATTGGGCCCGTCATGAGGTAAATCGCCTAATTACTATTTTTTCAAGTTTTCATATATTTACTATAAAGGAGTATAATGAAGATTTTGTACCTTACTAATGTTTACTATATGTACCTAACTATATTTTCAGATTCAAGAGGACAACGCTGACATTCACGGCATGAGCCAGCAGACTCTGTCGCGCTTGTCCCGCAAAGTGGCGATAGCCTTGGCTTCGAAAAGCTCGCGTTATATCAAAATGCCGTCAAATATATCGGAAGAGATTAATGCGATCCGAAAATTTGAAGCCATTTGCGGGCTTCAGTTTCCAGTCGTTTCAGAGATTAGCCGGAACTAACAGACAGACAGACAGACAAAAATTATAAAAAATGTTATTTTGGTATATATACCGTGTATGCATACTTAGATGAATTTAGTAAAAAGATTACAAACAGACACTCCAATTTTATTTAGTTGTATAGATGTCAATTTAATTAGAATACATTAATCATAATAAAACATTCATTTTCTTATAATTTTCTTATTTTAATCTGCCAATTCACGACACTGACAATGTCATAGATAATAGAATATGGAAAAAATAGAACTTTTAACAATATCGTTCATTCAATATCGTTCTTTGTTCGTTTCTTAACTAAGTAACAGCTAATCAACGTTTATAAGTAATGAAAAGTTAAACGTGGATTAACTTCTTAAGAGCGGTTTAACTAAGCGGTGCCTAAGTATAGATTAGTGAGATTTTTATAAGTAAGACCGTTAAAGTATAAGTTATCCACTTTCAATTTCATATAAATGATGTTACTAGTAATAATATGTGGTTAACGGTGTTGGTTCGCGGTGTAAAAATACGTGTAGAATTATTTTTTCACATATAATGTGAAAAAATAATTCCTGTGTTTCTGTTTGTTAACCCTGTTGTTAATTACTGTGTTTCTGTTTGTAGAATTGCGGTCATCTCATATTATTTCAGACGGGACCAAAGCTTGAATATAGAATCATCCAAATAGTTGGACACCTGTAGCGCTGGATTTCACTGCAGCCCAGGAGTGACCTGTGCGACCTCAGTAGCGATACTATTACAGACATTCAAACCTACGCATTCTAGAAATTTCATCATAACGCCGCTTACGCCTAATAACTCGATGATAAACTCAATTTATTCTAATGACCGCCGGAGCGGTGGATTCTGACCTTGTCCACATTTCGTGCCACAATCTTAGATGATAATAAAATATAATAATTATGTTTTAATTCTTTACATTTCGCATGTTTTGTAGGACGACTTCAAACAAAAACTACGGGACCGATTTCAAAAATTCTTTCACCATTAGAAAGCTGCATCTTCACTGAGTGACATAGGCTATATAATATTACTAGATGTAAACAAAACGAGCGAGCGAAGCTGCGGGCGTCCACTAGTATTCTATAAAAAAGCTGTAGGTACTATCGAAAAAATAAAAATTCAGTTGACAATAAAATAATGTGGATGAGAGACACAATTCAAGGTTCGGGAAGACGATTCAGACAGAACTTATCATTTCTCACCGGTTTACAATTAACTCGTTCATTACTTACGTCAGTGTCGTCAATTGTAACAATTGCATATAAATTCAACTTTATTGTCTCTTGACGAAAACGACAATGCTGTTTTAGCCACTTGGTTACCTTATTAATTTTTAATATAGTTGTTTACAGCTCGTGAGTATGCAATACCTACTAGGAACTTCAATACCGCCGTAGTTACGGTAGGTAGATTCTATATAGTCGGTACAATAGTCAACTAGCCAAAGTGTAATTTTGGCAGTTTTTACACATACATATTTAAGGACATCAATATCTTGACACAACGCATACTGTGGCAAAATATTGTATCTGTGGCATATCAAATATAAATGTTATTTTAAATCGTTTTTCTGCTTAACTGAAAAATGTAAAAATTCTACAAAGTAAACTAATCTATGTGCGATTAGTTTACTGGCAAAAAACACTTTGGCTAGTTGACTGTTGTACCGACGATATTATCACAGTGCATGCGCAGGAGTTGCACGCGCGACTTCCGTTCCGTTCCGTCTCAGATATCAACTACGTATCGATTGGAAGCGGAGATCGCCTTACCCTTGCGCGTCGGTCGCTCGGCATTGCTGATAACGCCGTAATGACCGACGAATGCCACACAATCACAAACCTAGGTCGCGTATCACTCCACTGTTATCACTCGTTTCACAACACGCGGTGGAAGCGCCACCGATCGTCATGATCACACAATTAAACACCAAATGGAAAATTACTTTGTATCGAAACGTTCGAGTCGAATGATAGTCGATTAATTGTTCGATTCAAATTGGAGCGCGCGCACGACCGTCCGCGTCGAGCGCGCGACGCGAAATGTCATTCGCTCGAGCGGCGTTCCCGTGGCTTCCTTGATAAGACAAAAACAAGGAATAAGCAAGCAATCGAGTCGAAAATGTTAGGATTGCGTTCCGCGTCCGTGTTTCGTGACGGCGGCGGTTGCTGCGCACGCGCCGGTTCCTCGTTGCGAGATGCGTTCGATGCGCCCAGTCGCGCGTGAACCGATTGCGGCTTGCGAGGTGACAGTGGTGACAGTCACACTCTCTACCAACTGTCTTGTGTTTTAATGTTTCGCTTTGTGGGGTTGCAGGTGCAATTACAGTGACAAATACTTATACAATTACTATTTTTCAACTATTTTTATAGTACCTTTGAATGAAGTTAGGAACACATGAAGTTAGATACACCGCCCAGTAAAATAGAATAATAATAATAAAATTTAAACTAATCGAGACCCATTAGGGAATTCATTCTAGGTCAATAGCATTGTACCTACGAAGAAGTCAAAATTATAATGTTGTTAAAAAATATTCATTTGATGAATCGTATACAAAAAATAATACAATCTACAGATGTTGAAGACTGTGGCGTGGTGCCCCGCGATGGTGAATGACCCTCAGGTGCAGCAGTCATCCCGGGCAGGCAGATATATCTCAGGAGTCATGAATGTTTAATGTGTGGTTTTCTGTGTCCGCCACCCGCAACAAATTGCCACCGAGGAGGTAGCTATTATTATTATTATACATATAATGACTAGCTGACCCCGCAAACGTTGTTCTGCCATTTGAAATGTCAAAGTGACGCGACTCTTCATGTAAATGACTTCACGTCAATGAACGACGGTTAAAATATTTGGATATTGTTTATAATACCAAAAAAAACTAAAATCGTGTTTAAAAAACATTTTCCAGTGGACTAAATTGTGAATCTAAACCATTCTCAAATCCCCTTGAAACCACAAACATTTCATCAACATCTCCAGTCGTTTAGGAGGAGTTCACTGTCATATACACGTTAGTAAGAAATATAAATTTTACGAGTAAGATGTTTTAAATAGCTTTTATTAATTTTACACACATACGGAACCATCAGACCTCAAGTCATTCACACACTTTTTCGCCGTTCACATTCACTATCACTATCTTCGCTTCGGCACGGCGTTGCGCAAGAGTTTGTCGACCTTCAATGTCCCCGAAGTAAAAAGTCACCCGAGACCTTTATACTTAATAGAAATTAAGAAGAGAAATTTTGCAAATACATACCTACCAACTTACTTACCTACCTACTGCTTTCTACAATTCATTTTTTCACTTCATTTAAATATAGAAAGTGGATGTACTGTATCTTCTCGTTAGACTTCCTAATCTTAATTACACCATATGAAACTGAGTCCTCAATTGCATATAGACAGTACATCTTTTGTGTTCAACTATCTTTAAAGCAGTATAAGAAGAATGTTAGAAACACTCACTTCCCCACGCTTGTTCTAAGTCTGTGTCTCGGGTGGTGAACACACACAGAAAACATCATAACTCTATCTTACTAATATGTATATAAATGGGAAAGTGTGTTTGTTTGTCATTCTTCTCCGCCTAAATGGACTAACGTGACTTTCAGCGGAGATGCTGTGTAGGGCCTGGAGACTCTATCCCGAAAATTGCATGGTTCCCGCGAAAACCCTTAAATAATTGTTCGATAATTAACTATCGATTGAGGACCGAAGAACCGAAATCTAGATCACTATATTTTGATTAGTGGTTATCATTGGTGTAGCTTTCCGTTAATAAAGGCTATACTTATTATATTAAACTAGTGGACGCCCGCAGCTTCGCTCGCGTAGAATTAGACCCATTACCGACGTCTGCCCGCGTTCGGGTTGTCCACTTGCACCCCCCTTTTACCCCCTTAAGAGATGATTTTCGAAACTCAATAAAAAACCTTCATAGGTACTGAATTTCATTCGAATAACATCAAAAACGGCAAAGTTTCATACTAAATTTGCACCCCCGTTTTACCCCCTCAGGGGGTGAATTTTCAAAAATCCTTTCTTAGTGCTCCCCTACGTTATAAAAGGAACCCCTGTGCAAAATTTCAAGTTTCTAGCCCTTATAGTTTAGGCTCTGCGTTGATATGTCAGTCAGTCAGTCAGTCAGTCAGTCAGTCAGTCAGTCAGTCAGTCAGTCAGTCACCTTCTCCTTTTATATATATAGACTTTAAACCATCTCTAAATGGATGAGGTAATTCTGCACGGAAAACTATTAAAGCGGGCGGAGCCACGAGCAAAGCTAGTCTGTGAAATATCTGCCCCGGTAGAGAGGCTAGTCCTAGAGTCCCGAATCCCCTCAGCCGAAGGTGGCTGAGGAAGTCCTTCTACTTCTCCTGGTGATGGATTTGATATCATCCGGATGCAATTCGTGCGCTCCTAAATCAATGCTCCTCAGGCACAGCATTGTGTGATGAGGTGCTCTGGACTCTCTTGGCCCTCCATGCAGTAGGTACCTGCAAATCGGAGGTACTATGTGCCAAGATCATGTGCCTTTTTAGTTTGCAGTGGCCTGTGAGTGCCCTGGTTATCATTCTGATATTGGGTCCCCTGAGTTTTAGTAACTCTTCAGTTAACTTCCTGTCGTGGCCTCTTATCAGAGCTTTGGAGTGAGATTGACCGGACTCTTTAACGCATGATTCAAGAGCTTCCTCTCTGCACTGTAGCAGAAGCTTGTGACGGATAGTACTCTTTGGAATACCACAAAAGGGTTCCGGACCTATGAGGGTTCCTGTAGCACCTCTACGTGCGAGATTGTCTGCTCTGTCATTCCTGACAATGTCTGAATGCCCCGGAACCCACTTTAGAACGTCTTTGTTCCTTGATCCAAGTGCATTTAGAAAATTTTAGACGTTCTATACAGTTCCTAACCAGCCTTGATTCGACGCTAAACGAGCTCAAGGCCAAAAGAGCCGCTTGCTTGACTATCCGAGAGGATCAAAATATTTTGATTTGCGTAGTTCCCGTATATGTACCTACTTAAGTAGTTTAGTTTCACAAAAAACCAAAAGTTTCCATTCCGTCCGATACAACATCAAAATTAAGTTTTTTACAAGATTCATTACAATAATTTTTATTCTGTAACCAACATACGAGTACTTAACATTTTTACCAGATTCAGTAAAAAACGAGTATCTGTAAATTTGAGGTGAGGATGATTTTAATTTAGTTACCACGGAGCTCACATCATCATCAATCACAAACTCCAAACGTCAAATCATTTCAACTTACAAGAAACATTAAAATGCCATAAATCATTTAACGATATTTATTTAACAATGTTCGCTGAGTCAGTTGGAAGTTACATAAAAATTACATCTGCATGTAAGTTCAGCCGTCTTTACTTCAGACGAAGTATCTCATTTATTAGAATTTACCTTTAATAATATGTTATTACTAGCTGACCCCGCAAACGTTGTTCTGCCATATGAAATGTCCAAGATATTGTTCATTCATTCAAAAATACTAAAATTGTGTTTAAAAAACATTTTCCAGTGGACCACATTGTGAATCTAAACCATTCTCGAATCCCCTTGAACACACACAAAAAAATTCATCAACATCTATCCAGCCGTTTAGGAGGAGTTCACTGTCATACACAAGAAATATATATATTAAGATTATACCAAGACATCTGTTTGCGTGAAAATGTGTTTGTTACTAACGTGGAGCCGCCTTAACATTTGGCGCGTTGTTTACCCACGGGCCGCGTCCAATGTTTGTAACGGAACACGTCATAGCATGACGAATTATTACTTCTGACTTCTGACCGTATCCGCACCGCATCTTGACCTCCATCAAGCTTTACCGGTTTATAATCTAAACAATACTCTTTCAATTGAAACTATCGTAGAATGAGTACAAATACCAATACAATATAATACAACAAATTCAATTTATTGCACATCAAGGATAAACTAAGCAGTTGTAATAGTTTTTACTCACAATAGCGGTCCGATAACACTTACACATATTGTACTCACTATTAAAACAATTACCAGACAACAGTAAAGGTACGGGACAAAACAAATCGAATATTAACTTCGATTATGGACAGATAGAGCAGCCCCCGAGTGAAAATAAAAAGGTTAAGTGTAAAAGGTAGCGTCCATAGCCCAATGGTTCGCATCGATTCAATGTGATCGAAAGATTTAAGCAACGACGGACGCGGTCGGTTTGTGGATGTGTGACCGCTATTGGCAAAATTTCATGGGCGCAGACGTCCCACTGCTGGGCACGGGTCTCCTCCAGACTGCTGCGGGAGGTCTAGAGCATACTCCACCACGCTGCTCCAATGCAGATTGGTGGAGGGGTCTTCGACAAGGCTTAACGACTGTTTCCAGCATTGAAAACAACCGGGACCGACAGCTTTACGTGCCCTCCGAAGCACGGTAGCGTCCATGAAATTTTGCCACTAGCGGTCACCCATCCACAAACTGACCGCGCCCATCGTTGCTTAACTCTTTCGATCACACTGAATCGACGCGAGCCATTGGGCTATGGACGCTATCACGCCCCTAATTCGGCCTAACGCAACCCCCTACAGCCATCAATACATCACGGTACAACGGAACCGTCGTGAACCATGTGTTTTTAACGGAAAAATCCCACATGATGCGTGTCGTGACCGAATTGCCGCGGCGCATCTCGAACATGACCTCCATTAGTTTCGAAGGCTCCTTGTTCAAAGTGCGGTTACATTACTGCGTTGCGTTGGTAAGTAAAGACCATTGTTCTATAACCGTGTTAGCGAGTCAAAAGTGACTGAATTGTAAATCTTTACCGATTCCCGGAGACGGTGGTGAGCGTGCACGTGATAATCTTTACAATGGAAAGTTGAAGACAAAAAGTTTAATTACAACCTGAACCCACATTTTTTTTGTGTTCCGTGAGCGGTTGTGAGACGTTAAGTTGTTTTTGTAAAGGCGATCGTACATTGTGAGACGCTCGCAAGACTTTATTGCGGTACCAACTTTACCCGCGGCTTCCTCCGCCTTAAATCGATTTCCGTGCAGAACTTAAAACTACCACTCCCGCATTAAGGGATGGCTTAAAATGTTTATCCTTTTTAGCTACACCAAAAACTACTACTAATCAAAATTGTGATTTAGGCGCAGTTCAGAATCCAATCAAAATTTATATTTGAACGATTAATCGATAGTTAAAAAAATTTAATTTAAAAAAAATTATTAAATATCAAACGATTATTACAAATTATTGTCTATATCCAGGGAACCGTACAATTTTTTGGGATCAAAAGTAACTTTTGTCACTATCCAGGTCTTCCACTATAAATATCTGTGCTAAGAATCAGTTCCGCTGCGGACGAGAACCTACATTACCGAAGTTTACAGGTATACGTTAAATCTAGAAAGTGACAACACAATGTAACAAAAAATTCATACAGTTATGACCATCACGGATAAACCGAACTATTTGTTCAGCCGTACACATATAAAAACTATACCTCTTGTTTCTTATAACACTTGTAGCTACAAGTGTTATAAGAAACACGGGGAACACGGCGTGCGTCGCGACATCTACATCGCGAGATCGTATGCAAATCAGTCGTTGTGCGAGCGATCAGAATAAGGCAATGTGCCGAAGCCGTACTGGCCTTTTATTTATTTACAGTTCATGACTCCGAAAGCGGTCAGAATGTGGAATGTTTGGGCCGTACTACGAAATTCGGGTAAGCAAAGCAAAAATGTTGTAAGTCATTTTTTAGTCTTTCTTATAGTCAGTTGGACTTTCCAAGTCAAGTCAAAGTCAAATAATTTATTCCACTATGAGGTGATTGGACACGCTTAACGAAAGTCTAGGTAACTACTGACTACTAAAAGAAAAGAGATATAATTAAATTGATTTATATAAAGCAACAAAACATTTATTTACTTATTAAATATATAAGATTAGCTATTGATCACTGAACGAATAGCTAATTCTACAATAATAATAACTTTATACTTATGCAGTTTAGTGAGATGAATTACAAACTACGAAAACATTGTCATAATATGGATTATCTAGAGTCAACGAAACCAGTGCTGTATGACGTCGTCTTAGCTCGAAACGGTTTCATGCGAAAATTGTAAATCCGTGAAAACAATGTACATTTCCATAAATTGATGGTTGTCTGATCGCTTCGAGCGATAAGACCGCCAATTTTCCCACGTAAATTATCTATTTTATCTGCGCTATTACCTATGTCCTACTATCGGTTTCGTGGTAGGCCCCAGACTGAAAACGGTCGGTATACGAAATGTTTGCGAATGGATGGGTCTGAATCTGAATAACATATTCGTTACATATTGCGTGTATGGCAACACATCCACATTTTATTTTTTATTCCCTCAAACAGGTATACGGTAACCGTGGTTCCATGGTAAGTGGTCACCGTCGCATCACATGTGCGTTCATGATTATTGATTAGATAGGTAATAGCCAATTGTCACTGGGATAAAGCGTTCATGCTGTAAACATTTCTTAATCCCTAAAATATTTTCTTTTCCTTTTTTTTTGTAAAAACACCAAAACTTAAGTTAAAAAAATATACTTCTGCTTATGCGTTAAGTAACCGAACTATTGCGTACTTACTATACTTAAATTATTGCGTAGTCATCAGCGTTTGATAAGTGTGCGAAGCTTCCAACTAATTTTTTTTTAATCGGCGAGATTAGCCCTTATAAACAAACACAAAAACAAAAATCTCTCCAGCTTTATAATATTAGTATAGATAAAATAAAGAAAATAACATTAAAAACATCCTTTGCTTTATTTATGTAAGATTACGTTATATTCGACGTGTACTGTACGTACAAGGCATCCCCAACGCTGAACGAACACAGAGCAAGGAAAATCATTATTTTACGAAAGCTTCAATAAGTAGATTATAAATTAATTTATCATCCGTTCTTGTGATATGGATTTTCCTCTCTGCAGGAAATGAGATTATTTAATCCTATACGATCAATACGAGTATGATGAAGTCATACCATGACACGTTAAATAAGCAAGTACATATTAAAATACAATTGGCAGTTAGCAACACCATTTGGAAAATCTCATTTGCGATGAGTTGCTTCGTTACTTTAATTAGCTCCGTATAGTAATTATTTAATATTATGATGAAGTAATTAATGTGGATTTTGAATGCAATATGTTAATTAGTCATTAAATATTTTTATTGTTATCTGTGTGAGGCTGTGTGAAACGAAATCGTTATTATCATAGATTTTTACTTTTTTCAAGTAATTTAATGCAATTGCAAAATATATAGAACATATTTTTCTGCACTTCTTGTCTTCTGTCCCGTGGATGGATTTGGATGTAACTTGTAAAGTTATTAATCATAATCCTGGTTAACATACAGACTACTTTTTTTTAAATCTCAACCGATTCATTTCAAATTTGCAACAAACGATTATTATTAAAATTAAGTGAATATATACCTGTTTGTCAGTTTTCTCACATTTGGTAAGATAAAGAAAAAAAAAGTGAAATTTATGCCGATATTTTCAATTTCTATAGACACGCTCCTGGATGAACTCCTGATGGTGGTACGAAGTTCACCGGGTCATCTAGTTAATATTATAAATATTATTATTTTTACTCCAGATAACACAAACCACTTTAAAATATTATCACACACCTATATGTAATATGTACCTAATTAGAACATGGCACGTTTAAAAAAGAAACGAAAACGAATTATTGCAAATCATATAAAATAAGCTTCTAAATAATTCTTACCTTCTCCCCATCCGTCGGAAGAGTTCCGTAGCCGTACCAGCTCCTTGCCGGCCTCAACCTGGGCTCCTCCTTCGGCGAGAGCAGGCCGCTGCTCCACCGAACCACCCCTTCGGCCACTGCCGCCACACCCGGGGTTATCGGGCTGCCGTTCGGCGATTTCGGCGAAACACCTTTCTCAGCCACCGGCGGCAGCGTCGGCCGCGCGCATCCCGCTCTCCTCTCGTATATCCTTTTAAATGTATCGTCCGTATCCGTTTCCAACAGCCCCTTTTTGTCTCCTCCCCGCTTCACCTCCAAGCCTCTCTTCGTCTCCTCCTGCCTCTGCGTCCCTAGCGGCCCCAAGTCCCGTCGCTTGGCGCTCTCGTTCGAATCCTGGCGGCATAGCAACGTCTTCCTCAAGCTCTCGCTCGAGTCCTGCTTCGACACCTGTGGCTTCTTTTCGCCCTCCTTTGTCTTCTTTTCGTCTTTCGTGAGCAGCGCTCGTTTCAAACTGTCGGTGGAGTCTTGCTTGTTGATGATCTTGCGGGGGCATTCTGTGTTGAGGGAGTCGGTAGTTTTGGATATGAGGAGTTTGGGGTAGTCGTAGGGGGTGTGATCGTTGGGGGGGTTTAGTTCGAGGGAGCGTCGGTTCTTGCGCTTGTCGGCGGGGGCGATCTGAGCCTTGGCCGGCAGCAGGCGGCGCGGCAGCAGGCTGCGGTGATCAGCGAGCGGCGATTCCGGTCGCAACATGGCTGGCGACTATTGACCACTGCCCCGGACTCAAAAACGCCTGGAACAATAGAGAAAACTATTAGAAAACTCAATACAAAGTTTAATTACCAGATACCCGGTTCTGTTATCGTTTAATTAACCGGTGTAATTTAAACTTCAGGTCTACTCTGCCTTGTCATCATCAAATCAAAATGACATTTCATTATGTAAAAAACCGTTTTAAAATAGGAAGCGTAATATAAGCGTTCGCCTAAACACGCATATACCCATTGGTATATATGTCATACTAGCTTTTACCCGCGGCTCCGCCCGCGTGGTCATAGGTAATTAACAATGAGTTGTTTATCATACATGACACACTTGTGGTGGATGAATAGTGACAGTTCCATGATTATAAGATACTAAGATAAGAACTTGCAAATGAATTTTACTAACGCCATCTTTTAACAACATCCGGAACGAAATATCTAGCAAATAACAAAACATCAATAATATCTTCCCATGGGGATGTTTTACCGCGGTAAAAAGTAGCCTACGTCACTCTCCACCCTCCTCACTATCTCCACACACAAAAACCATACCATATAATAGCTTCGTTGTGACGTGAAAGCCGGACAAACAAACAAACACACTTTCACATTTATAATATTATAGTATATAGTAAAGTATATAGTAAAGTATATAGTATATATATAGTATAATAATAGTATGGATACCTATCTTGATCAACATATTCAAGTTGATTTTAACAGTGAACAGTTAATATCCAGCTGTGCTGGCAGCACGATCGTTTGTAAACTATGATGGTATGCAAGATATAAATGACTACAGATCGCATTCAACCCTGTACCACAGAATACTTAATACGTAGTTGAAGGATGTTTCATTAAGCATACATCGAGGCGATTATGTACTCGACTAGAGTAAATAGTCGATAAATTATCGTTTAATTGAGTGTGAACATAATTGAATGTTGTTATTTTTGTAAGGGTCTAGGTTATCGAATACGCCATATTCGACACGCTAAACAAGAAGTTAGTGCTTAAGGAACAAGTGTGTTTATGGCGTGACATTCGTTGCGGAGTCAATTAGATTAGCTATCTGGAGAAGGCACATGTTATCAGTGAAGTTCAGTAAATAGATGTTTAGATAGTGAACAAAACACTGCAGGCAGATATCGGATTGTGGATTCCGTATCGCAAAGTCTTATCTCTTCAACAATACTACTCTCTGCCAATTATTCTGTGTCTCTACTAAGAAATCGAATGTCTTTTGCAGTACCTGTCTAGAAACACGTCCGAGAAATACGTAATGGAATAGCCCAGTTTCTGTCATGAATAAATTCATATTTGCTTTTCGATCCTTCTTCCTACGTCTTTCGACTCGGTCCTTTTGTCAGTCTGCTTAGATGACGACGATACAGCCCTAAAGCATAATATGGTATCCGAGAAAACCATACTAATATTATAAATGCGAATGTATCTCTGTCTGTCTGTTTCGCTTTCACGCCAAAACTACTGAACCGATTTAAATAAAATGGTACACACATAGTCTTGAGCCTGAGAAAAAGAGAGAAAGGTCTTAAGCTACTTTTTAATTGGAAAAAAGTGTTGTGAAGGGTTGAAAAGGGGGATGAAAGATTGTATGAAAGTATTGTCATTTTCAGAACTAGAACCATGAAATTTATATTTAAGGCTGTTGATTCGATATAAACGAATAGTTATGGCATTCAAAGTTAAAGTTAACGCGTTAAGAAGAATCTGTTATTATGTCTAATTCCACGCGAGCGAAGCTGCGGGCCGTCCACTACACAATAAAAGAAAAAAAAATAGACAAAGTCGCAAATTTTTTATTAAACGAAATCATTGTTGGATTAAAAATTAGTTAACCATTTGTATTTGTTCACAGAGAGCTGTTGACATCGACGAGTTGAAGGAAAACCCTCGCAGCCGTGACCGGAGTTGACTGTTTTTCACTAAACACTAGCGAAAAACTGTGTCGATTGCATTAACTAAATACTTTTTGTTTAACTTTTTCTTTAAGACCGGACGAACCACACAAAAGTGGTAAGAACCGTTACAGACAATATTACGAGATTCGATGACGCAACTGTGGAAGAATGTTTTCCAGCCATAATTTGAAGGAAAGTCTATGGCGTAGATGACACATTATTTGTGGAACACTTCCTCGATGTTTTAATTTAATAATATTTTACATGCTGTCTTGCTCACAACATATTATTATTACTGATATACCGTGTCCAATAATAAAAGAACTCTTGATTAAAAGCCGGTGTTTCCGTCCGATCCTCTTCTAACAAAGTCCCGAGTCCATCAAAACAAAGACATTTGGTGATGACTCCGTCGCGCGACGTGGTACAAGAAGACAGCACATGATTAAATGAGTGTAATACTTAATTTCTTAAAGTTTATCGTACGTAGGTCGTATGTACTCGTACATCTCTTACCTTTTAAGTTCAATGACTTGTACATTTAGATAGTTGTATGGCTGTAGGTAGCAAAAACGTTAACAACATTTAATTTTTCGTTAAACCTGCAATTACCGTTTAGTGAGAGTAAATTTTTAACGTTGTAAAATACTTGCGAGTAAAACAGTAGGACTCATGTCGGCGTTAAATTATAGACACACGTTCACAAGATGGTACAATACTGAAATTTTATTGTGTGTTTTTAAGGCTGAATCTAATGACAAATTACTAAAGACTTTATCAAGTTGGCGATAACACGAGTAATGTACCGACGGTTTCGTAACAATAGCATGTAATGTACGCTTAGCAAGCCACTTATCATAGCTACTTCCTTACTCATGTTGTTTGTTTATGGTCCATATCATAAGTTAACTGTCTTATCTTTTTTTGTTCGACTTATGCGCAAGGTAACTACGAGTGCATTCATTGCGGCTTTACGACCCCGTTGCATCACTGTCCAGGAATATTGTATTGTATTGTTCTAGCAACATAATTGTAATGTTGATGAGTAAGCATTACAATTCCTTACCACCCATGACACCTATTACAATAGCAAAATGACATTCCTAGGGAAGTCCTCTTATAAACTGAGCACTGAAGTAAACAGAGGGAAACTCATAGAGAAAACTGATAGCTTGTACCAAAACCTAACCAACATTCAGCAGGTATCTTGTTTGAGCTCATTGGAATGGTAATTTCAGAGTCAATGAATTGGTTGCCACCAATTCACTGACTCTGAAATCAGTCACTCAAAGGTGCCCACGATCGCCAACTTTCAGAACGCATTGGTTCCTACGTAGAACGGTCAGTGGAAAATTTGAGATCAATATACCGAAAAAACTTGACTTTTCACCTTCTATATCTCTTGTGCATCTTACGCGTGGTACATGTATTTTCACCTTCTCTTTCTCTTGTGCATCTTACGCGTGAATCGCGTGATACATGTATTTTCACCTTCTCCTTGTCTTGTGCATCTTACGTGTGATACATTTATTTTCACCTTCTCTTTCTCTTGTGCATCTTCCGCGTGTTACATGACCTTTCACCTTCTCATTTTCTAGTGCATCTTACGCTTGTTATGTGCCATTGCCGCATACAAGTAGGTATCGTGGACAAGGAGAAATCCCAGTATTGCGTGTAGTAAATTATCATTCAAGTTGCATGCGCCCATAACTTAGCGCTGCGTCGCATTTGAATTGTCAACGTCACCAACGGCCATTAATATGCATGTCCGTAACTACTGCGTCCGAACAAATAAACAATTCAATGGCGATCGGCGGCACATCGACATTATACCTATCCACAGGTAGAATCAACCATATAACACCACGCCTGTATTTCTCCGAAGGGTTAGGCAGGTGTGTATACACCCACATTTTCACCAGAGGTCCCATGTAAAAGGTGGTGAGCCTATTGCCATACACCGGACACAAATCCAGACCGATCCGTAGCGACCATAGCCCAATGGCTCGCGTCGATTCAATGTGATCGACAGAGTTAAGCAACGACGGCCGCGGTCGGTTTGTGGATGGGTGACCGCTAGTGGCAACATTTCATAGGCGCTACCTTGCGCCTTGCCTTCGGAGTGTGAGGATCGGTGTCGAGTTGATGTGAGGTGAGGTTGGGCTGAATGAAACCTTGGCGCCCCCAATCTTTTAGGACCTTGATGGAACTAACAGAAAGAGAGAAATAAACAGAACAGAAAAGAAACAGAAAGAGAGAAGAGTCCTATATGATTCAAAGTCAGTCACAGTTGTCATGGGCGGCAGCGGATGGGTGGTGCTGCAAGCTCGTTTGCTATCCTGTATCCATAAAAAAAAAAAAAAAAACTTTATTACACAATCTATGGTAATATTTTAAAGCGGTAGTTTTTTGTTCAGCCCACCAGCTATCTTCTTCGCCTCATAGATCTATAGATCTCGCTATGCAGGTATTCTGTATGAACGGATTAAGCGAATTTTGTTAAACGCGATAGCATGTGTGTATGTATGTATGTAGCATGCTCCCAAGGCATGACTAGAACTTATCGCTTGTACAGCTGTTCTTATCTCCAAGGGCCGTGAGATCAATGACAGTTTAAACCGAGCAAGATAAGTTTAATCTATTGTCGCTTTTTTCTTACGATCAGTGGCAGTTAATCGACCAAGACTAGTTTAAACTCAAGATAAGTTTAAACCATGTTGAGTGGTTTAAATCCAGGAGTAGGTTAAACTGTATATATATACAGGGTTATTGGTAATTCGACGTATTCCCGTTAGGAGGTGATAGGGGTGACTATTTGTGATAATTTTAACCCCCATATGCATTATGCAAAAGTGAACCATTTTCGAGTTATCAAGCTTTTTAGCTTTTTTCAAAATAAGTCAGAAATGCAACATCAAAAATTTATTAAAAAAAAAGTATCCATTAAAATCTATTTTTTTCTTCTGATTTATAAAAACGATTAAACAATGTTTATTTATCAACATTAAAACTACAATTATCGGTCCAACTTTAAAAATGCGAGAAGATTAACGATATTACTTCAATATTTTTTGAGATTTTTGTCCACTAAAATGCTTTAAAAACAAAAAAAACTTATATCAAACTTGGCTTGCAGATTATTTTAAAAACATAACCGTTTTCTTAGCTTTCCAACAAGGCATAACAACTATGAACTTATTTTAAAATAACTGAGAAAAACCGATCACAAAGGAAGCAGGCGGAAATTTGTATTCGAACTAAACTTATGATCGTTCTTTAAAATTTAAAAAAAAGTAATTAAAAACAATGCCCAATGTAAATAAAACAACCAATATAAATTTAAAATTAAATTTAGAACCAGTAAAAGTTTAGTAATAATAACAATTACTAATAAGTAACAATTAAGACATTTTGTAATTTAGCCTAATTAAAGTTCTTGCTCGAAGGGACTTCCCCTATTGCGAACGCAGTCTCATTCTTTTTCTGAGGTGTAACTTAACTACCGATTCCGAATCAGATTTGCAGGACATCCGTCTTGCTAGTATATCATGTTTTGCCTTATAGCCAAAGGCACGTCTTCAAGCATTTCATTTGTTAAAAAAATTCGTAAGCGAGCAAAATTGGTTCATCGATAAATTCTTGCACATATTGCACATAATGCAGAATAATTTGACTACTTCGGAAGTTAAGTTTAACCTCAGAAAAATAATGAGACTTTGCGTACGCAATAGGGGAAGTCCCTTCGAGCAAGATCTTTAATTAGGCTAAATTACAAAATGTCATAATTGTTACTTATTAGTAATTGTTATTATTACTAAACTTTTACTGGTTCTAAATTTAATTTTAAATTTATATTGGTTGTTTTATTTACATTGGGCATTGTTTTTAATTACTTTTTTTTAAATTTTAAAGAACGATCATAAGTTTAGTTCGAATACAAATTTCCGCCTGCTTCCTTTGTGATCGGTTTTTCTCAGTTATTTTAAAATAAGTTCATAGTTGTTATGCCTTGTTGGAAAGCTAAGAAAACGGTTATGTTTTTAAAATAATCTGCAAGCCAAGTTTGATATAAGTTTTTTTTTGTTTTTAAAGCATTTTAGTGGACAAAAATCTCAAAAAATATTGAAGTAATATCGTTAATCTTCTCGCATTTTTAAAGTTGGACCGATAATTGTAGTTTTAATGTTGATAAATAAACATTGTTTAATCGTTTTTATAAATCAGAAGAAAAAAATAGATTTTAATGGATACTTTTTTTTTAATAAATTTTTGATGTTGCATTTCTGACTTATTTTGAAAAAAGCTAAAAAGCTTGATAACTCGAAAATGGTTCACTTTTGCATTATGCATATGGGAGTTAAAATTATCACAAATAGTCACCCCTATCACCTCCTAACGGGAATACGTCGAATTACCAATAACCCTGTATATTTAAATAGACATTGTAATTTTTTGGGTTCCGTATATAATACCTACCAAAAAACAGAAAAAATAAAAAAATAAGGGGGCTTCCATACAACAGACATGATTTTTTTTGCCGTTTTTAAAGAAAATGGTACGGGACCCTTAATGCGCGATTCCGACTTGCACTTGGCCGGTTTTATATTCATGATATAAAGCTACACGTGTATAATTTTATGCCAGTTATTTAATGTCGCAAAAATTATTTTTATCGTGATTAATTTATTATGTTATCTATAAAAGTACGTTAGCTCGTCAACCATTTATGAATAAACCAAATCACAAAACAATTAACCTTGAACCTATAATCACAGAGCTAGATAAGAACAGAGAAAAATAAACATATTTCTATGTAGTAGAAAATGTTGCCATGTCAAGTTATTAAGTTTAGTTCGATCCATTCATCAGCCTTTTTTGGGTCCACTGCTGGACATAGGCCTCCCTCAATCGTCGCCACTCCTCCCGATCCTGCGCCCTCGGAATCCAACGGTTTCCCGCTGTCTTCTTCAGGTCGTCAGTCCACCTAGTCGGGGGGCGGCCAATACTTCGTTTTCCGAGACGCGGTCTCCACTCGAGGACTTTACTTACCCAAGGGTCATCAGGTCACTCATCAGTCTGCCGAGCGACGTGGCCTGCCCATTTTTGTTGCATAGTTGATCTCCTCTTATTTGGTGCTTGATCTTATGACCATAGACTTAGCCATAGATTCAACTAGATCACATAATTAGTTTAACCTTAGTTTAACCTACTTTGATGATGGCCCTCCGCCGAGAGATACATTTCATATCCAATTCTATCCTTATCCTATATAGATATATAACTATGTACCTCGCTGCCACCCATAGACGTCCCACTGTTGGGCACGGGTCTCCTCTCAGAATGGGAGGGATTAGGCCTTAGTCCACCACGCTGGCCAAGTGCGGATTGGCAGACTTCACATGCCTTCGAGAACATTATGAAGAACTCTCAGGCATGCAGGTTTACTCACGGTGTGTCTTTCACCGTTATAGCAAGTGACATTTATTTTCTTAAATCGCACATAACTTAGAAAAGTCATTAGTGCATGCCGCTGGGGTTTGAACCCGGACCACTCGAGTGAGAGGCGAGTTCGATAGCCACTGGGCTGTCACCGCTATACTACTACACTACGTACCTACTAAAGGTGATTTGTTTATAACAAGTGTCCTTTGAGTTACTTTTCAGTATAATGTACAGTCCGTTATTCTGAACACTAAGCAGTTATCATGTACCTACCTATACAAAATCAATAACGCAACATTTTGTATACAAAGTTGAATATATAATAAATATAATTTTATAGATTACCTATCGCGATAACGATTTTATAAAGTTCACTCGTTGCCTAAAGATCAGCATTTAACACTTTAACTGTCCACGAAGTTATAACAATAATATAAAACCTGTGAAGTAAACTAGTGCAAGTAGTTTAAGATTTGATTTTAATAACGGATTTGGATGAAAATTGGCACATAAGTAGACGCTTACCTAAATTAGCACAAAGGATACTTGTCATCCCGAAAATGTTCCCTTGGGAAGCTTTGTAAGTTAATTGGAAAGCTGTTTGGCTGGCCGTCAACAGATGGCGTTGACACTAATTCTTAACTTGATTACACTTTCCGCGTGCGAAGCTGCGGCCAAAAGCTAGTTATAATAATATATCCATGGCTTAGCGCGTGTATCCGAGGCCTACAGTTATCGTTGGCGCTATGTAAATATGCACTGCAAAATATTTACGTAGCTGCCGACTGTCGCAAGTGTGTCCACGAATCGGTCGACCACTTCGCTATGTATTTATGCACTCACACAACATAAAACAACAATGTACACAACATACAACGTTGCAACACGACGTTTATCAGAGATAGGTTACACAGCGATGATTTAGAATAGGGTTGCCATCTGTCCGAGTACACAGTAGGGTTGCCATCTGTCCCAGTATACTTATACAGGGACATGTCACCGGTGGATACTCTGTCCCGGTCGTCCCGGTTAATCTACAAAATGTCCCGGTATATCTATATCGGTTCCGGTTGATAAATAAAATAAAATATCCATTTATTCCTCAAAAGCACTTTAGCACTAGTTTCAGACTTAGAGAGACACAGACTGCACCTGAATTCGAAGCAAATCACAATAACAATTAAGGTAAATTTAAAAAATAATAAAACATTATATTTATTTATTTTTATTTATAGATTTCAGAATTTTACCACTTTTATACATGCCATGTATAATGCGCTAGTGTAGGCTCTGTTAATATTATCACTTTAATAATATTATTCCTTCCAAGTAGGTACAAAATAACCAAAAACATATCATCTCTCAACTCATACATTAATAATACTAAACAAAATTATATATATATATTGATAAGTAGTGTCAATGATTGATGTCCATATTCAATTACAATTTAGTTAATCTAAAACACGTGTCCTTGTCATAGGATTCTGGTAACGTCAACCTTTCGTGTAAGTGTTTATATTAACTAGTTATGTCAATAGAGCTAGATTATTTTTGTCATGCGAGTGATTCAAAAATTTGTTGAGCGCTGCCGTGCTCCTGAGGGCACGTTAAGCCGTCGGTCCCGGTTGATATCGCAAGATAATAATAGCCTTATCAATTGTGAGAAGAGAATGATTGAGAAAAAAATATATTATGGCAATTTTAGTTTCGGAAAGAGGGTTTACTGATTTTCTGTAACTATAATAATATCTTCTATGGTTTGTAATAATGGAGTTCCGCAAAGTAACGCCTGATACAATTAATTATATGGTTTCACCCAAATCAGTCAATTTAAAAAAGAAACACTATATTTAAAAAGTAAGTTTAAGTTTTGCTAAGGAAGGTTATTAGTGAGCAACTAACGTTGCAAACGACCAAGACCCGAACGGCAACAATCATGGCGATGTAAAGTGACAAGGAAGACCTAGCTAGAAAACTACTGTATCAGATGTTTTGTCAGGGTAAGTACATATAACCAAAAAACGATTGGTTTGTAAATTGACTTTTAAATTACTTACTCATACTTACTTACTGACAAACCTCTAAGTGATTTGTTTATAAGTCCATGTACGTAATTATTCTTACGACTTCAAACAGTTCAAATCTGTTCTGTGGTTCAAACTTAAAAGGGAATTGGAGATGTCATGTCACAAGAATCTACATAGTTACCTTGAATATAAAGAGCGCACACACAAATAACAATAACAACAAAATATATTACGAGCCAGCGCCCATCAGTCTGCAATACAATGAAATACAAAGATAATTCGGGATCACGTTTCGCAAGCGAGCATAAACATACGCCCACTGAGCGGTATAGGGTTGGCAAAACGTCAATGAAATTGAACCAGAAATATATAGCACTAGTGGACGCCCGCAGCTTCGCTCGCGTAGAATTAGACCCATTAACGACGTCTGCCCGCGTTCGGGTTGCCCACTTGACTTCAAAAAAGGAACGTTTCATACTAACTTTGCACCCCCGTTTTACCCCCTTAGGGAATGAATCTTCAAAAATCCTTTCTTAGTGCTCCCCTACGTTATAAAAGGAACCACTGTGCAAAATTTCAAGTTTTTCTAACCCTTATAGTTTAGGCCCTGCGTTGATATGTCAGTCAGTCAGTCAGTCAGTCAGTCAGTCAATCAGTCACCTTCTCCTTTTATATATATAGATATCACATATTTCTTCTTTAAATCCAACTATTAATTTGAGAGAAAACAAATAATTTATGACTAACTAATTCCACGCTCAAGGAACTTTGTCAATCAGTTGGTTCCGATTATTACAAAGCAAAGGGATGTGAAGCCCCATTAAAGGCTCCAGGCTTCTTTAAGAAAGAAAAACGAGACAAAAAAGAAAACACGAACGATAGTCCAAGAAATAGAACTATTGTTATCAAAACGCGTAAAGCCTGCAATACACTGTGGACATAAGTGATGATAGATTCCAATGGTTCAAAATTCCCTATGATGTTCACACGCAGCTAAAACTACTGTAGAGAAAGGAGTAGCCGTAAGCACATTTTTCATACAAAACATGTGACGCCTATTAGTCGGGTTGAAGTTAGCGGGGTGCGCTTATTAAATCCGCCTTTTCTTAATCCACCTTTCGTCCAAAAAAATCGTACCACTGATAAATCTTGGTCGCAATTTTAGAGGGACACAGTTAAGGCGACAAGGAAAAGTCGCATAGATCAACTGCTCTCTTTTCCGTACATTCTCTCACCAGATGTCTGTTTTGTTAACTGGTTCCATGGTCCGGTATGGATCCCTTTGGTTGGTATCCCTTGTTCAGAAGTGAGTCCATGACCGTGCCAACCCTACCCGCGCCCACTATCCACCGACAAAGCGGCTACGCATACCATCATCCATAAGTAGATCTGGTAAACAGTGGATATTTATAACACTACTAAAATGTCCGATTCGCCGAACTAAATGACTTCCATCGTGTTGACAGTCCGTACAAATCGGGCAGTGATAAGAATAAACAATATACTACTTTCCGCTTTCAAACCCGGGACCGCAAAATATGTCAGTCTGTGCCGACATAGCTCCCAAACGCAAGAACCGATTTTGATTTAGTTTATTTTATTTGATAGGTGCCTTGATCGCAAGTGTTCTAAGATCTGTTCAACGTTTGAAGACACTTTAGAGAAGATACAGCTCTTTTCTAATGTAGTTGAAAGGATGAACTTGACCTGATGATATATATATATAGTTATTAATAGTGATTGCATTGTAATATTAAAGGGTTGAAATATATAATATATAAATAAATAATATTTAAACTTTTCTCTCAGAAAAATACTGCAACGATAGCCAAACTGTCCTTGAACAACACTTATTGCGATTCAAGTTCGGATCTTCTATGGCTGTCATAAAAATATAATAAAACCGTTTAAAAACAAACGGCTATGTAAGATATGTAACAAAAAATTTATCTTGATATTAAAATAATAGGAAGGAATTTGAATTACGTACATCACAATAATTATGTTACGTTAAGCTGGAGTTCCACCGACCCTGTATAAGCTTAAGCATAATACAAGTTATTTATATTTGAACTGTCCTATGTGTGATATTCCATCCATTGGCCTTATGAAGTCCATTGCTGGAGCTGGGCCTCCCTAATCGGTGCCACTTCTTGCGGTTCTCGTTCCCTTCATCGCTAGTCAGTCTGTCCGTAGGAAATAGATTAGCAATTATATTAAAACAAACAATTAACTTGCAGAAAAAGCTCTCTGTTTAGCATTATCTATCGTTATGAATTTTTTTTAATGAATATTGTTTTTCTTCACGTTGGCACAACAAAAAAATAAATACAAAGTTATGACTTGTTCTGTACCTGATATTATTCCGATCAAATATTTTTTATCTGTACTACTTAATATAATAAAGATTAATTGTTTGTAATGTTTTCACACAAAAACTTCTGGACCGATTTCAAAAATTCTTTCACCATTAGAAAGCTGCATCTTCACTGAGTGACATAGGCTATATGATATTAGTAGGTGTAAACGAAACCATTGTTATGTCTAATTCCACGCGAGCGAAGCAGTTAAATATAATTTATAGTGCAACCAACCCGACGAATCTCAAGGATCAAGGTATGGAAACTCACGCTTAAATAATTACAATTACGTTGAATAATACAATTCTGTATGCTTTATCTTTATAAAGAAATAACTGAGAAAAATATTTACTAAACGAATGCCATAAATTAACTGACAATGAGTTAATTAATGTGGCAGTGTTATAAAACACACCGGTAGGTACTCGGTATTCAGTTACCTACTTTGTTATAATTGGTAAATTTAAACTCTTTGAAACTCTATCTTTTCTCTATTAAACTAAACTCTAGTTTAGTCTTTGTGGATCGTAGTCCTTCTCTTTTTCAACAACAATGACTCTTGCAAATAATATATTATCTGTGACGTCCCCTCGTCACTGGGTAAGTGGGTTTTTGGGTGTTATAATCCAAACACAGAATTTGTCAATCACAGACGCGTGCGCCTGTCGCGAGGCGTGGCACAGTACAACTCCCGCCACCTCGCGACCGGCGCCCGCATCAGTCTTTATTAAACAGCACAATATCTTTTATCAACCAACACAACAGAAGTATCGCCTGTAAATAATTCTATATTGGCTACATAAATCCCATAAGCGGCTTAGCGTCGTCTACTACAGGGCACGGGCTTCTTAAAACTAAGAAGGCATGGGGCATACTCCGCCATTCCACTCCCGAGCAGCTCGATTATCAGAAGTTTTTAATCCCTTTAAGGCCTCTGTCATGGCGGAACGACAGTCGACAGTAGCGTCCCGGTTGTTTAAATAAAGAAACGACGATGGCTTAGTGTGTGCTTCACATCTATCCCAACAAACAAACTAGGCTTATAAAATTAAGTCTATAAGGTCTTAACTCTTATAGTTGTTTTAAAAGAGCATGCATTTGTCAATGTGCCTTATAATGGCACATTATTAGAAGATTTGGCTAATATTACCTTTATTCTTATAATTTGGCTGGGTAAACGTTAATAAATCCAATTAATACGGCTACAATAAGGGTTCGAGATGTGTTCCTCTTATAGAGGCTAGTTACATTGCTTTATAGCCGTATAATATTCAAAGTCATATAAAGGCTTTTAATATGGTCAATTATTCTTATAAAAGTAATGCACAAGGTATCTATGATGCTTTTCAACTTATAGGAGCATTTGATAAGACGTCTATCCAACAAACGAATTCTAACATTTTATATGATCTTAACAAGGATGAAAGCAATCCATATTCTCTTATACAATGATTATAAAGATATTATTCTCTTTAAGGTTATATTAAAATGCTTTACATAAGTAGATCCGCCATATTACAGAGCAGAATTTGTATTTAAAAAAAATACAAAATTACCAAGCCGATACCAACGAATCAGCCAGTGGTTCCGTAGAGTATTATTTTATAGAAAATGAGAATGAAAAGGAAAGCAGTGAGAATGAATATAATTGTAGCGATAGTGATAGTGATATAGACATAGTATTAAATGAAGAGCTGAAATTAAAAGTATATCACCTATCGTGGTGGGAATAGGAAAGGAAAGGGAAATCAAAACCTGCCGATTTAAAGTAACATTTAATTATATAGTAATTACTATACAATTTTGGCACAAAATGAAAGTGAATCGTTGCAAAACCTATGTTTTCACGACCACTCACAAAGTGTAAAGGTAAACCAGAAAGGGTCGGATATATATTATTATAGTAGTATTAAAATATTCCTTTCATAGAATAAAATGTGTCGACTTCCATGGGCATCGCAAATTATGTAAATTAAGATATTTTCCTTGTAGAAAATTGTCTACATCTGCCAATATGTATACTACCATTGCAATATCTGCGGACAAACATATTATAATATAGAATTATATTCTTTTTTTGTGTACTACTATTACGTACTATTATATTTCAATCTAAAATTAGTGCACAAAGTATATAAAGAGATATCTCCCAGCCAACCCAACTATAGTGAAAAATAAATTTTATATTATGGGAAAAAACTAGCTAGGTACGATTTAGTTTGTGTGCAAGGAACCCTAACGATATTTAAAATGGCGATACCATAAGCAACAATCGTTGCCATTATAAGTCTTCACTCTTATAGACACCTTGTAAACGATGTGCGAATCGTTTTGCTCTTATAATAGCACTGTTTATAACATGACTAAATAATTAATAACGTTTCAGGCACAAAAACAGCATAAATTCAAGGGCGGGTTGATCTTACAACACGCAGCGTACCACATTTTACCATGCATTTAAATTCCCATACACATTTCACTATAAACGAGCACATAAATAAACTACATAAAATAATAACTTACCGTTCATTTTTAAGTAAAATGGTTGACGTTTCTCTTTCTTCACCAAACTGTTGCAAAAATGTAGGTAAATCTAACAAAAATACTTATAGTAGAATCATAAATAGACGGCTATAAGGGCCTACGGATTTTTTAGAGCCTTTGATTTGTCGCAATTAGTTTAACTCCCTTGTACCGGACCATAATATAACACGTATAAGGGTGATCGCCCGTATTAACGCTTTCCATGTGTTTCTTAAAAGTGTATTGGCTTTTTAGGAGCTTTTTTCTTGCCATTATAAGTTTAACTTCCTTGTTCCTTGTCATAATATAACACGTATACGGAAAAAAAGCTGATAGATAATAAAGCAAATATAAGGAGGGTATAAGGTTATAGTCTTTATAAATTGTGCCCAAATGCACCCTTATTAGCGATAATGCGGCTCTTATAAGAATATTATTTTTGGCAATATAAGCCACAACAAGAGCAATTTTTGTTAGTTGGGATATATCCTTACTAATATTATAAATGCGAATGTAACTCTGTCTGTCTGTCTGTTTCGCTTTCACGCCAAAACTACTGAACCGATTTAAATGAAATTTGGTACACAGATAGTCTAGCTAGAGCCTGAGAAAGGAATAGGCTACTTTTTATTTGGAAAAAAGAGTTGTAAGGGGTTGAAAAGGGGGTTGAAAGGTTCTATGAAAGTTTTGTCATTTTCAGAACTAGAAGCATAAAATTTATATTATAGGCTGTTGATTAGATATGTAATACCTACATAAATGAATATGGCATTTAGTTTGTAATAATTTTGTAAGGGTGTAAAATAAACATATATTATTATGTCTAATTCCACGCGAGCGAAGCTAGTTATTATATAAAAGGAGAAGCTGACTGACTGACTGACTGACTGATATATCAACGCAGGGCCTAAACTATAAGGGTTAGAAACTTGAAATTTTGCACAGGGGTTCCTTTTATAAAGGAGCACAAAGAAAGGATTTTTAAAAATTCACCCCTTAAGGGCGTAAAACGGGGGTGCAATGTTAGTTTGAAACTTTGCCGTTTTTGAAGTCAAGTGGGCAACCCGAACGCGGGCAGACGTCGTTAATGGGTCTAATTCTACGCGAGCGAAGCTGCGGGCGTCCACTAACTAGTATCACATAAAACGTGCTAACGACAAGGAACCGTATATCCCATGCTTTGCCAAACCAATCTGGTTCAAAACAACTATGAGTGGTCACATACGCCAAGTCATATTGTTTACTAACAATACTACCATGCCACGCTCCGCGTCACATCGGTGTTACATCTGCGAGTTTGGACGAAATTAGCTTCAAAAATGTAAATGTTGTTCACTTGTCTCTTGTAAGTGATAAGTTCTCTGCTCTGTTTGTTATTCGTGGTGAGATTATTGATATTGTTATTAGATTGTTATTATAATTAGGATTGATTACGACCACACCTTTCAAGACGGAAAATAATTGCTTTATAATAAAAAACCGACTCCCAAAACTAAAAAGTCAGAAATATGTAATAGTAAATTCGTTTGTGGGCACAAGTCGTTCCTACAGTCACAGTTGAGGGAGGTCGAGAGCATACTCCACCACACTGCTCCAATGCGGATTGAATCGTTAATTTCATATCAACATAAAAGTTGGCCTGACTTTGGATACCTTTATTATGCTTGTTTAGGTACTACTGTTCGGGGTAGAATTGTTTCATGAAATTTTTATGGGAATATCTTCGATACATTATATTCTACTAAACAAAAAAATAATCATCAAAATTGTTTAATAAACTAAGAAGAACAAACGAAGAAGAACGAAACAGTCGAACATAGAACCTCCTCCATTTTTCCATGTCGGTTAAAAACAAGAATTAAACGGCAAAATTGGCATATAATATGGTACAAGTTTTATGAATGCTCTACCACCTAAACATACAACCCTGATGTATGTTTAGTTTCAAAGTCTAAGTCGAATCGAATTTGGAATACGGCCACCCCAAAGCCTTACGTACCCAACAACATGCAATACTATCGCACTACACGCCGAGGTCTGAAGTTTCATCCACACCGAATCCGATGATCGAACCGTGCGTTTCTCGCGGTCTTTTTTTTACGGCGAACTGGTCTTCTGTGAAATGAGCTTCCGATCCGACTGAGGTTTTCCCTTCGAGCTACGACATGGAGCGCTTCAAAAAGAGTGTGAAGCGCTTCCTTCAAATCAGGCAACGCACCTGTCATACCCCTGGTGTCGCACGTGTCCATAGACGACGGTGACCACTTACCATCAGGTGGCCCGTATGTCCGTCTCAAAAAAACATGCCCAGCATTGTGTGCGACAATAACACATCGTGTGGACAGTGAAAGGCTGCTCTAATGACACTTTCAGTTTTCCGGCAAACGTAATACGGCGTTACGACACGCCGGCGTCTGCAGAGCCACGCGGTGCTGTTGCGTAAACGGTGCGGCGTGCGTGAGCCTTCACGACAACGACAGTCGAAGTCAGTGTATGCACGCGAACACGTGGCCGCTGTAGCCCATCCATACTAATATTATAAATGCGAAAGTAACTCTGTCTGTCTCTCTGTCTAAACTACTGAAAGTAAATCTACTGAACCGATTTAAATGAAATTTGGTACACAGATAGTCTAGAGCCTGAGAAATGCTACATACACAGGCTACTTTTTAATTGGAAAAAAGTGTTGTAATGGGTTGAAAAGGGTGAAACGAACTAAAGACATTTAGCTTAGGTGAAAGGTTGTATGAAAGTATTGTCATTATCATAACTAAAAATAATATTTTAGGCTGTTGATTACATATAAATAAATATGGCATTAAGTTTGTAAAAATGCTACCAAGTGTGTTAACTAAACATAGGGGATAACACAATTTACGGATTCATTACAAATTTGTGGAGCTAAAGTTAACGCGTTAAGAAGAATCTATTATTATGTCTAATTCCACGCGAGCGAAACTGCGGGCGTCCACTAGTTAAGATATAAAAGAGTCTGTCTATTTAACAAAAAACAAAAAAGCGAAATCAAATACTTAAATCCATGCATTATCTATTCAGTTACGGATACCCACCTCTACCAGCCAACACTCTTTCTTTATTGTATGTGTTCGAAACCTTCCAAATCGATAATTGAATGTGACGTACCATTATGAGGTAAAGTTGTCTTGAAACTTCGCGCATCTGTCTCTCTGAAAAAAAAAAGAACATTCTATTTGAAGTATGTATCATACTAATATCTATCTATATAACGTATAAAGTAAATATCAACGCAGGGCCTAAACTATAAGGGTTAGAAACATGAAATTTTGCACAGGGGTTCCTTTTATAGTTAACGTAGGGAAGCACTAAGAAAGGATTTTTTGAAAATTCACCCCCTAAGGAGGTAAAACGGGGGTGCAAAGTTAAAGTATGAAACTTCGCCGTTTATGAAGTAAGTGATTGTCTAATTCCACGCGAGCGAAGATGCAGGCGTCCACTAGTAATAATATTTATAATGTGAATGTTTAAATATGTTTGGATGTTTGTTCCTCAATCACGCAAAAGCCACATAACTGATTAGGATGAAACTAGGCAACTAGATCGACGATAACCTAGATTAGGATATTGGATACTTTTCATCCCGAAATTATGTTCCTTTGGCTTTGCACGCATATTGTATAGTTGTTTGGCAAACCGTCAACAGATGGCGTTGACACTAATTCTTAATTACCTACACTTTTTCAGTGGGTGAAGCTGCGGGAAAGCTAGTAATATAATAATTATGATCGAACGCCACATGCCTTTGTACCATGGGGACTTAGCCAGATCGGTCTTCAGTTCCGGGGTGCAACCGCGGGACATGAAACTGAAACATTAAGTCGCGACGCGTCCTGCCACACGTAAGTTACTAAAAGAGTGTTGTGATGACGAGGAATTACTTATGTACTACATGTGTGTGTAGAGCTCGTTCTGATTGCCAGCGGTCGGAAGTTGGGTTCATGACCGCTAGAGGGCTAGAGGCAATAGGTACGAGTACAATAACGTTTCCGTGTTCGCGAGTTGTTACGATAGCGTGACAGACGCATACGCTAATGTTGTCATTAGTGTCATTGCTTGTGATTAAGGTTCGAATTACGAATTAACTGTGATTCATATTTTTGACGTTATTTTTGCAAGTCAAATGCCCACGTCAGAAACACGTTTTTCAAAACAACGATGTTTTGTTGAAAAGCAAAATGAGCTATCTCATAGGCACGCACAACCCCGAAGCGTTAAATTTTGTTTTTATTATCGAATCGACCGTATTATTAGGAATCGTTGGTTAGCCTCCACATTACACCAAGTTCCTAGCAAAATGAGCATGAGAATCTCAGATACTCACCAAACCGGATTTGCATTAGACATTCACGCGGCGTGTATTAAGTGCATTTATCGTCTGAGTATTATCGTATTGTAAATATTATGGCGATATTTTAGAATTTACATGTACTTATAAACATTTTCGCTTTACCCACCCACAACATATAAAAGCGGTCAGGAAAATGGTGCTCATTATAATTGTGACATCGTTTTACTAAATACGACATTACCGAACAATAAATCTAGACAGTAAATATATTAAACGACCATAAAAGCATCAGTTATTTTCCTCAAAACATGCTTTTATATTCATTACTAGTGCCTGCAGCTTCGCTCGCGTGGTATTAGACATAATAATGCGTTAACTTTAGCTTCAAATTTAACTTCAACGCGTCAAACTTAGCTTTACAACACTTTTTTCCAAATAAAAAGTAGCCTATTTCCTTTCTCAGGCTCTACACTATCTGTGTACCTAACTAATTTCATTTAAATCGGATCAGTAGTTTTGGCGTTAAAGCGAGACAGACAGACAGAGTTTCTTTCGCATTTATAATATTAAGTATAGAAGTATGGATGATGTCGGGTGAAATAAAAACAGCTGGTTGGGCTCGGCCGTCATTTACTTAACTTCAAGTTTGTAGCTAAATGTATACTACCCACCAGACCGGCTTCGCAGTCGACATTCACGCAGCATGCACAACATTATACATAACTACATAGGAAACCGGTCCGTTCCCTACCGGGCGCGAGGAAGTGAATCCGTCTAGAAGTTTCTCTGACATTCTAACGTCCGATAAGGCGTATCGTGCGCAATTAGCCCGTGTTAATGACACCGGGAGGCCGCTTGAACGCACGTTTGCCCTTTTACGGACAGGATTAGACCAATATCGTTATGAAGTACTTTCACGGACGAGGCCTTTACGCAAAGGAAAGATGATCAAACGTTTGACTGTTCGCAGACTTTGGTGCTTGGTACGACTTCATGGGCGCTTCCGTGCTTCGATGGGCGCGTTATGCTGCGGGAGGTCTAGAGCATACTCCACCACGCTACTCCAATGCCGATCGGTGTATAATAAAGTGTATATTTGGAAGAGTCTCGTACCAAAATGTGATGATGATGGTGGTGTGGTGTGGTGTGGTCGAGGCAATAGGTTATGTGGGCGTGGTAGGTAATTTATTGTGGCCTATGTCCGGTCGCCGTGGACTATGGATTATGATTTATTTATTATCTCTTACAAGCGTGGTATTAAACTATAAGTAGACACACTTTTATCATTATTTATGGTAATTATTTGTTTATGGATTCAGAGATTAGGACTTTATGGTAATGGATACCCGCAATAAACTTGTATGAATAAAGATTTTTATATTTCAACTCGTACCTGTTATGGTTCAATTCCATACACAGAGTTCAGTCACCTTAAAGAGTAGTTATTATATATATTAAAATGGAGTACAGGTACAGATACAAAATATAGGTAACAGGTAGAATGCTTATTTGCAGTGAAATAGGTAATAACTACTTGTATTATTCTGTGTTAATACGTAGGTGTATTTAATTACACGACAAAAATTGTTCACTGGAAGGGCTTGCAAAGTGTTCCAGTCAGCTTTTCAGGTACTTTGAACAAACTATTTCTGATTTAGTCACATCCCCGATAAACCCGGATCATCTAAGCAAGTGGCCAATGTCCTATTCACTGGGTTGTCGTATTGTGGTTGTATTAAATTTTTGCGTAGAATTCTAGTACGTAGTAATTCTAGTAGTATCTACTTCTATACAAATTTTATAAAGAGGAAACATTTGTTTGTAATGTTTTCACACAAAAACTACTAGACCGATTTCAAAAATTATTTCGCCATTAAAAAGCTGAATCTTCACTGAGTGACAAAGGCTATATAATATTACTAGGTGTAAACGAAACTATTGTTATGGCTAATTTCACGCGAGCGAAGCTGGGGGCGTCCACTAGTATTAGATATGTTGGCTAACGCTCTCGTATCCTTTTAGGTCGATCGAAAATATTCAGAGGCAATGACCGATACCCGGCGAGAGCATTCTAGATTCAGATCTACTTTTAGCTGGCGCTCAATGACGCGGCAACTGTTGCTTACATCTATATAAAAGAAACTGAACAAGGTATCCCGATGGATACCTGCTACTTGGCTTGCCTAGTCCGATTAAAATGTGTTTGCAAGCTATCCCGAGGGATACCTGCTACTTGGCTTGCCTAGTCCGATTAAAATGGGTTTGCAAGCCATAGTATCGACTAATGTTATTCGAATCAAATTACTGCTCACACTTTCACTCGTGTGTATTTTACTATCAGAATTTAGATGACAATCTACGAGGTAGCTATATTACATACCTACGCCATTTCATATCATCATGCATCATTGTTATTACAAGACCTGAATGAGAGAATGGCGAAGAACAGTGCAAAGAACAATAAGTAATTGAGAAGGAACACAACAATAGAGGATGGGAAAAAACATGGTTAAACACGCGTTACGTGGTATACGTAAGGATAAAATTCCTAAACATACATCGATGTAATATTATGAAGATTACTTGATAACAGTGTAGCTCGGTACCTACAACTTGTTCACACACCATGAAGATAAACTTACAACATAAAGTTGGCGCACATACATGGTTACATCATAGATCTTTTTTTTTTTAAATTAATCCAGCAAACGAGCTCACCATACCTAATCATATACATAGTTCGTTCAAAACGCTATGCCAAAAAAGTACATTGCCTGCAGGTATAAAACAAGCTATAAAATGGCTTTGATTAAAACTTACAAAGTATAGAAGTTTCAGTTAAAAGAAATATTAAATAATCGATTTGACATAAAACTAGAACGTAAAGCAAAATAAACCAGAAGCTCTAGTTACTTAATTGCGTGACCGCTAGATGGATTAAGAAAATAGGCAGATTTAATAATTGCACCCCCGCAAATCGGCGACACTAGTTTTGTATGAAAAATGTGTATAGTGCAGCTCCTCTGCCCTTTTCCTCCTCCATGGTAACTACCACCACCACTACCACAAAGTAGATATTAGGTACAGAGATTAAGCTTCTTAGGAACATGCAAAATTGTTACCTATTTTGGTAGGGTTGTCACAACAGGTTAAGAGAAATTAAAGAAATCATTTGTTAAATAGTTTTATTATCCAGAATATAAAAAGAATACTACAATAAGAACCAATACAGAATAGAAAATAGAAAATAACATACTTTACAAATTTCTTACTCTAATAATTTTATTTTTATAATTTTTATTTTTTAATATTTTATTATTTATTTTTATGGTATGGAAAATTCTAAATCTAATATATAGTTTTTTCAAGTAATGTATCAGGAAACACTCACATGGCATATCAAATCCTAGCTGCAGCGTCAGGTGGTTACACCTAGTAATCTATCATATTATTGTACTGTCACCGAAGTTACGCAGGAAAAATTTCAGTTCAATAAGACATCTGGATGTGGTTCAAATCTCACTTGCAATACTTAAATTTAAAACACATAGTACGTACCAACCCACCCACATACCTACAAATGTTTAGTAAAAGCTTGTAATAATAATAAAAAGGTAAAAACACACCGTGTAGTACACATTTCTTATTAAAAAAAAGAAAATTCCGTAAAATAAAGGTACTTACTTGAAAAAGTAATAATCAAATATTTACTTACCTATTGCACTCCTTGGGATAGTTAGTTCTTATTAAAAAAAGGATAATTCCGTAAAATAAAGGTACTTACTTGAAAAAGGAATAATCAAATATTTACTTACCTATTGCACTCCTTGGGATAGTTAAAGTATGATATATTTTTATTTTTTCTAGTAATATAATAATATAATATAATAATTTTCTAGTAACCTAATATCTACTTTGTGCCACTACTACTGATTGCGCCAACGAACGGGCCAGTCCTATGTGTCTGACTTCAACACAAACAACCAATACCTACACCTACATTGATCAACATTTTAATTAGCACAGCACATAATCATTTTCTATATACATACATATACAAGTATCAAATATCGTTCTTTCAATGTCATCATAACAAAGGAATAGATAACGAACGGACTTTAGTTCCGCAATAATTGATAAAAAAAATTATGTCCGTTTTTTAATGTAGTGTTGATCAGGTTTGGTTACGTCAGCATTTTAAAATGTTTATTTACCCCGTCAGCCGTTGAATCGTGGAATCGTATGGTCTTAAGTAAGTATTTACCTACTTAGTTTTCATGAAACTATGAAAACTAAGTAGGTAAATACTTACTTATATATATAAACTACTTTTACTACCTATTCATTGTTATTCTTTTTAGTTAGTTTTTACCTGCCACCAGCAAATTTCCTATATCCACCCAGGGTTGGCTGGTAGAAAATGCCATTAGGCATTATGTTGGCCCCATGTTAGCCTATAAGGTGACATGAAAATTAAATAAATAGTAAATAAATAATAAAGACCTGGGAAAATGCCTGATATTCATAGAAATACTGGAGTTTGTTCTATGAAAGCATCTCATCTCATCTCATTGGTCTGACTAAAAAAATACACTATTAATATTTTGTGTTTTATTTAAAAATCCTGAGAATTCAGATCAAATCCTTAGATACGACTATAACTAGTAACCCGAATAATGTGTATCTATCTATCTAGCAATATCTAGCTAGCCATCAATGGCAGCTTTTTTGTATTTACTTGTAACGTTACGTCGGATTGAACGCTTTTCAATCGTGAACCAGTTGTTAACTTTGTTTACCGTCCAGCTATCGGTTATGGTTACATTCGGCGGGCGAAAGCTGACCCGATGCGGGTGAAAGTGATCGCACGAAAGCAGTCGCGCCGCTTCTGCGAGTCCTGCCTGCGCCTGCGCACGATCAGAGGCACAACCGACGCGGCGACGCTGGTAGCGACTAAGGGTGAGGACAAACGAGCGTAATTTTGTGTGTTGTGAGACTTGTGAGTAGCGTATTAGGTATATGTCGCGAAAAATACTGTTTCATACAAAAGTCTGTTTTGTCCCACACGACGACCACAGCTCAATCTCAACAAACTCACTCAAACTCTGTGTTCAGTGTTGTCAATGTCAATCTAACGGCCGAAATTAATAACCTATCTTTGGATAGATTTGCCTATCTGAGTCAAATATCTATTGACATTCGTCGGTACAAAAGTCGTTACTATTATAACATTAAACAAAAGATACATATCAAATTGGCACAAACAACAATCACACAATTTTATGCATAATGTTTTTATTGGCCTACTTGTAACCAGCCACTAATTATCTGAATCCTTCACACATATTTCACAGTACGTATACTTACACATTATACCTTATGACAACACAATGGTAATAGACCCAGTTCTCACGGGACTGTCATTATAATTTGTCACATTATCCGCTCATTGTAGACGAAGGGTCAGAGCTAAGGTACTCTGTGTAGTGTTTGCTAGGTTTAAAAGCGACTTTTATACATATTTAAAGCTAAAGAAATCTATAACTATATTATGTTGAGTAAAAATGGGTTATGTCAGCTCTGAAACGGACACACTAAAATACCTACTTGTTGTGCACCTATTCCTTAGCTTTGCATCAATATTTGAATTATTGTTATAAATTCCGATCTCAACAAAATGTGCTACTTATAAGCAACGGTATACCTTTTATTACTACATATTCAATGGCTAAATATATGACACATTATATCATGTATGTATAGTTTCGGAGTAAAAATATACATACTTGAATTTTTCATTTCATCTTAATGTTGCGTTCTTCATTAAAAATGGTCTACCACACATCCGCTCGCTCGCTCGCTGCGATCCATAGACGTTCCACTACTGAGCACGGGTCTCCCCCACAGACACTGCTGCGGGAGGTCTGGAGCATACTCCACCATGCTGCTCCAATGCGGATTGGTGGAGACCACACATACCACACATCCACCAGTATTTAATAGTCCACTGCTGGACATAGTGAGCAAAAACATTGCTACCCAAGTACAATTTCTGCTGGGTAATAAATATTTGGAGCGATTGTGTTCTGGTTGGAAAGGTGTGGTTTTGAGTAACATTTTTTAGAGTAGACCACCATAGTTCTCTGGGTTTGCAGCAAAGGCTGTGCACAACTGGGCAACTGTGACTGACTTAGAACAAGATTCATCTGGGTCTTAACTAACTAGTTAGTCTTAACCACTGAAGTAGATGATCAGTGATAAAAAACCTACATGTTACAGTTTTCCCAGGAAAGTACACCCAATACCTTTGCACACACCAACATAATAACATAGTTAATGCCTGTATTTCCTCGAAGAGGATGGGGGATGGGAGTGTGTACCCCTTTTTAAACAGTTTTTTACCAATTACTTTAAATCCAATTTAATATTAATAAGGCGTTAAGCTTTTTGCCATACACTGGAGAAAACTTCAGATTCTCGAGCTATTGGTAACTTGATATATGATAAGAGATTTGATTCTATGATAAGAGGTAACTTCTTTTTTTTATGGATACAAGATAGCAAACGAGCTTGCAGCACCACCCATCCGCTGCCGCCCATGACAACTGTGACTGACTGTGAACAAGACTCGACTTAGAATCTTTTTTTTTATTACAGCTCTCAAAACGAAGAAGTGAATGAATCAGAGAGAACGTTCAAACACCAGGTTTATTTCCTAAGACCCACATTGCCTTTTAGGTAAGATCATCAAAGAAAATGATTGGTTTATCTTTTTTTTAGAAAATTCAATAAACAACCTATTGGGGAACAATGATTATTCTTATTCATAGTTAATATTTTAAATATTTTGTGTATTTTAAATAAATACTGTTGAATTAAATTTATAACCGCACTAAAAAACTGACTACTGGGTGTTTTACTCTATGTACATCTATTTCGGTCCTTATTCGTTTTAAAGTCAAAGCTGCCATACAAGTAAGGATTGGTTATTAAAACTATAATAATAGATGAGATGTTTTACCTAATTTATGTAGAACAAGATTAAAGCTATGAACTGCATTCAAGTAGGTTGACGTTTCAATAATAAGGTACGTACCACAATACGAATGTTGGAGCAGCTCACACGAACCAGCATCGTTCACGCGGCACAAGAAGTTAACACAAATATCACCACGGCTAACGTTTACATTACAAACTCAGTGGTTTGCACATTCACATAACGCACACAATCACACTTATGTTAAACGTATCATACTCCCAAAAAACACAAAGACCACACAATACCACTCAAATCCTCCCCAGAATTTTCACAATAAGGACATAAATAAAACACCCGTGGAAACTATAAACGTACTTGCGAAACGATATGTCAATCAAGCTACGTCAAACTATCGAGAATAAATTAACGAAAACAATCGTTGTATGCGCCCTATTCGTACACTTATCAAGTCACGTTTGATTGAAGCCGATTACTCTTTACTTTATCAACATATACAAGAAATTCACATCTCGATTTCGACTGTAAATATCCGTATTTAGAAGGTCTCAAGATGAAACGACTTGGACACCTTTAATCTACCGAAAGAAAACTGAAACTGACTGACTGACTGACTGGACCTGGGACTGACTTGACACTCTTGACAGACATAATTTGATCAGTCAAGTGTCAGTGAGATACATAGACAAAACAAAGTGAGAAATCCAAAGAATCAATTTTACCAACCAAAAAATTTGTCGTATGTGACTGACGGACGGCTTTCACCAAAAAAAGTACATATACCATAATTAAATTCTGAAAAACCACTTTCTTACCTTAGAATAACCATGGTATTTTTATCATGGATAAAAAGACTATCTACTTATCTTTTACTTCCGGTGTCTCTTTCAAACATGGAATGACATATTCTCAGGTTGTAGGTGACCATGTTTTCTATTCAATTCTCTATTTTCATAAAAGTAATTTCTAAGTAACTACATTGCGGTCGCGAAATGGACGAAATTCGACCGAATTGTTTCAAGTCATATCATTCTTAAATGTGCCGCGCTCGACTCATTCGTTTTTATTAATATTTTCAAACTGCTAAATCGATTTTGATGAAATTTGATAATTGGGCAAATGGCAGAATTACATAAGAATAGAGCATTTATTTCCAGATTGAGGATGGAGTACTCGAAAATGGGTATCTTGTTTATGGTTTTCAGAGGCGGGGTTGGGGGTCAGTTCAATTCAATCGAGCCTTCAATCGTTTATTTTAACATTTTATGTTAAGATAAGACTTACTAAAATGTAAATAAGAAAAATACGATTTAAACTGAGTTCACATTTTTTTTTATTAGGTATTCATTATTATTATTACAGTCTATCTATCTAAAAAACAGGTGAGATATTCTCGCCGAAATTATCACAGTACGTTATGTTATGACTTTCCACTAATAGCTGAGTTTTCTGTAGACCATACAGCAGCAGCAATGTGATAAGGGTAATTAATTCTCTTTTATTAGGTCCACACTGAACTGACTATGGTGTCTATGATTATAATCATACCATAACGATTAAAAACACTCATAATCATTTGGTCAGCGCACAGTAATTTGGCCAAAATTCCGCACCTGTGTTGTACGAAATCTACCGAGAATAAATCGGCAATTCTTATACTATTCACTTATTATTCTAAACTCATTCACAGTCACCCATTATATTACATTGAATTTGGCTTCCTATAACCAAGGTGAAATGGTTCGAAGCATTACCACATACAGAAAAGAATATCACAACACAACCAATCATTGACCCAGTACTAAGTATGGATCTTCTAAAGTGAACGAAAAAGCTATACAACAATATAATTATGAAAGTATGTACGCTATTATGAAATTAACGGTAATTATGTGAGTTTAACCATTATGTGAAAAGTCAGTAAGCAAAGTTGGTCGGAAATTTTGTTGTGCTATCGGCTAAATTGATTCGTGATCCACCATAAGCTCAGTTTCTTACAGCCATTCTAAAGCTATTATGTCGAAATTAGTCAAAACAAGTCTTCATCATGGTGTTTAGCTTGTTTCATTATCATCAAACCCTTAATTATTTTTCCACATTCTGTATGTTTCTTGTTCTAGTTACACACTACACTACCAAAATACTAGAATCTGTATAAATATGCTTTATTTTGGATGTTAAAATTCTTCGATATTGATCTAAATCAGTGAAAAATCTTTATAATTATTAATGAAAATTAATTATTCAGATGTCAGAATTATTGTTAAATGCATAAAATTTACAAGGGTCTACCAGATATAATCATTAACTTTATCATTTTATTTAAATTGCAAAAGACGATGACCTATTTATCTATCGTCGAACTAAGGCCTCTTATTACAATTAATGTTTATAATACTAATATACCAATTTAGTGTACCTAAAGTATCAATGATTGAAAAACACCTCAAATCTTCAGGAATTTCGTGCAGGAGTTGTGAAACAGTCATTCTCTTAGCCAAAGCTTTAAGCATGTGCAAGGAAATCAAAACCTTACAGGGTATTTTTTATTCATCCACCATCCATCAGCCTTTTGGGGTCCACTGCTGGACATAGTCCTCCCTCATTCAACGCCACTCCTGATCCTGCGCCCTCTGAATTTTTCATTCACTAGAAACATATTTACAATTTAATGAAAATATTGATTCAATTCTTATCTTATTAATAGTTGACAAAAATTGACGTGACGTCTGACTCGCAGACACAGATTATCTAAAAAGTTCAACAGACAGACAGAACAATAATCAACGAGGTGGGTCACGAATAAATTTTGCCGATAGTATATAAAACAGAAGAAAAACTTAAAAAAGACATCACCAGTGAAACGTTAATTCAATAAATAAATAAAACCTAAATCATTTATGATACAAATCAACGATATGCTCATATTATTATGTATAATATGAATAGCCTAAGGAAATAATTAATTTGTTGTCTAAATCTTGTTTAAGAGTAATATGCTTCCGGGTAAACTAAAGGGTCCGAATCTTGATCGGATGTCTACAGCGCGGACGGCGAAATAATACTTGAAGCCCGCCATAAACTGCGTCAGTGTACACGCCATGGGCAGTGGAAGGGCTTTCACGTCACCGATTTTTTTCCATAGGGCGGTGCTCGGAGGGGAGGTGGTCTCCTGGTACGCGTACAGCTGATAGCTGGCGATCTCCTCATGGTTTTCTACCAGGTAGCCGTCGATCTTCCAGGAGATGACGATGCCGTTCTCCACCTTGGACAGCTTGAGGTCCGGCGCCGGCGGCAACAGCTTCCAGTTGGGCGGCTGGTACTGCTTCATGGCGTCGGGTAACGGCGCCGGGTGCCGGTAGTTCTGCACCCTGGCCATAGGCACGGGGCCCCGGGGAACCTTGGCCATCACACTCGACGCGACCGCCCGGGGGCCCATCGCCGCCATGGGCTTCAGCATGAGCGTCCGGTTGCCCATGTTGTTCTGCGCCTGCGGCCCGCCGATGGGGATGTAAACTTTTCTAGGGCTGTTGACGACCGAGGCGAACCTCTGAGTAGGGGGGACGTTCAACGCTTTGGGCTGAGGCGGCGCGAATCGCATGGCCTGGGGGGTGCCGCCACGCGGGCCGGCCGGCTGCTTGGCGGGCGGTTCATCGTCCGTCAGATCCACCGTGAATGAATGCGCCCGAGGCCTCTTCTCGGCCACCTTCTGCACCGGCGGGGAGTTCCTCATGCCGTTCGGTACGGTCGGTGACTGCTTCGGACTCGGCTGCGGAGTCGGTTTAGCCGCCGGAGCGGCGGGCACCAGGCGAGGCTTCGGTATCGGATTGCTCGAAGCTTTCTCCTTCTGGTTCCTTGTGTTTTGCTGCTGAGCCTTTGTTGGCTTCGGTGCCGGTTGGGCGACGTTGGCCGGCGACAAGCCGACTCCGTTCACCGGTAGCGATTTTTTGCGCTGATTGTTCCGGTCGGCCACCATTACGACTTGCATGCCGACCGACCGCGTGATCTTAAGCGGAGTTATGTGGTGATCGGACCCACTTTTCTGTTCCTCTTGGACAGATTTCAGAACCACTTGTAAATCTTTGTTCTGCTTCGATAGCATGAGACATTTCTTTTTGCATTCCTCCATGGTTTGAGTCAATAGCTTCAGTTGAGCCTTAATTTCGCCCAAGTTGCTTCGATCGACGACGCTTTCGACGATTTTAAGAATGCAAAACTCTTCCAGATCATCTCGAGTCATGTCGGCTAAGTTTTTTTTGCACGTGTTTACGAAATTCTTCGGCAACAAAGGTTTCTTAGGTGGTTCAGGTTCCGTTGGTTTTTCAACTGCCGGTTTGCTCGAGTCGCTGGCAGGTGCGCTGCATATCTCCTTTGCGGGTTCTGAAATATGAACAGCATCTGAAAATCAAAATAATCACAATTAGTATTTAGGCCATGTACAACCCATGTAAACCCTTATTTAAATGTGGATTAATTGGTTTTAAAAATTCACGTTATACTGTACTAAAGAATGAAAATTATTTTTTTGCATAGCTCCGCCATGTGCATGATTAACATGGCGGGGCTCACCACAATCAATGAACAGAAGTACCAGTACGTGTCAGGTTTCAATGTAGGAAGGAACTTAGCTCATTCCAGTTTACATGTGCGCGGAAAAAGTTCATTAATATTGGCATTCATTCATAATTCGTTAATCACTACTACTGACGGGAAAATCTTAGATTCGCATAAATAACTGAAGTTAACTTACCCTTTTCGAGTGGGTGAGATTCCTTGATGGCTTCTGTGACCTCCTCATTTCCCATACAGACATCTTCATTTGTAGTTGATGTTTCTGGAACTTTTGGACTTTCCTTACTTACAATATTTGAGCCATCATTCGTGCTGCTATCCTTTGTTTTGCAGTCTTTTGTATTGGAATCTTCATCTACGAGCATTATGTCGTCATCGTCATCTATATTTATGCATTGTTTCTCCGTTGCGGGTTGAATATCCTTAATGGGCTCTACTTCATCCTCCTCGTCGGAAAATATATCTAGATTATTTGACAATCTACAAATGCTTTTTGGTGGAATTGGTTCTTCCGCTACCTTTTGTATTGTTGCTATCTGTTTTTCTACTATCTCTGGTGTTTTTGTATCCACCGAAGTAGATGAATTAATTCCATCAATTGTTTTAATCTCTTCTGTCTTATCTTGTAATCCTTTAACCTTTTGACTAGATTCCTTGTTACATGTTACTAATTTAGTGTCTTCGTCGTCTAATTCAATTGCAGCATCACAGGCATTGTTGAGATTAGAGGATTCAATTACGTCGCATTCGATTATTTCATTTTTATCAACTTCGTTATTTGGAACAACACTTTGGCATGTTTCTTTATTTGAAGGCTCTTCCGAAACTTTGTCAACGTTATCATCTTCGTCGATTTTATTTTCTTCTTTTAATTCACTGCATAAATCTGCGATATCAATTTCTTTATCAACTTCGATTTCACACTGTTTGTTCAATTCATTTGATGCATTCGAAACACAAGTTTTTACATTGACATCAGTTTCTTCTTGTTCGCTCATGTATGATACGTTTGTTTCATCACCATCTAATTTGTCCTTATCTTTTCTACCTGATACAACTGTCGTTGTAATTTTAAAATCATCGTCCAATTTATCTTGTGAAGTTGTATTTTGATCATTAGTCCTTATATTACAATTATTCTGAGTTTTTGTTAAGATTTCTAATTTCGATTCGTTTTTATGTGCTGAAGGTTCATTTAATGTCGGATGACTATCAATTGTCTCCGGTATTATACTATTTTCTTGACTTTCTTCTACAGTCACATTACTAAATTCTATGTCTCCTAATCTTAATGAGTTATCTTTCCCGGGAGTTATATCTTCACTAACGTTTGCAAGATCATCAGTTTCAGTTCTCTGATCAGTATTGTCGTCATTGCTTACACATACATTTTTTTCTAAAGTATTCTCAACTTCTGTAATACACTCGTCACCATTCGATACAACTCCATTTAGATCGGTATTCAAAATCAGCTCGTTGCTAACATTAACTTCTTTACTGGGGTCCACAACATCTTCTACAACTGGGATGATGTTTTCTTGTTTATGAATATTCTCCTTATTTCCGCTGGTAATGTCTTCTGCTATACTTTCAGCTTTATCATTATCCGGGAATTTTTCACTAAGAGATTCGTGTTCAATTGTCGACATGTTTCTTTTTATGTCTATATCTTCAGGATTTAAAATTAATTGCATCCTTTAAGCATTTCCTATAGCATATTAGCAGAGGCGGATAACTGCACCCTGCAAAATAAGAAGAAAAAAACATTTAAAATCACTAATATTTAATCGGATAGTATGTTTGTTAGTTTTTACTTATCCTTTTTAATCGATTCTTAACTATCGACCTAGTTTTAATTGATCGATCGATACAATCTAAACCTTGATCGCATTCTGATGACTAATCCGTGGACCCGCGCACCTGGTCCCAGTAGTTCTATGAAGTACCTAGTTCTTTTATGGAACTACTGGGATTTTTTTCTCCCAGTAGTTATGGAGCTATGGAACTACTATGTGGTTCATGCAAGACAAAATTCAGTTGTAATTGTCATTATTAATTGCCATTAGTCCAATTTACAAAAATAAATGAACTTTTGAGTCGTAAATTGTAAGACCATTTACTTACAAATGTGCAAGTTGCGTGTTATTTATATGATTAGTCAGATGTCTATTTGGCAGATTTTTAAGGGAAATAAATTCATATTCTTTTTAATTGCTTTTGCTAATCTGCATATAATTATGGAGGAAAGTAAATTATCTATAAGTACTAATATTATAAGCGGGAGAGATTTTTAAATCTTCGCTCGCGATTATAGGAGTGCCGCCACTGACAGGGTCATCATTTAGATTATTTTACATGATGTCATTTAAAAAAAACTTTAATAAGGAATATGCATGTGACTCCAAAGGGACAAAATATTTTTATTTGTAATCTTTCTTGCTAAAAAACATACAAATACAATTATTTTTGAAATTTTTTCATAATATAATACCTAATGAAATTTAATTCCTTCGCAAATTTTCCGCAAACTTCGTCAATTTAAATTCGATGTACCTATTCTTTCAACAAGTTGTTTGTTTGGTTTCATGTGATTATTTGTATTGTTTCACGGTTTTAAGTTAAGTTATTAGTTTTATGTGTTAAAGTATCAAATCCTTGTGAAGAAAGACTTAACAAAATGATTGAAACCAGTTTTGTTTCAAATCACAATCAAAGAATCTTCCAAAATAGACGTGTTTAAGGTGATGACGTATTTCGATTTTCGCATCTAATTCACATGTTACGTCCGCTGAAATCAGAGCAGTAAAAGCTGCGAGGTGTATAAATCATATAAATGATCGTTTTTTATCTTATCTCCGCAACTCATGTTTTTTCTGACACTCGAATATAATATAAATATAATACATACTTTTTTTTGTTATTCTAGTGTCACTTTTTGGCCATATTCTAATGCCATTTTAGTAGCTGAATTTCAAGTCAAGTTGGCCTTCATTTCAATTCAATTAACGATGCGACTCTTGTTTGCTCTTATTTAATAGGCGGCAGTGTCTATATAAAAAAAAATCAAAAATATAAACCCGCTTTATGCATGAAAAGGTAGGTATCTCTACAAATTGCGTCACGTGTACACTTATTTAAGTTCCCGATATCGAGGTTTTCGAGTCATTAAAAATGTTCATGTTTTTTAATATAAATATAAACTATACATAACTACAAATTTCACTATTTATTTTTATATTTTTAACTACCATGACCACAATTTTTAAGATAATTATGATTTCTTTTTTGTATCCGTGACCTAAGTAGTACTGCCATCTACCACAAATCTTAAAATTCCTATAATGTCTGTAGTTTTCACACAATAAACAATTAAAATCATTGTTTTCTCTAAAAATTTTATTCAAATTTACGTTCAGTCCACTTTCACTCATTGTGGTGTAAAAAAATTTATGGACACTACTATGGCAAGTTTTTTTAAAAGTTGACGCAACTAATCAAGATTCCAAAATGATATAATACTCTTGGAAAACTAGTCAAAAAAAAAAGTGTAATATTTCTAAACAAGAACCATATTTCAAAAATTGTTCTTGTCGATTAGTAATAACTTTTACTATGTGCCCAAAATAGGTTTTTTGGTGGTAAAAATGTTTGAATAGATCCTGTCTTTAAGACAACCCCAATAGAAGAAGTCTTGGGGGTTTAGATCGGGTGAAAGGGGTGGTCATAGGATAGGACCAAGTCGCCCGATCCAACGCCCTGAATACTCTTGGTTTAACGGGTTGGACGGGCATAGTGAGCTGGGCGACCATCATTTTGAAACCACGTTTTGTAAATCACTTATAGGCAGTCTTGGGGGTTTAGATCAAGTGAAAGGGGTGGTCATAGGATAGGACCAAGTCGCCCGATCCAACGCCCTGAATACTCTTGGTTTAACGGGTTGGACGGGCATAGTGAGCTGGGCGACCATCATTTTGAAACCATGTTTTGTAAATCACTTATAAGCACGTCTTGTAATAAGTCTGGCAAGTTATTATGTAAAAAGTTCAAATAATTATTGCCATCTAAGTTTCCTTGTAACTCAAAGGGCCCAGTTAAAGTTAAACAGTCCAAAATAATGCAAAGTCAGTTCAATTTGCAGATTACTTGATTCACACGTCAATTGAATACGTAACGGTGTACAGTAAAGAAAGAAGCAGAGCGTACTGACTGCTGAGAACAGCAACTTCTCTACCTGCCCTATTGTTATTCAATAACGACATCTACCTCTGACTAACATGTAATCTCTCTCTATCTATCTCTCTCTTCTAAATTTGTTTGACTACGCACATGTCCCATTTAAATCCAAGAATTTACAACAAAAATCATATTTTGGGCACATGATTACTATCAACAAGTACAATTTATGAAATTTGGTTTTTGTTTAGAAATATGTATTACACTTTTTTTTCGTGACTAGTTTTCCAAGAGTATTATACCATTTTGGAATCTTGATAAGTTGCGTCAACTTTGTTTTTACACCACAATGAGTGAAAGTGGACTGAAAGTAAATTTGATTAAAATTTTTAGGGAAAACAATGATTTTAATTGTTTATTCTGTGAAAACTACAGATATTATAGGAATTTTAAGATTTGTGGTAGATAGCAGTAAGTACTAGGTACTTAGGTCACGGATACAAAAAACGAATCAGAAATATCTTAAAAAATGTGGTCATGGTAGTTATAAATATCATGAGGGGTGTCAATTTTCTAAGAATTTATATTTTTACTATGTAAGTAATTTGAAAAATAATCGAGATAATATTTATTTTTTCTGAAGTAGTCATTAGCAGGCCCATCCTCTGGTTCTCGCTTATCGTTGAATTTTGGGACACCTGATATGTATGTATAAATACTAAAGACTTGAAATAAAAAGTTTTTTTCATTTCATCCCGAGATATGCTTTAATGTAAGTAAAAGCGTCTTTTTTTGACTATATATCTAATTGAAAGCATTAGATATTTCAAAAAAATACGTTGAAGAAACTTTAATCGCTATTTCGCAAAACAGGTTTTTTAAAGAAACCTGCTAAATGCTAATGCTTTCAGCATTTTTCTTCTTCTCTCTCATACCTCATCTCTTGTCCCAGACAACCTAAAGGACATTCTGGATCAGACTTTAAATTAATTTAACCTAACCTATAAATATCTAATTGAAGAAACTTTATAAACAGGTTTTTTATAGAAACAAAAACCTGCTAAAATGCTAATGCTTTCAGAATTTTTCTTCTTCAGCTCATACCTCATCTCTTGTCCCAGACAACATAAAGGACATTCTGGATCAGACTATAACCTAATTTAACCTAACCTATAAATATTTAATTGTGGTAGGTACCTAAATGATGGTTTCCATTACAGTATTGATGATAAGACACATCGCTAATAGATTTATGCTGTAAGTAGGTATGAATGTACTTAAATAACTAGGTACTTACTACCTACTTAAATAATTGGTAAAAAATATATTTTACTTCAAACGAAATTAGGTTTTTCGTGATATTGAAATATAAATAACCTCATTCTAAAAAATAAGGGTAAGAAAATACAAAATAGTTTATTATAACGGACAGATTGCAATATGGCGATCGAAGAATGACATGATAACAAGATGGCGGCTGGTGTGAATGGACTGTTTCACGGAATACCGGAATAAATTCCCCACTCTGGTTCAGAACTGAGCGCTGATAGCCAAACACTTCGAAGTCGAAGCTCGCGCAGCTATCTGTCGCGTGCGCGGCATCAACTCCCACTATGCATGCGAAAGAGACGGATTGAGTCGGAGATGGCGGATCGAAATAAAAAGTCGGTTTGTGAAGGTGGAACATAGAAACGTGGGTCGTGGACTATTGACCGGAAAAGTAAGAGACCAACTGCTGTAACTGTGTTGATATTGCTGCTGGAATTGAGTATTGTGGCAAAGATCATTTTAGCTTGTCCCTTCTTTAATTACCGTTACAAGATCAAGTGGTCATTGCCACAAAATTTGACCAGGTTGAAGCAGCATAATAATATGAAGAATTTCTATGATAATGTCAACTTCCATTTCTATGACAATGGCCGATTATTACCTGATAACCTGATGCAAAAATAGACATTTTTTATACACATCATCGGAACAAATACATAGAGGAGTATTGGGTTCAGTAGATACAAATTTCTTGAAATTTGACAGCTATGTCATTTTTGAATAATAAGCCTGTTATGTGTCATCATGCCAACAAATAAAAAAACAACAAACATATTTAAAATATCTTTCACTAATATCAGAATATCATACCAATTCTACTTCATTAATAATAACTATTATTAATAACATAATAAAAAAAAAATTAAGGATACACACACACACACACACACAAAAGGAAAAAAGACAAGAGAGAGAGAGTTAATGCTTAACTTAATATAGGTACCTAATTATAAAATGTATAGTGTAAATAAGTGGGTGTGAACGCACCTTTTCCTTTCGAACAAGAGATTCCAGAAGTAGGAGAGTGATTAAGAAGATGCACGATAGCGAGGTACGTGCGCTTCGCAACGCAGTTGTTTCAGCACTGATAGGAGCAGAAAGAGAGAGAAGAAAATGGCCGCCGCGACCGCGGCGACGCATCCAGTGTACTAAACACGAACTAAAAATACAGTGTACTCGGCGCGCAGAGATTTTAACGGAACTGTGAATCGAGCGGCTAGCCGCGCGTGAACGAGACGTCATCATCGAGAACACGCGAGCGCGAGCGCAATAGAACATCCAAGGTGAATCAAAATAAAAGGATGGCTTCTTTGCATACATTAGTCTACAGCAAAAGTATCACCCTAGTACATTGTAATGCGGGCGGAGTCACGTTACGATAGCAGACTCTCATTCTCTTGCCTTCTACATTTTGCTTAACAAAGTGATCAGCGCGCCACGAGTAATAAGAATACGAATTACGTAGTTAATGAATACCTACTAATTGTGGTAATGCGTTTTAAAAGCCGATTGAAAAAAAAAAACACGACACTATAAAGATTTTGAGACGAAAACCAAGGGATTTATGAACACTAGAGCTGGAAATTTATTCATACATACGTTACATACATAATGCTAGAAATTATCGCTTATTACTCTTCAGCGCAGTTTTAAGTAGAATGCTGCTGACGTCATAGGTACTGTCAATGGCGAAATTTCACCATTTTTTCAAACTCAGTAAGTACCTAATGATTGAAAAATATTTCAGTAATGATTGTATATCCTTACTTCTTGTTAAGTATGAGATATTAGGCTGCTAGGCGGACTTATGTACGAACATTTACCTTCAAATAAAGGTAGCCTGATTTGAAATATAAAGATAAAGGTTCATTTAATATAGATATTGAGATCATGCGACGTTGCCAGTTTCAACCGCTAGCCTGGCGCGCCGCTATGTTCACCTATCGGGCGCGCCCGAATATTGCCGAGGAAACACGAAGCGACGCCGCCGCCCGTCATATAGCATACAGAAAGTCATCACCAAAATAGATATAGCAAGTTTTCTGCATCAGAATATGCCCATATCACGAGAAGTTTAAGTACTAAAGAATAGTTTTGCTTATTGCAACACTTTATTAAACCCAAAATTTACCTTACCTATTGAAGTCATCATCATTAATCTTTCTTAAAAAATACATAACATAATAAATGTTCACATTATTTCTTAGAACCCCAACCATTCACATACATATTACTTCGTAACTCCAACCTATATAACTATTAAATGCGTCGAATATACGGAACAGACTTAAAATAAAAGTCATGCTTGTAGTATACTGGATAGGTATGTTATTATAGTAATAACATTTGTATCAATGTCTAGAATAGTGGTGGAAAATTCCATGTAATTACATAAAATGGAACAGACATTTTGAGATTAATTGAATAATACATCGCATCGTACCGAGCACTTAATATAAGGACCCAACTGACAGAAGTCTAGTATTTAGTACTTATTAAATTCCATAACAATTAAATTCTAAAAACAATATTTTACTCGATACGTCCACAATATGTATGTCGCAGTTCCCCCTACACAGCTCTACCAAAATATATACACTAAGTCGATATCATCGCTTACACGGTATAACACGCCGCAATCGCTACACATCCGTGGTCGTGCCGCGCTACAATGACAGCAATGGACAGTGAAATTTTATAAGAATGCGCGATGTAAGCAGAACCATCGCATTATGTACGTATAGAGAACAGCAGAGTGCAGATGAACAACAGAAATGATGTGACTGATCACATCAAATTCAATAATGATTTTCAAAACAGTGGAAGTCGCCTAGAAAAAACCACATAATTTTTTGTAGGAAAAAATAGAGTCACATTATTACCTATCCTGGGAGATGATGTAAAGTTAAAATCTCGATATACTACGCACTTAATAAAACGGACTGTTTTATTTAGTGCTTCTAAGGTATTATGACTATTAGTTAAGTAAACTTAGAAAATCACGGATCCGAAAGGCTGAAGCAAAATGGAAGGGAACCATTTCACGTCTTGTGGTCTAGTAATAGGTTAAATTAGATATCAAAATGGCGGACCACATTTAGTAAAACTTTTTTCCGAATAGTGTTTTAGTCCATCAAAAGTGAGGAAAGCATAGATTCGACGATACTTATCACCAGGCATAGTATACATTTGAGTAGGAACATATACTTCGCTATGCTTTGGAAGAGGCATTAGGCTAAAAAACCGATGGCCTACTTCTATATTCGCTAGCGGGAGATTCACGCTGAGGAACTACGTTCGCTTAGAGAGACAGTTATTCACTAGGTAATTTTTTTGCGATTGACATTGTGGAGAAGGAAGGTAATCAAAATTGTATATCGGGAATTAACGGGATCCGAAATTTAGTGGCGTGCCCTACCTAAGGGAGGCCAATATCAAGAAATGGACTTATATGGGCAGAAGAGAGAGTCCTGACAAATTGATTAATTAATACTGAATGGATAAATTCTATTAGGTATGTGTACCTACTTTCAATAAGGCTAAGTATATCAAACATAACATATAGAAAGTATATTAACCTACCAATTCTGCATAGAATATAGATAGAAAAACGATGGATCCTTTAGAAAGGATCAATTATACCTGGGATTGGGACTTGGGAATGGTAGCTATAGCTATGAAGTTTGGCAACAACGCAAAAACATGACGTTGGCTAATCGTTGATACACATCAACATACCTACAAGTAAAAACAACTACAAGCACACCACCCACAGACAATCTCGCTATAACCTTTTAATGAACATTAATAATGTCCAAGCATATTTGCATATGCACCAGCTTCATCGACCATGCGTCATCAACTTTATCTCATTTCGCATGCATGCATATGCTATGCTATGAGGTGCGGTGCGCATGAACAACAAATCTAAACGAGCTGGCTACGTCGCGTCGCTTCAAACATTGTGGGTCGGACGAGGTGAAGTAAAGTGCGAGGTTGCCACACCGTTGCACTTTATTTAACCCAAAGATCAGCATAGTCTTTGATACTTATCAATATAATATGTCTTCAGCCTTTCTATAGCATACAATTAGTGTGATATTAATTGCCTGTTCTATTGTTTGAAAGTTCCTATTTTACTAATATTTTTGTACTAGGTACCTACCTTACCAACTTCCTTACAAATATCCTTGTATTGAAACGAGATACCGAAAAATGACCATGACAAAAGGATTAAAGAAGAACAATGAGATTATTCTTCCGTCATTCTTGATTAATAGGTACCTAAATTAAATGGGAGCCGTGTGGTTTTTATTGTACTTAATTTAAATACTGAATATCATCCTAAATTTCGTTAACTGACTAAAATAAATACGTAGATATGGTGCGAAGGAATCTAAGAGATTAAGAGAGGAGCAGAGTGGCGCCAATTTGAAGAAGCCTATTAGGTATGCCCAGTCAGAGTGTGGACTTAAAATGACCGATATATGGAATAGCATGACGAAGATGTAGGTAGTGGGATAAAACAATTAGAAATGTCCCTGAAACAAACAGAAAATTTGCAAAAAGTGCTAAAATATGCTGATAAGTCCTGAAAAATAAATGTTAATATTGGTCTTCTTACCAATCTTCAAGCATCAAGCGACGCCCAGGCGGAATTGGAGCTTGATCCAGAAGTTCCAGAATACCCAGAGCGTTGACCGCAACTACCTACCGCAAGCGATGTTTCACGTAAGAGTGAGAACTACTGAATTGAATGCTCGCACTCGCAGTCAATTTGTGTATGCACGCGAGCCGCCATCTTGTTATGAGTCGGACCGCCAGTTGAAGGGAGATAGATATATATTGATTGGATTTTGTCGTATGAATGAGAGCCAATTTTGGCTCTCGTAGGTAGTAAACTACATACTCTCAGCTCTGCTCTGTCTATTCTGTATTTAGGAACAACTCAACTTCTTCTTCTCTAGTTTCAAATATTTATTCTTGATTCTGAAGGCACTGCAATTGCCTTTAGGAACTACACGGAACGTGGCGAGTAAAAATATAGGTATTACCTACCTATATATTCACATTTTACATAAAACATTTGTTTGATTTGACTTATCTTATTATGTCAAATAGAACCAATTTTTGAATTATGTAGGTACTACATACTACAAAATAAAGATTTGCCAACTAAAATAAATAAAATAATAATATTGTCGTTGATTTAGGATATTTGCATCAGAAACGGAAGGGATATTTTCGATCATTTTGCTCCAAGTGAATCTGTTAAAGTCCAGAGATGTAAAACTATTGTAATTGTGAACTATTGTATTGTATTGTATGTTATATAAGTAGTACATGATATACTTACCGGATTTTTGAATTTAATTTCGGTGTAAAAATGTATAGGTAGGTATAACGTAAGTACGCGCAAGTATGGATGGGACTATGATCTATAATTAAAAATTTTGGTTACGGATAAATTAGTCGGGATCCCACGGCAATGCAAGAAAACAAAAGTAAAAAGCTAAAATAGAAATTCTAATTCCCCATAGATGTGAACTTGAATTTACAAACAATAAATAAGTTGACTGATATGCTATCTGTTGACTGATAATGAAATTATATGATTATAAACGTTACTAATAGATGGCACTGTTCAGCTATTTATATCAGACTTACGCTAGCAAGATTAAGATTTTTTATACTTTTAATTAATAAAGGCATTAAATATAAAACCTACTTTTTAATAAAAAAAATCTAAATAGTTAATTAAATCATCAGTTATAAATCACCGAAAGAGAAAAAGTGCTTAATATACACTTGTTTTCAAATACTGCCATCTAGTGGAATCCTAAGAAAGAAATTAAAATAACACTTTTTATGGTGTGCTAAAATAAACTTACCATCACATCAGTTTCATTGGTATCAGGACTTGTTTATTTATTTACATCCAACCAGACAAGCAAGTCGATAAACCAATCACTTAATATAATATTGTCAAACAAATTAGACTAAACATTCACAACAGAAATTTGACATTCACTGATTTAATTAATTATGTCAATGTCTGCTTGATTGTGACTATGACAATACTACATCGAATTGAATTGTAGTCCTATCTCAGACTTCATAGATTTTTACTAAATCTTCATTTTAAAAAGGTCAATATCGATTGCGCCAATGGGAAAGTTGAAATGTTATTGGGTAATTTCAAATTCAGTTTAAATTTTTTCAAGGAATAAATATAAACATTTGGCCATTTTAGGTTTTTCTTTTTCCAAAGCCAACATTTTGGGCGGATTTCCGGAAACTTTTGAGAAAATTCCGGGAGATCCCGAGTTAATCCACTGGCTATTATATACTTAAACCTCCGCATATGATATAAAATGTACTCTGTGCGCATATGAGCAACCGTCAAGTGCAAAGAGATTTATCAGGATGTAGTGTTCTGTGCTCAGACTAATTCTGTGGTATTTATTGTCCATCTCAAGTGTCAACTGTCAAATAAATTATCCAAGGCAACAAGCAACAAGTGTAACAAGTACACTTTATTTAAATTTTATCTACATTAAATTTTTACGAGGCATGAGGAGCAAAGCTCCAAAAAATAGAATTAATTAGCATAACTTAACCACAGAACACTATAATTCCTACAAGTAAGCTCTATCAGCACACTAAAAACAGATATTTGGATTATATTTTTAAATCAAAGTACCTACATTCAAATACAAATGACAAACAAATTAAATAATTTATTCTAGTTTAAGTTTACATCTACCTTTTCAAAATTAAATTCAATTGCAAATAATTTTAGGTGCCAGTTAATTTATTAACGGTGTCTTTATTAAAATCAAAGATATTTAACTTTGAAATGTACGTTATAATGAGAAAAGTTATCACAGAACACCATAAGATAATGGTAAGTGTATTGTGTATATACAATATTCTCTGAAAACATTAATTAATTTATTTATTTACTATATAATGTGTACCCTATTGTCTAGTGGCATTCTGTCAAGAGCAGTTTAAACCTTGGTGCTATTGAGAAGATTTTTTATTTTTTTATGAGTATAGGAAACTTTCTTTCAGCAGTGTTACAAATTAATAGTTCAATATGTTTTAGTTTCCCACATGTGCAGCCTGCAATATTTTATCTTTAAGATCATGCAACTACAGTCAAAAGTTGGAGAGTAAATATTCAGACTCACAAAAAGATCAGATTTTGAAAATCATCAATGATTCAGATATTACTAATCTATCAAGGTAATGTTTTATTATTACACACAAATGAGTGTTAAATGTGGGGCCTAAAAATTTTCCAAATTTCTTCAATAGAATTTGTTGTGGAAAAAAACTTTATAAACTGAATCAAAGACATGATCAAGTTCGTTTTTCTACAACAAAATCTGATAAATATGAGTTAAGACACAATCTTCACTCACGGAACCAAAAAAAAGATTCATTACTTCATATATAATTTATTTTTAAAATGTGATTTTGCTCTGCCGAACTTGATGTATACCTATATATTTCAGCCATGTTCAGCTTTTTACTAAATAATACATCACATGTACAAGCTGTGTTTGGCTCTACAGTTGATTTAAGACTAGTGAGCAAATTTTTGACTAGTGATAGTACTTTTTGAATTGAGAGTGCTTTTGGTAACATATTTTTCATTTTGTTTTTGAAGAATATGTACAGGTTATCTTTTTATGTATTTTCTATCTTAAAAGCACTACAATCTAAAAATTTCTATTTTACTCTTATTTATTCAGGTATAACATAACTAAGTTAAAATTAAAGAAACTAACAGATTGGGTGACTAAAAATGGCAAGATTGAAACTCTGTCTCAAATAGAATCTATAGATGGATTTACAGAAAAATATGCTTCCAAGGTTTGTGACAGAATTTTGGAAGGGCCACAATGCACAGAGTCAAGTGTTACCCTGAAGATAAAAGGCCAGGTTTTGCACCCTCCACTGTCTGAATATATTAAAAAGGTAAGTAATGTCTTCTATTAAGATTTTGCCACATGATTTGATTACGTTGAGCAAAGTATATTTTGGTTATTCGAATTTGAAATATCCAGTAGTAGCTGAAGTATGGTAATACTGAGTAATAATTGACAGGCCCGTTGGCGCAATCGGTGGTGACCCTACCTGTTGCGCCAGGGGTCGTGGGTTCGAATCCCACTCAGGACAAATATTTGTGTGACAAACACTTGTGTTTATTCTCTGTCTGGATGTCAATATTATCTATTTAAGTATGTATTTAAAAATATCTATGTGTGTATATCAGTCTCTGGTACCCATAGTACAGGTTCGCGCCTAATTTGGGGTCAGATGGCCATGAGTGAATGTCCATGGTATTTATTTATAATAGTCTCACCACATGTTGCATGTGTCCTAAACATAACTGGTAAAATGTGGGTATACTTCACACCTCTGCCATATTATGTCCTGCTGCGTGATATTATGTCCTGTTATGTTGCTACTTTTACACTACATAATGGTAAATTTAAAGAAACTTACTAGATTTTATAAATATATCAAGATCTGAACTAAACTATGCCTATACTGAACTATACTAGCCTTGGGGTTCATCTTACAGCTGAAAACTGTTCTCCACCACGTTGTTTCTGTGCGATTGGTGGAGGAGATACTGGCTGAATGTCAGGCATTTTTAGACCCCCTAAAAGCCTAACATGGTCTTACATGGCTTGAGAACAGACATCTTACAATAACAATCTGGAACGGCAGTGTATCCAAATAACTTGGGTTCTCAAGAAGCATTGTGGAAAACACAATAATTTATTAATTGGATTGGATTTTTTTTCAGAATTGCAAAACAGTTTTGTCAGTTTATGTGACAGTCAACTCAGTATGCTGGACCTTAATAGATAGAAGCAACTATGAAGTACTTGAATGGATGTATAAACCAATAGAGTATCCCGGGTGCAAGGCTGTTAAAATAACTGATATTCTGAATATTGTATGTTGTTTATTCATCATTGTACTAATTCATAGTAATCTTATAAGTTACTGTCCCACTGTTCAACATGAGTCCTCCATAAGTTTTTACTGTATATGTCTAAACATTGTACCTCTTTTATGGAATGATGCGGAAGTAGTTATTAAAAATGTAGCATAGTAAATTATATATGGATATAAAGAGCCGAAATTTAGAATTATTAATTTAATATGTATGGAAAAAAAAAACACTTTATATGTATAAATATTTCATATTCTAATTTTTCTGATATTCGAGTCTGGTTTATTTATTTGAATAATGTTATAATATACGAATGCTAGCCCTGCATGGGCCAATACCATTTTTGTAAGTGGTATTTTCACCCACTAAAACCTGCTTAGTGTCCTATCTCAGACAATCTTGGATATCTAAAAAGCAGTGACAGCCCAGTGGCTACCGAACTCGCCTCTCACTCGAGCGGTCCGGGTTCAAACCCAAACGGCAGGCACAATTCCATTGAGAGGAACTTCAGGGTCTCTGTTGTATGGTATACTAGTGGACGCCGTGGACGACTAGGATATAACAATAGTTTCGTTTACACCTAGTAATATTATATAGCCTATGTCACTCAGTGAAGATGTAGCTTTCTAATGTTGAAAGAATTTTTGAAATCGGTCCATTAGCTTTTGTGTGAAAACATTACAAACAAATCTTTCCTCTTTATACAATTAGTATAGATTAATATGTATTATGAACTCGACGTAATTTTTATAAGCTTTTATTAACTTCACTCGTATGTATGTATGTCCTGGAATCTTGCAATCAATATTTCACCCACTTCCACTGAAGCTATCGAGCTAAAATTTGGCATACATATTTGGTTCCGATGACAATGCATGAAAATAAAAATAAATTTATAAAAAGCTTTTAAAAAGAAAAAAATTTAACAGTATAATTTAATGTTATACATCGCACCTTACTACCATACTACTTGTGCTTAGACCTGTTACGTGTGGCGGACACACAGAAAAATTCGCAGTCATCCATGACCCGTGTATAATTATTTATTTATTCTTTTAACATTGTTTTTTTTTTTAAATCCTCAGGCATGGAACATCACTAGAAGTCTCCCCGCGGCCGACGTGTACGTGATGAAGGCGGAGGCGACCAGCCTGCGCGCGGCCGGCGGCGACCCCAACAACGCCAAGGCTCTGGGGGTCAATCTGCAGAAGGCCCAGATGATATCCATGATCGTCGCCTTGATCAATGCCCGGGCGAACAGCCTTAGGTCAGTGTTACCAATTGTATTGATCTCAGCCTAATGGATCGCTATATAATGTGATTGACAGAATAGGCATGATGACAGTATTAAAAAAATAACATAAAATTAATAGTTTAAAAAAAGTAAAAAAACACGCTTTTATAAAAAATCCAACTAAAAAAGAAGTCTAACCTAACCTAAACGTGGTCAAAGTTCATTCCAAGACCTTACCACAAGTGCAAACACGACTATGATACCATATTCCATCATGAAGTTCCAGTTAATATCTTCCGGCTCCATCATCAGATCAGCTCGACAGTACCATATTATTGAATACGTTTTAGAAGTACATACAGCTGCCAATTTTCATTACGCTACGATCCTTGGAAGATGGTTAAATTAGCTCTCTTCCCTCTTATTAATTAGGGAATCTTCCCTTACATTGTGAGTTACATACAAGTGGACCTAATAAAAGCATGTTAATAAAGAATAAATGGTTTTAGCGGAACAAGTATGTTGAATAATTCCTAAAAAATTGTCAAGTTTTAATAAAAACATTGAGATTATTAAGATTTTCATTAAAATAAAAGTATAAAATACAGTAATCGGCCATGTTGACTGATACGCCAATAAGAGCGAATGACGTCACCGCTAAATAAAAATTCACCTTTCGTTTGGGCTTCTGTTGAATACAGTGGCATATTTACCTAGGCGTAACGTCAAGCGGACGCCATGACACCTATGAGCGTTTTCGCGCTAGATTCAAAGTAGATAGGAAAAACGTTGCGTTGAAACTCAATTTATTGCTGAAATAATGTTTTTTTTTCGAAACATAGAATGTGTACCTACATTACAAAAGGCATTTTCAAAATCTGTCATCATGCCTATTAAACAATGCACGGTCGGTTTGTGGATGGATGGGTGAATGCTATTGGAAAAATTTCACGGGCGCCACCGTGCTTCAGAGAGCACGTTAAGCCGTCGGTCCCGGTTGTTTTCGATGGTATTCCTTAAGCCATGTCGCGCGAGAATCGACGCGAGCCATTGGGTTATGGACGCTACGCTAAATACATAATTATAATACAGATATTAACATCCAGACACAGAACAAACACAAAGTGTTTGTCACACGAATGTTTGTCCTGAGCAGAAGGTAGGTTCACTACCGATTGCGCCAACGGGCCAGTCATACTAATTGGGTTACTTTTTTTTTATGGATGAAAGATAGCAAACGAACTTGCAGCACCACCCATCCGCTGCCGCCCATGACAACTGTGACTGACTGTGAACAGCAAGACTCGACTTATAATCATTTTTTTTATTACAGCTCTCAAAACGAAGAAGTGGATGAATCAGAGAAAACGTTCAAACACCAGGTTTATTTCCTAAGACCCACATTGCCTTTTAGGTAAGTTCATCAAAGAAAATGATTGGTTTATATTTGGCTATGCTCAACGAAATTCATAAAAGAATAAAAGTAATATTTATTTTGGTAGATATTACATACATAAGTAACTAACTGAATTTAAATGCGATGATATTATGTACTTATCTACTAATGTCTCGACAATACCGGTGTCTTTTGTCCTGATACCGGATTACTTGCCACAAAACCGGGTAATTTTGTGAAATACCGACGTACATAGGCCTGCTAGTTCCATCTAGCGACGGATTCCGAAAACACAAAAATACAGTCGCGTACTAAAATACTTTACTAGATAGCTTCAAAGTGGCGCCATCTGCTGTCAATTGTAACTTATCGCTTGCTTCTCGGTCTCGGACCGACGGACAGATTTGTTCTGTTCTGTGTAATTCTCTCAAAGGCCTGTGTGAAGGCCTTGTCCCAACCGTGGGCAAATAAAAGGTTTTTGATAGTGAAAAGAGTGAGTGACAATTTTTTTCCCATGTTCTTATACTTCCAGATTGCACGGAACTCTGGTGGGCAACGAAAAGGTCTCGACAGATCAAACCGTAGAGATGATACTTCAGGAAACCAGTAATAATACCACAGACAACTCTCAGGTGCACGTTCCAGAGAGATTGAAGTCTATGTTTCGCTCGCAGAGAGAGCTCCAGAAAGATATGCTTGGCCACTGTTTGCTTCTAGCAATCACGTTTATGGACGTGTGTGTGTATATGAATAAAAAAAGCATCGAGAAGTTAATTAAACGAGGCGAGTAATGTTTTGTGTTGAGCCGTCACTGTGCCAAACCCTGGCTGGAGCACCGTGGCCGAGTACCTCTTAGGCCTTGTCAGTGATGTTTGGGTCAATCATGTGATCTACAATAGCATGTATATAAATGTAAAATTTTTACAATTATTTTTAATAATGAAATTATGATTTTGCTAGTATCAGTCAATAAGAAGCTAAGCTTTACGAAGCTAATGGGATACAGTTTACAGCCAATGTGATCTTAAAATATTTGCATGTACATAAATGTAAATTTTTTACAATTATTTTTAATAATGAAATTATGATTTTGCTAGTATCAGTCATTATTATGTTATAGTGTCGTACGAAGCTAATGAGATACGGTTTACAGCCAATGTGATCTAAAAATATTGCATGTACATAAATGTTAATTTTTAATCATTATTTTGAATAATGAAGTTATGATTTTAGTAGTATTAGTCATTATCATGTAATAGTGTAGTACGAAGCTAATGGGATGCGGTTTACAGCCAATGTGATCTAAAAATATTGCATGTACTTAAATGTTAATTTTTAATCATTATTTTGAATAATGAAATTATGATTTTAGTATCATTCATTATTATGTGATGATGTGATTTTGCTAGTTTAAATGGAAATAAATTATTGATTCAGAAGTTATTGTGTTTACTGGTACCCAATATATCTATATAATAAAAATGAATCGCAAAATGTGTTGGTAAGCGCATAACTCAACAACGCCTGGACCAATTTGGCCAATTCTTTTTTTTAAATGTTCGTTGAAGTTCAAGGATGGTTTTTACGGTTAGAAAAATTTGAAAATTCATCCCCTAAGGGGAAAAACGGGGGTGCAAAGTTAGTATGAAGCTTTGCCGTTTTTGAAGTTGGTGAATGTGTAACGCGAGCGAAGCTGCGGGCGTCCACTAGTTTTCAATGAAGTCATGCTAATACATAATCAAAATTTAACTAGATGGCGCTACATGAATGATTATATCTACAGTATATTGGTGTCTGCGCTGGCAATACACGTCAGATTTTTCTCTCCGACTAGCAGAGAGAAAAACCAGAAATATATTTCTAGGCTGATAATTAGCAGCGTATACTGACTGGTCCTTGTCAAAAAAATATCTGTACAACATTTAAAAGAACCAATTTATTTCGGTCGTTAGCTGCCATCTAGTCGGTCAGGAAGCAAACTTTCAAGGTATATGACAACTTGCACCAATAACACAAGAGAGGGCACTGTACACTAGCACTGACCATGGTGCAATCATGCGTTCGAAGTAATGAGTACCATGGATATTTTTATAAATTATTTAATTATTATATCTTCGATGTAACAAAGCATCAAAAGATGTAATACAAAACTAAAATTTTTAGAAACATCCTTTGCAGAGACAAGGCTTTTACTCATTTATGTAAATAAATTGAAACATTTATTTAGAACGCTCCCAAGAGAAATAATTGAACATTCTCGGGACTAATTTTTAAAAAAAATTGTGCCTTTATCTAATTAAACAAAACGTCAAACGCTCAAATACAAGAAAACTTGTGGTAGCCCTCTTAACATGGCTGTATTTTATACTAGCTGACCCAGCAAACGTTGTTTTGCCATATAGATAATTTCATCAGGAATAATTCTTTCATACATATATTTTTGGTATCTTGAACCGTTTTCGCAGCGCACGCAACGGAAGCCCTCAAGGAAGAATAATTTTCCCCGTTTTTTTCACATTTTCCATTATTTCTTCGCTCCTAATAGTTGCAGCGTCATGTTATATAGCCTAAAGCCTTCCTCGATAAATGCTCTATTCAACACAAAAAGAATTTTTCAATTCGAACCAGTAGTTCCTGAGATTAGCGCGTTCAAACAAACAAACAAACAAACAAACAAACTTCAGCTTTATAATATTAGTATAGATAAGTTGGGGACAGTTCTTTACTACTATACGGCGATTTCTAGAATTTTAAAAGCTTATATATATATAGGTAGTTAACTTCACTCGTATGTATCCATGTCCTGGAATCTTGCAATCAATATTTCACCCATTTCCACTGAAGCTATCGAGCTGAAATTCGACACACATATTTGGTTCCGATGACAATGCACGAAAATAAAAAATAAATACCTAGTTGTAAAAGCTTTTTAAAAAAAAATTTTTTTTACAGTATTTATTTCAAAATTAAATGACGTGTGCCGGAATCATGACATGATTGGGCCTTGGGTGGCCTAGGTATTTACTCCCGAATTGTTCCACCCATCCAATGACATACCAGGCTTTCTCAGTTGCCATGCAGTGGCCAAGTATGATAGCATGGCTTAACTAGCTAACAACTCCCTATTAGTACTAGCTAAGCTAAGCGTAGGTTGAAAACTGTCTGATGGAGCCTTGGATTAATAAAGACAAAATATAGATATACTTACAATCGCTCATCGCCAACGGCTCGCGCCGATGGAATTAAGCAATGTTAGGCGCGATCGCTGTATGTAATGTAGATGGGTGAACGCTATTGGCAAAATTTCATGAGCGATCCTGTGCTTCGGAGGGCACTCTAAGTTGTCGATCCTTGTTGCTTTCAATTGTAAAGTAATCAGGATAAGAATGCAACGAGATATTGAGATATTAGCATTACACTAAGAAATAAAACTGCATTTTATTGCTTCAGTTGGACTAAAAAGTGTTTATTTGATAAAATACAACGAGCTTACTTTTTACAACATTTTACTTCTATTAATGACAAAAAAACAAACAAAACCCTTAATACAATAATAATAATATACATAATTACGATGGTATCAACTTCAAACGTATAATACGTAACTAAAGTAAATGCAAATCTAGGCAAGAACGTACAATTCATTAAAATATAATCTAAAGGAAAATAATAATAATAATATAATTAATTAAAATATAACTATTTTAAAGTTAACACCAAGAAGGTCTATGCAAAAATTCCTACAGATCACACTTACACTTTTTTGACCTAACCAAAGTCGAATTTTGTATTTAATACTGATATCATTTTGGAAGAACTAGAAAATATATTTACAAATCGTATTTTAATTTTTTTTATTATGCCAACGTTTAATTTTTTTCACCTGGATTTGTGACCATGTCGCAACCAACCGTTTGAGAAACTAAATATATGGAACAACTGAACCAAAACCTGTTACGCTGTTGTGTGTAAAAAGTTCGATCTTGTATTCTGGGATTGTCTAAAATCAATTTCATATAATCTATTTCGGTGTATTGTATGTAAGAAAATATACTCTATTGTAACATGTGGAGGGGGAGTGCTGACGCGCACCGCAGGCGATATGCCTAATCCCACTATAATGTAATCCGGCTTGTAAATATAAATATTGTTTAAATGTATCTGTAAATAATAAATATATGCCTAGCAATTACTATGGATAATTGTAAAATACTGCATTTCTCCAACCTCAATGCTCGCCTAGCTAAAGTAGCCGTTTAGATTAGCTTGATGTTAAATATATTTTTTTTTAACTGCTAACTGCAATTTAAGGTTGTCTATAGAGTTAATAGAATGTTGAATGTAGAAGACACTGCGTTTCGTATTATAATTCCCATCTATGTAATCATTTAATATATTCCTCACAGTATTCTTAGATTAGGTGTTAAAGTAAAACATAGAAAAAAGTTTTATGACTTTGCGGGTCAACCTACGCTATTTGCTCTAAAATTAAAAGTGCTGGAACATACAACTATTGGAAGACAAAAATAATTACAATAAACTGCGCGGAACATAAGTTAATCCATTCATTCACTCATTCCTAATGTCAAATGTCTCCTCATACTCAAGTGGAAACTGTCAAATTGCTCATGAACATTCGAGAAATATTGAGTTGGTGTCTTGCGTCTGTGTGAGTGTATTCTCGCGCGCCAGCATTCCCCGCGGATAACTCTGTAGAAACCTAACAACATTTAAAATTACCAGTCTATTGTTGTATATTACGATAAATATGTACAAGTAATGATATAACAGCACCCATTTCATGAAATCAATACCCCTTGACGGTTGACACCGCTACGCCGCCTATTACGCTTCTATAGAAAAAGAAATATCTGTCATATATCACGGCATATTGTATAAAATCTATTGTATATCTTGTATAATCTGTATAACTATTGTACTATTCGGTGTGTATACGTAAACATTTATTGTTTCAAATAAGTATTGTAGCAAAAATAAGCTAAATAGGCGACGTAACTTTCACAGAAAATGTCGAGTCTAATAAAATCTGTAAAAAAAAACTCAATCCAGACTACAAGATCATAAATCTAATATGTTTCATCTTTTATAAAAAATTTAACAACTCTTATTTTATTGCGGAACTGCTTCAACAAGTATCTATTGTGATAGAAATTAATTATTTAATAATATACTTGAGTTGACAGCGGTTGGCGGGAGTGGCTGCGCGCGCGGCGCCGAGACTGGCGGGCGGAGTGGGCCTCCTAGTTGGCTACCAATTATTTCTTCTCCTACAACTAATAGTTAAAAATATCCTTCAATATATATTACAACAGATCGCCTTGCGCGTATTGCACTGACTGCAGCCCCTGCAGGACAAGACATCGATTTTAATTAAAACGAGTAAACTATACAATTCAAATAACTCCATAAAATGAATAATAATATCAACTCAAACCGGCGCTACGGTGGCGCCGCTACGAGACTACGGTGAATATGGAAGACTTAAATAATTCGTAGCCAACGATCTAACAAAGTAAACGTTTACATACACTAAATTCCATAACTACACAAGAATTATTGATTATTAGAAATACAGTATAGGTTTTGAAATACGTGTATGATTAAAGATTTTTTGATAATAAAATAAAATCATGGATAATGTGAGTTTGTTGATTTAAAATGAAGACTACTGAAAGACCTAGAGTTAATAAGAAATTAGTGTTATTCAAGATGACAGTGCGATAATATTTTTTTGGATGGGCATTCTGGCTTTTATGTTTTTGAAAATCGAATGTAATATGCAACCGTCATTAAGATGTTGTCTACGGCGTAGAACGGTTCCTACGTGACTGATTGCACCTACGACAGTTATGCAAAAAAAATGTAAATTAAATACTAGCAGATGATGTTATCGCACTGCACCTCATGATCAAAAGGATCCAAAATTATCAAGCTTCAGAACCAATCAGGTAATCGACCAATACTTCGATAGGGCTGCTACGGACACCATAATTTTAAGTGCAATTTACATTATTTAGACGTGAAGAATGAGAATATATTATAGATACAATTCGAAAACCCGACGAAAATTATTACATACCTAAACGCGACAGCAGCCCTATTCTAAACGATTACAACTTTCACAATATCTTACTTTATACAAGTTGCGAAAAAATCACGTAAATACACACACATAACGTAATTTAAGTATGCCAATTACCTTATTGTATAATTAACTTTTCGATTGCCATGAGATCACAAATAAATGCATTTATTATTCGAAAATTAAGTGGTTCCAATTGATCATCGCATGAGACAACTGCTATTATGGTAGAAGCCGTTGAACTATTGCTTTGACTTTGGAAACGGTATGTTCTGTCATGGTGTTTTAACTATTGAAATAAGTTGTAGAAACACCTACTTATTTATACGGTAACAGACAGATGACAGAGCATTTGGCGTAGAGTGCCGCTACGCTAACTTCAAAACATTGTTTTAATTTCAATTACAAAGCTCAAAATGTTCTTTAATACCGACTTATCTTGGGATTTAACATTCTTTTCATTTCTTACTGATCGAAATCCAAATTTATCTGCAACAATTTGTTTGAGTTACAAATTAATGTAGAGACATTAATTTCAGTTGTCTTCAATAACCTGATTGGGCTAACCCGACAGTAGCGGTTGTCCACTATCGTGATCAATCGGAACGGAAACGATCTCGTTTCGTATTACACCAGCTATCTTAACAAAAGTAGTGGACCAAGCTTTGCAATGGTTAATTCCTCGTGAACATTGTATTTCATACAATTGACGTTCTTCATTAATATAGATTAAGCATTTATGCAAAGTACATTTTCACAATGCAATCTTATTCTCTCCTTTAATATCGTTAACAACTTAAAAATAAGCACATTAATATAAAAGGGTAGCTCTCGAAAATATTGCAAAGTATCCGTTATAGCTTGCTATTTGAAAATCTTTACATTTCTACGAAAGAAACCTAAGGTTCCACGGAATCACATTCCGTGCTTAAGAAGCTGTGAAGTGGCGTCTAAACAAAAGCACAATAGAAATACAATACAAACTATATCTTATTGGTTACTGTCGTTCAGAATATTGGCCATTACAAATAAATATTACGAACTTTAATGGCCAGGAACATGGTACGAATCTAACTAAATGTCAGTGGAATTCGTTTTCGGAGAAAAAATGCGGGGTGGGTATATACTGGGTATATACTGTTGGGGTCTACACAAATGAATTGGACGGCACGCTTATAATTAAATAGGTACGCTTAAGGCTCAACTTATTCGAATTTGTTTATTAAATTTGTTTTATCCGTTCGGTAAAACAATTTTGATATTTTCTGTAGACTGCGTGCTACATCTAACTTAAGTAGTTTTTGTAAGGTTGTTTAAGAATTTGACGTGTCAGTAGGATCTCTTTAATATCCCGATCCAAATATGTAGAGCCTTAAGTTTTTTATCTATTTGAGCCTGAGTCCGGCAAGAAGTGGCTGTAGAAAGTATTGGAAAAAAAAATCTCCACATTAACTGGTCACTGAAAATATTCAAGCACTTAACAATTAGTATCATAAGAAAAGCAAAACCGTGCTCTCTAAAAAATTAACTTTTTTACACAAAAATTTTTAGTTAAATATGACATAAAAAACTAACACGAATAACGTTAAAAGTAGGCATACACGAGTACTTGAGCAAAACTTAACAAAACAGTGAGCAATACAAACTGAACAGCCGGGATAAGATGCTTTAACCAAACGTTATTCTGGTCGACCGCTGATAACTTAAACACGCAACTTCAGCTGCTGCCAACAACCTTCGACAACGCGCGACCGACGAGCATTTATACTTAAACCTTTGTTTTTTTTTAAAAGCTCTTATTCAACTTCACTCGTATGTATATATGTCCTGGAATCTTGCAATCAATATTTCACCCATTTCCACTGAAGCTATCGAGCTGAAATTTGGCACACATAAATTGTTTCCGATGACAATGCACGAAAATAAATTTTTTTTTTTTTTTTTAATTTTAACGGTATAATTTTTTCACATCATATTATAAACTACTACAGTTTCTACTCTTTCATACATGGTTATGTGTGGACTTGTACGAAAAATTGTGCAACCCGAAAAACTTCTAAACTTTTTAATTGCAATGGCAACATTTTTGTAACTTGGCGTTCTCAGCATTGCTTGTTATATAATTGACGAGTGAAATTTGAATTAGGAAGACATCACAATTCCAACATCATAAAGTTCGCATGTCGAGATCGTCAGCTAGATCGTTGCTCCTCGATCGCGCGCGCCTGGATGTTAGCTTAAACCAGAATAATGTTAAACAATTTCAAACGCTTGCAACACTGCCTGATGGTTCTGTGATATGTATTTACAATAAACACGCTGAAAATTAACTTCGCTACAACGATGTGTCGGAAAGGCCCAGCCGTCCGGGGCCGGTACTGCCGACTGGTCTGCCAACTGGTCTGCCAACCCCTCGACCCGGGACAGCGGCTCTCAAACCTGCCCCTCGCGATACTTAGGTAGGTACTTAACACGTTGTAATACGACACTAAAATTTAAGTCTATTTCACATTTACTTTTAATAATATTGTTTGTAATAAATGTATAAAATATCATCTTTAATCTCTGTATACTTAATCACCTTTTTATATTTAAAAATTAAATCCATTTGTATCGGTATAAAAATCTAATAAGATTTATAAATCTGAGGTTATTTCTTGGCTATGGCACAGTATTGTATGTTACATGTATGTTTGTATTCAAACTTGGGGTCGCCGCGCCGCGCCCGGCGTGAACTGAACATTCTTAGTAAACTGTATAAAAATACTTATCAACTATTATTATTTAAGGCTGCCGTATTCTGGTTTGTATGATTAAAAATATTTGTGCTTCAAATTTTATTATCTGGCGATAAAGCCTGTAAAATGCTAGACGGAAATTGACAATATTGCAGAAAAAGCGTATACTAGGCAAAAGCGCCTTTAACAATGTAACTTTATTTACTTAAAACTTTTATGTTTAACAGTTCTGTGTAAGATTATAAGATAAGGTCTAGTATTTTCACTATGTGGGTGTCAGATAGTAGAATTTGAAGCGGTATAGATAGAAACGTAAGTCTAGAGTGTAGGGGGCGCGGCGAGCGCCCGGAGGGTCTCTTGCTGTGGAAAATTCTTTAGTCACGGATGATAACTTTTTCAAAATTTTTCCGATAACGGTGTTTTCGTTTGCAAACCTCCGAAAGTTTGATAGGAAAATCAATCGGAAACGTAAAAGTGTACGTACGGTTCGCTCGCCAGTTTTGAGCGCAACTTGCGTTACGCTATTTCGTGTAACAAAATGTCTAGTTCAGAATTTCTCATTTAAAATTTGAAAAGCCGAAAAAATCAGTTATTGGTACGTTTCGAACAAAACTAAATTCCACCTTGCGTTGTGCGCGAGCAAATATTGCGCTCAAAACTGGTTCGCTTACAATTTTCATAAATGATCCAATGAGTGGTAATTTTTATAAACTTAACAGAAACAACTCACTAAACACAATATTGCGTATTCGTCTCGAGATTAAAAAACAAAATGGTATCCAAGTGATGTGACTTCCACAAACGCTATTACATCTACTAGTTTATACGTAACAGTCCTTACGCGGTAGGAAAACGAAACCATCACAATAATATCGTAAAATAAGCTATATAAGTCGTCTATAGATACAAACAGAGATGATAAAATGGTAAAAGGTCGTTGGGATGCCCCGCTGCCGCCGTTTATAGTCAACAGACTCGACGAGAGTGCGAATTAACAACAACTTGGATATATCTGATATATCTCTCTGCTCAAAATCATACCGTATTTTGCGTGTAATCAAATAATTCTGCGAACTTCTACGCTACCTGTATCTACGTGGACAGACGCCTCGACAGACGGGGTACACCAGCGACATCATGAATCATAATACATATATCTTTATTTACCTAAATACTAAAGTCTATTTCGCGATGAATGATCGAATTGCTTGGTAATTCGAATCGATAGTCTAAGCTAAAATTAAGTAAAAGATTACTCTGGCATATCCATCTCCCAATCCGCCTACAAAGCACTTGCATCACACATGTTACCTAATTGGTACAATTCGCTAATCTCACTCCTCGATACAGTATCGCATCAGTCGAGCGGCTCGAAGCCCCGCTCTGGGCCACAAATACTAAATTTCGATTAATTTAGGAACATAAAAACGTAATTTTTAGCAAGTTTGGCAATTTCGAGTTTACCTTAATTTATAAACAAAACGAAACTCTAAACAATCGCTGCAACAATGTCAAACATTCACTCAGTTCCAAAAGGGATTCTCAACCACATTTCGTCACAATACACGAATTTTAACGCTAAGTGAGCGAAGACGCCTTACCTACCTAGCTATCACAGTCCTTTCTCAGTCTGACCCTTCCCTCGTCACTGCATCTCAATGTCATTTCGTTGAAAAAACTGGTAACAACGTAAACTATTTTTATATAACCTGCCAGCACAATTTACTACATTATTTGGCACCTACAGTGTTATGGAGACATTAGGACAATCTCGTCTAGTTTAAAAGTAAATGCATTAAATATAAAAGAACCTTTTGTAAGTAATAACAAACATAAAATGTTTTGATGGCAAAAGGTAACCTACGTTTTTGGCTTGCTTACTCATTTAGCTGATTTCCTGAACTCTACCTACTCTCTCCCGACCGAATGAAATTTAAATGTCTATCCGATATATCGAATACAAAACGTTACTTTAAAATTATTTTGAGCATTACTTCCATACGCATACTTGCCAGATATATTCTCTTAATTCACGTAAATAATATTAACTAAACAATTCTACAAAATATGTATATATTTATTACAAATAGGCACAACGATGTACCGGAAGCATTCATCGCGAAATACTGTTATGTGGTAAAAGAGCAATTCTTACTTTTAGATTTCAACGAAGAGCTTTAAATTCTAATCTCTGGTTCGATCTGGTTATATGTAACGCACGTCTCGACCGTATCGTCGCGGATCACCGAGAAACTAACTCTTACGTGGTAACTTAATATTACGGGGCCAAATGCTATCTGTACTCGCTTTGAACGGTAACACTTCACGGTGAGCCTTCGGGACTCGATGGACCTCGATGGAGCGCATAAACTATGTCGTATTTACAGATCGAAGCATGTCGTACAGCGATCCGATACGCTTAAATATCTCATTTAACGGTAAGCTCGCGGGGCGAGTCGTATACTGGTGGCCGCAGCCGTTTCAATTGTAGAGGCGGTCGACGTAGAGGTCGTGGTGCGGGTGTGGCGGCGCGGGCGGCGGCGCGGGCGGCGGCCAGCGCGGCGCCGGCGCGGGTCACTGGGCCGGCAGGCAGGCCACAGACGCGCCCGGGCCCACCGCCGGCTTGAAGTCGCCCGGGCCCGGGAACTGCTGGAAGGGCGGCGCGTAGCACTGCGGGAAGTACAGCTCCGGCTTCACCACGGCGGCGGCCGGCGGCAGGGGGCGCGGCGTCTTCGCGTCCGCGCGCCGCGCTTTCGCCGCGTGCGGGTTCATGTGGTTGTCGATGTGCTTCTTCACCTCCGGCTCCGTTGCGAACCGCCGCCGGCAGTTCGGCATGGGGCAGCAGAACGGCCGATCGCCCTGGTGTGTCCGCGTGTGCTGGTCCAGGATCGCCTTTTGCCTGAAGTCCTTGCCGCACTGCGTGCACTTGTAAGGCTTCTCCCCGGTGTGAATGCGCAGGTGCTGGTTGAGGATCGTCCGTTGCCGGAAGAATCTGGGGCAGTATACGCACCCGTAGGGCTTCTCGTTGGTGTGGATGCGAAGGTGCTGCGTGAGGTGCGACTGCTGGCGGAAGCGCTTGCCGCACTCCGGGCACGGGTACGGCCGCGACTCGATGTGGATGCAACCGTGCTGCAGCAGGGTCGACTTCTGCTTGAACTCCTTCTGGCAGATCGGGCAGCGCACGTAGAGCGGCATCGCGCGGCCGCCCAGCACGTCCGGCAGCTTGCCGCCCTTCAAGTACTGGAGCGAGAGGCCCGAGCCGAATACGGCGTGATTCAGCCCCTTGGTGTCCTTGAAGTAGGCGGGGTACTGCGCGGAGTCACCGGGCGGGAAGCACGAGCCTCGCTGCTCCCCGTTCTGGCCGTCCGCGTCTCCGAAGGTCGACTGGATCTCCTCCTTGTTTTCGTCCGGGGGGAAGGGCACGTCCTGGGGCCACAGCGTCGGCGTCGTCCCGTTCTTGAAGATTAGGTGCGGCGAAACGTCTGCAAAAATCGAACAAGTCGGTCAGTCACGGGTCCGGATCATCCGGTTCGGGGAAAACGTACAGCATGGTTAATCGAACTGAGGACGGTTACGGGAGCGTCCGGCGATCGGTTCCGAGTCTCGCGGGCGCCCTCCGCTGGGCGAGCGACGAGGGGACCGAGAATTTGTCTGATAGGAAGGCCAATGGATGCGAGACCGAATCGAACGAGGGGGGGGCGGCGGGAATCGCAGGCGGCGCCGGCACTGCCGCGAGCCGGTCGGGCCAGTGCGGGCGGCGCGCGCGGGGAGCAGGGAGGAGCATATATGTGTGAATAGCGCTCGCCTTGGTGTGTGCGGACGTGCTGGTTCAGGATGGCCTTCTGGCGGAAATGTTTGCCGCACTCGCCGCACGTATATGGCTTCTCACCGGAATGGATGCGCAGGTGCTGGTTGAGGATGGCGCGTTGCCGGAACGAGCGCGGGCAGTAGACGCACGCGTAGGGTTTCTCGTTCGCGTGGATGCGCAGGTGCTGCGTGAGGTGCGATTGCTGGCGGAACCGTTTGCCGCACTCGGGGCAGCCGTACGGACGCGAGTCCGTGTGGATGCGCTCGTGCTGGAGCAGAGTCGACTTCTGCTTGAAGTCCTTGCCGCACGTCAGGCATTTGAACAGGCGCAGCTCCGAGTTGGGGTTGTGCTTTCGCGGCTTCGGTTGTTCGGGTTGCACTATGTCCGGCAGGTGGCGCAGGTCCGGGGTCGCGTATTGATCCAGGGGGCCTTCCAGTGAGAGCACTCCTCCGTTCTGCTTCAAATAGTGCAGGGGGAATCCTCCGGTTCCGAGCATGTGACTCGTCGGTCTCGTCTCCTTGAAGTACGGCGTCGCGTACTGCTGCTGCAAGTCCGGCTGCGGGATGAAGCAGGGGGTCGAATGTCGTTCGACGAGATGGTCCTGGGTCGGCGGGGGCTGTTGGTTCTGGAGCTGCTGTTCGACTTGCATGTGTTCGGGGGACGTCTGATGTTGCTGCTGCTGTTGGGCCTGTTGCTGCGCTTGCTGCTGAGCGAGTTGTTGAGCGGCTTCCTCCGCGACGGGGTCGGAGGGTGGAGGCGCGGAGGGGTAGGGCGAGGGCGCGGGCGAGGCGAGCTGGGGCTCGGGCTGCGGCGAGGGCCCGCCGGGGCTCTGGTGCTGCATGCTCTGGTAGCCACCGTCCAGCACGGCGCCGCCCCATTGCGTGCCCGGCGGGGCTCGCTCCACTCCATCCTTGTAGAGTACGTACGGAGCAGTCGTGTCTGGAAATAAATAAAAAATGTTAGACAATGAAAACAAATGTTTTTTTTTTAATTAATTGGCTCGGCGGTTCGTTGCTTATAAGAAATTATAATAATAAGCAAGTATTATAATACTTAATAATAATAATTATTATTATACATTATATATCTGTTTAAATTTCACGGGTCCACATGTGGACCCGGTAATTTGAAAGGCTTGCTTGGGAATACAGGTCCAACACGTAGAGGTCTCTTCAAGTCATTTTAATGAGTTGTGATGTAGCACACGTGGCAGATACCACCCTCGATCGACTGCACCATCAATTGGTACACCCGAAGGTGGGCCCCGCCAGATGTACAGGAACTATTGCAAAGAAATGGAAACTATATTGGGTCTATTGTGGTGGATTTAGAGGGCCTGATACATGACACTGTGAAAGTAACTATTTGAAGATACCCATTTAAGGAATGAAATGTAACCTGCTGTAACGGTGAAGTAAAACATGGTGAGGAAATCTGAGAGTTCTCCATAATGTTTCGAGAACCGCTCAAGTCTGCCAATACACATTGGCCAGCATGGTTGCCATAGCCTAATCCGTTCCATCCCGAAAAGAGACTCGAGCAGGACAGTGGGGACACAAAGAAAGGATTCTGATGTTGTTCGTGGAGTAAGCCGGTCAAATTCTACTTATGGCATTTGACGACTCTGTGGCGCGGTGGTAAGTGACACTGTCTGCCGAACCATGGGTCCCGGGTTTGAATCCCGGCGGGGGCATATATTAATTTCGCGAAGGAATATTTGTACTCATGGATGTTAAATTGTGTTTATGTTAAATTCACAACACAGTCTAGGCCTACCTAGGGGGTGTTAGTGTGTAGCGTTTATTATTCCTAGAGGGTGTGAGAGTGTAGCGTTTATTATTCCAAGGGAGTGTGAGTGTGTAGCGTTTATTATTCCTAGGGGGTGTGAGTGTGTAGCGTTTATTATTCCTAGGGAGTGTGAGTGAGTTGCGTTTATTATTCCTAGGGGGTGTCAGTGTGTAGCGTTTATTATTCCTAGGGAGTGTGAGTGAATGAGTAGCGTTTATTATTCCTAGGGTGTGTGAGTTTGTAGCGTTTATTTCTATTTCTATTCTATTTTCTAATATTATTTGATTGTGATTTATTAGGTATGTAGGTATAAGTTTGAGACCGGTATCGTGCGGTACAAGTCGCGTGCGGCGCGCCGACGCTCGCTGCGCCAAACAAATAAGAATTTAATAAAACGTCACATTAGCCGACTCGAGACATTTTCTATCGCAACAGATAGATAGCTACCTGCAATGGAAACCGGTATTATATTTGGTTGCTAGCTGTTGTATATTCTGTATATTTTTATGCAAAATTCGTACGAAAAGTTACGTATTTTACTGCTTTTCTCGGTCAGACTGAAAACCAGTGCTACTGCTCTACGTTTTTCGTTTTTGCCTTACACGGAAACGTCAATTATATATAAGGCATCGATATATATGTCAATTATTGAAGGCTTTTAAATTGAGAACATGTCTATTCATATGAATTAGGCTCTCGTAATGGACTTAAACATTATTTCCTGTCCTAAATCGTTGCTTTTAGAGGTATTTTCCACATGAATCAACGTACAATACAAATCATGTACATGTGAGAGATAGTGGAGGCAAAATATCCATCAGAAACATATAATTTATCTCATAAATGCCTAAACAGTGTAAGGTAGTGAAAACGATCTCAATACCGCCTACAACCAACCTACAACATTAGTAGGTAGCAGCCACATAATTGCTATAATTATTATCATAAGTTGTGGATGACACCACACAAGACGTAGGAACTACGAAAGTGTAGGTTTATGGTTTCTAATGATTTACTTTCTCAGTAACTGCATCACAAAAAACGAGGGGAAACGTGGCCATTTTCTTTTCCCGCCCAAAGCGAAATGCAAATGGCGGATGCAGAGCCATTATCGTTTCGATGCAACCGTGTTGTTGTTTTTCGATTACATCATAAATATAACTTAAAATTTACTTATCTAGGGGAAATGGAATAAGAGACAGTTTCCTAGACGGTCGTGCTCCGTGCATAATGTCCGCAATGAAAAACTGGTTGTATTTCCCTATTCTTTATCAACATAAAATTAGTGTGGAGAAATGTTTTGTCTTAAAGAAATGTGCTTTGATATTTTTAATGGCTGAGGGTGCGTTGTCGCAGAAACATTGTATGTTTTCGACATTTTTTTTACGCTGCTGGAAAAAACAAACCTCGTAATATTTTTACACTCAAAATCATAATTATTAGTGATTGCCTATGTATCAATTGTTCCTTCCTATAACACCGAGATGTATTAGAACAAGCAAGTAAAGTTTATCTATTTTAACTAAGTCTTTACTAGTCTATTTCTATATTTCTTCTTTCTCTATCCTTCTATATGGAGCAATTAATTTTTGAGCCATTTGTAACAAGAAAAAGCTGTCAAAAGCACCCATGAAATATAAATTCTATTTAATTCTAAAACATTCCTAACACTAGGCATTCCTTCGGACGCTTCATGACTCCAAACAACTTCGTAGGTAGTTTATTTCCAAGCCGGTATAGAATCGGTAGTCAGCGACCGACAGATAAAAAATCTCGTTCAAATGTCAGATGAGTAATGGGAACTCAGTTGCGGTCACATTCACTGCGCGGTCAAATTTTGACAGCGGCCAAGTGGATCGGGTTTCGTTGGCCTACAGATTATTAAAGTTAATTCCAATGTTTTTTCAACACGTACATCGTTTATTCTGTGTGTTTGTTTGTTACATTATTTAATAATCGATGACTTCAAATCCCAGTCGCATTCAGCCTATCTAAGTAATGTGCATTATTAATTAAGTAAAATAATTTAAAAATTACAGGAAAACAACAGCATGCCTGAGAGTTCTGCATAATGTTTTCAATTGCATGTGAAGAACCATATTTGGCCAGCGTGGTGGACTGTGGCCTTACTCCATTATGATTGGAGACCCGTACGTACAGTAGCGTCCATAGCCTAGTCATAGGCTCGCGTCGATTCAATGTGATCAACCGAGTTAAGCAACGAAGGGTGCGGTCGGTTTGTGGATGGATGGACTGGTGGCAAAAATTTAATTTACGCTACCGTGCTTCGGAGGGCACTTAAAGCCGTTAGTCCCGGTTGTTTTCAATGGTAAAAACAATAGCTATGCCTTGTCGAAGACCTTCGGATGGCTTGACAACTTTCGACACTGGGTTGGCCACTAACCCCTCCACCAATCCACATTGAATCAGCGTGGTGGAGTACGCTCTTGACCTTCCGCAGCCTATCCTACCCAGCAGTAGGACGTCTAAAGGTCGTACTAGCCCACAAGTGGGACAGTGACAGGGGTTTGGAAGTACTCGTGGCGATAAGTTTGGAGGACGCCCATAGAAAACAACATGCTTTGGCTGGGAATCTAAAACTTGTCAATCAGGGTCATTGATCAGATCAATAGGTACGTTGCGAAATCATCAATCAGTAAATACTTATTTGAAATTATAATGTAAATGTAAATACCTGTACGTGTAAACTTTCAATGCATTTCAATTACTCGTACATAACTAGTTTTATAGAAAAAAAAAAATTGTGAGCCGTCACGGGACGCCTGGCAGATGTGAAACATCGAAATTATTTTGTACAAGTAATATGCACAAAAGTACATATTATGACAGGAACTAAAACATATACCTATGAAAAAAAAAAAAAAAACAAAAAGAAATATTTAATTATTATATTTTATTAATATAATAATTTCCGACCGTCATTTGTCGGAACTGTATAGTATATATACAAACGCTCGCCACGCTCGCCACGCTCGCCACGCCAAAAATTTGGTTTGCCCTCCGCCTAAAGATGTTTCACATCAATAAAAGTTAAATGTTGTTCAATCCTTTATCACTGGTCGGTGTGAAAAGAAAAGTAAAACGCCTTCCAAAATTGACATTCATTGTCACAAGAAAATTAAGGAGAGTTGCGTCAACTCCCGGAAAAATATCTGGTGATTTCACGACGTTCGTGGAGTTTCCCTGCAGGCCATAACGTTTATGGTACTGTCCTCCGGCCGTGCCGTGAGTCAAACAAGAGGCAGTTGTGTGCAGAACAATCCGGCGACATTGGATGTTAAGGTTGGTTGGAATCTTTTCATACTGATTGTGGTACTGGATTGCTACCTACTGCCTCACATACATTTATACAGTCCACACATTAAAATCGAAGGATCGCCCCTGCGATTACCGCATAATTTTTTGTGGCCTTCGAGCCGAACGTAGAGTAGGCAATTCTTTATTCTTTTATTTTATTTGATATATATTTAATTTGCACGTTGCAATGGCTTCTAAAAAGGGTCAGAAGGTTCAGGAAGTGTACGAAGAGTGCATCGCTGATGTTGAATTAAACGTTTTAATCAACAAAAAGCAAAGAATTTTTGAACAATTACAGACAATATCTGACATGTCATTAAATGTAACTGACAGCAATATTCGTGAAATGTTTCTATTGCGTGTCATGGATATAGATGAGTTACGTTCATCTTTCGAATTATGTATTTTTGAAATTTATAAATGTCAGTTACAATCTGGTGGAAAAACCATATTTCAAAGTCAGGAATTGAATAGTTTTGATGAGTTGTATTACCGTATAAAATTGATTTCTTCAAAATTACTAGCGAATGATAAGAACGTTAAAACTGAACAAACACAGTCGTGCATCGAATCTAGACCACGTCTTCCAAAATTGGAGTTGTTTTGTTTCGATGGAAATATTGAGAATTTTAATACATTTTACGAGACATTCTGTTCGTTAGTTCATGATCGGGCTCAGATACCGAAAATAGATAAATTCCACTATTTAATTTCATGTATAAAGGGATCGGCACTAAACATAGTGAAAAGTATTCCAATATCTGCTAATAATTACGACATTGTTTGGCAAGCTTTACTCGACAGGTATCAAGATAACCGTATGTTAGTTGGGAATTATTTAGATAAAATGTTAAACTTTACACCTATTGCGAAGGAATCATCCTTTCAGTTGAATAATTTCATAGAAACCTTTGATAACTCATACAAAGCTATACAATCTCTTAATATTGAAGATTTGAATAGTTACATTCTGTGTCATGTAGCATTGCGAGCCTTGGATCCATACACTCGTAGGTCATTTGAACAAAGTATCAATCAGAAGTCTATACCAAAATTCTCTGAATTGATTACTTATGTTACTAATCAAATAAAAGTGTTGGATCATTCTAGTTCTTATGGTGCTAGTACAAGCAACCAAAACATCATACAAAATAAACGTCAACCAGAAGTAAGTAGGTTTACGGCGCGAACTAGAAACAGTGCACAGAAAAATTACGCGCATGCATCGTCATCAAACTCAAAAAATAATTTATCTTGTTTGCATTGCGGAGACAATCACATGATATATCGCTGTGCTCAATTTCGTAAATTGAGTGCTTCGCTACGAATCAGCCGTGCTGATGAGTTGAAGTTATGTCATAATTGTCTAAAACCTAATCATACTGCTGAACAGTGCAGGAGTGAATTTAAATGCATTATTTGTGAGCGACCACATAACCTATTGTTGCATCAGGATGTAACGAAAACGTTGCTCGCTTCCTCTTATAACTCCGGTAATGCATCGGTTCCTGCAAGCGCACCCGCCCAGTCAGGAGTTCTTTCAACTGATAATAATAATAGTTACAGTACGGTGTTGTTGGGTACCGCGATTGTTTATATTTTAGATAACTTTAACGTCTATCAACCATGTCGCGTACTAATTGATTCCGGTGCACAATCCAATTTTATTTCCGCTGCATGCTTACAACGTTTAGGTTTATCTCAACGTAAATGTCCGTTTAGCATTTGCGGATTAGCCGATGGTTTAGTTAAGAACTACGGCATGACGTCATGTAGCTTAAGGCCGCGTCACACTGATAAACCTGGTTTTAATATTGATGCTGTTATTCTTCAGAAAGTAACTTCAGATCTACCTACCATTAAAATTCCTGAGCATATAATAAAACAGTATGATAATTTATTTTTAGCTGATCCTCATTTCTATAAGCAATCGCCCATTGATTTAATTCTAGGCGGTGACGTTTTTCCCCATATTTATAGTGGGAAGAAAATTATTATCGGTCCCAATATGCCAGCCGTGCTGGATAGCGTATTTGGGTATATTATAACAGGTAAACTAATTACACCGTCGACTTGTGACGTCACGGATGTGAACGTTGTAGCGTCTACAACGTTGGTGTCGTACACCACTGATGATCATTTAAATGATACTCTTAAGCGATTTTGGGAAATAGAATCCTCGCCGTGCGATGTTCCTTTAAATCCCGATGATGAAATCGCTGAAAAACTATATATTGAGAAACATTATCGTGACGAAAGTGGTCGATATGTTTCACCTATTTTATTAAAGCCAAATCACGAACCCTTAGGTAATTCGTATGACACAGCCTTTAGGAGACTCACGCATGTCGAGCGTCGACTTGCGCGCTCACCTGAGTTTCGGAAGGCTTATTCTGATTTTCTGAAGGAGTACGAGTCACTGGGACATATGGAGTTATATCGTGGTAGGGAGCCGTCTAAATATTTAATACCACATCACTGTGTGTTACGGCCTTCTAGCTCTACAACACCGTTGCGTGTGGTCTTTGATGAATCACAGAAAACTAGTACTGGGGTGTCACTAAATGACAATCTTTTGACTGGCCGTAAATTACTTCCAAATATTTTAAAAATTATTATTAACTTTCGTCTCTACGACATATGTTTTACGGCAGACGTGTCAAAGATGTACCGAGCCGTGCTCATCGACCCCGCTGATAGGTGTTATCAACACATATTATGGCGTGATACACCGTCAGACCCAATACAAGTTTTTGAGTTGAAAACAATTACCTACGGATTGCGTAGCGCGCCTTACACGGCTATTCGCACGCTGCTTCAACTTGCCCAAGACGAACGGTCAGACTGTAAGGCTTCCCGAGTTCTAGAGGAGGGTGTCTACGTTGATGATTTTTTGTGGTCATGCCAATCTATAGACGAAGCTTGTACCTTACAAGACGGCTTAATGAGTCTTTTGAAAAAAGGCGGGTTTGAATTGCGTAAGTGGGCTAGCAACTGTCCCGAGCTACTGACACGAATGAAATCAGAACAAATAACACAAATAAATTTCCAAGATGATACGTTATCATCATCCTTAAAGGTCCTAGGATTGACATGGTTGCCCTCTTGCGACTTCTTTTCTTTTAATTATAATTTAAAAGATAATGACGGAACGAAACGTTCAGTACTTAAGCTGCTTGCTAGTATTTACGATCCGGTTGGTTTTATTTCGCCGTGTACTTTCGTTGCCAAATGTATCATGCAGGATCTTTGGAAACTGAGCCTCGGCTGGAATGACCGTTTACCATACGAATTGTTACAAAAATGGGATAAATTTATCGGTCAATTACCGATCCTTTCACAACTTCGCATTGAGCGACATCTTCTAGTGAATTCGTTTGTAAACGTGCAATTAATCGGTTTCTGTGATGCATCGTCACAAGGTTACGCAGCTTGCATATATTTTCGTAGTACTGGCAAAGATGGGAACGTCAAAGTCAAACTATTGACGAGCAAATCAAGAGTTGCTCCATTGAAGCCGTTAATGTCTATCCCTAGGCTTGAACTTATGGCAGCCGCGCTGTTATCGAAGCTAGTTCGTTTTGTCGTACAAAATGTTAAAGATTTTAATTTACCAATAGTTGCCTTTAGCGACTCTAGTGTAGTTTTGTCGTGGCTACAGACTCCACCGTACAAGCTAAAAGTGTTCGTGGCTAACCGTGTTAGCGAGATTGTTGACGTGATTCCGCCCAATTGCTGGTTTCATGTAAACAGTGAGAACAATGCAGCCGACCTCTGTTCTCGAGGCGCGCTGCCTGAACAACTTTTAGCAGTAGCGGACGAATGGTTTAGTGGCCCTGCATGGCTTGCTGGGGATCCGCGTAGTTGGCCAAGAAGTACATTAATTTTAAAGGAAAATGATATCATTCCAGAACTTAAAACTAACGTTGACACATTTAACTTTAATTCTTTCAATTTAAATAACTTTAATGATCTTGAACATTCTTTTAATAAAATTTCATCGTTTAGTAAACTTGAGCGCACAATGGCGTGGTGTCTTCGTTTTATAAATAATTTAAAATGTAAAAAATCTGATCGAACATTTGGTTCACTAATGTCTTGTGAGTTAAAGCAGGGACATGATTTAATTATAAAAGTCATTCAAAATAATTATTTTTATTCTGAAATACAAATGCTGGCAAAGGGAACTCATGTATCATCCCTTCGCAAACTATCTCCCTTTATAGACCCTGATAATTTCCTCAGGGTGGGGGGTCGAATGCAACCGTCGGATTTACCATATAATATAAAACATCCGGCACTCTTACCCAAGAAGTGTCACATAACAAATTTAATAATTGATTATTTTCATAAATTGTACATGCATGTAGGACCGCGCACCTTGCAAGGCATTTTGAATAATAAATACTGGATAATAAACGCTCGTAGTGTAATTCGTTCAGTTTTGTCGAAATGTCGGGCTTGTTTTAAATGTCGTCCATACTCCACCCAGCCTATGATGGGTACGTTACCTGCAACTAGGCTTAAGGCCAATAAGGTGTTTGACCATGTTGGTTGCGATATTGGTGGTCCATTCTTTATAAAAGAAGGTATGCGGCGAAATGCAAAGGTTACTAAGGCATATTTGTGTTTATTTGTATGTTTCTCTACAAAAGCAGTGCATCTAGAAGTGCTCTCAGATTTATCTTGCGAATGTTTTCTGGCCACATTCGATCGTTTTGTGGCACGCCGCGGTCTCTGTAGTTGCTTATATTCTGATTGTGGAAAAAACTTTATTGCAGCAGCTAAACATTTAAAAACTGTTACCAATTATTTTAATTCGACTATTTCTGATGAAATCCTTTCTGGATTGTCCTCGCGAGGTGTCGATTGGCGTACCAACCCCCCTAATGCAGCTTCCATGGGTGGTCTGTGGGAGGCAGGTATAAAATCAGCCAAACACCATCTCTACCGTGTAGTAGGTGATAGGTCCTTGACTTTTGAGGAGTTAAGTACTATATTTTGTAAAATTGAGGCGATTATGAACTCGCGACCATTATGCTCCCTTTCAAATAATCCTAATGAATTTGAAGTTCTAACTGCGGGTCATTTTTTAATTGGAAAAAATCTATTAACTGTTCCGGAGTATAATTTTGAAGATGTACAGATGAATCGATTGTCACGTTGGCAATGTATTCAAAAGGCATCACAATCATTTTGGAAGCGATGGTCAAATGATTATTTGCACATGATTAAATCTAACTTAACCAAACCGTTGCAGTGGCCTCTTGGCAGAATAGAAGAGGTTCACCCTGGTTGTGATAACATTGTACGTGTAGTTACTGTACGTACGCAAACCGGGGTTTATAAAAGACCGGTAAATAAAATCTGCCCATTGCCATATGCAAACTAAATATAAAATTAAGTTATTAGGTTAGGATTTAGATTAGGGCTCATACACTCAACTTTTTTTCTTAACACAAACAAGTTTCTTTATTTTATTTTGAATTATTTCGTAAATATTCACATAAATTATTAACACACTCATTCTTTACACACCTATACTATTAGGAAATCATCACACTGATTTCGGTGAGGGGTATGTTCAATCCTTTATCACTGGTCGGTGTGAAAAGAAAAGTAAAACGCCTTCCAAAATTGACATTCATTGTCACAAGAAAATTAAGGAGAGTTGCGTCAACTCCCGGAAAAATATCTGGTGATTTCACGACGTTCGTGGAGTTTCCCTGCAGGCCATAACGTTTATGGTACTGTCCTCCGGCCGTGCCGTGAGTCAAACAAGAGGCAGTTGTGTGCAGAACAATCCGGCGACATTGGATGTTAAGGTTGGTTGGAATCTTTTCATACTGATTGTGGTACTGGATTGCTACCTACTGCCTCACATACATTTATACAGTCCACACATTAAAATCGAAGGATCGCCCCTGCGATTACCGCACAAATGTCTAAGAGCCAAGTGAAAGAGGAGATACATATTTAAATCAATAAGAAACAGAAAATATAACGTTATGTAAACACACTGCATAATCGATCATTACCAGTTCAATGGGTTCTAATCGGTGCTTGCAATACGTAAATGTACACTAATGATGAGAAATAAAAATTACTGTAATGTTACATACATAATACTGTTGTGTTGTGTATGTAAATTTATTAGGTCAATAGCTTTTGACAAGTAGTAGTTCAATGTGAAAGGAAAGAGGTGGTTGGGCAATATTTATTTATCTAACTAATTCGTAAATGGTGTCTTCCCGTCTGTGGTGGTCACAGATTAAACCTATCTCGTAATGATCATGTATTTTAAAAGCTTTTATTTAACTTCACTCGTATGTATTCATTCATGTAAGTATGTATGTATGTCCTGGAATCTTGCAACCAATATTTCACCCACTTCCACTGAAGCTATCGAGCTGAAATTTGGCACACATATTTGGTTCCGATGACAATGCATGAAAATAAAAAAAAAGTTTTAAAAAGCTTTTTTTTTTTAAAAATTTTTTGAGCCGGATTTTGCAAAAATATTATCCGTAGTCACGGTTTTTAGTCTTGCTTTGGCCAATACTAGTTGGTGGTAAGCTGAAGTCACTCATTTAACCACGAACCTCATATTTTACGTTACTGCATCTATTCCATATTATTGTATAACATATCATATTCTGAGAGGAGACCCCAGCCCAACAGTGGGACAAAGAAAGGGTTATGATGATGATGATGATATCATTATGCCTAGTAAGTACCTACTTAATTATATTTGTTATATTTTTAGCAAGTAAACGTTGTAGTAAAAAAGTACGGTTTAAGCACCCAAAATGTTTTGTGGTTTAAGGTCTGTTCGAAAAAATATTATTATTTAATTTCTGAAAATGAATTTTACTACAATTAAGTACTAATTTCCGATAAAAACTCTAAGAAACTTGCAAGCAGGACAATCTCTTTATGATTGGAGTTTAAAGAGAGCCACAAAAAATGAATTACATCGTCATATCTTAGGCGTAGCTTCTAAAAAACAGGACCATCCATCTTTGCCGTTACGGTTACGATTAGGGCTGTACATGGTTACAATAATTCAAAAAAATGCAATAGGTATACGTATTCCACCTGTCATAAGCTTTCGAAGCTGTAAAATGTTTTAATTAAACCTTAGTAATACAGGTTTTATTTAATATTACACCTAGTAATATTATACTCAGTGAATATGCAGATTTTTAATGGTGAAAGAATTTTTGAAATTGGTCCAGTAGTTTTTGTGTGAAAACATTACAAACAAATGTTTCCTCTTTATAATATTAGTATAGAAGGGACAAATGTATAAAATTAAGTAAGTTTCCTGTGATAACTTTAACTTTAGCTGTCTAATTTTCAATCATAGGCCGTCGACGTACACAAAGCCCAAGGCACCGAACATTACCGGTACTGGTGATATCCGGTATTTTGTGCGTGACAACCCTAGCCTTTAATAACCTAGTACACCAATACAAAAGCAAAACGCGCTACCACATTTTTACACAAGCCACAATCACCGGAGATATCTTGATTCCAGACTCAGAATGTGTTACCGTTTATTATTTTGAAAAGACAGACAGACGACCGTGGACAGACGACCTGAAGAAGACGGCGGGAAACCGCTGGTTTCAGAAGGCACAGGACCGGTCGGAGTGGTGTCGTTTAGGAGAGGCCATGTCCAGCAGTGGACTTCAAAAGGCTGATGGTTGGATGGATGGATTTTGAAAACGCATTGCGTCTGCAACTGGTAATGCTGTACAGATTTACGATACCTTGAAAAGAATTTACCGCAGATGGGATTCGAACCCACGACATTCTCATAATTACTGAGAATACTCTGACAACTAAGCCACCGCGGTCCAGTGGTTATGGTGCTAATGAGAAGGTCGTGGTCGTCGTCTACTCTACACTACTTTAATCAATTTCTGCTACTAGTACTTCTAACAAAATTTCTATAGTACGAGAAGGTAGTTTAAAAAATATTATCAAGTAAGTAAAGTAAAGGAAATGTTTAATGTATTAAAAAAAATATGTATGTAACTAATATAATTCATCAAAACACCTACTCGTGCTTCAATAAATTATATTAGTCATGGGACTAATATATGCATACATATACAGGTATTCGGATGGACGAACACCTGTAAATTAATTGCATTAATTATAACCGCTAGACTAATTTAAAAGAAAACAAGAGTGACCTAGGTGGCCGTGTCGACTTAGTCCGAGATGACATCACTTTCCTTCGCTGTAAACCTGTTAGGGACGCCAAACGAAAGCGACAGTCGGCAATCGCGAGCAACTTGCGTCGCGAATTCCACATTCCCAGTTACCATGTGCATTTCTGTATACGCTTTTCTTTATAGATATAGGAAACGAGTATGCAGCACCGCATGAAAACTGACCGACTTGGAACAATACTCAAAGAGATTGGGATAGTCAGTGCAGTTAACAGACGGTCTATTAGTTTGTCAGTCCATTTTCAAGATTGTGTTGGCTGGCAACATGATGTACGATCGATATTCTACCGATCACAATCTGTCAACTATGACTGATATTACATATTTTGTCTATGTAACACCGCAGGGCCTAAATTATAAGGATTAGAAACTTGAAATTTTGCACAGGGGTTCCTTTTATAACGTAGGGGAGCACTAAGAAAGGATTTTTGAAAATTCACCCCCTAAGGGGGTAAAACAGGGGTGCAAAGTTAGTATGAAACTTTACCGTTTTTGAAGTTAGTGAATGTCCAATTAAACGCGAGCGTAGCTGCGGGCGTCCACTAGCCTTATATAAAAAGCATACGCGGTCATCCTTAGGTGCTTCGTCTTCCATGTCCAGAGACAAAGATTTATTAACACATAACATCTGTTTATAATCGGGCCGGGATAAATAATGCGTAGGAAGCGATGCCGTCCTCCTGACAGCGATGTTTTAATGACGTGCAAGTTTAAATCTCGCTCGCCCGGATGGCTCCACATGTGGGGTGTCATTTCGAATTAACTTTTTTTGTCTTAACCCTTTTTAAATTATAGCGTTCGGATGACGTAGGTACCGAGCAACGGCTATGGGAATGTGCTACCCCCTAAAACAATGGTGCGATCGAGGACTATGAAGCGATATTTCAGATGATATAAGATAAGTTAAGAGATCAGTAGATTACCCTTGGATCATTGATGATCGAAGACATTACGGGTTAAAATCGGTTTAAGGGCCAAAGTTTTTTGGAAATCGGTTTATTCTTTGTTATGGTATCTCGGTAGTTAATCTAGGACATAAGGGTTTGGAATAAACCACCTACCCGATTATTGAGAGGGTTATACTTTTTTTACACGGAAAAATATCCCGTCGATATCATTCCCAGGTCGAAAATACACAGAAGTCTTCGGGTCCAAACTAGTTTTTCCTACACCAAAACTATAGCCCATAGCCTAGGACAAACTAATTTGACCTGAAATCGTCGTCGACTACAGTCGTGTCACAGTTTGGTCTGGTTTGGTCTAATTTGGCAAAGAAGTTTAGGTTAGGTATACAAGGCTAGTAATATCTGAATCTGTCACAAGTTAGATTTCATTATTAATTATTACTTGTGATCGTCGAATGGTCGAAATTCGACCATAATTCATCTTTTTAAATTTTAAGTTAAGTACAAAAATGATTATAGACGTACCTAACTAGGAACCTCTATAATCATAAGTTTAAGCCAAGCCAATGTTCAAAATGCCACGTGACAGATAACAGGCCATCGTATCCAGGTACCAACTATTATATATGTACTTTAATGTATATCTAATGCATATTTTATAAACATTTTAGCTTTCCGCACTCCTTCAACATATAAACTTTATCTGTGCCAAATTTCATACACCTCGTTATTTTCGTAAAAAGTGTTCGAAGGTAATTGCTTCTAGTATTAATGTAATGATAAATTCGTCAGTCTACCAGTTACTCGCTATCGCTTATACAAGTTACTGTTACTGTGAGTTCGTACCGCCTTTCGTCCGTAGCCGAGTGCAGTCGAGTTGGCGATTGACGTCTGCATCACGGGAAGATAGTCGCATGTGGTGAGAACGATCTCTGTATGAAGGGATTATTGTATCACGTCGTAAGGAGGATGTCATTACGCACTCCGTCCAAATGGAAAGCTTTGGGATTTCGTTGGTAAAGTTCTTTAAGCTTTGACTTATACCAAGCATTATCATGTTTTCATGTAAAAGTATTTTGTATTCCTCATTACTTTTTAATGTGATAATCACAAAGTATAAAGGCATGTTGGCATCGCGATAAATGAATTTTTCTTAATTATTTTGTGCTCTATACATTAAGTTCTTGGCATGTTTTACGGTCCGTATATTAAGGTACAAACAAGTACATAATTTCAAAAGTTAAAATTAGTATGTACCTACAATGTTAAAAACGGTTTCTGTAAGAAAAAAAATTACCAGTGAATTCTTTAATGCTTTCATGAGAGTATAATGACAATGCATCCAAGATTTTGAGAGATCGCTTTTTAGTGATAAGACCGCCATTTGTACTACTTACCACTTTAATATTTTATTATTTTTGTATGTACTTGTTGTATTATGTATCAATATCATTTTGGTGTGTAATAAAGGAACTTGTCTGTCTGTCTGTCTGTCTGTCTGTTTTTCCACTTGTTACTAAGATTAACCCAGTTTCTCGAAGTGTACTTTTTGTGGTCCGTTATCGGCTAAATATTTATACAACATACTTAAATAGGCTATAATAGGCTTAAATATAAGCCTAACGGAGAATCGTTGGGCCGGCCTGTACCTCATAGTAAGCGCTCAACGTTGCCTATCGCCTCAACATCAGATGAATCTTCACTTGTGACTGGTCCTAAAGGTTGGCTCTATTGCGCCTTTCATAGTCTCTTTCATAGTCCACTGAAACCTCATAAGAGTGCACAAAAAACGTTTTAGCGGGTAAGTGAGCCTGCGTAAGCTTACGATACAAATTGAAACATTCGCTGCGACCCATAGACGTCCCACTGCTGCACGGGTCTCCCCCACAGACGTAGCTGCGGGAGGTCTAGAGCATATTCCACCACGCTGCTCTAATGCGGATTGGTTCGGGTTAGTGGCCAACCCAGTGTCGAATGTTCTTAAGCCCGAAGGTCTTCGACAAGGCTTAACGACTGTTTCCACAATTGAAAAGAACCGGGACCGACGGCATTATCGAAACATTAGCATCGACTAACACAAAAACAATAGGTCGGCGATGTGAGGCAGTAGGCTGAGCTGGAACTGGTTCGACCAGGCTCGCCCCTTCCCGCGGCGGTAGCGACAGACGAACAGGTAATATTTATTTTTAATTTTATGCATCGGTTCTCAAACTCATTGCCTATACGTTTACAATGTTAGTTTTTTGTTCATGGCGCAATATAGTTTAATTTTACCGCGGTGGTATCGCTCTGTTTGAGAGGGGTAGATCTGTGATAAGGAGAGGTACAGCAGTGTTACCACTTGTTAAGTTTCAGTTTGATACGAATTTATATAATTACTAGTGGACTGCCCGCAGCTTCGCTCGCGTGGAATTAGACATTCACTAACTTCAAAAACGGCAAAGTTTCATACTAACTTAGGGAATGAATTTTCATAAATCCTTTCTTAGTGCTCCCCTACATTATAAAAGGAACCCCTGTGCAAAATTTCAAGTTTCTAACCCTTATACATAGTTTAGGCCCTGCGTTGATATGTCAGTCAGACAGTCGTCAGCTTCTTCTGTTATATTATGTACCTATATAGATAGATTAAGTTAGTCAAAAGTACACTGCAATCGTGTTTTTATTTAATTTACTAAATACGTTGGGTAAATTGAGTGCTGTCATATTTCAAATTTAAAACCAATTTAATACATAAATTATAAATCAAGTATTAATCAAGTTTTTAATACCCTGGAAATTGTGTCCACCCAAATTGATATTGGTACGAGTAGGTTGAGAAACAGTGACTGATCTTAAGGTCATATCTTAAAAGTTTTTAGTTTGGCAGGTACGCTATCTACCTGATTGCTGCTAAAATTAGTGAACACGGAAAAATATATATTTTTTAAGAATGTAATAGCTGTACTTAAATACCGTGGGGAAGATTTCTCAGAATTTTTAAATACAAAACCATTACATGGTAAAAAAGCATATTAGGTTTGTCTTGTATTGTGATTAATTACATTTTGTCCAAATAGTTAACTGATTTTGTTATATTTACATTTTATAAAAATAAAAATAAATTTACTAGCTTTTTCTCGCAGCTTCGCAAGCGGTCAGCGCCATCTGTGTACCAAGTTTCATCCAAATTCGTTTCACAGTTTTTGCATGAAAATTAAATGTAACTTTCACATTAATAATATAAGATATTTTACAAAGATATTTTATTTAACAAAAACCGACAATAGGAGTCGACAAGTATTAAAATAACAAACTTAAATTTAATTTCTGTCATGCGTCTGCGCACCGTACTTAGGGTTCACGGATGGTCGGAGCCGTCAACCGGCGGTAGCGTGGACGAGTTGGATTAAACCTCAACAAAGTCCACTCAACCCAAATCAACCCGCAGCACACTCAAAACTGTCCCTTATAAACCACACAATAAGACACAGCTGCTTCTTTAGCGAGTATAAATAACTTGTCGCCTCGATCGAGAATCGAAGGAGTGAAATAACATAATCTACGCTGGTTTATGTGGTCGCCAGCGGGTTTTTGGATAATTATTTTTGATTACTGCAATCCTACGCTTCGAGTGACGTGTGGTATGATGGTAGAGGATCTAATTATTTTTTTAATTCTACTATATTGAAAAATTAAAATAAATCGCAAAAAAATACACCATATTATAGGCAGCTTACATTCGATCTGTAAGCACGCACACACAAATGTAATTATGAGCAATTATGGAAAACTAGTGGACGCCCGCAGCTTCGCTCGCGTAGAATTAGACATTCACTAGTTACTTCAAAAACGGCAAAGTTTCATACTAACTTTGCACCCCCGTTTTACCCCCTTAGAGGGTGAATTTTCAAAAATCCTTTCTTAGTGATCCCCTACGTTATAAAAGGAACCCCTGTGCAAAATTTCAAGTTTCTAGCCCTTATAGTTTAGGCCCTGCGTTGATATGTCAGTCAGTCAGTCAGTCAGTCAGTCACCTTCTCCTTTTATATATATAGATAGAAGATATAGTTTTTCCGAATTGCATTGTCTTTTGTAGGTATGTACGAGTATGTTATATACATTCAAAATCGGACACTATAGATATATAGATTTCAAGTACAATAATTGTAAGATCAAATAAAACTTGTATATAAAGAGCTCAATCCTTTACCTTTTGGTATGAGCTTACCATCCTATTCGGTGACGCCGTAAAGTTCTGTATGACCATACAGCAAAAGTCCATTCGAAAAAGAAAAAAACATGCAATACATAACCACCACCAATAAATGTGTGTACGAGGTTCAGACCTATACTTAGTTTTTGTGTAATTGTGGACTTAAAAGTCAAGAGTAATTTTTCGGGCGTCAACAATACCAGGCGCGCATATAGATCAAGGAAGTTATAACGTGCGAACAATTAAATATCACTTGCTGGTAAGAGTGAAGGAAAATATCGCAAGACAGGTTTCATGTAACTACCTACTTGCAGTCGTTTAAAGTCAGACCAATGTTCAATCATTTATTTTGTCATACATTGAGATTGATTTATTCATCTCCGTCAAACCGCGCTGGGACAGAAGGTTTTCTTAGTAACAGGAGACCATGAAAAACAATAGATTACTTATGACTCTTGTTGAAGGTCTGTCACAGGTTGTCATGCGGAAGCTGATGAGTGGTGCTGCATATTCGTTTGCTATCTTATATCAATAAAAATTCGTTGGTCTAGTGGTTGTAACGCTAAGCTTGAGGTCTTGCCTTCGATCCCCGTATCGGGCAACAACTATTGGGTTTTCCTAACTTGAAATGCCCGGTAGCATATTTATGTAGATAAATCATATCTTCATCTACCTATTCTTGTTCTCTTGCCCCATGAAACACATTATATGTAAAGTTTTGGCCATTATTCAGACATCAATCCTCTTATTTTCTATTTATTTGTTCCTTTATCCCGGTTCGACAGATAGCTCTTAATCAACGTTTTATTTGTAGATCTGTGCTCACGCGCCGACAACAATTCATCCACTCACGTTTCAGATTTATAGCTTTTATCGTACAATTTAAATTGGACTGGTTCTTCCAGAGATTAGCGCGTATAAACAAACAAACAAACAAAATCTCTCCAGCTTTATAATATTAGTATAGATTAAGGTTAAGGATTACTTAAGGTTAATGTTAAGATATCGACCTGGATTGCTAAGGTTCAGGGTTAAATACAAATTTCATGTCTATAATTTTTCTAAGTGATGTGTTTACGCAAATAAACAAGGTATAATACTATTACTTCACTCGCAAACTGATTTGTAATAAGAGTACAATACCTTATACCAATAGCAAAAATAGTATTATGCCTTGTATGTATAATACTATTTTTGTAAAAAAATTAATTATATCTTGTATAATTATATAATACTATTTTTATAAAATTTATTTGCGAGTGAAAGAAAAAAGAAAAGTAGACAAAAACTTGTGTTGACTCGTGTAAATGCAACAGCAAATGTTAATTTTAGTTAGATGATTCACAATCGTTAAGTTACAGTTTTGTCCGATCAACAATGAGAACAGGATGCTCTGTATAGCTGAGTCACCAACGGCCGCTCGTGTTCAAATCTCGTTCGAATCGCTCCATTTGAAAAATGATTCGTTTAGTTTGATGGATTTATATTCTGTATCGCTCGCTCTGTGTTAGACTAGTCTGTGGCCCAGTAGTCAGAAAGCAAAGTGGTCATCCATCCCAAACTTTTTTATGGTCCGTTTAAACTTCACTTTTTGTAACAGCGAAAGAATATGACACTTGGATAAAGTATATACGTACGACCTTTTTGTTATGTGTAGGTTGTATTATTAATTCATTAATATGTTAAAAATGTATTTATTATCTAAAGGGGTGCGTTGAAGATATCCATATAAACTTATTAAGGCCCGGTAAGTAGTCAAATTAGAGTTTATCATATGTATTATTATACGAGCATAAAATACACACATTTTAGAGTGTTCAAAATCATAATTATATCAGTAAGCTTCATCATATTTCCGAGAAATTTCTATTACTTACCTACTTTACTACTTTTAGTTATAGTCAGTAGAGATAGATTTTTTTTAGGAGATACGTTGAGTGTTTAGTCAAATTACGTTAGATCTATGCGGATCTATGTTAGACTATTAGGGGGAGTTCCACCGATCGCTCTTAACTCCGCCTATTACCTTATTATTTTAGAGACTTACAGCGCCTTAAGTTTGCTACAACCTATACTGACATCTAATATCGTAGAGATAAATATATTAAAGATAGTAAAGAGATCACACTATAAGCGAGAAAACATGACTACAAAGATACTGAATGAAGATGACCATAAAAACAACGAATACGACAAAATATGCGAAACGATTATACTCACAAAGAAAATTAAAGTAAGCATAATTAAATCCGTAAACGGAAAGTCAACCGTCTGCCGCATTCTTGAGTTTGAGAATTTTACGCGCGAAAACGAGAGCGGGAAACTCGACTGAATGAATATGGCGGCAAAAACCAAGTGTCATCAGACGCGTGCAAAGTTTAGCGACACGCATTACCCCGATAAACGGCATCACGAATCGGTCCAGAATAAACTTGACTCGCGCTCTTTTCACATCTTCAACAGAATGCATTATTTATTTCAGGCAAGTGCAATGCTTTAGGGTTACCAAGAGCAACAAATGCACATAAGAATGTCATTGTTGTTTCTTTGTGTTCGACCTAAACTTATCTGGTGAAAAGTATGTCTACTACACATCTCTTCGGGGAAATACAGGCGTGATGTTATGTTAATAATGTTATTTGTTATTTACAACCAGTTCTTAAATTATTAGATTAACTTCTTGTATTACCTATTTGCAAATTTTATAACCATTTAAAATGTACTCATTGTAATTCCGTGTTTTATACAAATTAAGTCTTAAGTCTCAACCGAAACGTTAAAAGAATTTTTTTTTAAGTCTCGCCACAGATAACATACCAGCACCCCTAACTATCCGGCAGATCGGTACCGGTTGTACGCACACGAGCCGGCGCGATCGTCGCGACAATTTATTTCGGTTCGGGGCAATGCACTTCGCACGCAGCCCTGATCTGCCGAACGGGTAAACACTGTCTCGGATGGGAAAACACTTGTAGGTGCACGCACCTACTTGGCACTTGTCAAAATGTATTAAATAAAAAAGAAATTCTTTTTTTTTAAATTTTCTACCGGCGATCACCTTAGTTCTTAAGGATAGTGATCTGTGAACGTCTTATGAACCTTGTTCAAGGTCTATCACAGTTGTCATAGGCATCAACGGATGGATTGTGCTGCATATCGTTTTATATTCATAACAAAGTTATGTTTTTGCTATTGACGGTTCTTTATAATATAATCATCACAACCATTTCACTGTTACACTGTTGGGTACGGAATGGCAAGGGTCAGTAAGGCCATAGTGCACCACGATGGCCAAATGCCGAATGGCAGATATAATATGCCTTCGGTAACATTTTGAAGAACTCTCAGACTTGCAAGTTTCCTCGCGTAGGAAAACCATTGGTGCGTCCTGCTAGGATTTGAATTTGGACCAATTTGGTTCCGAGGGGTGATAAGCTGAATTTCAACCACTGAGCTATCACGGCCAAATGTACCTACCCACTTGACAATTTTCAAATATAAAAACAAAAAGCTATTGTGTTCCGGTTATAATTAATCATACAAGAGATCATTCAATCATTTAGGGTAGAAACGCATCTATGTTATATAGTAGCAACAACTAACGCACTATAAATAACACTAACTAACTTTCATTCCATACCTACATAGTTCTATCGTGCACATTTAGTTCTAGCGCATATAGCCCAATGGCTCGCGTCGATTCTATGTGATCGAAAGTAAGCAACGACGGTCGGTTTGTAAGTGGTAAGATGAAAACGATTGCACAAAACTAAAGATAATGGCAACCACAAATTGACTGTCAGCTTTATTTTTAGCATTAAACATGACAATGAATCATATTACTGTCTAAGGCTTAACTAACAAGGCGAGTATACGATACTCGTAAATCTTTAAAATTAGTCGACATGTCTTCAGAGTGTGCACGAATAAGCTTAAGGGCCACTTGTGAGGGTGAGGGGTGACCTTCTGACAAGTGTATGTCACTCTGGCCGGACCAGAGAATACTTAATTGTGTCTGAACTCAAATACGCTATAACAAGCTTTAACGTCTTATATTTTTTTTTACTTGTTACGTTATTTGGTATTGACTCAGAAGTAAGGATTGTTAGTAAATAGTAACTGTGTAACACTAACTAATTATTGGCTTGGTTTAGATTCGTCCCCCAAAGGGTCGGTTCTCTGTTAAAACTCCTGCTAGTGATTGTTACAAATAGTTCCAATACAAATATTTTTACTGGCCAGAAGTATATAATATATAAGTTCAATTCAATAAAAAAATTGTACAAGACCTACGCTACTTATAAGTTACCATCATCTTACGTTAGGATTGCGTGGCATACACTCAGTAGCCATGTAATATTTTATTAACATTTTCTGAATAAATATAATAAATCTCTTAAATGGTTTCGGGTGTAATTAATTGCATGTTCGCACACTCGCCGCGACCAAAGAATGGCAGTAAAGGCAATAAAAGTTTAATACAGCCGATGTTACATGGTTGCACTTTGTTATTCCTGAAATAAATGGAGTGGACGCACCTCACCTAAATCGTATCGCTACACGAAAAAGCAATTTAAAACATGCTAATTAAAAGCATTCTAAACGAGTTATGGTTCCATAGATTCAGATGCATGCAACGAATAAATTTTACTGAGTAATATTCTATGAATGAAAAATTATGTTTGTTCGATTTGCTGTATGGTCATACCGACCTTAACGGCGTCACCGAATAAGACAGAGTTGGATAGGCGTTCACGGTTGAACTATACAAGTGATCTTTTTTATGGCATAAGTTAGCAACCGAGCATGCAGCGCCACCCATCTACCACCAGTGCCATCTATATGAAATCCAAGAGAATCAAGATAAATGCAACGTTGATGATTCGGATTCGCTGGCATCAACAGAAACAGTTTTAACCTTATAAAGGTTCGTTTAGAGGTCACAACAATAATTTTAAGTCGTGTAGTCTTACAGATCGGATAGTCGTGATACGATCGGGAGAGACTGGAGTGTCCTAGAGAACATTAGCATTTGTCGAGGGGCGACACGAACGGAAATAGCCGCCGCGTCACCGATGCGTCGCTGCTTTATGGCCCGTTATTGCAAGCCTCACTCTAATTACTCATTGACGCCATTTTGAGGATTCGCGAAACGTCACATTTGGCGCGAAATGCATAATTGACGTGTCGAGCTATAGAGTTTAATTAATGATCGAGCGAGGTTATTTGCATATTAACTTACATTGAGTGTCTTTGAGTGGTACAAAATCATCAGTGGTTGGTGATGTGACCATCATCAAGGGTTGGCAAAATATATCCAGGCAGTACCAGACTTGTTAAACTTGTTAGAAAATTAGCCCATGATGTTGAATAATGTTTTTATCCTATGCTTATACTAAACATAGCACTTTAATTATTTTTAATTACTCGATATTGTATGTAGGCAGATAGTTCTGTATAGGTCGTGGGTAGGTCCTAGTGTCCTTGCTAAATCTATACCTAAGCGCCGCGCTGCCACGACCTCTAAACGTCTTTATGAATATTAATGCGTTTACAAATACGTGTTCGATGCATTTCGACTGCACATTTTAACGTTATTATAATTTTTAGCATTTTTATTAACACAATTTATAAATGTCCATATTGTTATTCAATTTGTATTATTGTTAGCGTTTTATCATATTAGCTGTGCCCGGTGTATGGCAATAGGCTTTATTGGATCTAAATATAACAGACGAAGAGATGATTGATGATGATTTATATAATATTATGTTGGTATTTTTTGATGCTTTTACATCAAAGATATAATAATTTAATCATTTATAAAGATGTCCATAGTACAACTTCAATGCTTAACTCAATTTTTTAAGTTTCATATACACCTAAAATAATTCTGTAAAACAGACTTTCTGATAATATTTCGTCTGAAAATGTATTTTTATCTATGAATTAATTAATCCAAATTCAAAGAAAAAGTATTTAATAACTATGGCTACTATGTTACCTTAAAAAAATAGATAGATAAGTTAGTAGTTTCTTATTAAATCGTATTAGTTTAGTCAGGAGAAAATAATAGATTTTGAGTCATCTAATCACTTAAGTTAAATTTACATAGAGATTCCATAGATAGGGTTACCAGCTTTTGAATTGAAATTTATATGGAAAAACAGTTTGGGACAGTGCAATCGCTGGACCTCTATTAAACTTGCCTGCTTCAATATCTTTATGTTGTGTGTTTCAAACAATTCAATGGCACCTGCTGTTACTGAAAACTGTATGCGCAAAATTTGTCCATAATGTTTTCTATGACATGTGAAGTCTTTCAATCCACACTAGACCATCGTGGTGGACAATGGCCATTCCCTATTAGTCTTTGTGGAGGCCCGTGCTCAACAGTGGGCTTTGATGATAATGGGCAGGAGTAATAGGAATATTTACAAGGCCTTTTTTGTCCCTACTTCTTTATTAACTAAAAATTAGTAAACGATAATGAAAAAAAATTATATACAACAATAACAACAAAATAAAATAATCTTCGTACCTAGAACCAGGAAGAGCAAGGCACCGAAGAAACGTGTGACGTTTTGTGATGTTTGCGAACGGTTTATGGCATGTTCTACAAAAGTTTGAAATTTTCTGTCAAAATGTTTGATGGAGTCCCGAAATGGAAAGTCAAATTAGAAACATTGAAGTATTCTGTCCTAGCATAAAGTTAAAACTATTGCCATAAAAAAAACTGTCAAATGTGTGATGGAAATGGAAAGTCCTGACTATCGCCGGACGGTTGGCAGCCCTAGCCTGACTCACAGTCACGGTCATCCGCCTTCTCGGAAGGACCACGGACAACCACGACTTCTATAGCGAATTAGTAACTCATGCATGCTCAATACTTTATCGGCTTTTGATTTCTGATAGGACTTGTTTATTCAGTCGATTGGAAATTAATATTTTTAATTGACTTTAAAACTGTCAGTTTCTTGCAGACAGTAGGTACTTTGCACTCAAATTTGAGGTAGTAAATATGTTGTTATTGTGATAGATAGTAATTGATATTAATTTTTTTTAGTTTAAAAGATCTTACAAAGAGTAGACTGGTCACGATTGATGAAACGTAATATTTAATTAGTCCCCTGGTGGTACAAATAATTATTACACAATGGAAAAAATTAAAAACCAAACTCATGCATTTTTTACAATAAAGTGCGGATTTAGCCATCTTCGGAACGAAGTGCGGATTTGGTATTAATTAAATTCTTAATGCAACATAATTAAATGAAAGAGTAAATGTCATATTTAAAGTAGAGCTAAAAGCTGCCAGCTTTACGAGCTATCTAAATGCTTTATTTCTATGAGTAATGTCGATTCTTCTATTTCATCTATAATTAGTAATTACGAGGTGCGAGAGGATAAGCACTATATAAATGTGTTGGGGCGGAGAGGGACAGATCTATTTTCAGTTAATTATAAGAGGAACGCCTTTGGAACGCAAAATAGGGTTGTAACATTACAATTTCATGTTTTAACGATATTTTCGCTTAACCAAAACAAAATAAATAACCCTTTTAAAGAAGTACAGCATCATCATCACAAGCCGAGACCTACTTCTGTTATCGGCAGGCTAGGCTTGTGTTTCAGGTGGCGTGTACACACAAAAAACAACAAAATAACTAAAATTTATAGATTGTTATTTAGAAGCTACCATCGAAGCACCATCGACCTAATTAATACAACAATAAATGGCTGGAATCATATATGGTGCAAATACGAGAGCAGCCTATCCAGTAGTTCTCAGCAGGGCCCTTGATGGACCTATACATCTATAGGTACAATTTCTTCTAGGAAAAAAACACTAGACACTAGATAAAACTAGAAACTAATATACTTTTACTATCTATATATATAAAAGGAGAAGGTGACTGACTGACTGACTGACATATCAACGCAGGGCCTAAACTATAAGGGTTAGAAACTTGAAATTTTGCACAGGGGTTGCTTTTATAACGTTGGGGAGCACTAAGAAAGGATTTTTGAAAATTCATCCCCTAAGGGGGCAACACGGGGGTGCAAAGTTAATATGAAACTTTGCCGTTTTTGAAATCAAGTGGGCAACCCGAACGCGGGCAGACGTCGTTAATGGGTCTAATTCTACGCGAGCGAAGCAGCGGGCGTCCACTAGTCAATTATAAGAATATGTCAAAATAATATTATCACGCCATTATGTGTAAGTAACATTGTAAATGTGTTCTTTTAAGGTAGCTCTTATCACACCTGCACGACATTTCACAAACACTAATTGATGAATGAAGATGGATGATGAGGTATAATGTAGTTTGTTGTGTTTGGAGTAATATTGAATATGAAACATCAATATCTTTGATATGTGTTCATTTCTTGGCGCATTTAAATAAAAATCCAAATAAAATAAATGAGTCTCGTTTCATTTTAACTCTTTTTGAAGAATATTTAAATATGAAACATCTTTGAATGTGTTCATTTTCTTGTCGCATTTAAATTAAATCAAAATAAAATAAATGAGACTCATTTAGTTTCATTTTAACAACTACTATACAGAAGTGATAACCCTAGTCATAGCGGACGTCGGAATGGTGCTTCATGTCGCCTTTGTATTTTTAAAGCTTTGAAAAATTATCGAGAGATCAACCTCACTATATTTCCAAGATTTTGTCTAGGCGGTATTATTAGGAAGGAATCTTCTAACTGCGCCGACTGAATCTCTGATAAGAGTTATGATTTGAGAATTCTTTTAGAAAAAAACAGTAGGAAGGTAAGTAGGTTGTGTTTTGTACGAAGTAGGTTTTAATTTAATTGTTGGCAACAAAAATTTTGAAATAATTAAAAAAATTGTCAAAGATATAGATAAAAATATGTTATTATTTTAATTTTGACTGTAATATTTAAGTATATTTGAACTTGATTAAAATGCATCTAGAACTAGATTGTATGTTGCTATATTCTTATTGGAAAATATAATTATCTATGGACTACGACTAATTTAATATCACAATATCCTCCATAAAACTCATATACTTACCCAATATGACACCGTAAAGTTCTTTATGACCATACAGCCCCCTAAAAACAAAACCCTAAAACACAATGAAAATATTACCATCACTTAATATATCCCGTATTGAGTTTGTCTTTATTGAAACCAACGGATAGACCAATTTAATCTTTATCTTAACGCACAATCATATAATTAATCTTATAAGGTTTGTTATCGGAAGTCGTACTCTCACATACACCGCATTAAATCCACCCTTATGCATGTTCCTGGCATAAGCGCGTTATTGAGACGAAAAAACCTATCGCTGGCATAGACAACGGCTCTCGAGCAGAGACAAGGGGTCTATTTTTACCAGATTATGCATGGGCGCTGACGCGGCGCGATCTTCTCATTATGAGTGCTGTGGCGTCTTCAGTTGCATATTCTTGCTAATTTTGTTCTCTAGTAATTGATACCTGTAGTGAACTTCAGGTCATAACTTTTGGTACTCGTAGCCAGCTTCAAGTGCAGTATGAGTTCCAAAATTAGAATTTGGATATTGTCTACTTTTTTAAATAAAAAAAAAAAACTTTTCTGGTTTTTTTTCTGTCTAGTTTTACGCTGTGTACACTGTGACTTCATTGACTTATGGCAACCATACCATACCATACCAAGGTGATAAATACTTACTAGGCGATGATTCTATTTAAGGAGTGGTATATGCAGTGACAGCCCAGTGGCTATCGAACTCGCCTCTCACTCGAGCGGTGCGGGTTCAAACCCCAGCGGCTGACCAATGACTTTTCTAAGTCATGTGCGATTTAAGAAATTAAATGTAAATTGCTATAACGGTGAAGGACACATCGTGAGAAAACCTGTATGGCTGAGAGTTCTTCATTATGTTTTCGAAGGCATGTGAAGTCTGGCAATCTGCACTTGGCCAGCGTGGTGGACTAAGGCCTAATCCCTCCCATTGTGAGAGGTGACCCGTGCATAATGATATGAGACAAAATGATGATGACATAAGGTGGTATGCCCTGTATTATTTCAGATAGTAGGAAGTTGACGAATGATGAAGATACTTTCTCAGTCGACCTGCGACTAGGTTCTACCACGCGGAAGGGATTAAAACCAAAAGCAATCAATTATGAAAGATCAACGAACGATGCCTTCGGTAGCCGGCACGCAACGCCAAGGTTTTTGGGAAAACGATCAATTATGCGCCTCTTGTTAATTTTTTGTACAAAAGTAAATCGATGATTTGCGGTTACCTGCAGGTAGGTGGGCTGTGAGTTATGTGTATAGACTGCGGTAATGTCCTAATTCTGTCGGTCCCAGGTTCGGAAGCAGACAAGCGGAAGTTGACTGTCCTGTTGGTCTAGTGGTAGCAAGCGTGACTGCCATTGGTTCTGTCAAGCAAGCCTGGGTTCGATCACCAGATCGGGCAGTATTTTTTTTTAAATATCTTGGACATTCTCACATACGGACATCTGACCCCAAAGTAGGCGCGAGCCTGTGATATGGGTGTCAGAGACTGATATACATACATAGATTAAATACATACTTAAATAGATAATATTAACATCCCGACACAGAACAAATACAACTGTACGTCACACGAATATTTTGTCCTGAGTGGGATTCGAACCATAAACCTTTTCTTAATTACTTACATTTAATTGCAATTAATTTAACAATTATTTAATTGAGAACCGTCATATCCACTCGCAAGCGGAAGCCTGCATCACGTATGTCCTTCCCAAGGCCGCGAGCTTAAAAAGTAAAAACTTGCATACTTCGATTTACTATAACTTTCAATATTACGATTCATATAAGAATCTTGTTCGACCGGTATCGAATAAGCTTTGAACTGCAAGCGATTTTTTGTTATTATTCTATTTGACAGTAATGGACGCCCACCGCAGCATTTCTCGCGTGTATTAGTCATAACAGGCGTTTTGCTTATACTTGCTTTTCTCTTCATAGACACAACTCTATATATAAACTCTATTGAACTTTATCCCATGGTAAGGTATATCCCATGCAAGGAATCTTGAATCTTGACGTTCGTGTAATAGATTGGAAAGTTCCTTGCCAATCTATTACACGAACGTCACTGACACACAAATAACTTTACAATCTTATTAAAATTGTTTACTGAAATTTATATAAATAAATGAAATATTTTATTTAACTTTCATCCTGCATTTTCCGCTGATATTCCAGAAATTTCTAAATGTTAAATGTGTCACATATAAATCCGTCATACATTAAAATATACCTAGTGTTTTATTTGTAGTAATTTCATTTGTATCATTTTGAGTGAAATTTAATCTTATCGCATGTTCGTTCGTCATCGTACGCCAGTCGGTATAAGCATTTTCTGCCTCATTGCCTTCTATACAACACGTTGCTTATATGCAGTTACAAAAATATCAGCAAATAATATGTATAAGTCGCATTTTCGCGAGAAAACGAACCAGACATTATTATGTACACGTTTTTTGCTTCATTCCGGTGCTTAAATACACTGAAATGAGAAACGAAATCTGAGTTAGAGTATATTTCTTGAAACTCTTAAGAAAATTGCACCACCAATTAAATCAAGGGCTTCATTTGTTTCCAACAAGCATTTCCCTAAACACGAATACTAAAATAAATATTCAGCTATATGAAAAGATTCCGTCAAAAGAAACCGGAGCGAGCACATTGCTGAGCGCTATTGACATGGGAAAACAAACTTTACCGCAAGGTAATAAATGTTGTGCGGATTGCACAAGGTCGATCGTTAAGTGAACATTTAAAAAACTCGTGTTCAATATTGTACTTTACTCGGTTGTATTAAGGTGTGCGGTCGTAGGTGTCTGTAGTATTGTAAGAAAGAAGGCAGCGTCTGGACGGGTGAACGACCCCTGAAAGCGTTTCAGAAGTTTGAGACACGCCATCACTTCCTGCAACGAGTGCTTAGGATTTCGTGTGGTGTGGCTAAATTATTAAAAGATTTCGCTAAGTGTGCACGTGACACTTTATTTATACACCCCTTATTTGATTAGGTACGTGGTGTCATACTTTTCTAGAGGACTGGAGGAGCATCTTAACCTCCTCGACCAACATATCTGTGACCGACGACTGGCAATTACTAATAGGACTAACTAATAGAAGTAATTGTCTCTAAAGTGTATCAGCATGATTCCATAATAAGCGAACCGATCAACTAACGACCTCATAACATGCTTTATTAACTCCCTTTCTGATTCTTGTTCAAAGTTTGACATGAGCCGAGAATGCGTGGCCCTGATCTCTGTGTCAGCCATTTTTTTTAAAAAGTTCTATTCATTGTATATGTCTATACAGATTAAAAAGCATTAGAACTACAATTAAATATTTACATATTTTCTTTCTCAGATGAATTATTCATCTGAGGGAGTATTAGGTCACTTAAAACTTATATATCCACGGATATAAATAGGGCACGAATATTTTGTCGGTACAGTCGTAAACAAACAATTGTGTTTATACACAATCTTTTGTGCGCGTCTAGATTTTATAGTTCTGTGTGTCACAGTCAGTTTGAAGTGTGTGTGTAAATAATTAGAACATACCTACGATAACTAACGGATAATTTCGATAGCAGTTTTTTTTATTTAATTCGACGCATATTTTCACGTAATTTACTAACAAATCAACAACGTAAATAGATCTGGGCCATCTAGGTAGGTACATGTGAATATAAATCGTAAATCATTCTAAGCAGAAGGCAGTGTCGTAAACAAAGTGTATCACGCACAGAGTATAATTTATTTGTGCTCGTATTCATGATTTGTCGACCAATTGTGCAGTAATGTGCAGTCAGTGAATTATTCGAATTAAAATATGACAGGTTGCCCACAAGGCCTCTTCCTTTAAAATTCCTCATTTGAATTTATGATTGCCTAATTTTAAAACTAGTCTTTTTCTCGTTCAGTCAATAAAATACCTTTAAGAATTTGTTTTTGATAGTATTGAGTAAATTTTTCGCAATTTTTTTTGCGAAAGATAGATATTATTAAATCATTTTACTGGAGGATTAGCAGTAACTAAAAAATAAAAACTGCCATATATTATGTTGTTACTAGGCTATGGCACAGTTAGCTACAATCCAAAACAGAAAACATTAAATAACCCGTGGTAAGCAATCATCACAAATTAATCACAATACCCGACTTTATTTTGTGCGTAAATGTTAAACAAACTGTGTGTGTGACTGTGGTGAGTGTGTGACTTATTAAAACTTAACAAGCAATCATCACAAATGAATCACAATACCCGACTTTATTTTGTGAATGTACTGTCAACTAATCTGTGTGTGTGCTGACTGTGGTGAGTGTGTGAATTATTAAAACATTTCGCTAGCAACAAGGACAAGGCAACCTTGGCGGTGGGTCGTATCGAAGAGCCGCGGACATTCGAATGTAAAGGACAACGTCAAGGTCATCGGCGGCCTCGTCTAGCTTGCAGGACTTACCAATCAATTAATGACTATTTTAATGTCAATGTAATTTGTAAATATTTGCGCGCGAATTTGACATAGTGAATGTTTCAATGGGGGAAAAAGTGCAGTATTTTAGAATTGTATTTTATTTATCAGGTCTGCCAACAGATGTTATACAAGACATAATTGGCAACCACATTACTTAAAACTGTGTGCACAGGCTATAAAAGGCAAATACGCGCATACACGAGTTACTACTAACAACAGTTACAGAAGATTATAAGAAACTGAAAAGTATCAAGCCTTGAATTACGGTCTAATTTTTAACACTAATTAGTAAATAATATTAGATAGCTAATAATATTAATCTATATAATAAAAATGAATCGCAAAATGTGTTGGTAAGCGCATAACTCAACAACGCCTGGACCAATTTGGACAATTCTTTTTTTTAAATGTTCGTTGAAGTTCAAGGATGGTTTTTACGGCGAGAAAAATTTGAAAATTTATCCCCTAAGGGGGTAAAACGGGGGTGCAAAGTTAGTATGAAGCTTTGCCGTCTTTGAAGTTAGAGAATGTGTAACGCGAGCGAAGCTGCGGGCGTCCACTAGTTAATAATAATAATACGAATTAGTTTACTAACGATCTACTATTATTAATCAAATTGTTATGATTATTTAGGAGAAGTAAATGCAAATCGAGCATAATCTACCAAAACCAGCTACTACAATTAAGGATTGACTGAAAACTATGTCGTTGAAATAATTCACGACTGAAATTGACTTCAGCCAAAGTAGAGTCAAAAGCTCGCGAAAGTAGGAAAGAGCTTTATCGCACTGTTATTAAAACGATCATCGAAAGTTCATCAATGCATCTATAGAGAGCGCTGTCGGCCAATTGCTCGATTTTGACAATCTGATACCGATTCCAAACTGATTTCAATTTGGGTTTTGAAAGGACAAAGTTTTATTGTCTTTTACACCGATCGAATTGTGTGGTGTAGATTATTCAGTCTTCTTTAATGCGATCAATGTATACTGTGGTGAATTGTACACTGTAGAGCCGTCACGGGACGCCTGGCAGATGTGAAACATCGAAATTATTTTGTATGACAGGAACTAAAACATATTATTATAAAAAAAAAAACAAAAAAAAAAAAAAAAAAAGAAAACACCAAAAAAAAGTAAATTAATTATTATATTTTATTAATAAAATAATTTCCGACCGTCATTTGTCGGAACTGTATAGTATGCTCGCCACGCTCGCCACGCCAAAAAATTGGTTTGCCCTCCGCCTAAAGATGTTTCACATCAAAATCTCGAGCTATATCATCTCTATAACGCTAAGGAAACGCTAAACGCTACAACGCAACCTTTCGTAGCTTCCACGTAAGTCGAAAGCATCGTTGGGCTAATCCGTTTTTAATGGAACATCAGCTGTCACGGCTGACAGTTTGACGCTAAACACTGCTTTCTAGTGTGCACGTGTTGCTTGTATCGTGTTTAAAGGTATTAGAATATAATTTATAATAATATTTGGTAGCTTCCCAATCAGGTGCCAAATATTATTATTATAAATTCAGTAGCGACAGTTTTCTAGTACTTATGGGTTCGTGGGCTCGATTCCCACCTGTGAATTGTTTCAAGGTAATGTAAATCTGTATTAGTTAACACGTAATTCAATTACTAGTTACTACTACTACTAGTAAATAGTTAGGTATATAAACGAGTACGCACTTTACACATCATCACAACCCTTTCTTTGTCCCACTGTTGGGCACGGGTCTCCTATGAGAGAAGACATTAGGCCTTAGTCCACCACGCTGGCCAAGTGCGGATTGGCAGACTTTACACATAGATTAAGTAATTTATTAATATATAATCTCTTGTTCCAGATGAATTCTCATGGGCTCATATATTTGCTATCCTATAAAACTTTAAAAAAATATTGAGTTGGTTGCAAAATGTCCCGGGTATACCACCGCAACCCTTTGTCCCACAGCTGGGCTAGGGTCACCTCTCGGATTGGGAGGGGTTAGGCAATTGTTCACTCATGTCTTCGAGAACTTTATGGAAAACTTTTAGGCGTGCCGGTTCTTCACGTAGATATACAATAAATTCCACGGAATATCTGTTGGTCTAGCGTCAGATACAGAAGTACATCCATATTCATACGAGAGTGACGGGTGTTCCGGCATTATTTGCTTTGTCCGTTGTCCGATGTCGCGCCATTAACTTCGCCCGCCATTTTTCAATTATGCCAAATGTGTACAGCGTATATAAATCATGAGCACCACATAATGTGTCAGTGCATACGCGGGGTGCGGGCGTATAGTATATACCTACTACGTACTAGGGGTGTGTTTAATTTGTAAACGAAAAAACGGATCGAAACGAATACGATATACCTAAAGCTTATTCAATATGAGCCGGACAGGGGTGCATGGTGTGCCAATAAAAAAAATTATACGGAGCTGAAAAGATTTTTATGCGTTCGAAATATTTTTATGAGCGCCAATGTTGTTTTATGGAGACGGAAAATCGCTCGGATTCCGTTTGGAAATTTCATAGATGTTTATGATGCGTTTCTAGGCGTAGGTACGGATTTATACGGTCTCCTGCCGGGCCGGAATTTGGCGGCTGCTTTGACTGGTACGGAACGGTTTTAAATATTTTTAGCGAACTTGTACGGACGACTGACCGTCGCGTCGCTATCGCTATACATAGTAGGTATATAACGCGATATATGATAGGCTTAAAATAGTTCTTGCTTGACTTCCTAGAGTCCTATTCCTAGTCAAAGGTACTTGTACCCTGGACGCATAAAACAGGCATGGTATAAAACAACTTAGGTATCTGTGTATTCTTTATCCATCTGTAATATCATATCCGAATTGGATAAACTGATTTGGTTGTCTGTACGGCACCATGAGGTGACTTTAAATTTTTTTTAATTTAATTTATAATGATCGTGGTCTTCCATAATGATCAGAATGGCAAGAGTCGGACAGACATGTTCAAAGACTTCGATAATAATAATATGTTCTTGAAGACGAAATAGTCTTCCCGATTACGTTTATCCAAAACAGGAACTTCGGAACGACCATCAAAATAAAGAGATTGCATAATCCAGGGCTATAACGTGCTCCAAGAATTCTAATTAGCTCTGGACGCTTCGAAACATTTGAAAATTCTAATTAAGAGTTTTTGGCGTTCCAAAGCCCCGTCGCCGCGCCGTTCGAAATTCAAATCCGTCGGTGTCTAGTGCCGCGCACGTTAATTCCATCGATCATTACTCTCGCTGCAATCCGCCAATCGCGAAAATAAAAACATTGGCATGGCAACCCCACCTGCACCCCCTCTCGTCCCCCTCGCCCCCCCCCCGGCGCGGGGAGACGTGATTTTTTCGAGTCATCCCGATTGGTATTACTGTTTCGTATTAACTACATATACGGGGATGTCGTTTCATTTCCGCCTGAATTTCGTCCGCATTTTATCATTACATCCGAGTTCGGCACTAATTAGTGGAATTTTTAAGCACCCTCCTAAACTTGTAATGACGTTTAGTGGTGGTTGATGCTTTTCCACAATTAAGAGGTTCGCTTTCAGCGCAGTATGAAAGAGTTCACCTTAATTAGTGATTTTTTCAAGGTCCCTTTCAAAAATGCAATACGACATTTAGTGAACAACCTAAAAGTGAATGGTTTTGTATAGAAATGAAGACACTTGAATCTAGTTATTAGTTTAGCGTGATGTCCCTCGTATTTTAATTGAATTAAAACTTGTAATTGGATGTCACAGTAGAGGAGGATACATTAGCTAATATAGTGATGAATAGCAAATCTGACGAAATGAGATTTAAATCAAAATTAATTGCAAAGCCGTACGTAATACATTTCGACCGTTTCTTATTTGACGGCTTAAGATTTCAAATTATTGCCTTTTCGTTAAGTATGCATTTATTATTATTACTTCTTTTAGCGTTTTTTCAAGAGTTTTTATGTTACAGTTAATTAAATATATAAAATGACACTCAAGACGTGTATCGTGACATCCTTTTCAAGTACTTAAAAATACGTCTTCGTGACATCGTGACGTCCTGATGTTACGTCACGTAACTTAACGTACGTGTTGTAGAGTTTCGTTCTACGCAATTTATTTCCCACTCGTATTTTCCAAATATTCAGGAAAAAAGAGTACTCTATTATTCTCTCCGAGCAAACTTAGATCAATGGTCTTTAAGTACCTATATGCTATTCAATTTTTTGTGAATACTAAAGTAATCACTATATCTTCTTTGAGCATTTATTTCGATTATAAAATGAATTAACTATTGTTAAAAGCATGAAGTGAACATAGAAACCATCTCCACCATATATAAAACGTTGGTTGCGTAATATCCATTTGATAATAAAATTCATACAAATAAACTCATAAAAGGCGAGCAGTGAACGTACAAGAATTTTTATTCCTTTTTCAATTTCGGCTGTACAATACAGTCCATTCGTCTTCTATATCTGTGTATATGCGTCGACGAGTAAACAGGGAGTGTCGATGTGTGCGTGCCTGCAGAGCTGAGCCCGAGGTTCATCGCGTGCGGGGCTCCATGCAAAAATGTGCATTTACGCAAACACCAGAAACAAGGACCCACCACCCCTCGCCACTCGCCCACAACACAAGCCGTACAAGGAACCGATGCCTTTATTTAACAGCTCTCTCTATGCTGGTCGTTCGAGAGTAGCTACAGATAACGCGGCATGCGGGCTCCCTCCGACATGTATCATGTATCCAGTTTAAAATTCGAACAAATAACTGGCCATCCTATTGTTTTTTTTAAAGTGTGTACTTAAATGCGCAGGTCATTTCATAATTCAGACAAGTACGCCCTCTGCCGCTGACAAATTAATTTAAAAAGGGCTCTCGGTATAGAACATTGTTGTTTACGTAATACGAATAGTTTTGAAGTGTATTTGTTCCATTACGAGATACCGTGGGTAAACACACGTGAGGTATTTTCCGGGACAACTTGAGGGTTAAATTCAAAGCTTAATTACGAAGCTGGCTTATATATTAATACTTTGAAATGTTCATTCAAGATTTTATTGCGCTGAAAGTCAATTAGAAAACGTATTTTAAGCTCCGTTTTCAATTTTTAAAACCGTCCTTTCAAAGAGCCTTTTACTTTACTCAGCAAAGTATAGAGTTTAACGAAGCCGTAATTATAATGCTCAAAAGAATTCCTTTTTTTACAGACATTTAATGAAATGCCGGTTTTTCTTAAGTTTCAATGAATGAAAATGTAGACATTTTAAAAAAATCAACCCGGTAATTAACAGCCAAGCGTACACCATATTTAATAAATTAAGGCTGAAGGCGATGCGTCCGAGTATACTTTTTGGCGGGAACTGGAAGAAAAGTTGGCGGTTTGCAAAAAAAATTAGATAGTTCATCAGAAATGCGGATGTACCGAATTCTCAAAAGTGTATTGTTGAAGTTGAAAGCCAAAATTTTAATTGCTACGTTCTGTAAACAATGGCACAGATTAAGAACCCGGGCCATAATGATATTCCTTGTCTGCGATCCTTAAGAATAGACATAAATAATCTGTGCACTATACCGCCAAATTTAATCTTCAAACTTTTTATAATCGGAACGCATTCAAAGTTCGCGTCTGTGATTCAGACGTAGTTTTAAAAGAGCGGCCAAAGTTTCGCACACACCTCCCGAGGAGTGGAATGAAAAAGGACGGAAAGGAATGAAAAAGCGGCAAGAGAAACTGTGTTATGAGGTAAGAAAGAGTGAGGCCACGGGCACGATCGCAATAAAACGATACTGCGTAAGGTCGGCGTCGCAGATCGGAAGTTGCTAACTTTTTTCTATACTCGGAGCGAGGGAAGGGAAGAAAATGTTCGCAAGCAACTGTTGGTCGATGTGAATGGGTCCGTTCAACAATGAGACGATAAAACCGCTTAAACGCTTCGCTTATAATAGGCTGTATTGCTTAGTCAACTACGGAGTTTTGTTCCTTTATTAATTGCGTTTGCGCTGTAGGGCACAAATTTTATCTTCTTTCTTTTTGTTCCTAATCGATGTCATTGGGGTCTTCAATTATTTTTATAAAAAAATGTAAAGATTTGTAGTAGATCATTCATATCTACATTTCAATCTGATAAAAAAGCAACGAAAATTACAGAACAACTAACGACGGTAAAAAGAAAAAGTACAGACACAGACAAAATACGTAATAAGGGAGTTATTACGTATTTTGTAATTTTTCTTACCTTTATTGACATTAACATTATTATTATTATTAGTTATTTATAACATTGAATAACGATATCAGAACAGCAAGCATATATGAGTATATATACACACTCGCGTTAATAAATGTAAATCACACACTCGCCGAGAAAAGACACTGTCTTCTTCTCAGACTTCTCCTGACCTATCTCAAGAACGCATTGCGACGCTCCAATCTTAAGACCAACCGGTTCTAGGTAAGCCTACTGCAACATGCTTATTTATGGAGTCAGTCGTGTCCAACTCTACGAAACACTCTTACATCTACATTGAAAGAATCGGATTCGAATATCGACAATTTAAGGAATCGGATAGACATTAACTTCCAGTGGCAGTTGCTTATGAGGTTATGGATTCATTCATTAACAAGACATTGATCATATTGAGTTCGTAGATATAGCTATCGCTATTTTTAAAAGCTTTTATTTAACTTCACTCGTATGTATCTTGTAAGTATGTATGTCCTGGAATCTTGCAATCAATATTTCACCCACTTCCACTGAAGCTATCGAGCTGAAATTTGGCACACATATTTGGTTCCGATGATAATGCATAAAAATAAAAATAAAGTTTTAAAAAGCTTTTTTTTTTTTAAATATTTGTTAACGGTATAATTATTGTTAATCAGACTTGTGTCTTGTTTTAATTAAAACATAATTGGAGACAGATTATTGTGTTTTTTTAATGGATAATAGATAGCAAACGAGCTTGCAGAACCACCCATCTACTGCCGCCCATGACACTGTCGTAGTCTCGTTCAAAGTCAGTCACAGATGCGTTGCTACACTTGAGGACTAAGATGGTCGCCTGAAAAGAAGTGTAACTGAAAACCACACCTTTTCAACCGGACCACAATTGCTATGAAAATAATTGTTACACGGAAAATTGTACTAGGTACCGTGGCGGGCGGTGGTACTGCTCCGGGCAAACTCTACATGGAATGTTGACTGATATTAAAGTATAGGCACAAATTGGACAGTACCAAAATCATGTGCAGTATTTTTTTAAATTACAAATGGGTCCAGGTTTTCGAGGTACCTACTGAATTTAACCTAAAGACTCATTCGAACAGCCAAAAACTCTTGATTAATTATAATAATAATAAGTCTTAATTTTCAGGTAAAAATTATAATTCATAATGCTCTTCTTGTACTTTATATTGATATTTTGTATTTCAGATAGTTAAGTAAGAGCTGTCGAAATTAGAAAAAATCCAGCCAAAAACGGTAAGACTCCAGAAAACCTTTCATAATCCTTTGTCCATCCATAAAACCCCGTCCCTTCTCTAATCTAAGAAGCTGCCAATCAGCCTGCGTTACTTATAAACATTTTTAATAGTTCATTCATAAAAAGTTTATAAGAACGCTACGACAGTCATCTGCTTAGTGTGTTTGAAAAACTAATCTCTTCATTCCTAATTTACTAGTGAGAGTACAAACTTGAAAATCACAACTTACGTTTCTAATTTAATTATCTTGGATATGTTGTGTTTATTTTCATAATAAGTATTTATAGACACCGACTGTGTATTATGATCAAGTACAATGATCAAGTTTGCATGTTGATCTAACAGTTTTATTGCCGTTCAAATAATGCTGTTTATTTTTAAACTTGCTACCCTGGACGTAAGAATGCACATTGATCAAGTATAAAACGAAGATGCTCAACTAACGAGAGTGTATCACTGACCTATCTCGAGAACGCGTTGAGCTAGTTTTTACACAGAGAACTGGTCCCAAGGACCCTTATTGCCGACTGGCGTCCGATGTACCGTTTGCACGTCTTTTTATTTGCGACAAACTAAATCTTACTAGGACCTGGCACGTACTCATATATGTATTAAATTGGTTATATTCAGCCGTTCATGCGTGATTAGCATGGCACGTATGTGTATTAATTTGGTTATATTCAACCGTTCATGCGTTATTAACAGCGACGACTTGCAATTTTATAGTAAAGCTGAAAATAAAAATGTGTTCTAAACTTTTACTTTAACAAAAGATGAACGTATGAACTGGACAAGTTTCAGACAAGTGGTTCTTTTTTTTATGAAGGTAAGCAACGAGCTATGCAAAGCGACTTATAGCCCAGTTAGATTATTGGTTGGAGTGAATTAAGTTGGTTTTTAGTTAGTTTAGTTTATGAGTACTTATATCATTTGTTTAAGACAATAGGGCTGGAAATAAAGACCGAAATATATGAAGTATGTACTTAATTGAGAATTAAGTATTTACTAACTCTACTAGATAAGAAATAGGCATGTCAATCAAGTACTGGTGAAATAGACGCATTGGAAGAGCCTGTTAGCGTTCAGTAGGTAAGTTAAGAATATCACCATATCTATAACCATAGAGTAAGGAGTAGTCCGTGCTATAACTATAAGATCGCATGTCTCAAATTAACAATTTTATGTTTTATTTCGGCATGGTTTTCAAATTAGATTAAAAGTCTTTCTAATGATTTTGTCGGAAAGATTGAGCTAAGCCATCTTTTTGTATAGCTTTATGACGATATCAAGAACTGCGTTCTAAATGCGGCCGGTACATTTTATTTATAACACTGTACTTAACAAACAAGGTTTTTACAGTAATTTATAAACTCCCAGTAGCAGTTCGTTAGTGATTGATCGAAGCACCTTCAATTTGGGTTCACAAAAAACTAGAGCCACTAGTTACCTCATGATGTCATGATTAACAGAGCGCTAATTGTAGACGGGTGAAAGGAGAGAAAGGTGCCGTTTTTTATCTATGCACCAAAACAGATAATGTTTGTTATTTTCGCAAGTGTCATTCCCCTTGCACTTTCTTATAGAGTACTTGAACAGGTGGACTGTTATTATGGGTGCACTAAAGCATGTCTACGGCTCTGTAGACGGAAGTTTTTATATATTAGTGTCGTAACTAGTTTCGAATGTGGCGTAAAGACGTTGATTAATGACCGACTGAGCCCTGCATCCAGACTACACGCGTCTTCCTGTTGACACCTGACATTTTCCGTCGCACAGGAATACCTATACCGTATTGACTTATGATCGGGGCAAAGCCCTAAAACAACCATTATTGCGACGCACACAAGTGCAGCGGGGGCCCACCCCGCCCGGTTCGGCGTTTTTATATTTTTGCACATTCAAAAAAAGAACGCGACAGACAAAGACGGAGTGATGACGAGATCGGCGGGCGTACGGCGGACAATGCGGTGCGAGCGAGACGGGCGCACTTCAGTCACGGCCGATGCGAAATAAAAATGTGCAAAGCGTTCTTTTTTAGATGTGATGCTTATTTACGTTAGTCTGCGTTTGCAATTAGTGATGTGCGGTTGTCGAGCATCGAGTAGTAGAGGAATCTATGCAAATGGGGGCAGAGAATACTCCGGTGGGATTTGTAAAATCTTTTGTTGCTCCGTCTGTATCTCGAAGACTGCGGAAGCGGCCATGCTAACCCAAGGTCGCCGCATTATTCCCGCTCTCGCCACTCGCTATCGATGCCTATTACGTAGATAAGGACGTCTGCTCTCATTTTCTTAAGAATCCACGGCTCTCCCAATCCTTTTAAGATAACGAGTTATGGCGATCTCTCGAAGAGAATTTGAACAAAAGATTCGTGATAGAATGCTTAAAAATTGTTTCTCTTTAGCACAATGAAATACTTCAGTATACCTACCCTTTGAGAGCCAAGTATAATGACAGTATTGTTTTAAGTTTTCATTTTACAATGTTTTCAGAGGGAAAAGCTGTCTCGCTTGGGTCGAATTAGCAAGACGTTTTATACAAATTGCGCTACGTATCGCGTTTCGTCTTTGAGTTTTATCGATATCGATAATATAATTCCGTGAAGATACATGCTCAGTAAAATTACGTAAAATACTGCTAGTAAATTCAAAATAGTGGTGAACTGTTCGTTCGGACGTCATTTTCTACGCTGTCGCGTCCACGCGTCGGCCCATCTCATCTCATATAAATCTGCATGAAATAACTCGGCTCACATTGCGTGAACCCTTCAGGTGCATCCGACTAATCAAAGGCACGTAACGGGAACGAAACGGCAGCGTCGTGTGCAAATTTTTAAAGCTGAAGGAAAAAACAGTGGCAGCCCTGTGTGCGTGACACACACACTCGCGCCCGTGTCGGTGCATGCTTTACGTGCGGAAAAAAGTGCTGCGTTATTGATTTTTCTGTACAGCGATGGGGGGTGAGGGGGGTGGGGGGTCGCCCGCGGCCTGAAAAAGCGTCTGCTGAAAAAACCGAGACGAAAAAGCACCCCTCCCTTTTTAATTGGTAACGTAGTGTCAATAGGGCTAATCCTGGGCCCCGTAATAGCCTGCTTTTGTCTCTCGAATGCATTTTTCAGTGTTGCCAGCCAGGGTTTTGAAAGCGCGGGCATTCTTTTGGTGGGTTGTTTAAATATCTGTGGCGCGGCGGCGAGTAGCATTGTCGCGGCGCTAGCGGCCTAGCGCTCTTTGCACCGCCAATTATCATAATTAACATCTTAATTATCATATCACAAGTGCACTAAAAATTACGATTGTTACAGCCTTTAGTGCGGGTTGACACTGAGGGGAGCTTTGATGCGTTTAATTTTGTTGAGAACATCACCTGTCAAATTTTTAAATTTAAATTTGAAATTAGAATAGGTAGTGATCATCGACACTGAAGTATTATAGTATGTATGATAAATTCCAGGTTTGAATTTAGCTAACATAGACCTTTTGAAGGTTAAAATTGAAAGTAATCATTATATTTTTAAATAATAGTTATACCTAGTTAAAACAAACTAACTGGGTTATCTTGTAGGGATGAAGTAGTGCGGTGACTACGTAAGTGTGCTACGCGACGAGTTCTGACGTCATAACAATCGTGAATCTTTCGGAATAATGTCATAGTTTTATACGTTGCATAAACAAGCTCCCTCGTATCACTCGTAACACGGTTACTCTTGCGTCATCAGATGTAAGAGATTCCTTGTTTTTCTAAGGAAAAATTGTTAAAATTTTAACTATAGCATATTTAACTACGAAACCCACCTATCCTAAGAATCTGAATCTTCTAGAACCGCTGCAAGATATATGTAGGTTTGACTTTTTGCCGCGGATGGAATTATTTGTCAACCTTTGTCCTTCCTCTATGCATCTACAAACTTTTTGAACATTTCAATTGCACCAATTCAATCGATCAACCTACTTACCTACTTGATTCTTTTCACCCTATTAGAAATATTAAAGCAACTGTCTGTTTTTCTTTCTGCAACATTTCCCACCCTCTCACTTCACCGATCTATCCAACGCCCAATATTATAAAGAGGAAAGATGTACCTATTTGTAATGTTTTCACACTAAAACTACTAGGCCGATTTCAAAAATTCTTTCACCATTAAAAAGCTGCATCTTCACTGAGTCACATAGGCTGTATACTATAACTAGACGTAAACGAAACTATTGTTATGTCTAATTCCATGCGAGCGAAGCTGCGGGCGTCCACCAAATTTCTTTAACCTTCCATTCTGAGAGAAGATTGTACTATTTCTGTGGAGAAGACCCAATATTGGGCCAATTGTTGTTTAGGGACGTGACTCCGTCGTCACACAACACTTCACTGTCAGAAGCCTCGCATTGAAGGCAAGGTCTCAGCTCTCAAGCGGCAGAGTACACGGAAAAATTAAAACGATACTTCGTTTCAAAGGAAAATTATGCATGCGGATACGTGACTGGGAATGCACTTTGGAAGCAATGGGGTGAGACAAATGAGACATGAAACTTTCATAACGGCCTTGTTGGAGATTTTTGGGGATTTAAGGGTAAAGAACTAAGCAGATACAATTAAAATTGGCTAAAACCCTTAGACGTTCCACTGTTGGGCACGGGTCTCCTCCACAGCCACAGCTGCGAGAGGTCCAGAGCATATTCCACCGCGCTACTCCAATGCGAATTGGTGAAGAGGTTCGTAGCGAATCGAATGTTCGAAGGTCTGAAAATAACCGGGACTGACGTCTTAACGTGCCCTCCGAAGCACGGCAGCGCCCTTGAAATGTTGCCACTAGAGGTCATTCATCCACAAACCGACCTTAATTTATACTAGAATTGGGGATGAGTGAGTGAGGCACTTTACATTGAAAATCACACGGCATAAGTAAAGATGTAAGTAATGTAAGAAAGTCCTTGTTTGCTTTAGAGAACCACTCGAAAAAAGGAGTATACCTATATATCGATTTTTGTTATGTTGGCCGGGTGACCTGACGAAGATGGTGGGAAATCGCTGGATTCAGAGTGTATGAGGCAAGTCAGAGTGGCATTGCTTCGGAATTTGTCCAGGATTTGCTCTAGGGACACTAGTAGGGACTAGGACTAGGAAAATAACCATAATAACAGGTCATGTACCTAAAAAAATGATCTTCAAATACTTGTTTTCCGGTCTTCGTTAATAGTAAACGCAATACTTAACTCATAAGTAAGCGTATTTCTAAATCTCCCTCGCAAAGAAATGTCAACTGTAGTGTTTAAGTTTAATTAATTTTTACTGTTTGTATGACTACAATTAACTTCTATCTATTATGCGAATTTCAGCATAGGAAAATGTTTCGTCTTCGAGTACCAAAACTATGCCTGTTATCTATATCTATACTAATATTATAATGAGGAAAGAACAAAACTACATATTCACTGAGTGGCATACGCTATATAATATTACTAGGTGTAAACGAAACTATTGCTATGTCTAATTCCACGCGAGCGAATCTGTGGCGTCCACTAGTTGTGACTAAAGGTGAAATTAAAAACTCAGCAGTTGCGAGAATGTTATTGAAAGAGCTTTGATATTTACACAATCCGTTAACACGAACATTTACAAACAGTAAGAAGCACAGATGTATTAACGTATTAGCGACCCCCAATCGCAGAGGAAGCGGCGCGGCGCGGGCGCATAATTGCGAACGGAAGCGTGACGTCACGTCCGCTAATTGAGCCACTTGCAGCCATCAGCGAGGTCAGGGTTTGGAGTCATGGGGATTGCGTATACGTTTACCCTGCCACTACCCAAATTCTCACCACTATAGTCCCTGTTCTATCTGAATCGTGTGTAGGAACCGAAAATTTAAAATTATTAAAAATAGAATTGAAAAAAAAAACAACAAAAAAAGAAATTGATGCTACAGCATCAGCATGATTTTGAAATATCATCGAAGTAAAGGTGCAAACCAATCGGATCTGTCAAATTTTGTAAGACCCTTAGTACCTTTTGTCAAGTAGGAAATAAGCTGATGTTTATCAAACGCCTGAACAGAACCCTTATGAAGAGTTGGTGTTGTCCTGTCAAAATATCGCGCAAGCATGATGAGCACAATTAGTGTGACTTCTTAACCTAGCTTTTCACTTTTCAAACGTAGGTTCTGCGAAGTCACATAAACGCTCAGATTATCATATTACAAACGGGAAAAACAACCGGGACCGACGGCTTTACGTGCCCTCCGAAGCTACCGTGCTTCCATTAAATTTTGCCACTAGCGGTCACCCATCCCCAAACCAACCGCGCCCTTCGTTGCTTAACTCTTCAGTCAGATCACATTGAATCGACGCGAGCCATTGGGCTATGGACGCTACATCCGAATACCTTATTAAAATTACTGTCTGGAGTATCTCATTAACGTACTAAGCACATGGGCATATAAACTCGACCTCTTCACCTTTCTTTTCACTTTCAACGACTATTCACACAAACGCCCAGATACTCGTACATACTACGCACGCCCCGCCGCCATTGACCGTGCATTGCGTAATTACTACTTGACATCAATAAGCAGACGGACGGACAGACGCGGTAAGTGGCCGCGACAAGTTCAATGTATCGTGACGTGTCACGTGAGCGTCACGTGGGTGCGGAATAATGTAGTGGCGGGTTTGACCTTTGTGCACTGCGATCTAATGCTTGCATACAGACACTTGATAAATAAATAAATAGACGCTACACACTCAAACCCATCGGTGGGCGGAATCGCGAAAATCTGCGAAATAAATATCTGCCCCAGCCGAGATTCGAACGCGAGACCTCGGTTCGGCACCACCGATCCATGGAGTACTAAGATTGGCCCGTAAATTATCGGAGGTCTAGAAACTTTCGTTTTCAACTGTGGAACAATCGTTAAGCCTTGTCGAATACCGTCGAGTGGCTTGAGGATATTCGACACTATTGGCCCTACTACTACTAAGTATTGCTATTGCTATAGCATACATACATGCATACATTAAATACACCACGCTGTCCCAGGAAGGACGCTGCAGGAGTGCAGGAAGATATTTAACTTGATCATCATTCAGTAACATACGGAGTTTAGAGAATCATGAGCTCTGAATCAAATTGAACGCATGCAAATTTTATTGCCTCGTTACGGGATGATTCAAACAGATGTTTATAGCTTATTGCTCTTCATAAAGATACGAGAGTAGGTAATCTTTTAAGTGTTAAGTTTATCTGCACTTAGGAAGTTATTATTGTAAGCCGTACAAGTATTAACTAGCTGAGAAATAAAATAATTGAATTATCGATAGTATAGGTATTTATTAATATTTTTATTAATCCATTAAGAAGTCAATTATTTTATTCCTCCAGACATGCCATTTTTAATATTAAGTAGGATGAACATTGGTATTAATAATTAAATATTAATACTAAAATGTATCTTCTAACATAGTTTGTACAATATTTGTTACTAACATTTACTGGGCTATATTGCCTGATTGATTAAATAAATATTATGTAATAATAATTAATAAACCTACTTAGAAGTAAGATTTTGGATAATCGTATTGGAACCTAAGCCTAGCCTGGAGGTATTCTCACATAGAAACGCTACTAGGCAATCGGTCAAATGACTACTTATCCCATCATCAATGGTATCGAACCGAAGAACGAAGGCGCGACTACTCGTATAATCAGCTATAAATCAGCCGTCTACCGCGCCACTATAAAACTGTTGATGTCGAATCACGAAACACCATAGAGGAAATGGTTTACGTATCACGTGAAGTAAGCAAGTGTGTGGCCACGAAATCAGCGGAATCTTTGCAGTATTAAAGATCTATTGTAACAAGATAATAATTGTTGAGGTTGACGGCAAAAATAAACTACACAAGGAACATGCGAGTAATTATTGTTTTAAGAACAATCGTGGATTAACGTGGACGATGCAGAAACTTCGCCTTTTGAATGTAATACTTGTGTATAAAAAGTTTAAATAAATAAATAAAGTACATATCCTAGACCGAAACAATGTCAAAACCTAGCTATTGACTACATCAAACAAGAAAAATTAATTCCTTAAATTACAGGTTTTGGGTTATTCACATTTAATAAGGTTTTCCTGACTGCCGAATCGCGGGTGCGGAGTTCGATTCCTACCGGGGCAGATACTTATTTGGTTAATAAATATTTGTACTCGAGTCATGGATGGTAAATTGTGTTATTTTATGTGTGTGTCCGCCGCTCGCCACACAGGCCTAAGTCTACCGTGGGGGTGTGGGTGTGTATTTTAGTGTGTGTGAGTTACATTTTACTCTGTCTTTTTTATTACTATTTTTTCTCTCCCCGCATTAAGAACGTTTTATTTTATAAATATCCGCTGACTCTATGGCCATACGAGTTAGCGTGTTCGCGACGCTTCTGCCGCGACGGCACGCGTGGGTCCGCCTATATTATTGCATGTACCCAAAATTCGCCATTGTTCACGACTTATTTTCTTGTTTATCGCCATATTTCTACAGCAGTTACACTCATATTTCACGACTTTACAAGATCGAAACTAAAAGAATGACTTGATGTATCGTTGGGCGTAGTTAGATGTAGTAAAATAAAACATAATATATTAAAGGTTTTTATACCTATACCGTGTGTGTACGCCTATTCTTATTTTTAGAGTCGAATTGATCACTCAGATCTACACTAATGTATAATGAGATCTTAGGTTCGATAACATTTACATTATGTCTATGATAAATAGTGCTGAGAGCGCAATATAGACAAACTAGTCACATGAAATTATGGCAGAAATATAAAATAAAACTTTTAAACTTAGTATCACAGCCCTAATTTTGCTAATAAAATTATACAAATCCGTTTTCCATTCATCTCCTAGATAAACAGAGGGTGCTAGGGTTGTCTATTAGATCTGTTCGACATCACGCAGCGTATGCTAGGCATTAGGGATGAGTCCAATTCGATATGGCTTGTTGAACATTTTGTCTGGACTGTGCTCAATTGGGCTTTTTAACTAGTGTTGACTAACATGGAATCTGTTGGGGTTGGAAGGCGGATAGACAAATACGTTTTTTATCGTTGGTAGTTACAAGGGGAGAGAGTGATCAGAATCTGGAATAATATGCCAGCAATCAAACTATGTGAGCCAGCTTCCCAGAACAGACCTCGAGTGTGCTGCACCGTTTCCTCCTCACAGTCACAATGGTGGCACCTCGCAGTAGGTTCTCGGGTCATTTTGGATAGAAACTTCCCGAACCATCTATGCCCGGAGAGCACCTGCACCAGCCGAAAGAAAGAAAGTTCAGCGAGCCGTGAGCTCTCCTCAACCAGTCCTCGAGTTTCGGCACAGCCTCAATATTCAGAAGGTTCCATCCATCCATCAGCCTTTCAAAGTCCACTGCTGGACATAGGCCTCCCTTAATCGGTGCCACTCCTCCCGAGCCTGTGCCTTCTGAGTCCAGCGATTTCCCGCTGACTTTTTCAGGTCATCAGAAGGTTAATCCTAATTAATTAACATATGAAGAACTTAACATTACTTAGATCGTGTAGGTATGAGGACTGGAGCAGGGACTGTTAACAGTTAGTCCGGACCAATTGATTGGTGCGCAAATATGCTACGTTAGTAACGCAATACCAGGGGTGCATAAGCACAGCGGGTTCAATACTGGTGCGTAATGACCCGCGTCGGCCAAGGACGGGCCAAGTTCAAGGGCGGCGCACCCTTCCTGCCCTGTACCTTACACTCGATTGTAAAAATAGCCACTGTAAAACATTCGGTAAATGCGCAACATTGTTGGTTATTACAATTCAGTAACTGATTTGCTAGTTGGACAGGATGTAAACAAACATGGCTGCAAGCCAACAGCGGTCGAAGGCTACGGATTTTAACAACCCAGAAGACATATATGATATCAAATGTTTGTCGTTAGATCCTAGATTCAGTTTCAGATTTGACACTTGAGCGAAGCAGATTTTAAGGGTTCCATCCCTGGGGAATTAAGTTGTCTTGGGTGAGGATAATGAGCATCGAGCATTCAACATAAAGTCCCTAAGTGGTTCATAAGAAATTGATTGTAAAACTAATTTTAAGTGAAAATTGTTGCAATATTTAGTGGCCAACCCAGTGTCGAATGTTCTCAAGCCACTAGAATGTCTTCAACAAGTCTTAACGATTGTTTTCACCATTGTTAACAATACCGTTACAGTTAACGTGCCCTCCAAAGCGCGGTAGCGCCCATAAAATGTTGGCACTAGCGGTCACCCATCCACAAACCGACCGCGCCCGTCGTTGCTTAACTCTGTCAATTAAATCGATGTGAGCCATTGGGCTTGGTTCTTAGTTTCAGCGTTAACGTAACTTAAATACAATATCTGTAGTGTAAATAAAAACTTGTTTATAAAGAAAGATTGATATTATTCTAAGGTCGATATTGTTATCCCAAGTTCAAGGGCGGGGGTAGCGACCCTTACGCAGTGACGTAGGGGGTGCGTGGGGTGAATCGCGCACTTCCTTAAGAGTTGTTTCTAAGGCTTCGTATAAAAGTAATTCAAACTTTGCGTCCTTCCGCAAGTTCCTGATTTGTTCTTTTGAACGTATTCTTTCGTTTCTCAAAAAGTTCGTACTTCGTATTTTAGAGCCTATGGTTCTGTGCTAGCGTCCTGGGTTAGATTTTTGACAGTACGAGCATTAATTGATATATCTTCATTTTTATTTGCTGAAAAATATGACTGTTGGTGGGGAGGCTAAGGCTAATCTAAGCACCTGCAGTGATTTTTTTTAAGGTAAAATAAATCTTAATTTGTTAGAACAAATATAAGGATGATGAGTATTTTTTCGTTCTTTTTCTCTTCAGCCCCACTGACTCACTTTTGTACCTTCTCGTATTTTGTGAATAACTAACTATGAATTTACTATGGATTCTGCTGTTGAGAAGGGATAATATACGTACGTAGTTAAGTGTATTTACCTGAAATTGGCTATGACGAATATTTATATGTGTAACAGATGACAGCAGTGGCTGAAGTTCAGCGTCTCACTCGAATGGCTCCGGGTTTAAATACCAGTGCCATTCGTTTTTTTTTGAAATTTCACTTAGGTACTGTAAAAAAATATACGGAAACCTCAAAGTTCTCCGAAAGTCATGTGAAGTATGCCAATCTATATATATAAAAGGAGAAGGTGACTGACTGACTGACTGACTGACTGACTGACTGACATATCAACGCAGGGCCTAAACTATAAGGGCTAGAAACTTGAAATTTTGCACAGGGGTTCCTTTTATAACGTAGGGGAGCACTAAGAAAGGATTTTTGAAAATTCACCCCCTAAGCGGGTAAAACGGGGGTGCAAAGTTAGTATGAAACTTTGCCGTTTTTGAAGTAGTTAGACGGGTAGACGTCGTTAATGGGTCTAATTCTACGCGAGCGAAGCTGCGGGCGTCCACTAGTCCACACATACCCAGCCAACAGAAACATCGAAAGGGTTGTGTGTGGTGAACAGCTACGATTGCCGTTAGCGACTATGACTCACTAACGCCCCAAAGTTTCCCAACGCCGATATCGCGCACGAGACCCAGCGGTTGTTAGGCTGTGTTTACAAACAGCGTCGCGCGCCCGAACGTGATCACACCCACTTTACGAGTACCGTCCACGCGCGTCTGAACGTTAATGTAATGAGTTAAACATGAGCTAACATTAAGTCAAAATTCCGCTGTTTCTAAGCGAAGCACGCAATTTTTTAACACGTACGATCTTTGTATTTCATTATTACATTAATAAGGGGGTGCGACACGGACAAATAAAGGTTTTTTCGACAGCTTCAATCATTAAGAATAAAATTTTAGGTCTAAGAAAGGGACAGATTTTTATATATTCTTACTATATATGTATATATATATACAGGGTGTCCCAGAATGAATGGATAATCCTTGAGCCCCGCACAGAACAGCTCTCCAGCGCATAGAAAAAAATATCAAAAAAAAGAAATTCCAAGTGATACCCAAAATATGATTTTTTTTAGAAAAACATACGTTATTTTAGCTTCACTTCACATTAATTTACACAACTGCCACAAATTAATGATATTCTTGGCGTTTTTGGTGTCATTTTATTCCTGATAGACTATACTACTAGAAATACATCAAATAATATAAGTATCTGTGATACTTTTTTTATAAAAAAAATAAGAACTTGAATTTTTAACATGAAATTTGATACCAAAATAATTTTGACATAGTTTGAGAGTGTTTCATGTAAAAAAAAAGTATGAAAACGTAAGTGTCCAGCTATTTTAAAAACATGCGCAGTTAATACAGATTAAATAATGGTATAACACATAATTTTATCTAATACTACTACGAAGTTATTGCTATTGAGATGCAAAACGAGTAAATACGACTAAAATTAAAAAGTTAATGTCTTAATACATTTTAATAATAATAAAACATTTCAGGTGTCGCTGCGACCCATAGACGTCCCACTGCTGGGCACGGGTCTCCCCCACAGACACTGCTGCTGCGGGAGGTCCAGAGCATACTCCACCACGCTGCTCCAATGCGGATTGGTGGAGGGGTTAGTGGCCAACCCAGTGTCGAATGTTCTCAAGCCACCCGAAGGTCTTCGACAAGGCTTAACGACTGTTTCCAGCATTGAAAACAACCGGGACCGACGGCTTTACGTGCCCTCCGAAGCAAGGTAGCGTCCGTGAAATTTTGCCACTAGCGCTCACCTATCCACAAACCGACCGCGCCCGTCGTTGCTTAACTCTTTCGGTCACATTGAATCGACGCGAGCCATTGGGCTATGGACGCTACATTTCAGGTGTACATTACATCAATCTTTATTCACAATAGGTGTTCAAATTGTCTGCCACCGATTCTAATACACGCTCGACATCTTCTTTTATAGGCTCTACTAAGAAACCGTGCATAGAGTCATTCATTTATTTTTGAAGCTGCCTCTTGAACACGGCTGCGTAATTCCTCATTTGAAATTGTTTTCGAGTACACTTCTTCCTTTAGACAGCCCCAGTAAAAAACATCCCGACAGTTTAAATCTGGAGATCGAGGAGGCCACAGAATAGGACCCAAACGACCAATCCATTTGTTTGGATACGTGGCATTTAAATAAGCCCGGACGTTTGTACCATAATATGCAGGGCAGCCATCATTCTGTAACCAATGGGATTCCATTACCTCCTACGAAACAGTCGTTAAGCCTTGTCGAAGACCTTCGGGTGGCTTGAGAACATTCGACACTGGGTTGGCCACTAACCCCTCCACCAATCCGCATTGGAGCAGCGTGGTGGAGTATGCTCTGGACCTCCCGCAGCAGCAGTGTCTGTGGGGGAGACCCGTGCCCAGCAGTGGGACGTCTATGGGTCGCAGCGACACCTGAAATGTTTTATTATTATTAAAATGTATTAAGACATTACCTTTTTAATTTTAGTCGTATTTACTCGTTTTGCATCTCAATAGCAATAACTTCGTAGTAGTATTAGATAAAATGATGTATTATACCATTATTTAATCTGTATTAACTGCGCATGTTTTTAAAATAGCTGGACACTTACGTTTTCATACTTTTTTTTTTACATGAAACACTCTCAAACTATGTCAATATTATTTTGGTATCAAATTTCATGTTAAAAATTCAAGTTCTTATTTTTTTTATAAAAAAAGTATCACAGATACTTATATTATTTGATGTATTTCTAGTAGTATAGTCTATCAGGAATAAAATGACACAAAAAACGCCAAAAATATCATTAATTTGTGGCAGTTGTGTAAATGAATGTGAAGTGAAGCTAAAATAACGTATGATTTTCTAAAAAAAATCATATTTTGGGTATCACTTGGATTTTTTTTTTTTGATATTTTTTTCTAAGCGCTGGAGAGCTGTTCTGTGCGGGGCTCAAGGATTATCCATTCATTCTGGGACACCCTGTATATATAATAATAGACTTAACCTGCTTTGTAATACAAACAGTTTCATGGTAGACTAATTTTTTTCATGAAAAAAATTTAAAATTTACAATACACATTTAAAACTACATATTAACTATATCGTTTCTTTAACATTATAAAAGGCATAAAAGGCATTACCTTTTTAATACAATTTACCAATTAAATGCATAGTGAAAGAGATTTAATTACACTTAATTTTCCGGAATAATATACCTAGTCATTTTAATTACACTTAATTTTCCGGAATATCGTAGTGATTTTAATTGCACTTCATTTTCTAGGCCTTATTAGTTGTGAGAGACAGTGCCCTCTAATAGGACCCTAATACTATTTACTTCTCATTACAATTACGTTTTCTAGTTTTAAGCGCGGCAGTGCTTCAAAAACGTAGAGTCAAATAAGAAAAATGTGTTGATAGAACTTGAAGCAAAACGCCGATAACGCCGGAAGCTGTAATCAAGAGAGTAGTGTTTGTAAACTCTGCACCGTGGCTCTACATGTGACTAGCTTGTAGAAACGACGACAAGCCCCGGCCAATAAAAACCGACTTCAAGAAAGTTATCAATTTGAATCTTTGTTAAAAATAAAAACTTACATTCAAAAGTTAGAAGGAAGCGACTTCAAAATTAAAGAGCAAGAAATAATAATTTTGTTTCTCACATTTCATTGTTCATTTTCGAATTAGGTTTTTTGATATGGAAGCTACTTCATGTTAAATTAAATACCTGTAATAATTTGCGCGAACCCCGAACCCCGGATTCGAACCCAGGACCAGGCAGCTTAGCAGTCGTGCTGGCGACTACTAGACCAATGAGACATAATGCCCGCCCAATAACAATTTTCTACTGGTGAAAACTGCATAAAATCCGTAGAATAGTTTCTAGAAGTAGGTCATTTAGAGACTGATTTCTAAGCTAAAATGACGAAGTTGCATTAAATTTAAACCTGTTTCTGCATATTTAATTTTCTTGGACTCGTCGTATGATATTACCTGTAAATAAAGAATGTATTTATTATTACTTTTTCAGATTAGTTTCAACTTCAGAAAAATCGTTCAATTCAATACTATCTGCACCTAAGATTATTCGCTTGGAAAATCAATTATTTAACATGTTCTTAATTAATTATTAGTAGTATAAAAGTGACTAAAATTCGTTCCCTCAGTTGTTAGGTTCCGAGTTCAAATCCCAGTGGCACTCACCAATGTGGTGAAATTAGTCCGGCTATTACGAAAGAAAATCCGTAGGTATCCATAGTGCGACAGTATAAAAGTGTTGAGATGATAATAACTATCAAAGTCAAAGTCAAAGTCAAATAATTTATTTCGCTATGAGGTGATTAGACACGCTTAACGAAAGTCTAGGTACCTAACTAAAAACTACTTAAACTACTAACTGATCTATATAAGGCAAAGGATTAGCTATTGATTATTGAATGAATAGCTAATCCTACACAGGTGTCTAACTTGCCTTAAGATAAATTTACAATAATTACCTACCACTAAGCTAAGCTCTAAGTCACGATAGACTATCTATATGGTCATCGGCTTTAGGAAGAATTTACAATATTCTTATCCTATGCCCTAGTGTAGGCCGAGAGAGAAAAAAGCCGGAGGAAAAAACTCTCGGTACTCTTTTAAAATTCGAATTAATTTTTACAGAAAAATGTACAGTATGACCATGACATGATCAAGTCAGACACGAGATCCTTACAAGCCGTTCTGTATATATATATTTATATGATTGTAAGTGTAAAAATCTAAGTCTATTACAAGCCCTTATCTGTATATATGTATTTATGAAGTGTAAAAATCTAGGAATGGCATCAAAGACATCAAACTATTGGCATAGACTTGTGCATCTTAAATTATAATTTTAATAAAATATGTTAGTTTAGAATGTTTTCAAACCGATTTCTACGAACTGTCAAACCGTGTCACGCAATGTCTACTAACGGGCTAACCTTTTAAACCAACGCTAAACTAACCAGGCACGCCTCAAATGCCTAAGCACGTCTAGACTGGTGATTTACTAAATGACAATTATACACGCAAAGTTCGAAGTATATTTTAGGGATGGTTATGGTACACGACGTTTAAGTAGAGCTTTGACCTTGAATCAAAGGAGTCAAAATTGATACTTCACAACTTAAATCACCACATTAGCGGTGACAGCCCAGTGGTTATCGAACTCGCCTCTCACCCAAGCACTTGCTGCACACAGCTGACACTTAAGATGGTCCGGGTTCAAAAGTCGAATGTCACTTATACGCAATTTGGAGTAGTAAACTACATTTAAACCTAGGTCTAATTTAACTTTTACTAAGACTGACTCATGAACCCCGCGAGGCGATGCTAACAATCATGAAGCGCTGCCTAAACACAAAATGGCAAATTGCGTTTAGATTGAAGCAAAAACTACAATTATGTGTGCTACCGTTACAGTTTTGTGCGCAAGGTTTGCGTTCAGAGTTGCGCGTGTGTGTGTCATTTTCTGCACATTAAACGTGAGCGTTTCGTTTGGGGTTTTTCCCCGAGCGTAGTATGTAACTATCTGTTTTTAATTGCACTATCAGTCAATACACATTGGAATATGGCGTCCTAGTGAGTCTACATTTTACTTCTATAAGGATTCCTATAAAATAGCAAACGAGTCCACCACCAATCCGCATTGGAGCAGCGTGGTGGAGTATGCTCTAGACCTCCCACAGCAGTGCTTGTGAGGGAGACCCGTGCCCAGCAGTGGGACGTCTATGGGTCGCAGCGAGCAAACGAGTACGCACCATCTATCCGTTGACTTCCATGACGACTGTGACAGACCTTGAACAAGGCTTTTAAGATTCTTGTTGACATAATTGCATTGCTTCCTTCGAGGACTAAGATGGCGGTGAGATTAGTGCTAGTTAAAATTCTCAAGGTCCAAACGGCCTTTGAAAAAGCTTAACAATCTTTCGGAAAAAATTTGCATGCTGGCCAAGTGCGGATTGGCAGACATCAAATGCTTTCGAGAACATTATGGTGAACATGTAACATCTCAGGCATGTAGATTTCCTCACGATGTTTCCTACACCGTTACAGCACGTGCCATTTAATTTCATAAATCGCACATAGCTTAGAATAGTAATTGGTGCGTGTCACTTCGATTTAAACCCGAACCCTTCGAGTGAGAGCCTTGAGCACTGGCAAAGTGTTAAGCTTAACACTTTTCGTAAAGTCTCAAGCCATACAAGCACGAGCCCAGTTCGGTGACGCTATGAAGGCCAATAGGGCCAAGTGGTCCAACATCCAACTGGCCATTCGATAAAAAAACACACCACTTAAAAAAAGTTAGTTCAAATTGTATGTTCTGAATACGCGATTTCCGTAAACCGTGAGACCTTGATTAAGGATAGTGCATTTACGCCAGATTATGAGCAGACAACTTTTACAGAGTGATTGGAAAAGGGATTGTTGTTATGAAATAAGGAAGATAAATAAAGGTAACACCACGTAGGATGGGGTTAATGACCTTTTTAAGTTGACCAGGTTTTCCGCAGTGTAATACTTCAATTATATATAGATAATGAACGCTATAATTTGGTTCAATGAAATTAAAAAATACATTAAATTTTTTGGTTAGCATTTAAGTATGTTTGGAATGATGAAAAATACAAATTTTACGAATCATTTCAAGTAACGTAACAAGTAAATCTTACTGCTAAACTTACTAACTAACCTATTATATAGTGATTTCTATCACATTAACCATATTAATCATGATTTTTCAATTAAAATATTAATAAATAGACCATTTATAATTTTACTACGTAAATTAAATGCACATTTAAATTCATATGAATTAAACAAACAACCAATCACAAACTTCACAAGCCTTCGAGAGCATTATGACAGATTACGTCGAATTCGATATGCAGGTGCCCTCGCTTTGTTTTCCTACACCGTTCCGTATTGTGCGTGCGTAGTAAAACTCAAATTTATTTGGAACCCAATCGGTAGAGGCAGGATTGTAGCCGCTGACCCATCACCGACATCCAACCAAATAATATGCCACTGTTGGGAACGACTCCAGATTGTGCGCTGGATAAATGCAAAATGGCGGACTTCACATATCTCTGCACGCTACGCTTAAACCAGTAAGTTTTCCTCAAGATTTTTCATAATGTCAAAAGTAGAAAATCGCGTGCCCCTACGATTTGACCCCAAACCTCGCATGAGAGACCGATTGCCATCCACTAAGCTCACCGTACCATAAAAGATTAGTCGCTTATTCCGTACACTTACCGGAATTTCTACGGTACGTAATTGACTAATCTTCGGAGGTGGTGAGATATTAACACCTGATTACAGGCGTACCGTGAAGTGGAACCGCGGCCGCGGCGACGCCCAATTTGTACCATTCCGATCTAGATTAGATATGCTCTTCTATTGTTTATTATCTCTCTCTTTCATTGAGAAACAATAAGCCGGACGGTGCCGAGTTAACTGGGATTACAAGTAACGTTAAACTTTACTTGTAAACACGTTTCGTATCGTCATTATATCGATGGCCTAATAAGCTTGTTGTTTTAGCTGAGTAAGGTAGCAAAAGAGTTCGCCTATCTGCTGCTTGTGACTAGCTAAGTATGTATGTGCGTACGTTAAAATAAACCTATTCTTTTATTTATATGAAGACTAGTGGACGCCCCCAGCTTCGCTCGCATTAGAAACATAGTTTCGTTTATACCTTGTAATATTTTATAGCCTATGTCGCACAGTGAAGATGCAGCTTTCTAATGGTGAATGAATTTTTGAAATCGGTCCAGTAGTTTTTGTGTGAAAACATTACTAACAAATGTTTCCTCATTTTAATATTAGTATAGATAATATCTCAGAATGAATATGAGCATTTAGTTTTACCTTATTTATTATTTTATTACGCCCTTTAATCGGTTCTTTAATGGATTATGTTGGTTTGCTTGTATAAACTCCATAATCATTTTACCTATTTTATGGATATATACGATAGCAAACTAGCATATGACCCATCCGCTGCCGCCCATGACAACTATGACAAACCCAGAAAAACACTCATAAAAGTCGGTGATAGAGCTACCCTTGAAGACTAAAAATAACCTATTTGGATCTACCCCAAACCCTCTACCGAGTCGTACGGCGTCTGCACCGTGCCTCGGCTCTTCTACCTAACCTCAACCGAGTCGGGCGTCTGCACCGTGCCTCCGGGACCCGACAAACCAGTCGGAACCAGTTGGATGCCCGCGCCCGGCTGTGGCGGGACATGCAAATGCAGCATCGGAAGGTCAAGGTCGCCAGTTCGAACTTACGTTACGACTATGAGGTACTGGCCGGTAAGCTTACTGTAGGGTTGACATGATGCATGTACGTAGGGTTGCCAAGATGTAGAAATACGTAGGGTTGCCATGATGCTACATGAGTACTTTCAGTGTGTTATGACGCGTGTGTTTTTTAATTGAGAATTTAATTTTGTGATTAGTATAAGTGGTATACCCGTACTAATAAAATAAAATAAATAAAACAATAAATAAATGTTTTTTAAGTAGGGACATAAACATTATGTCGAAACAACCGATCAATATTGTTAAGCTAAACTGGTTCATACTTGCGCAGCTGTGGAAAAAATTTTTTAAGCGCTTCCGTGCTTCAGAGGGCACGTTGATTTTTATTAATAATTAATCTTTATCGTACCATATAAAAAAATATAATGAACCAAAATAACGAGCAAAATTCATAATGCATTCTCGAGGCTAACCAATGGGATCAAACAGAAATAATCGAAATAAAAACTTTTATCATATTTTAACTATGAAATCTGATAGGGGGCCCCGGAGGACATAAGCTGGTGAACCAATCAGCGCCTACGACTGAAAACTCGCTACGATACCGCCAGACCGCTAACTACGGGCTAGACTTTGATGCCGGTTTCTATACCTAAGACTGCATTAAGAAAACCATGCTTCCGAGGATTCCCGCGTGTTCCTGCGGGTTTTCCTTGTAATCCTATAAACGTGCAACCGACTGACTAATACATTGATGGGATTAAATTAAGTAACATTGTGGAACGCTTTTGTACCTGAACTTAATTTGTAAATTATCGATGAAGTTAAAAACAATTCAGGTGCGGTCGGGAGTTATGTCAGTTCTAGTATTGAATCAGCAGGGTAGAAAAGCTTTAGACCATTCATTGGAAATAGAAGCTTCAGTGTTAGTGGTGAAAAGATTCGCTAAAAGCTACGCTTATGACATTATAGTTTTCGTAAGCATATTAAAATTTACAGCTATTTCAACCCATTTATTAATCAAATAAAAAGGAGATGGTATGATTGCCTTCCAGCAGGGTAGAAAAGCTTTAGACCATTCATTGGAAATAGAAGCTTCAGTGTTAGTGGTGAAAAGATTCGCTAAAAGCTCCGCTTATGACATTATAGTTTTCGTAAGCATATTAAAATTTACAGCTATTTCAACCCATTTATTAATCAAATAAAAAGGAGATGGTATGATTGCCATCCAGCAGGGTAGAAAAGCTTTAGACCATTCATTGGAAATAGAAGCTTCAGTGTTAGTGGTGAAAAGATTCGCTAAAAGCTCCGCTTATGACATTATAGTTTTCGTAAGCATATTATACAGCTATTTCAACCCATTTATTAATCAAATAAAAAGGAGATGGTAGGATTGCCTTCTTACTATTGAATATTAGCAATCGACCTAATGGTATATTCTTTTGACATGAAATCATCTACCAGACGAATTAAAGGACATGAGTTGACATGTTTCAAAAATAAAGTTAATAATATTGCTGCTACATAAGATTTGACATTAAATATTACTTTGCTGACATTTTCATATAGAGTATACTGAAATTTGACATTATACAGATATTTGACATTTATTTTATCTATAAGCAACTAAACGATTACAACATTAAACTTAAATTTTTATATTGACATGTAAAGTATTGACATTATGTATCTGTAATCTCAGATTTAAAATGTTTTTTTTTTTACATTTTAGGCCTTATTTACCTACCTATAATAACGTATTAAATGATTATGAATCCCTTTTTGAGATATAACAAACCAATCAAGAAAATTTTTTGGACGCTGGCAACAGCTAATGTTTTTCGAGTAAAAAACATCTATTTCAATAAATATTGTTTAGCATGACTGTGTCTGCATGTGTGTCCTCACGTTATTCTCATGTGGCTGCCAGGTATTGATGCAGTTTTTCTTTAAGCAAGTATTTATCGCGTGGTTCTGAAGCACTGAAACAGGTTTGCTCGAACCGGTTGCGAGCTAAAGTGAGTGCGGCGGGCGTTTTTTAAACAACCATAGGATCCTAGTACCCTGATTTTTCCTTACTAACGCCATTCCGATCATATAATTGTTTTGGTATTTTTATTCTATAGAATTCATACTGTCTACTGAGTAAAATACTGTTAGGTTACCTTAGTACATAAATTTATTGTTTATTTATTTAAAAACTTTATTGTCATCAAACAAAAGTGATATAGATCATATCATATTATTTGTCCCTGTAGTTCAGGACCAGAATAGTGCTAGTCCTCTGCCTGTCGTAAGAGTGGGAGCTCGAACCGTACATCAAGTGACCCCGGGAAAGACGACGTTGTGTGTGACTGCACAACGTTGTAGATGGATGTCGACTTCTTTGGACGTCTTCTCTGAGACGAGCCTGTCATGGGCACAGCGCTGGAAGGCACTGGTGCGTTCTAACTGTGATCCCGGAGCCCTACACAAGCGCTGCGGAAGGCCACCGAGTAGATGGAAATTCACCCGGCTTCGCTACCACGATGTGCGGGTACCTTTAGAAGGTTACCCACTTGTAAAACAAAAAGTCATATACGAATCGCTTCATTGGATTTTAGTTGCCTTAAAACTGCTTTAGAAATATTTTGAGGAAATGTATGCACAAAAGAAATGAATCCTGAAAGAATTCACAAACCCATTGAGTTGTGGTTACACTGTCTCAATACCTCCCCTACTGCGTTTCAGTCTGAAGGATGCACTTCTGATATTAAAGGCAGAAGCATTTTTCACGTCGTTTCTTAACAACCTGAGGGTGAGTTTGCAGACTTAATAAGAATATGTTCTTTATACTATTTTCATAATGAAGCTCGATAGCCGAAACGACGGTCGGTTTGAGAAGGATTGCATAAGGTAAAATTTCATTGGCGCTTCGGACCTTTAAACCCTCGGTTCCGGTTGTTTTTTTTTTAAACAATCGTTTAGCCTTGTCGTAGCTTTCGGGAGGCTTGAGAACATTCGACGCTGCGTTAACCGCTGTCTCCTCCGCCAATCCGCATTGGAGCAGTGTGGTGGAGTATGCTGTAGAATTTCCGTAGCTATGCCAACCGTTCGCACCCAGCAGTGGGACTTCGGTGGATTGTAGTTTAGTTTAGCTATTCTATTTCTGAAGAATAGTTTTATTGTTACAGGAATGTTAACAATGTTCTTAAGTTTACTAAAGTAACTTTTAAAAAAATTATCCTTTACAATTTCTAAAGGGCTGCTGCATCCTTTTACCAAACAGTGGGTCCTGGGTTCAAATTCAGCAGATCTTTTTACTCGGGCCTCGTATGCTAAATTGTGTTCTTTATTTTAAAATTAATACGGCTATTTCTAAAAGTTTATTCTTTATGACTAGGATATAGTGTTACATATATTGAGTTTAAAGTTTCTAAATTTAACCAAAACAAGTCATTTAACTGAGCGGATGCAACGCATCGAGACACTTCAAGATCAACAAACAGATAGTTTCTTTGTTATCTGTGAATACGGTACAGAATATGCATATATTATTTACAGACCTATCTCCTAGTAACTAAAATTATGAAAATAGTTTCTAAGCGAAAATTAATGTGCATAGGTGAATATCTATGTTAATGTGTGTTATATATAAATTGCTGATGGGTTCTTGATAATATTCAAACACTTTTATTTGTTTACTGCGTTATTTTATTATTTAATTTTAATATAACACGTGGAACGTTACATATGTACGTTCCATGTGTTTATTTAGCGCCGAAACCAAAGAGAATAGGAGCGGGACCATAACCCCAACATGATTGTGGTACAGATAAATAAAGAATTGAACGATATTACACTATTAATTTCTAATATATGTACATAAGAATGTGCAACAGAAAATTAGCGATATTTTTATTCCAACATGTTACGTATCTTAAACGAACTTGTAATTGATTGCGTATATTATTGATTTTCAATTAATAAGCTACTAAGCCTTCTTAAATACGAGTATATCCTTATAACGGAATAGTTATATTCAAAATAATATAACTTTTGTGTCAGAAAATATAATTCGACGGTTCGCTGTTTACCGACGGTTCAAAAAACTCATGTTATTCTTTCCAATGAATGTTATTGACTTCATGCTTGCGTCTTTACTATCACAGTATTAAAATAATAGCCACTTTTATAAGTAATACAACTCAATCAGTTTTTGCAAATTTAACAAAACATACGCTGTGTGCAGTACAATTTATGCCAGTTATGTTTAGTTTCCATCAAGTCCCATGTAATACGCCAGAGTCCGAACTAGAACCTGGGACTTACAAATTAGAAAAACACAATAAAACTTGCCTGACAAGGATAGCAAAAATAATTTTGAAGTACCCGCTGTGCTATTCTTGTTTTATATTGTTTTATTTTGATCCAAATGCTAATAAAATAATTAATAACGTTTGTTTTGTACACCCCAGGATGTAAGTAACTTATAATATGTAATCATGTTTCTCAGTAAGCGATTCTGTAAAACCTTTTGAGAAATAAATAATTTTTAATCTTAATCTTAAAATAGAGCCTCCAGGTCAGAAGTCAGTTTAAGAATTATATGTACCTACTTGAGTTAATGTGTCAAGGCTCGATAGTATTGCAATGATTATTGTTTACTTAAGTTAGAGTTCAATGAATGTCTGTTTTTCTGTATTTCTTTAAAGCACGGGCATAGATTATAGAGATAAGCTCTACATTACATTTTCATTATGTCCGATTAACATGTAAGTACCTATGCGCTAAGTTATGCGACTCTACAACTTTGTAACAAGATGACTAAGTGTGTAATAAATTTATAAGTCTAAAAATGTAGTTGTAGCTCTAACTTATTGTATATTTAATGAATATGATTTATATAATACTTAATAGAGATTAAATTCATTAAATAAAGGCCTAGAGCTCGTTTTCCAGCCTTGTGTTTTTCAATTTCATTTATATAAGCATAAAAATTAATGAGATACTAATTAATTCTTAATTTCTAGTTGGTATATTTCTAATTGGAAAACAATAGTGACGTACCTGTATGACAATAGTCTTCTAGATAGTGCCGCGCCGCCCTCTGCACGATCGAGTAGTAGAGGCTCACAGAAGATGCAAGCGCCATCTTCTCTTCCCTTCTCCGAACTTCTATCGGATTCTATCGGTGCCGGTACAGTTTCCAAAGTTTGTTACAGTTTCAAAAACAAAAAAAACTGAACATACGACAAACTGAACGTGAACGAATGCATTCGTTTTTGATTATTGTAAATATTTAAAAAAAAATGGGTTGAAAACTCAAAGAAAAAATCTAGTTTGAACTGCGTTTGGTTGCGGTTTTCAAAATATCTGCCGAGTAATAATATTGTTTTTGGTTGACGAAATGTTTCTTGTTTCACGGTGTTCCATTTTTTTGTTTTGAGTCCAAAGTCACAATTTGGTGCACATGACGCGCAAAACTACGCCGTCCAAAATCCTACTCGAAATGAAACACGTAATGTAAATTAAAGTAACGTTTGGATGCGAGCGGCGCGCGCCGCGGCTAGTGCGAGACTGGAGCCCGCCTTAGTTTTTTTGCTCCCCCAGCGGGAGGATACTCTGAAACACTCGTCACCATGGAACGCCGATCGTTTCGATTATTATGGAATCGAGAAAAACTTTTACTCGCTTTTCATTCGTTTCTATTGTAATTGAAACACCTGGGTCGACTTTTTCCGCCTTACGAATTTCCTTGCAGTTTATTGTCGGGAGTTTGGTGGACTTCGCGAGATCGCGGCATCTCGATTATGTTACTAAAGTCGAAATAGTTCAGTCTATATTTACTTGCAACTAATAGAATTAGAACTTAATAAGAATCTAACTGCGGGGTTGCACTTTATGCTAGGTTCTTTGTTCTTTATTCGACTTCTGCATCTAAAACTACATAATATATACCTACCATATCTTTGTATTTAAAACAATATAATATATAGGTACCATAACTCCTTTGATTCTTAACTGGTCTGATAAATTAAAAAAAAATCAATAAGAATCTGTCGAATAAGTTTTGTAAGTTTTTTGTAAGAATGTTAATTTATACGTGCCGAGGAAAACGTGGGCGGGAAGAAAAGGCGGGAAAACAACTTTCCCGCCAAGCCGGCACTCGAGACATGCGTGCGGAGCGAGACGCCCGTGTCACATTACCTCGCATTTCCTTCGATTACGTTTCAAAATATCAATTAAAAATTATTCGATTACCAAAACTTCGTATCACAGCTAAATGTGAAAATTAAATCGATCCGTCTGGCACATCATCCATAAGGACGATGCATGTCTTTTTAATTAAAAAAAATAAACAACCTTCAGTTGCAATGGATCTCATTGACAGATCGACTAATTAGAACGACAGGCCGCGATTATGCGGTCCGGCTTATCGGTCATGAACATAATCGGATGGCGTCGCAATTATGACGAAACTCTTTAAAAACGATTCGCGTAAAAATAATGAAAAAAATGAGAAAAATGTTCATCAACGCGACACGACGCCCGCCGCCCCCGCCGCGGGTAGTGTGCGAGTGCGACGGTTGCCCTATATCCGTCTCGATCTCGCAACTCGCGCCACTAACTTCCATACGAAACTACCCGCGGCGCGCATAGCGGCGGGAGCGACGTAACTCCTACCTCGCTCTACCCATCCTGAACTTTATCACCAACGCGTTAAATATGTTTTGGATTGACAAGAAATGTGCACGTCGAGTCCCGCTGAAGTTTTGGACTCTTGCAACTGTGAGCACACACACACACAAAGCTTGGCCCTCGTCCTTACGCGGTGCACTCACGCACACACGCGCGCCTCCCTATGCCGTGTCCTAATGTGCGCGCGGGGTGTCCGTGTGCGCACAAAAGTTCGTATTGAAGTTTTCGGTAGACTTTCTTTGTGTCAGTGATTTTTTTTGCGGCCGCGCGCCTGTGTGCAGGTCAGTCGGATTTTTTCAAGTTTTTCTCCCACTCACACAGACGTATATTGTTTGTACGCCGTATTTGCCTGTGTGGAGGACGCCCGTTCTTTGTGCCCGGGGATTGTAAAAAATGTCGTATTGGATTCTAGCTGTGCTAATGAATGATATATACGAATGGTATTGGTACTCCTCCTACATGTTGCCTCGAAAATCTGATGTGGAGTATGTAGGTGTACATCTAGGTAGGTATGCGAGTACATTTTTTTACGTGTCGAACGCTCCTGTTCTTTTTGAATATCCGTGGAGTTTTTCGATTTGCATGTGCATTTGTGCATGAATTTTTGATATGATTTTAAAATTGAAATTTGCGTTTAAATATGTATTGAAATTGGGAGGAGGATGGTAGGTAGAGTAAGGAAGCGAGATGTTGTCTATATTTAATGAAAAGACATCAACGCGCTCTACTAATTAACGAAAGGTGCGGCTCTACTAGAGACACGCGAAGGGCTGTTTCCACTTAATATGTGAGTTTCATGCAAAGTTTAGTCCTTTTGGTTTTGTGTCAAGACAAATATCTATATAGATATATAGATATCTTTATCTTAATATAAATATATTTCTTGTGTACGTGTGTATGTCACTGAACTCCTCCTAAACTACTGGATAGATGTTGATGAAATTTTTTGTGTGTGTTCAACGGGATTCGAGAATGGTTTAGATTCACAATTTGTTCCACTGGAAAATGTTTTTTAAACACGATTGTAGTATTTTTGTATATATACATACATAAGTGATCTATGCAATTCGTGCTTCCTAATAAGTGAAATTTTCACTGAAATAAACACTGGGTTGGCCACTAACCTCTCTACCAATCCGCATTGGAGCAGCGTGGTGGAGTATTCTCTAGATCTCCCGTCCGCGTCTGTGGGGGAGACCCGTGCCCAGCAGTGGGACGTCTATGGGTCGCAGCGAAACAATTAATATGATTAATTCGTAAAATAATTTGTGAAATGTTGTTAGGATGCCTAACTCAAATAAATCTATATATATAAAAGGAGAAGGTGACTGACTGACTGACTGACTGACTGACTGACTGACATATCAACGCAGGGCCTAAACTACAAGGGTTAGAAACTTGAAATTTTGCACAGGGGTTCCTTTTATAACGTAGGGGAGCACTAAGAAAGGATTTTTGAAAATTCATCCCCTAAGGGGGTAAAACGGGGGTGCAAAGTTAGTATGAAACATTGCCGTTTTTGCAGTCAAGTGGGCAACCTAAACGCGGGCAGACGTCGTTAATGGGTCTAATTCTACGCGAGCGAAGCTGCGGGCGTCCACTAGTATTTATATAAATGAGAAACCTTATACTAGACTCAAGGACTGAGATTTATCCAGTTAGTTAAAGGACGTTAATATTAAGTGGCCAGTACGTCTTTTATCATGGTCATGGGCGGCAGAAGGCCAGCGAATGCTCGTTTGCTTCGTGCCATTAAGGAACCTGAGACCTATAGCTAGCCAATAAGGGTACCACCGGAACTCACCACAGTAGCTTGCGTTGTCTATTGACTCATGTTTTAATTAACAGCTACGGGCGGTGATCCCTATCAAGGCTTTGATTTCAAACTTTATTGGATTGCAGGGTTTCAGGGTTCCGTAAGCAGGTGGTGGCTTGACCGAGCGAGGTCCTGGCTTCGAATCTCGGGTTCAGTCGCCTGGAATCTATGCTAAATTCCGTTTACAAATTAATATTTCATCATCCATCCATCAGCCTTTTTTAAATTAATATTTAATGGAAATAAAATAGCTAATAAGTATGCATTTCCATTCACTATAGCCCTTGACGGCTGTATAAAGCTCAGCTGCAACCCATAGACGTCCCACTGCTGGGCACGGGTCTCCCCCACATAGGGTTGTATAGCTGTGGGTCAATTGTGTAAAACTGTCAAAATTAGGCCAAATCAGAAAACTGTAACTTTGACAAAATAAGTATTTTTTTGAAAAACATGCGGTGACAGCCCAGCTATCGAACTCGCCTCTCATTTGAGCGGTTCGGGTTCAAACGAAAGCGTCACGCACCAACTTTTCAAAGTTATGTGTGAAGAACACATCGTAAGAAAACCTGCATGCCTGAGAGTTCTTCATAATGTTCTCGAAGGCATGCGAAGTCTGCCAATCTGCACTTGGCCGAGGTGGCCTAAGGCATTATACCTCCCATTCTTAGAGGAGAGCCTGCCCAACAGTGGGACATGGAAAGAGTTGTGGTGGTGGTGGTTTTCATTTAATGACTTATTGTAATATTTGTTTCGGAATGTTAAAATCTTTTATTTAACTTCACTCATAATACCTTTTTCCGTTCAAGACATAGAGCCCTGCGACAGAATGATGTCAGCGGAGGCATATTATTTTTTAGGGTTAGGTAATTAGAGTTCTGTTTTTCACCCTTTGGGAACGGAACCCAAAAATCATATCGAAAAACTTATAAACTTATTTCACCAACCCTATAGGTTAATGCACATTAGTGTAGTAGTGTAATTGCTGAAGAGACCGTCCATCTAGTTACACGAAAGTGAGAGGTGAGAGCTTCGGCATTTCAGATTCAGATTCATTTATTTTTACAGCTCTCGTTTACTAAGTAGTATTAAGTTCGTCTCATTTACTTAGTATGAGTAATGTATGTATGTATGAGAATAGGCTCACCAACATGGAACCTAAACATAACTAGTGAAAAGTGTGTTACTACAAGACACCTCTGCCTGGCCCTTCGGAGAAATACAATCGTAATGTTATGTTATGATTAAATTGAATTAAAAATAAAACGATCATGAATCCATCAGCCAGTATCATCTACCAAAACCCCAACCATTACCAATTACTACTACCAGTATAATAATAACCTTAAGACTAACTAAAAATAGTAAATAAATAAGTACTATGGTAATTCGAAACTAAAACTTTTAAAACGTCCTTAATTTATTGTTTACTTACCTAGTGAATTACCATAAACAAAAATTCAAACTCCGTGCCGATTTCACGCGCATTGCACAACATACTCGTATATATTTTTTTTACATTCCAATATATCATAAACCATAGATCCAATTGACATGCTATAAAGAAAAGAGTAAATCTTCATAAAATTTTCTTGATGATGAACTAACTTTCGTTAAAGGATTAAAATATGACATGCATAATAAAACCACTTGTAAATAACTGTTAGATTTCAATAATTTTATTCAATAAATAGGTACATTATTGTGATTTATGTAAGAGATACCTAACAGCATTTATGCTATCGCAGACTTTTATTTAGATGAAGTAAAGATCTATATTTTGTAGAACATTGTAAATAACCTACGACAAAGCAGGAAGACAGCGTATGCGGTTTCAGGATTTTTAGGAGCGCTTGCCCTTCCGACTATCTTAACAAATATCAATATTTAGGGCAAGCTGAGAGCCTAATTCTACATATCTATATATATAAAAGGAGAAGCTGACTGACTGATTGACATATCAACGCAGGGCCTAAACTATAAACAGGGGTTAGAAACTTGAAATTTTGCACAGGGGTTCCTTTTATATCGTAGGGGAGCACTAAGAAAGGATTTTTGAAAAATCACCCCCTAAGGGGTTAAAACGGGGGTGCAAAGTTAGCATGAAACTTTGTCGTTTTTGAAGTCAGGTGGGCAACCTGAACGCGGCAGACGTCGTAGGCGATGGGTCTAATTCTACGCGAGTGGAACTGCGGGCGTCCAGTAGTCCTAAACTATTTATGAATGCAGCTATCTAGTACAAAAATAATTTATTAAATCGGACTGCTACTTCCAGAGATTAGTGCGTTTAAACAAAAATCTCTCCCGCTTTATAAAATTAATATAGACTAATGATCCTGCAGATAACCAGGCGGGAAGTGCAGTAATCTAACTGTTGACGAATGGCGACTGTGCCGTTTTCCTTTCCATAATAGAAATATTATAGAAATAGAAAATTGTTTATTTTTCGCCTACGAATACAACTACAACACATACTTTTATATATAGGTATCACATGATAGGGCGACAAATGCGGCATGCACTCAGCATTTGCTGCAACAAAGATGCTACAGCGCTGGTTTTCTGTGCATCCGTTACTGTCGTACTACGGGCAATGGCGACTTTGGGTGCAATGAACAATACAAAACTTACAAACTATTGAGCAGAAGGAAAAAATACTTATACGTATCTACTTTTTTAGTTTTTATAACACAGAATTATAAATAAAAATAAAACTAAAGTAACCATACCTAGCTACGTAAGAGCTACTTTATTTATTTTGTTAGTGGTTTTGAAATTAGAATACATTTTACTTGTTAGAAAGTTTTTGAAGAAGAAAGTTAGTAAGATATCTAACTATCATAGCTGCAATCCATAGACGTCTCACTGCTGGGCACGGGTCTCCCCCACAGGCACAGCTGCGGGAAGGTCTAGAGCATACTCTACCACGCTGTTCCATTGCGGATTGGTGGAGCGGTTATTGGCCAACGAAGTGTCGAATGTTCTCAAGCCACCCGAAGGTCTCCGACAAGGCTTAACGACTGTTTCCACCATTGAAAACAACCGGGACCGGCTTAACGTGCCCTTCAAAGCATGATAGCTTTAATGAAATTTTCGCCACTAGCGGTCACCCATCCACAAACCGATCTCGCCCGTCGTCGCTTAACTCTTTTTATCACATTGGATCGACGCGAGCCATTGGGCTATGGACGCTACCATAATACTATTCTATCTGGTTGTCTATCATAATACTAACTAAAACTAACTACCCATACGAAGGCCTAATAAATCAAAATAATCAAATTTCAAGATTTAATCGCAATTTCTTCCCTATATTTTAAACTAACTAACTAACACCAACTAACAGGACTAACTATCACTAACAGTCCCCAGTCCTCATACCTACTAACGAACTGACCAACTAATGTTTTAATTAACTCTCTCAACTAATTGGACTAACCATCCCAGTCCCTAATTAAGTCTTGTTCAAAGTCAGTCACAGTTTTCATGGGCGGCAGCGGATGGGTGGTGCTGCAAGCTCGTTTGCTATCTTGTATCCATAAAAAAAAACATTTATATCCTACGGAATCCATCAACGTACAATATCTTTGCACGCTTAGTATGTATTTTTTTCTACAAAAAAAAGTATAGCATCTCATGCAATCAGCATACATCGGTCGTGTCTATACATTTTGAACCTTTCTAAAGATGAATGTATATCGAAAAGCAAAGAGCGTTTCCTCCATTCTCCTACATTCACCTTTTTACTAAATACCTAGAGTGAATAATTATAGAGCGAATAATCACACTTGAAGCGCTCATGTCCCTACGACTTGCGTCTTAGCGTCGCGTCGCGCTTAGAGAGTAAATAAATATAAATATCATGTACATTCTCACACACGGCCATCTGACCCCAAATTAGGCGCGAGCCTGTACTATGGGTGTCAGAGACTGATATACATCAATATATATTTTAAATACATACATAAATAGATAATACTAACATCAAGACACAACAAACACAAGTGTTCGTCCCACGAATGTTTGTATTGAATGGGATTCGAACCCACGACCCCTGGCGTAACAGGCAGGGCCACTACCGATTGCGCCAACGGGCCCGTCAGAGTGACGCTAATATTTGCTGAATGCTGCTCCAAAGTAGTAAAGTGTGTATTACATTTAGTACTAGTGGATGCCCGCAGCTTCGCTTGCGCGGAATTATACATCACAATTCAATCAATTCACTTCAACCCCTATTTCTCCACTTTAGGAGTTGAATACAGAAAAATCCTTTCTTATTCTTCAACCACGTCTTAAAAACAATACCTGGAAAAAAAACAGCTTTCTGGTTGCAAGGATTAGGTTGTGCGCTCACTCAGTAAGCTGACTTACTCCTTCTCTTTTTATTAATTACATTACTATAGAGTCCCGGTTAGTTCTGGATAGACATAATTCTCTTAGTTATGGTTAGTCAGTTATTTTTAGGGTATTATAGATCTATGTACTCTTGAGGAGTGTCAACTTCTGGTCTAACTCCAATCAAATAAAATAATATCGCCAAAATAATTATTCATTACATTAGCGTTAGTTTCTCTAGTGAATGCTTTCAACAACTGCACTCTATCCAAATTCGTACTCCTATATGAAAACATAATAACGTATGCATTATGTAAAATACTGGCCGAAATAAAACCACAAAACATTACTAACTCAATCACGAGGCAGCTCCACATTCGACCACATTATTTACTTTTCACTTTTACGTACCAGCTTAAGATGACCTCTGCCGTAATCATCTTCAGATATGTTTTTGCTACTTGTCAGTTAAATGGTGGTACTTAACTTAAAAATAACGCAAGTATAATAATACCACCTACACACCACACCTTTTGTCCCACTGTTGGGCTCGAGTCTCTTCTCGGAACGGGTTGGGCCTTAGTCCACCACGCTGGCCAAGTGCGCATTGGATTATCGTGCCTTCTTTACATGCCTTCGAGAACATTATAGAGAACTCTCAGGCATGCAGGTTTCCTTACATTATTTCCTTCACCGTTACTGCAGGTGATATTTAATTTCTTAAATCTAACATAACGTAGAAAAGTAATTGGTTCGTCCCGCATGGATTTGAACCTTGAGTAAGAGGCAAGTTTGATAGTCACTGGGCTGTGATCTCTTTTTTATTAATACACATACCTGTTAATACCATGTCAAAAATGAAGCATACTAAGCCAGCCGAACCGAAGCGTCGAAGCACGCCGGCCGACCGCCAATACGCGGCGTGACAACATCTGTGTATGTACTGATTAATATCTATACTAATATTATAAAGAGGAAAGATTTGTTTGTAATGTTTCACACAAAAACTACTGGGCCGATGTCAAAAATTCTTTCACCATTAGAAAGCTGCATTTTCACTGAGTAACATAGGCTATATAATATTACTATATGTAAACGAAACTATTGTTATGTCTAATTCCACTCGAGTGAAGCTGCGGGCGTCCACTAAATACACACAAACATAATCGGTAGGGGCTTCACTTTCGGTGTAGGCGACGCAGTTCTTCTTATTTTATACGTCCATAATTGAATAGGTACACGAAACAAATTCAATTAGGTTCGAAAATTATCGAGACCCACGGCCGTGCATCAAAGCCAAGTACAGGCGACGACGGTAGCAGTATCTTTACACTAACCGTTTAGTCACATTTGACCTCACTACTGAACTATTAAAATTACACACTTGAAATTTTGAATTCGTAGTAAAACTCTCGAAAATTTCTAGCTTACCAAGTTTCATGACAAAAGCTATTTTTTATATGAACTCACCACGTATCAAAAACCTATCCCACTTCTAGCAGAAATTTTGCCTCCGGGTATCATTTTAGGTGCATAACATGGGAAAATCCAAAAAGTTAAAATTTTATTGGTGTAACGTATGTACACGGTTCGACCATGGAAGCTAATCTAACTTTAAATATTCATCAAATTTTATTTTTAAAAACGTTTATTTGAAGTAGTTGACAGTTGAACATTAAACTAGCCAAGATAATTCCATATCTATAAACATGACAAATAAGTACCACTTGAAATTTGAATGACATTCTTAAATTTAAGTATAATGTGTGGAACGGCTCTGAAACTAGGTATACCACTATCTTTAATCTATCATCTTAATAATTTTATCTTTTTGTGGCGAAGCAGCTGAAAAGATTCAATTGCAATTCTATACTTGGCTTTCTATTTTTCACATTTATGTTTTTCAGATAAAAATAAACAATTCACATACAGCAGACTTCCCTGTACTGCGTTGCATAACGAAACACCACACCAGTTACAAGTGTAACGAAACAATTAAACATAAAAATTTTAATTCTTCTATGATGCCCATGACAACTATTGCAGATTTTAATCAAGACTCTTAAAGGGATTTGGCTGGTTAGTCCAGTTAGCAGACTGTTAGTACGAATATTATCCGGTCAGTTTGTTACTACGTAGATTTGACGTTTATAGGGTTAGAGACTGTTAGTCCTCTTAGTTGGTGTTAGTACTTGGTAGACAGGACACATCGTCAAAGAATGTACTTGCATGTTAGAAGAAGAAATTGGATTGACTTGAATTTTCATATTTTGTAAGTTTAATTCATTTAGTAGAAAAATAACGTGCGCCGTTCCCGCCGCAAGCGCGTTCACTCCTTACGGTCTTCGTAATCGACCGAAACTAGTCGGCCTATTTCCGACTTAAATTGTGAGTAAGTGAGTAAGCCGGTAATTTCAATTATAGAACAATATTGTTGTCTGTAAATACAAAATAACCAAATAGCAAACAAAGTAAGTCTAAACGTAAAATTTCAAGTCACTTAAAGGTTCTAGGTAAATTGGCCATGACGTTACTCTACATAGTGGAAGCACATTTAAGAAAAACCACTCTGTGTAATGATATGCATTAGACGTGCGCGTATTAATCTTCCGAATTCTTATTACTAGAGAGAGATAGATAGAGACATGAAAAAACGAGAAAAGAGGTCAATAACTGGACCGAGAGTAGTAGTCAGATCAGTACCGAGTAGGTACCGAGACCGAGGTCTATACCGAGTACATATTCTGGTTGGTTTGTTAGTTATTTTATTACTACTGGCAGACCTTTTCTACTCCTACCCGCACTTTTTTTTAAATAATATTATAGACTGACAAACAGACATACCTGATGGTAAGTGGTCACCGTCGTCTATGGACACGTGCGAAACCAGGGGTACCTATCAAAGGTATTGAGATTGGACAACTTTGCTGCTGCGACCCATAGACGTCCCACTGCTGGGCACGGGTCTCCCCTACAGACACTGCTGCGGGAGGTCTAGAGCATACTCCACCACGCTGCTCCAATGCGGATTCGTGGAGGGGTTAGTGGCCAACCCAGTGTCGAATGTTCTCAAGCCACCCGAAGGTCTTCGACAAGGCTTAACGACTGTTTCCAGCATTGAAAACAACCGGGACCGACGGCTTTACGTGCCCTCCGAAGCACGGTAGCGTCCATGAAATTTTGCCACTAGCGGTCACCCATCCACAAACCGACCGCGCCCGTCGCTGCTTAACTCTTTCGATCACATTGAATCGACGCGAGCCATTGGGCTATGAACGATATAACTGAACAACTCACTTTAGATAAATTATGTAAGAAGTAAAACATTTGTAGAACGCCCATTGAAAACCGGAAACGCGGTGAATCAGTATGTAGTGTGGCAAAAATAGGAGGTTTTTACTATAGAGCCTGCGGGTGTACCGCTCTCTACGTGTGTAAACACTCGCGGTCAACACGTGGACAATACGAGGAGATCGTGTCGTGTTGATATGCCTTAACGATGCGATACTTAAAGACTTTGTGCTTAAAGTCTGGGAATTATTGCAAATGTCGTATCATAATATTGGATCTCTGACTAAAATAAAATATAGCTAGACGCTGCTAGTTTATGCAAGTTTAGTGGAAGCCCGCAGCTTCGCTCGAGTGGAATTAGACGTAACAATAGTTTCGTTTAAACCTAGTAATATTATATAGCCTATGTCACTCAGTGAAGATGGTTCTAATGGTGAAAGAATTTTTGAAATTGGTCCAGTAGTTTTTGTGTGAAAACATTACTAACAAATCTTTCCTCTTTATAATATGTATTGGAATAGACAATGTTTTTGCAAATATGTAACGTAATTTTCTATCTAGTGTACAGATATAAATATATGGCATACGTTGCAATGACGCGAAGAAAAACATCAATAATACTTGTATATAAAGAAATATCCAAAAAATTATAACATGATAGAGCATTTTGGCGTAATTGCAATAGTTTGACTAATACCATAGAGTAAGGAACAAATTAGTAATGTAGTCCGTGCTAAGACACGTTAAATAGCAAACAAACATGCAGCGCTTCCAATACCGGCCAAATGTTTATTATTATTACAAGCTTTTTCCACGTGTAAGTCGGTTTTCAATAAATAAGAGTAGTTATCGACACCTATTACCTAACATTTAAACTAATTGGGTATATCTGCTATTTGTACTTCTGTTAGCAGTTCCAATGACTGCCAGTATTTTTATACAGAACAGGCCTGAATGAAACCTCATGGTGAGTAGTCACTGGTCAGCGATCACTGGTCAGTGGTCATCGCCCACTGCTGGACACGGGTTTCTTCTCACAGCTTAGAATCATCTTTATCATGCTCTATCACGCTGCTCCAGTGGATTGGCGGTAGATGCCAACCCCATTGTTGGAAGTTTTTCTGTCGATTATTTTTAATTAAAACAACACGTTTTAACAAGTATTAACAAGCGCCGCGCCGTGGTGAGTGATATGTCAGTAAGTGCAAAGAGCTTTGAGCTTATTAAAGCTGTCAGTAAGCTTCCGGCGCACGAAGATGCAACATTTTATTACGTGTTTCGATTTCTTAAGCAATTGCCATTTTGGAGTAACGATGCGCGCAATTATGTTCTAAAATGAAAATGTTTAAGGTCCGGGTTCAAATACAAGCGGCACGCACCACTAAGTTATGAGCGCTTAATTTCACCTCCTACATGTTTTCGAAGGCATGTTAAGTCTGCCACTTCGCACTAGGCTAGGCCATAGTCCACCACGCTGGCCACATACGAGTTGACAGACTTGATATTGTGGAGAACTCACAGGTATGCAGGTCTCCTCGTGATGTTTTCCTTCACCATTACATAAGTGACATTTCATTTCTTAATTTTCATATATTATTATCTTAGAAAAGTCAATGGTGCGTCTGCGTGCCACATGGATTCGAACCCTGACCCTCGATAGAGAGGTGAGTTCGATAGCCACTAGGCTTTCACCGCTGAATAATAAGCATCACGCCATTATTTCCCCGAAAGGGTAGACTGAGATATATTTTCATCATTTATGTATAGATCCTAAGTAAATAAGTGATGAGATTGCTAGAACGATATTCAAGTTAGAAAAACCCAATAAAATGTTGCCCGGGATCGAATCCAGGACCTCTTGCGCGTTTCAGACCACTAGACCAACAAATGTAGCGTCCATAGCCCAATGGCTCGCATCGATTCAATGTGATCGAAAGAGTTAAGCAACCACGGGCGCGGTCGGTTTGTGGATGGGTGACCGTTAGTGGCAAAATTTCATGGACGCTACCGTGCTTCGGAGGGCACGTAAAGCCGTTGGTCCCGGTTGTTTTTCAATGGTGGAAACATTCGTTAAGCCTTGTCAAAGACCTTCGGGTAGCTTGAGAACATTCCACACTGGGTTGGCCACTAACCCCTCCAAGAATTCGCATTGGAGCAGCGTGGTGGAGTATGCTCTAGACCTCACACAGCATAGTCTGTGGGGGAGACCCGTGCCCAGCAGTGGGATGTCTATGGGTCGCAGCGAGACCAACAAGGCCGCGCGAACAGACGCTTTTATTTCACGTTTTGTGTTAATTAAAGTTTTTTCCACAATTACTCCTAAACCATTACTTTCTCATTTCAGTAAAGTAATTTACATAGGCGTAGCGAACTCGCAACCTATTGATAGTCGGCAGAAACCGAGAGTGGTCGAGAGTGGTCGAGAGTGGCCGAGAGTGGCTGCACAAGGACGACCGGTCGCTTCCCGCGCGGCTGCGGCGCGAGCCACAGGCGGTAGCGGGCAACCATCACACACTTAAAAGTATTTTTTCCTACAAGTGCCGCGTTTATTTTAAAATACATAATAGGTATTTATACATAATAATTACATCTAATGTCATTAAATAAGTCAGAATTATTGGTTGTCTGTAAAGTCGGTTTACGGACGATAATTTTACATGGTAACGTCATAAGAAAACTTCTTTTCACTTCACTTTATAAACAGTTCACGTGTAGGTTGTGTGTTGCCGCTGTCGCTATTCTACTCGGACACATCGGCCGATGGAGCGGAAGAGAGATGGATGTACAAGCCGAACGCTAAGGCCGATAGTGCCTCTCTTTCGCTTGTTTCGCGCTCTCGCTTGCACGCTCGACTCAGGCGGAACGTGACAATGACACACTTTTCCGTGCGTGCAGCCGGCATTCATCGATTTATAAGACAATATCACGTCAAAATCATGGTTCCAGGAGCAGTCCTACGACCCCGTAGCTTAAGACCGGTGAATATTTGCAAAAACAGTTTACTTTGGCTCAACCCGTGAGATAATGAACGTGACAGACGCCCTAAGCCCCGCGTTAACGCGTTCACGGGTGGGTGTGAAATTTCGAAAAATTCAGAGCTTTATGACAGAATTATAATAACTGTTGGAAGCTTCGGTATAGTAGGTATATAAGGTATGTGTGAATTCAATCTAAATTAAAATTTTGCATTTTATATTTTTGGTTTTGCAAAACTCCTAAATCAGACGTGTTGCTCACCCACTCATCGTTATGTGTATTTAAGCGAGCTAGCTTGCCTACTCTTGAAAACAATATTAAATAAATATCTTGGACATTCTCACACAAGGCCATCTAAACTCATAATAACTTATACGCTCGCTACGCTTATGACTTACACTGCTATGTTTTGAATCGAGTGCGATTTGTTTGGGTATTCCTTTTCTTCAAGATCTTATTGCTTTTGTTCTACGCCAGATCGGATTAGTACCGACTCGCAATTAAATCTCCATTCAGATTAAATACTTGCATCTATCTATCTTATTCTATTAGAGCTTATGGTCTTGTTTTGGTTACCAATTGGTATGAACGAAGCTGTCAGTTTGAATCATAGACGCGGGCGGAGACACGAATATTGTACTGTAAATCATATTGGCCATGTTTGACCACTGCTTATCTCCAAATATTTTGACTTATGAACAGCAGCTGTCTCGTAGTCCACTCTCAGAATTAGAAATCGGAAGAAATTGGAAGGACAATTATCTCATTCTCCCTCAATCTACAAAGACTGATGATTGGATAAAATTTTCGTATTGTTATTGCTAATAAAATACATTAGAATTTATTATGCACCTTGAAAGAAGATTATTTTAAGGTGGCAAGTTCAAGGTAGGTTGAAATGTAAATACCTAAATTAGAAACTAGTTTAGTAGTGTTAATAGATTACAAACTTGTTTATTATTGTTTTGTATATTTCTTATTTTTAATCGAATATTTAATTCAGCTCGTATTCAAATTATGTTTTTGGTACAAAAATATTACTTAAGTGGCTATAAGCTATAAAATGATGCACGATAAAACGTAAATGAGCTAATAAAATTTGATTGGTTTCCTTGAGCTAAAGACAGCTTAGGGGAAGCAAATCTTCAACCGAATCCTCTCTTAACTCCTTTTCTCCTCATACAACTGCTTAAGCAGGAGGGCAATCCATCTTCGTCACTATCCAGACGCACCATGCATTAGCCAGACATTGCCAACTGTGCGACCTAAACGATATCTATCCCTTTCTCTCATACCCGAATTGTAGTAGCCTTTGCATTCTGTCCCTGTCTGTGTTCGGAATGATTCAGCTTTAGATTAAACTCCAAAGAATGCATGTTGAATGTCAGTTGGAGGAAAATGGAACGTAGTGAGGTGACGTTAAGGTTGTTTTTAGTATGTATTAGGAAGTACAGAATTGAATTTCCGAAGCAAGTGTTAATAGAAGTGCAATCTTTTTCTCAGTGCTTCTTGCAATATCAGAAATTGGACGGTGTTATTCATTAGTTCCACAGCTTGATTAAGCGATTATGTTGTGTTGTGGGGCGATTGGTGTTACTCTGTTTGTTTTTGATGCTCTACTTAATTTGTTAAGTTTTACCGAGTTAAGTCAAGTTTAACTGTTAACTGAATGTGGATCTTTTATTTGTGTTTTGTTCGTCTTGCGATTAGTTTGCTTTGTTGTACTGTCTGTCCTGTTTTGTTTCAGGTAGGATACGGGTGTTAACCACATTGAGGTTTTTATTTTATTTGTGTATGCAAACAAATTAAATAGGTTTCTTAGGTACAAGCCGAACTTAGTCGAATTTTTTTTGGTCGATTCATGCGAGATATAACGGTTAGATGTACGCATTTTAGATGTATTTTTTTCATACTGCAACTGTCTCGCTGTCTCGAACTATTAAAATAAATATGTTACCTACTAAATTTATGTTTGTCTCCATACGAACTTCTTTAAACACACTTTCACATTGTTAAAACGTAAATAGTACGTTCACTTTTAGGAATCAGGTTAGCCAATATTTCCAAACTTAACAAAATAAGCAGAATATTTGCTTAATCAACAAACACTAGGCACTAACGTAAAGAAAGATCTAGTATTCTATTACAACTTTAAGCACGAGATAAATTTTCAATACAGTAAGAAGTTAGGTATCGAGCGAACGAGTATAATGGGTAGTGAGTAACAAACGTTCAGAAGGGCCATCCATCTCCTTCAGGACGACGCGGTGCATCGGAGCGCGGGCCCCACTGCGAGCGATCACTAATCTTGTACCACAACCGTTCACTGTTCAAGAGTTGGGCACGGGTCTCCTCTCAAAATTCTGGAAATATTTTAAAATTTCCTCACCGTTATGGCAATTAACCTTTATTATTTATTACTTTAACTTTGTCGCTGAAATTTGAGGTAAACATCTATTGGGCGACTCTAAATTTAAGCCACAGGGCTATCACTGCAGTCTTTTTAGCGGAATGTGCGTTTTTACAACTCAGGTCTATATCACAGAAACAGTTGAGGGTGATATGGAACATACTCCACCACGCTGCTCCAAAGCAGATTGGGTGAAGTATTTAACAATAAATGATAACAAAATTTCAGATCAGCTCAAACTTGCTTGCAATCAGAAATATTATAAGTATGATAATATTGAAGCTATAGCAATGGTTATACTGTGTTCATTTCAGTTTCTATGCAGCCATATATAGACAGGCCCGTTGGCGCAATCGGTAGTGACCCTGCCGTGGGGGTCGTGGGTTCGAATCCTACTCAGGATAAACATTCGTGTGACGAACACTTGTGTTTATTCTGTGTCTGGATGTTTGTAGGTGGTAGAACCTATAGGGAACCAAATAGGTTTTATATGAAAGCTAATTGGTTCCATATAGAGTTCGCCCGGGGCAGTACCACCGCCCGCCACGGTACCTAGTACCATTTCTGCCGTGTAGTAATTGTTTTTAAAGCAATTGTGGTCCGGTTGGAAAGGTGTGGATTCCGGTTACACTTCTTTAGAGGCGACCATCTTAGTCCTCAAGGGTAGCAACACATCTGTGACTGACTTAGAACGAGACTCCTACTAACAAGTACTAACTGGACTATTACTAACACCAACTAACAGGACTAACTATCACTAACAGTGCCCAGTCCTTATACCTACTAACGAACTGACCAACTAATGTTCTAATTAACTTTCTCAACTAATTGGACTAACCATCCCAGTCCCTAATTGAGTCTTGTTCAAAGTCAGTCACAGTTGTCATGGGTGGCAGCGGATGGGTGGTGCTGCAAGCTCGTTTGCTATCCTGTATCCATAAAAAAAAATTATCTATTTAAGTATGTCATTTAAAATGTCTATGTATGCATATCAGTCTCTGACAACCATAGTACAGGCTCGCGCCTAATTTGGGGTCAGATGGCCGTGTGTGAGAATGTCCATGATATTTTTATGTTTTATAGATTTCCGCTATTGAATTTCCGCTGCAACTGGCACCGCGCCCCACGTAGAATGATGCATTAATCCCTGTTCCCCGGACGGCCTTAATATATGGTCGCGGGTTGACCGCCGACTAAACTTGAACTTGAATCATTATAATTATCTACGCTCCACTGTGATTACTTTTCATTCTAAAAAGGATTGACTATGGAAATTAGTATTCATGTTTTTTGAGAGCGACCCCGCTGTGGTGACAGACCAGTGAATATCGAACTCGCCTCTCACTCGAGGGGTTGTGGGCTTGAAACCAAGTGGCACCAACCGTATGTAGCGTTCATAGCCCAATGGCTCGCCTCGATTCAATGTGATCGAAGGAGTTAAGCAACGACGGGCGCGGTCGGTTTTTGGATGGGTGACCGCTAGTGGAAAAAATTTCATGGACGCTTCGGAGGGCACGAAAATCCGTCGGTCCCGGTTGTTTTCAATAGTGGAAACAATCGTTAAGTCTTGTCGAAGACCTTTGAGTGGCTTGAGAACATTCGACACTGGGTTGGCCACTAACCCCTCCACCAATCCGCATTGGAGCAGCGTGGTGGAGTATGCTCTAGCTAGACCTCCCGCAGCAGTGTCTGTGGGGGAGACCCGTGCCCAGCAGTGGGACGGAAGTCTATGACTCGCAGCGCGCGCGATCAATTTTGTAATTTTAGAAACGATTTTAAGATGCAGAAAAACGATTAATAATAAAATTAAGATCTTAAGTTTTAATTATATCTGCAGAATGGTTCGTTCTTTGTAGTTCGCATTATGATGTGGTCAGTCACGTGAGTGACGCAGCATCTCAAGATTAATTTAAAATTAAATTAATTGCGACTTAGCAGTTCCTGGACATTCGTATTTTATCATATTTTACATTAAAATATGCATAATGGCATTGCCATAGGCTATTAAGTCCGTCTATTGCATATATCATTAGAGGTGTCAATAAAATTGTATAGTTAAATAAATAATTTTTGATTTGCATAAATATGGTTTCATATTTCAAGACATTAAGTCGGTAAAATAGCTGCCCCACATTTGCCATCTGTTAATATTAATCATAATTATCATCATCACAACCCTTTTTTTGTCCGACTGTTGGGCACGGGTTTCCTCTCAGAATGAGAGGAATTAGGCCTTAGTCCACCAAGCTGGCCAAGTGCGGATTGGCAGACTTCACATGTCTTCGAGAACATTATAATGACACAGTTCACAGTATAATAATACTGTCTACCTATAGCAGGTGACATTGAATTGCTTATCTTAGAGGAAAGTTAGTGGTGCCCGGTGCCAGGGATTTGAACCTGAATATCTGATAGCTCAGTGGCAATGACTGACTGGCAATCATTGCCACTGAGCTATCACCCCTATTTATTTGTTCAGTGACGCTAAAAAGGCCTGTTGGGCCAACAGCAAGTACCCCTTTGAAAAAAACATCGTGTTTTTGCTCTAAACAATGATATCTCGACTAGTTCTGTGACCTTCAGCGTCCTACCTCCATCTGATCTTTCTTAGGTCCTAATGAATATGTATCGGTCCGACCACAATGAGTATGAACTTGGCTCGTGAAGATAAAACCATCAAATAGTGGGCAGTTTATGGCAAACAAATATACATATCCGATTTGTAGTTCCAAAGAGACGTGTAGCGTTTAAAAATAAATTTCTTCAGTTTCATTACATTACTAGTGGACGCCCGCAGCTTCGCTCGCGTCGAATTAGACATAAAAAAAGTTTCGTTGACACCTAGTAATATTATATAGCCTATGTCACTCAGTGAAGATGCAGCTTTCTAATGGTGAAAGAATTTTTGAAATCGCTCCAATAGTTTTTGTGTGAAAACAAATCTTTCCTCTTTATAATATTAGTGTAGTTATAGATATTGCCCACAATTTTAAATATGTCAGTCACAAAATATTCAAATCCTCAAAGCACACCTTAAACTTCAGTTGCCTTCGTAAAAAAGGGTAGTTCTATGTTTGAGTAGTCTATATTTTTTTAAGTTAAATGCTACGGGATTCGATGAACTCATCAGGTTGGCATATTATGCACAATAATATAATAATAGCATCATTTATGTAAATGTTTCCCCGTCAACTAAACGTAAATCTATTTTTATGTGTTGTTTTGCTGCGCTCAAATAAACAATTTTATTTCAAGTATCTTTGATTACCATGTATTTACTAGCTACTGCAAAATACCTATAGATGTTCGAATAGCATACTGCAAAGTCACACCCTTGCATAACAATCTGGTGCATGCAGGTTTCTTTGTGATGTCACACAATATTAGACATTTCCTTTCGGAAAAGTCAATCTACGTGTATATTTAGCTTATAGGTAAACTTTGATGCTCGCAATAGGAGCCTTTGAGTCAAGTAAGTAAAGATAAAGATTTTATTTCTATTTGCTCTCACAAAAGTATTCTTATTTGTTTGTAGTAAGTTGTACTTATAATAGGTAATCGGCTCCATTAAATAGCGGAATCCTAAATTACCATTTTAATAGTTTAGATTAGACTATCAAACTGGTATAAGTAAGAGCATAACAGTTTGAATCTCAAAAGCATCTTATTGAGGAGTAGGTTATATTTGCGACTGGAAAATAATAATATATGTATATAAAGAAGTTCATTTCGTTTAACTATCAAATACTGGTAATTTACCGACATAGTTCGCTGAGTTAGCAAGTTGGAGTGGACTGCTAACCAGTGAGGAAAAGTCTTCGAATGGAGACTACGACTCGGAAAAAGGAGTATAGGCTATGAGACTATTACCGTGTTACAGGTACCCGTATATAGGCAGAACATGATGTAAGAATACATCAGTCATATTATTACGATTCAAGAAGGTGAACGCCTGAAGAAAGCGTCGGGAAACCGCTGGATCCAAAAGGCACACATTTTCCTAAAACCCATTTTTCATTTTTTCAGGGGAATCACTCTAAGGCGACTCCTGAACCCCACATATTTTTTGCGTCGCAACACAAATAATTCCTTTATCACATCGCTTGCTTATTGGGCGACACATGTCGCCTCTATCCCGTTCGTGTTTTAAAAAGAAAACCGTTCCTTTGTGCGGCCGTTTGAAGCCGTACGATATTCCGTCGCTCCGCAAACACTTAAAAAAAAAAAAGCGGCAACATTCATACGCTATACGCTATTTGTAATGTTTCATTTTATTCATCACGTACCAATGTCGCAGCAATGATTTTCCAATGAAATGCCAATTATTTTTAAGTACCTGCTCTTATTTACGTCCGAAAATTGGACGGTTAGTTATTAATTAACGAGCCTTTTTCGAACAGTGTACTTTTAATGCACTTGTTTTGTCTGAGTCCTTTTTTGTGACCGATTTGACTGCAGTTTTTCCTATGCCAGCGCTGAATTTGAGTGGGATAGTAAGTGGGAACGGGAGTTGGGACACGAGTGCGTCTAGTGAAGGCAAGGGTAACTGGACAAACGGATGGAAGTAGGCTTTGTTAGATAACGTATGAAATAAATTTTATTGCTTTAATATTACGCTGATTCATGTAATGTAGACGAACACAACAAAGAGAGTAGAGAAGTATAGCAGCAGAGGAGAAATCTATACTAATAATATAAAGAGGTAACATTTGATTGTAATGTTTTCACACAAAAACTACTGGACCGATTTCAAAACTTCTTTCACCGTTAGTAAGTTGCATCTTCACTGAGTGACATAGACTTTATAATTTTACTAGGTGTAAACGAAACTATTGTTGTATCTAATTCCACATGAGCGTAGCTGCGGGTTACTAGTTAAAAAATATATAATATCTGTGGAAGAGTCACAGAGTTTAATGAAAAAAATATGGACTTTCTGTGGTAGTCCAGAAAATCTACGACAAAATTTAAACGCAAAAATCTTCATGTATTAATTTACAAGTAATTCGATATGTCCATATCGACACTACACCTGGCTAATATTTGACCTGAATGGGATTCGAACCCACGACCCCTGGCGCAACAAACAAGGTCACAACCGCTTACGGATTACTAGCCGCTAATTAAATGTACAAAAATTGCGGATTTCTATATATAAAAAACGTTCGTTAGTGCGCCCAGCTCGATTTGATTATGAGAATTTTTTAACATGTTACAAGCTTCATTTGGCGACTCTTGTAAATGTTCGCAATTTCGACCTATATTGTCCTGGATTAAAATACTGTAGTCAAACACAGAGTAGGTCTGTTTCCTACACAACATTATCAGTTCATTAATCATCATCACAACCCTTTCTTTGTCCCACTGCTGGGCACGGGTCTCCTCTCAGAATGGGAGAGATTAGGCCTTAGTCCACCACGCTGGCCAAGTGTGGATTGGGAGAATCAAACAGAAAAAAAAACAATATCAGTTAATTTCTATGAGTTATGTGAGTATTACAGTCGAGGCTACAGACACTGTTTTTTTTTTATTAAACGTCTGAGTAACTCTATTCGGACTTGCTTGTCGAATGCTCATTATGTTTTCTAATAACAGTGTATAAATGTGGATATCAGGGATTACGTGAAATCAGTAAGGATATCACGAAATTACGTAAGATGCCGAATACTCTTATGTATATCTCTTCCCACTGAAAAAAAAAACAGTTTTCAAAAAATATTTTCAGTACATAATACTTACGTCAGATATAATATAATATAATGATCGATACTTAGATCATTAAATATGTCTGACGTATTAGGTTTTTTTAGGGACTTTACAATTTTTTGTTTGCATATCAGCAGTAATTTCGTGTTAACTGTCCAACAGACCAGTGAGCTGTGCATATTATATGTACATGCACGCTCAGCGAGCACGTGGTATTATGCACGCGCGATACGCCGCTTTGTTGATTTTATAGATTAAGCGCAATGCGGTTCGCATGGATATTATCGGCAAATGGTTCCGTAGACTTTGGTGTAATTTTGACTTTAGACACAGTAAAAGGCCGTGTAGTCCACATAACATAATATCACGCTTGTATTTAACGAAAGGGTTAGGCAGAGTGTAGTACACCCACTTTTCACCAGTTATGTTTAGGTCCCATGTAATAGGTGGTGAGCATGGCAAGGGATACACTAGGCGTAAATTCGGACTCCAACGAGTGAGAGTTACAAGTTATAAAAACCAAATAATAATTTGCCCGACCCGGGGCCTGAACCCAGGACATCTTGCTTAGCAGTCGCGCTTCCTACTACTAGACCAACGAGGCAGCCATTTCGCCAATACCCTTAAATAAATAACCCCGTCATCGTTCTGGCCACGGTTAAGGTTAAGGCTCAGCTCACCAGATTGGCCTTCTAGAAGATGTTCGAGAACTCTCAGGCATGTAAGTCAGCTCACAATGTTTCCTTTACCGTTCAGGAGACTTGGTAAATAAAAGACATTGGTGCGTCATCTTAGGATTTGTATGTACCTCTGACGGGCCCGTTGGCGCAATCGGTAGTGACCCTGTCTGTTGCGCCAGGGGTCGTGGGTTCGAATCCCACTCAGGACAAATATTCGTGTGACGAACACTTGTATTTGTTCTGTGTCTGGATGTTAATATAATCTATTTATGTATGTATTTACTCTGTGTTATGGGTGTCAGTCTCTGACACCCATAACACAGGCTCGCGCCTACTTTGGGGTCAGATGACCGTGTGTGAGAATGTCAAAAATATTTATTTTATTTATTTATTTACCTCGAACGAGAAGCAGACGGAACCCGGTAAGGTACCTAAGCAAATCGATAAATTCAACGTAAAGCTACTTGGTAGAACGTATTCATAAGCCGTCTGAAGAGGAAATGCTGCAATGCAAAAAAAAACTTGCATCAAACAAAAACTCCCAAAAACAACTGCGGGCGCACTTGCATCATGCATGTATGGACGACGCATGCATGCACGAACCAAAACACTGACAATTACGTCACAGTGCAGTGGCGCGTGACACGTGTATTTCTATCCAAAGATTTTTGTTTAGCTCTTCAGTACCTGTTTCGGGAGGCTCGTGCGCTTACGCTGTTTTTAGCAATTAATACGAATACGATTTGGCTAGACTAGATCGGTGCTGTGTTCTGATGTTTAGGGAACGAAAAGAAAATACTGATAAAAGCAATCATGTATCTAATAGTACTAAATACTTTCATAGTTAAGTAGTGGCACAACATGCATGAAATCACACATTTATAGCTGTCAAATGCATCCAATGAACTTAGGAAATCACTTTTTGAATTCTTACTTCTCTATAACTAACTATTCCCCCTGCCTGCCCCTGCCCTGCGTTGATATGTCAGTCAGTCAGTCACTCAGCTTCTCCTTTTATATATAAGTACAATATAGATTTTAAAAACTAAATGAAATACACACATGCAAAAAGAAACATACCTACGTCCGTATTGAGAACCGTTTTTTTTTCGGAAGTCGGTTTAAAACCGGCGGCGCCTGCAGAACCCAGGCGAGCGATATTTCGGAAATTGATTGGCTCTCGCAAATAAAACAAATGAAGTTGGATTGAATTTGTGATGAGATCTCACCAATTTATTCCCTGTTCAATGCAGTTACAGAGTGCGTGTGTTGTGAGCGTTTACATTTGGGAGCCATTACTTGTGAGGTTACGTACCTATCTATGAGATTTTCGTCAAAGCTATTGCAAGGCACAAATAAATCCATATACGAATTTCCATCAAAATTATTATATTGTTAAATAAATTACCTAAATTTGTTTAAATGTCTATGTAATAGGAAAGTTTTGTGTGAAAAAAAAATTGTACTTATATGTATCTGACTCCCGAACCTCGGGGTTTGAGTATAAATTGTGCAGCGTGATGGAGTATGCTCTAGACTTCTCGAAGCTGGCTGTTGGTGAGACCCGTGACCAACAGTAAGACGTACATGGATTGTAGTTAGCTTGAAATTCCAATTAGCAGTCCGATTGTATACCAATAGGCAGACTCGCTACCTTAATTACGATAGCAAGTTTACTCACCAGTTCCTTTGCCTAATCATTCAGGAAAATATAAGAGGCTCGCCTCTCACTCGAGCGGTCCGGGTTCAAACCCCAGCGGCACGCACCAATGACTTTTCTAAGTTAATTGCGATTTAAGAAATTAAATGTCACTTGCTACAACGGTGAAGGATACATCGGAAACCTGCACGCCTGAGAGTTCTTCATAATGTTCTCGAAGGCATGTGAAGTCTGCTAATCCGCTCTTGGCCAGCGTGGTGGACTAAGGCCTAATCGCTCCCATTCTGAGAGGAGGCCCGTGCCCAACAGTGGGACAAAGAAAGGGTTGTGATGATGACAGATGTAAGTTAGTGCCTTATGATTGGCAGACAAGTTTAGATACTAAAGAACCATTTGAAATACATGCCGCTCTTAGCTCACAAGTGATCACGTGACCACCAGGGGTCACCTAACCCGACACATGATTAACGATGCACCATTGCATCGCTTTTGATATGCAAAACGTATTGAAAATGCGGGGATGTAAAAGTAATTTTGATGGTTGGCCATCATTGGCGGCTGCAGTTTTTGCGATGCCCAACTTGCGTCATTCGTCTTCGTGCGATGCATAGGATAAGTTGCTGACGGATCGGTACACTGCCGGCCGAATAAAGTGGACGAAGGTGAAGAAGATTCAGAAGGCACAGGACCGATTCGAGCGAGTGGCGTCGTTTAGGAGAGGCCTCTGTACAACAGCGGACTACTAACAGCTGATGATGATGAAGATGATGATGATGGTGATGATGATAGAAATCTCAGCACATCGTTGTATCAGCAGTCAACTTGGAACCGTTGCAGGGACTCCAGAGCAGACTAAGTATCAATAGAGTCAAAGGCTTTCTCATAGTCCATGCTAGACACAGGGGCTGATTATATTCTTTTGACTTCTGTACCTACAATCTGCCTCACCATGTGGATGTGGTCTATGATGCCAAAGTCCCTACGAAAGCCAGCCTGCTCCGGTAGCTGGAACTCGTGAAGTCTTCTTGCGAGAACATCTTCAACTTATAGACATGACTCAGGAGCAAGATGGTACATAAAAATACGCTTTTTATCAGCGTTTTCCTTCAAAGAGGGCGCAATTAAAGCATATACAAAATTGATGCAATATGCAATCTGCAATCATGCCAATATAGTTAGTTTATCTATACTAATATTATAAAGAGGAAACATTAGTTTGTAATGTTTTCACACAAAAACTACTGGACCGATTTCAATAAATCTTTCACCATTAGAAAGCTGCATCTTCACTGAGTGACATAGACTATAATAATATAATATTACTAGGTGTAAACGATACTATTGTTATGTCTAATTCCACGCGAGCGAAGCTGCGGGCCGATCCGTCCACAAGTTCTCTTATAAAATCAGTCTTTTAATTGCAGTGTAAAACAATGACAAAGAGGGAGAAAGTAAGAGTACTCATCTAAAAAGGAACCGCTGCGGTTACTTGCCTGCGATTATACTTAGAGTGAGGCCAAACAAGCGTAAATTTTCAGTTGCACTTGTGATTCGCGTAATTTCTGCTGCTTTCGGTTTCATAGTAAAGTCCTGTTTGCTTTACGAGTACAAGGCAATGCAAAGTGAGTCTTTTCAATAGAACAAATATCGTAGGACTCAAAATACGCGACTAACAACTCGCAAAATTACGCTCGTGTGGTTTTTGTGTGGTTACCCTTAAAGTTGGCTCTCGGTGTACGAGGTGGGCGCCGCGTCACCGCAGCCGCTAATTTATGGAAAACCTCGGAAACTCGCCGCCAAATACAAACTGTGCTTACGTGGGAGAAAAAACTGTCACCAAGAAATCGTGTTCATTCTGTTTCTCGTATCCAGGACCGGCGCAGACATCTGTGAGAATAGTTTTTTTATGGATCATCATCACAACCCTTTCTTTGTCCCACTGTTGGGCTCGGGTCTCCTCTCAGAATGGGAGGGATTAGGCCTTAGTCCACAACGCTGGCCAAGTGCGGATTGGCAGACTTCGCATACCTCGAGAACGTTATGATGAACTCTCAGGCATGCAGGTTTCCTCACTATGTGTCCTTCACCGTTGTAGCAAGTGACATTTAGAAGTTGAGCCATGATGTTATGTTATGCAGTGAACAAAATAACTTCGCAGGTTTTTAAATTTGGGCAACAGATAAAAAAGAAGTCTACATCTCGCTTAAAAATGGAATGTAGCTCAGTAGGTCGAGACGTAAGCTCTCATACGGAGTCATTTGCCCAAAAATAGGACGGTAATGGGACTCATGAATTCAACACCTACATAGTGTATGTTTCGTTTTGAAAATGTAAATTTCAGTCCAAAAATGTAACTTTATTTACAGATTTTGAAGCGTTTACACTGATGTACCTTAGCTTACAGTTGAGTTTTATCGTGTAGTAATTTAGTCGTCTAGAGTATTTAGCACACATAATTTTAAGGCAGATTCTATATTGTGAGAGCTGTTTATGTCAGTGATACATAGAGTAGCGTCTATTAATGGCTCGCGTCAATTCAATGTGATCGAAAGAGTTAACCAACGACGGGCGTGATCGGTTTGAGGATGGGTGACCGCTAGTGGCAAAATTTCATGGACGCTACGGTGCTTCAAGTGAAAAAATCCCGATAATAATTTGCTCGACCTGGGTTCAATACCCAGGAGTTCTAGGTAAGCAATCGTGTTTGACCACTCGACGACGAGGTGCAATAAAACTGAAGTCTATTATAACAACTAAAAGTGAAAAGACTACCCCGTTACAGAGCAAGGGAAATTACACGAAATTTCCTAACTGGAAAGCAACTCACGTGAAAAACTCAGAGAGGTAAACACACGAGCATATTTTAAAACACTTTGCACTTCTGCTTTCATAATATGTACTACCGGCATCTGAAGGGTGGAGCACTAAACGAAATGTTCCGAACTAAATTTCGTGGAACCTTTTAAGTTTTTCACGCAAGCCTACAAATCTGTATTTTTTGCAACACTCGTCATTGAGCCTAATCCCGTAGTTTCGAGTGAGAAAAATAAACTTTCATATGTTTTCACCGAACTCAAATTTTTTAAGTGTTTGACTTCATGTTTTTTAAATTGCAATTTTCAGTTTGTTTTAGTAGAACATAGCTCGCTGCATTTTAAATGTGCTAAATATTTGTATAAGTGCTCGTATTTGATAGTAAAATATTGTGATCTCTTCCAGACAATCTTTTGGTATAGAGGAGATGGTATTCTAATGTGCACGGTTAGCAAGTTTCAACCCATAGACATCCCACTGTTGCACACGATTTCCCCCACAGATAGGTAGGTAGGTACTACGGTAGGTCTAAACTCCAACACTGCTCCAACGTGGATTGGTGAAGCCAACCCAGTGTCAGATCACTTTCTGCTTTTATATTTATAAAACACAGGCGATTTGGTAAATAACTTCCAGAATTAAGTCTATAGATCGAGTGGCGGCATTGGGTATATTAATTTTAATTAACACCTAACGTACTAAATTACATTGAGGCAGGTCGCGAGGTGCAATGACGCGGGCGTGACGTCACGACACGGCTAGACACTGTCTCACTCACCCCACATGTTTTTATGACAGAGAAGTTATATCTATTCATATTTTTCGCGTAAGCCTAAGGTATTTTGCCTTCTCATTCATCCACGAACCGACCGCGCCCGTCGTTGCTTAACTCTTTCGATCACATTGAATCGACGCGAGCCATTGGGCTATGGACGCTACCAGCTAAATACCAACATAGCCAGAGGCATAGATAGGTCAACGGCTAGTCGCAATGTGCGTATTTTGTGCGTTATGTTAATTTGTTGGGTAATTTGTAGCTAAGGGGGAAATTAATTAAATTTAAGGTATACCGTACCGTATATAGGTATACCTAAGTGTGTAATGTTCATTGAATTAATTAGAATTTAACTTATTATAAATAGGCTTACATTATTATAAACATAGATTTTTAGACATTCGCTAATCCTGCAATCCTTATAGCGAAAATAAATATTTAATTATTTTATTCAAACATATATTTCATTATAACCACATGGAAACACGATAAAGTTTCGATCGCGCCGCGTGCTAGGCCACTGATCTTGCTGGGCAAAAGTAGTTTGTCGAGCCGCGAGGCTGTGGGGTTGACGCAGCAGCCTTCGCAGGTTCAATATCAAGGCAGCGACGCGGTTACCTGACTCATTGAAAACTTGGAGCGACTTATGATAGTTTTTTAAATAATAAGTATAATTTATTTAATTATAGTGGCCACTTGCTGCTTGCGTGAAATTTGATAATGTAGTAGTAATTTCAGGCAAATTTTCATCCAGTTCCCAGCCTCTGCCTCTTTATTTTGTAGGATAAAATGCATTCTATGAAAATCATCCGGAATCCAATGCATCCCGTAGTACTTACGCTACTTTCGTAAGTTGTACGGACAAGACGTAACGCGTTGTCGATAATAATGCAGTATTTAATGTGTAAATACACATTATGCTTAATTTAATGTGTGAATACACATTATGCTGAATTTAATGTGTAAATACACATTATGCTGAATTTAACTTGTAAATACACATTAAATTCTGCATAATTATGGACTTGATATTTATCAAACTTCTCTTTCACTCATATTATGACGGGTCTGTGTCCAAAATTGAACACTAAATGTAACTCTGAATTCTCTATTCGGAGAATTCGTTTGCATAACGCGATACGAAAACGATGTTACCACTACCATATACACCACAGTACAAGTAGTTATGTAGTAGTAGAACAAGTAGTAAGTTCAACCATGTATAGTCTGTATGTAGAGCGGAGCACTATAGCCTTTACCTACATTAGCTACAGATCTTCCCTCACTTATCTCAGGAGACTCAGCTCGCTATAAAAAATACAACCCTCTTTGAGTGACACAGCACTTCTTAAGTCTTGACATAGAAATATTTTATGAATGCGTTCACGATGTTAAAGGTCAGTAACTCAGTCTCTCGAAGGTTCAGGGTTTGATTCCTTATCATTTTGTTTATAGTTGTGTTTAAAAACTATTTCTTAATATTACCTGTTCATCGGATGAAGCATAATAAATAGGCAACAATTTAATAGGTATCAATTTTTTTTACTGCCTTTTATTACACTTAACGAAGAGGCATAGGCTACAGGACCATCAAGTGGCTGATGGTAAGTAGTGACTATGTGTCAATAATGGTATCTTTAATGATTAAAAGCTAATGAACTGGCACACTGCTCACTTGATGGTTGACCACATAGGTCACTGGTCACAATTGTCTATGGATAGGCATTGCCATCGGTGTATCGCGCGAAGCTCTTTTTCTGCCTTTTTAGAAAACTCCGTGTCATAGAAGCCAGAAAATTTCAGACGAAAGGTAATTTTTTAAAAGCTTTTATTTAACTTCACTCGTATGTATCCATTATTAATGTATGTAAGTATGTCCTGGAATCTTGCAATCAATATTTCACCCACTTCCACTGAAGCTATCGAGCTGAAATTTGGCACACATATTTGGTTCCGATGACAATGCATGAAAAAAAAAAGTTTTAAAAAGCTTTTAAAAAAAAAAAAATTTATCGGTATAATTATTCACACCACAGCTTTAAAATGTGACGAAGACCAAATATGTTGAATACAATTTAACACTCGTATTGGCTGTGTGCGCTTGTGACCTTGTGAGTACAAATTCCACAACAGTTTTAATTATAATTGACGTGGTCCAGACATCAGACAAATAAATAAATAAATAAATAAATCAGTGGGATTCACTGACCAGCACAGCCCACCTGTCACATCCCAGCTTAAAATACTCATCTAAGAATTCGGAACGCACGATCGAGCTCGGGTTAAAATATGAATATATAATTAGGGCATTTGATTCCTTGATTCCCTTACGAGAGAGTCTCTTCGAATCGGTCGGATTGGGTCGCGAAAGAACTTCCAACCGGTCCGACGGCTTTTTGTCCGACACCACCCTCGTCCACACCTCGACCTACCTACCTCCGACACCGCAATCAAATTGCAACCTTTAGTCTCAGATTTAAGGCTCAAAATCCCTTTATCACCAAGCCATTTGACAGTCACGACCTGCGAGCAAGGATAATGTTAGACATGGTCGCGGTTCTGCACATTTTAAAGCCTATGGCGAAGACTTAAAGTTGGTTTTACAACTACGCGTGCTATGAATAACTCCTTTGATTTTTATCGTACACTTGACCCGTCATGTCGAATGTCCTGGGATTGTTCGGTAGGCGATTAAATAGTTATTTGCTGATATAACCGTGGCTGAGGAGTTTTTACAGGTACATCGGCTCGGCTCATAGAATTATCTTTGATGGGTTGGCAGTTTCCACGATTCTTTTTAACGGGTACATCGCGATGATGTGGTCACAGCATAACTAACTCGTTATCAATTGCAGTTAACAATTTTGACCTTAATTTTTTTATAGGGTATAGGGTATAACCTATAGACGTCCCACTGCTGGCCACGGGTCTCCCCCACAGACAGCAGCGGGAGGCAACAGGTAGAGCATACTCCACAACGCTGCTCCAATGCGGATTGGTGGATGGGTCAGTGGCCAACCCTGTGTCGAATCTTCTCAAGCCACCCGAAGGTCTTCGACAAGGCTTAGCGTTTGTTTTTACCATTGAAAACAATCGGCGGCTTAACGTGCCCTCCGAAGCGCGGTAGCGCTCCAGAGTATTTTCCACTAGCTAATTTTTGAAATCGGTCCAGTAGTTTTTGTGTGAAAACATTACAAACAAATGTTTCCCCTTTATAATATTAGTATAGATATAATGGGCAGTGGATGGGTGACAGTGCATGCTTGTTTGTTATTCCCGTTACATAACACACACCGTTTACTTAACACACCAATAGCATGCAGGATCGAGCAATGAAAAATAGAGGAGATTCAATTAACATATTACCCCGTTCTTGTGAGCGGAGAATACCAGCAAATTGCTAACAAAGTCCCGGAGCATGAGCGGGGCTGCAATGCATAAGATTGATGCGCGCGGGGGGCGGCGTGATGGATGACCCGGGGGGCGGTTCACATTGCACGCGTTTCGCACGCCGCACGCTCAAGGATGTCACGTAGAACTTTAAAACTTTAAAATTAAACTCAAGGATTTTCTAATGAATAAAGCTTATTACACCATAGCTGATTATCTGGCTGAATGGCTAGAATTATGCATGAATTATATTCAATTAGATATGATACTGTGATGATATTATGTATACTAGCTGACCCGGCAAACGTTGTTTTGCCATATAAATAATTTTTAGTGAATATTTTGGGAGAACTTAATGTAAGTGTGTGGACTACTACTACCACTGCCTCTACCTCTACCTCTACCACTACCACTACCACTACCATTACCATTACCATTACCACTACCACTAGGTACTACTACCACTACCACTACAATTACCACTACCTACCACTACCACTACTACTACCACTAGTAAGTATTTCTATTTTTGTATTTAAGCAGCGCGATCTCTACATGTATCGTGTGACGATTCCTTTATGATGATTTTCCACTAAAGCTGAGTAGAGCGGGGCGGAACGAACTCTACCACAAATAAAGTTACAATATTTAATTTTAGGAACCATAAACATTACTTATAATAAAATTGTTATTCTATTATTATATGGTGTAATACCATTTATTTATATGATTCATTTTATATGATCTAAATATTTCAAAATCCGCTATTAGTACTTAGTAGCAATTGAATAGTATTGTAGTAGCAATTGAGTCCGTCACAGTTGTCATGGATGGCAGCGGATAGGTGCATGCAGCACCTATCCGCTCGTTTGCAATCTTATATCCATTAAAAAACCGGTGGTAGGTATTTAGGGTTAGGCCTCTGTTGCGGGTGGCGGACATGCACAGAATAGAATACACCACAAATTAACATCAAAGTTTGTTTACATCAATAGACAATAGATTACACTTTTGGGCACAGATTTCTTCCACAGCCAAAGCTGATAACATCCATGATCACAAATATTTATCTGCGAAATAAACCGCATCCGGGTGCGCCAAATTAGTTTCTTTATATTAACAGATTAGATAAATAAATCTGAATGTGCCTACATCTCTCTCCCGCTCTAGTAAAATTAACATTTATTTTACGTGTCAAGTAATTTTTTCCCCATCGACATCAACATTTAGGCCCCCATTACCATAATGACGGTGATTAGCACAAAAAATAATGCCTTACGACGAGTAAATGTGTTCTAACGAGAGTTTTTGTTTGAAACTATACTTGGATGTGTCAAACAGTTCGAAAAACAGGTGGTTGACGAGAGAAAGGGGTCGAATGTTATCGTTAGGGAAGGAACTTAAACAAGTGCAGTCTCGTCTGTCTTTACAAATATTATTAACTTTTGAATATGTTTGATTATAACGGGAACGCTGCGACCCATAGACGTCCCAACTAGACGTGTATACAAAATTTCAGTTCAGGTTGAAGATGTCTGCTTCAAAATTGAGTTGCAAGATTCCATCCGAACAAAAATAGTTACATATATACATTGCAAGTTAAATTAATATAATCAATCCGGTCATTAAAACTCTTTGTGAATTTCAACTTATTTTTAATATTACCACGGACATATTACTTATAAAATTTTTAATCTTGGTTCCACCCAATACTTATGACATGGAAATAAAGCTATCTCCAATGAAAGGAAAAGCGATTAAATATGATTATGAAAAATAAAATTTAGAATCGCACGGTCGGGTAAACCCGGAAATTATATGCGGAGATTGGTTAAGATACCTACTTCGAGCGCGCTCCGGTTAACTATTCCAACCTATTTGTTTGGAGTAACTTTTCACACAATAGGGCATGTAGCTAGACATTATTGTCATCATAGAGTATTGAAGGGAGATTGTCATGTTATCTACAGTAGTGACTGACTCGTTGGACTGGCAAGCGTGAGGTAAGCTAGAGGACCTGAGTTCGATCCCCGGATGTGTATCAGAGACAGCTTATTTTTTTTATAATAGACGTATAAACAGATATACGGGCCACCTGATGGTAAGTGGTCACCGTCGTCTATGGACACGTGCGACACCAGGGGTATCACAGGTGCGTTGCCGCTTGAAGGAAGCGTTTCACACTCTTTTTGGAGCGCTCCATTTTCCCAATATAATATTTTTTATTAATAACTTATTGTCTCCAACAGATAGCCTCTTTAAACTTCATATTCTGTAGTTTAGTCTATAACTGTAGCTCCTGCTTAAGAATGTGAAGATGTTTTCGAACTAATTAAATTACTACTTATTCTGTTTAGTTTATAGTGTAAGCTGATAGTATCTACTGACTAAAGTATATTTTGACAGCTATTTCGATTCTAACTCATCTTTTTAAGTAGCTATTTGGGTTTTATTTCATTTGTCGTATTTATTTAAAACCCCCGGTGCTTCATTCCTCAATCGGCTTCACTTCCTTACTTCATTAAACATAAATAATGTAATTGACATGCTTAATTCCTTGTCGATGTCGATATGTCAGTCTTAATTACATTTAAACCTTAATTTGTGGAAGGTCCCAATTATACTTGCAAAGACAAAACAAGTAACAGCTTACGAATAAATACCTAGCATTAAAAGGCAAATTTTTCCGCATTGCGAAAAAGAGTTAAAAATCGCGCACACGGTCATAACAAACACACTACGGTATACGTAGTGAGCGAACGTCGAAAAACATGTGAAAATCAACGTTGTTGTAGGAAAAAATGTTATCCTGTCAAAAAATAGTAACGGGAATAATTATCGCGAACATTGCATTAATCAAATTCCACGCGGCGCTATCGGGGGAGGGGGAGGGGAGGGGGGCGGCGGTGAGAAAAACGAGAGCTGCGGGCTCGATGCGAAAAAAGCTGTAGCCCACTGCGCCACACCGGGGTGGAGTCGCGAGGCTCGTCTGAAGATAAATCCGGTAAAAGCTGCGACGGAGGTAATGGCCAAGCCTCCTTCCACCAAAGCCAAGTCTTCTTCGATCAGCAATACCAAAAGTTAACGGGTGACGTAAAAAATGAAAGCCTGCGAGCAATCACAGGTGCGGCGCGCTACGGTCGAAACGTGGTTTAGCGCGCGACTGTAAGATGGAGTTTTTGGATGAGTTTGTGGTTCGGTTGGCGACCCAATATCTATTGGTAGTATTGATCGAAGATGGACTTATAAAAATATTATTATAAAATAAATCTATTTTACAGAGAACAGTGAATTTGGCATCATCTGTATCTCATATGCAAATCATTAAAATTATGCATTAGTTCACATACATGAATACCTATACATTTTGCTACCGTCCATTGTTTATAACTCAATTATTATAGCAGCTATTTACAGTAACTGACAGTAGAAATTCAGTTAATTGAGTAGCAGTTTGCATCTAACACTGCTGCTCAATTTTATAAAACAGATAGGTGTATAGGTGGCAGTAACTACCATCACTCGAGCTACCAATATCATTTCTACCGTCTAAAAGTATTTTAAGCGATTGTGTTCCGTTAGAAAAGGTGTTGGTTTCTGTTTACACTTTTCTAGAGGCGGCCATCTAGGATCAGGCTGATTGCTGGATAGCCATGTATCAGCCTTTCGAGCCTTTTGAAAGCTTTTAATAATTTTTTATCATTTGATTTTTTTATATCACGCTCGATCGATATCTTGAGACGTATCCCCTAGGGCATGCCCCCGCTAGCGCGGTGAGTCCGGCGCAGGCTACCTACGTACAACAAAAAATGACCCCCCTCCCATTCCCCCTTCCCCCGAGCTGCCCTTCGCCCCCGGCGCATTCATTAATTGCTAATTTACAGATCCAGCGTGTATGATCCTGTCAGTGCTGTGGTGTGATTTTTGGGCTAATTAGAATATGAGTATTTCCTGTTTTCTTTGGACGAAATATATTGCTTTTCTAGGTCAATCTAGAGGTCCTGTAAGTAGGGACCAGAATAGTGTTACGGTTTCCCCTGCCTGTCATAAGAGGCGACTAAAAGGGACAAGAGTGTGAGCTCGAACCGTCCATCAAGTGACCCCGGGGAAGACAACGTTGTGACCACCTATATCGTTGTGCAATCGATGTAGTCCATTTATTTGTCAGTCACAAAGTAATTTATGTATGTAATGTACTCCGTGGTTCAATTGCGTAGAAATAAAATAAAAAAAGTATTTTCAAAATTCGAACGATCATGATAATATAATAAATGATTGCGTGCATCGAAAACCCTTTAAAATACCATTTAAGTACAATTTAAGTACTTAATTTTATAATTTTTAGCAACATGATTATGGGTATCTCTCGACAGTATGGTGTCGCACGTGTCCATAGACGACGGTGACCACTCACCATCAGGTGGCCCGTATTGGTCTGTTTGTCAGTCTATATTATAAAAAAAAAAATGTTTTGGGCAATTGATCTAAGCGACCGGCAGAGACTTTATTTTTGAAACACTCTCGTGACTTAATCGCTCGACTGTGACTCTTATTCGTTATATATAAGTAACACCGTACCCATCTCTAAGTCTATTTCTTTTTCCACCAATCGAGTGTTTAATTCCACTTGTTATATTGTAGAGATTGAATGATTGAAAATACGAAATTTACACAGCTGATCGAGATATAACTCGTAATTTTTCGTACGTCGGGCGGCAAGTAATTCAAAAATTGAGCTTAGAGAATATAGAAATTTTAGGCAGGAAAGAATAATTTTCAACCAAATATTTGTATAACCGTTTATATTTTTCATTATAAATAAGGAATAATACCTACATTTCAACAATAGGTACATATTAACTGCACATGGAACACCGAGCAACATGAAGACTAAAATGTGGTGCATAATATTTTTTTCTTTTTTTGCTTGTGACAAACAATGTGCGGCCATTTGCATTTTTGTTGAAACGTCAGATGTTTTTGATATCGTTGCGTAGTGATTTTTTTCTTTACGCAATAACGTCCCATTAGCTCCATGGTGTTGGGAATATCAGAACATTGGACCACAGGTTATATTTACTCCTACATTATTCCCATAAGGAAACGCGGTATAACTTTAGGAGATTGAAATCATAGATTTGTTATAGATTGTTAGGCTTTTAGGCGCCTCATCTTTGAGTGTGTGTGTGGGTGGGTGTGTGTGTGGGTGTGAGTGTGGGTGTGTGTTCCAAACTTTCTATCAACTCACATTGGTTGATTACGAGAGAAGGTACGATTACTTGACCAATTTCCAATAAGAACTTCTTGGCAGTGATGTGGAGGTGTGACTTTTTTTTTCATTCCGAAAAATAGACTCTGTGACTTAAGCAGAGTAGGCAGAGATCAATTCAATATATTTATCACTACTTAGCCTTTGCTAGTTGCTTAGTTGACTTCGTCTGCGTCGAGTTTCGAAATTGAATAGAATAGCATATATTCCGAAATTGAAAGAGAAAGTCTAGCCTACTATCAAATTGGCTGGATGGGTTTTACTTGTTATAAATATGAATACAAATTACGATGTTTCATACAAACTTTAGCTTTACCTTTTTAATCCCTATGGTTCGAAAACTTATCCTACGTTATAAAAAACTGTCAAAATTTCAAGTAATAGCTTAAGCCATTTTGGCTGGGCGTTGATTGATCAGTCAATCGGTCAATAAGGAAATAGAGTTGTATATAGATTGTACCTATTACTCATTAGTCCCATTTTTTTATCAAATTCAAAATATGATATAATAGTCACAGCGTATAAAAATACCAGAGGTATCATGACATAGTTGCAATATAATTTTTATCAGAACGTCCAATGTCCAATCATGTCCAAGTCATTACATTACAATCCAATATCCGTACGTGTACATTACATACGCATCGGAAATGCATTAAAACAAATAAAGCGATGGTAATCGGATTAAGCTCTCATTACGCACTCATCGTGTGCAATCCTTTGAGAGCTATAGACATTGTAAACTAGTAGAAGTGGCGTTCGTGAATTTCAAGCGGCCAATTCAATCTCCTAAGGAAAGACGATCTCCCTGGGAAATTGGAAAAATTCTGGGATAAAGAGAATGCCTTGTTGTTATATAGGATACCGTATGCTCCTGTGCTAAGTTGCATCATAATTCTATCATTAGTTAAAGTGTAATCAAGTTAAGAATTAATGTCAGCGCCATCTATTGACATTGTGCCAGAAAGATTTTCAATAAACGTCCTAATCATCCCAAGGGAACTTATTTTCGGGGTGAAAAGTATCCTATGTGCTAATTAAGGTTATCATCTACCAATTTGCCTCCAAGTTTCCTCCAAGTCCGTTTTGTAGTTTTTACGTTTTTGAGTAATATCCAAACATACAAAATTTCAAATTTATATTATTAGTAATGTCTCAAGGGATTTTCTTCAGTCACTGGTCTGAATACACGCAACAACTAGTGATTCTCGCTTCTCATTGATCGTGGATGTGGTTAATGCTTAGTTATTTGCACAAAATTAAAAGGAATTTCTATACCTACTCCACTCTTCCCGGTAAAATCGAGGCACAGTGCACTTTGCAAATATACCGGTCTGACATTTTACTATTTAATAGACTATAAATTGGGCGCAATCCCCTGCATATCGCTGAAATCGGTAGGGGTTGTCAGGTATTCAGGGGTCTAGTTCAGTTATAGCCTAAACACAGTCGAGAATAACCTTAATAGACATTTTAAGCGTAGTTTTCAACATGAGGCGTTTGAAACAAAATAAATATAAAATAAATAAACAAATAAATCCGTACAGAATTTATTGTTTACGGATAGGCTATGCAGTATTAGCAGCACACATTTCTAATCTTCTATTGGAACAGTTACACAGTAGGTATAGTATAGTAGTATAGTATAGTAATTACAAAAGTATACCCCATATGAGCACTACCTAGTCTAGTCACTTCGCAAGGCACGTATTAATAAATCAAACTCATATCAGAATTAGCTGACCTGTCTCTAAGATCCACTAGGTCAGTGCTAAGTATGGACGTTTACTCAAGTATGGACTTGAGTTGAGTTGAGTTGAAAAAGGTATCTACTTTGTCGTTGTCGGTCAGTCAACGAGAGAGTTCGCAACTTACTTCTTGTAAACAAGAAAACATTTTAATTTAATTTAATTTTAACAGGTAGTACTTACGCAGGAAATGCCACAATCTTTTTAATGGAAAATAGGAATATTGCCATCATCATCATCATCCTTTCATCATAGGACATAGGACTCCGACCGGTAATGTGCCTTTTGAAACCAGCGGTTTCGCGCTGCCTTCTTCAGGTCGTCCATCCTTGTCGAAGTGCGGCCTTTTTCCAAGTCAAGGTCTCCATTCGAGGACTTTTCATCCTCACCGGTTATCAGCCCTGCGAACGACCTGGCCACTTCAACGTACTAACTCTGCTATCTCTGTGAGCTTTACTTAGAATTATTCATTCAATTATTTATTGATGGAGATAAAGTCGGTCTTAATTATCTCGTTGTCGCAAAAGGCTTAAGCCTCAGTCTACGGCTGGTCCAGACGGTATACCTGCATTTATCGTAAAGGATTGTATCGGTGTTTTCCAGTATCCACTACATATTTTTAATTTATCCCTGGCAACTTCTACATACCCTGACGTCTGGAAGGTTACTAGAGTTACACCAATACTTAAATGCGATGGAAGGTCTATAGTTTGTGATGTCAGTTATCACAAACTATAGACTAATAACAGTTTTATTTGCGTATTATAAATATTCGCATTTAGCTATATTACCTTTAGCTTTATTCCATAATCACATACGTTAAAAACATACGTTACATAGTCAGCATGTCAGTCTGAGAGCTTGTTAAAAAAATGTCCGCGCATATTTTGATGGAGCATTGTGTAATTAAAATTGGTTTTGAGCGTCCGTGCCTTCCAACACTGCAGTGCCCTCGTCATAGGTGGGCTGCAATAGCACTTCAGCATGTGGATGTGAGGAGTGCGGGCCCGATCGATGGGGCCTCCGATCGGCGCGTGTGTGCAGCGAAATAAACGAAACGCGCGTCAAAATGGACGCGGGTGTAGCGCTGGCGGCGTGGATTGGTGCGTGGATCGAATTTTAAGCAAGCTGCTCGAAGGTTCGCTGCGACCCATAGACGTCCCACTGCTGGGCACGGGTTTCCCTCACAGACACTTTTGCGGGAGGCCTAGAGCATACTCCACCACGCTGCTCCAATGCGGATAGGTGGAGAAGTTTATGGCCAACCCAGTGTCGAATATGCTCTCAACCCACCCGAAGGTATTCGACAAGGCTTAACGACTGTTTCCAGCATTGAAAACAAACGGGACCGACGGCTTTACGTGCCCTCCGAAGCACGGTAGCATCCATGAAATTTTGCCACTAGCGGTCACCCATCCACAAACCGATCATGCCCGTCGTTGCTTAACTCTCTCGATCTCATTGAATCGATGCGAGCCATTGGGCTATGGACGCTACAGGTGCGAAAGGTTCACTCTGAACTAAATCTGGAAGGGATAGATGCGCATGGGTATCAGTGCGGCGGACATACGGCTGGCTAACCAATCAGAGCTTACGACTGACAACCCGCTCGCCCCGCATCACACGATACCTTATTTTCTGTTTATTCAAGGTGCGAGCTAGACTTTCATGCCGGTCCGTATTGTGACAATTGGTAGGCTACAGTATGACTGACAATAGGTGAAGAAAGTAACGGTGGTGGAGTATCCTCGAATGAGGAATAGAACGAAGAAAAGCGCATGGTTCATTCTTTTTCAACCTCGACGTTGTTTTACTATCCATGAATCGTTGTTCCAACTTCGAATTTTCATAACTATACATTTATAATACCTGCAATTGTGATGTACAGCGGTGGTAAACGAGCTATCTATCGAGCTGGGACTCTCATTTGAGGGTCTGGGTTCAAATCCAAGCGGCACGCGATATTGATTTTATGATAATGTAGGTTGTGTTTTAAGAAATCAAATGTCATGTGGGGACACTTCGTGAGGAAACATTTATACCTTAGTGGACCTAACCCTCTTTTTTCCGCGCCCAACAGTGGGACAGTGAAAGGGTTGTAGTGGTTGTACTATTTATAAAGACTTCCCCACCACACTGGACCAGCGTGGTGAGCTAATAAAGGACTGACCTAAAACCAAGAAAAATACTTTTCACTGCCAACGACCAATCCAAACCGACGCGACTACAGAGGTGCAACCGTCACCAAACAGTCTGTCGGGAGATCCCCCCGTGAAAAAAAATTGCACCACGGGGGGGTCAACTTTGACGCGGCATTTCGGCCGCCCTGTTTACCCCTAATTGATGTTGCGTTGTGCTATTATCTACTGGTTGATTTGTTGTCTCTCTCGCGCTGTAAATTACGTGCGCGGGTCACGTTCAGATTAATTAATTTGTTTATGGTAATACCATGGGCTATACAATGGTGGAGGGAGGAAAGCCTTAGCCCAACAGTGGGATGAATGGCCTTTTAAATATTTATAACGGGCGGAGAAGGATTACTTTGATTAGCCTAACGAACACGTTATGGTTTTTAGTTATACTTTTCTAGCGACCATCTGGTTTCAATGGTAGCAACTCATTTTCGACTTGATAGACTCTTACCTACGTGTCTGTATCGGTTGTGATGGGTGAAATTGAATGAGTAATGCTCCATGAACGAGCTATCTTAAATACAAGCAACGGTTTTTAGTTTAAATCCCGAACCAATTTAAATCTCATTGAATTTTCTAATTTTCTACTGGTAGAATCTCTCTCTACCTTAGCTTGCACTGGAAAGGTATAAATTATACTGTTAAATATTTTTTTAAAGAAGCTTTTTAAAACTTTGTTTTTTATTTTCGTGCATTGTCATCGGAACCAAATATGTTTGCCGAATTTCAGCTCGATAGCTTCAGTGGAAGTGGGTGAAATATTGATTGCAAGATTCCAGGACATACATACATACGAGTGAAGTTAAATAAAAGCTTTTAAAAATACGATTTATCTATCACCGTCCTAATTCAATGATCACAGGCAAAGTGAAACACATCGGATGAAGAATAACGTGTAGATCGAGAATTTACGGCGTTATTAGTTATCCATAAAACAATCGCTGGCGCCGCGCCAGCCAGCGTGCTCCACTTTGCCCCACTGTCCTCACTAAGTGCGCTAAACAGTGGATATCTTGCTTGTTTTGTAATTGACTACTTATCATTCCTGGTAGTAGAACCTCAGTACGGTTTGGTTCAGGTCGCTTATTATCGTGCAGCTTCTATAAGTATCTGTAGTACTGAGTGCTCCACTGCACCCCACTGTCCCCGCTAAGTTTGCTAAATGGTTTGTCCTGCTTGTTTTATGAATGACTACATTTCTTAACAGTTGGTTATAGAACTTATATACGGTTTGGTTTAATTCGCAAACTAAGTAGCAACTTCTAGTGAGTGCGCTGCGCTCCAGTCCTCACTATATAGGTCCGCTAATCGGTGGATAATGATATCCACAATCATATAACAAGCAAGAACTTGTTATAATATGATTTGTGATTGACTTTATCCAACGGAAAGTGGGAAGGAACCAGATGCTACCTTGCATGTTGATGAATAAGGCAAGATACTCCGTAGTTAATGGATACCTTTCAGATTTGTCCCCGCTGAAAAAATATTAGCTATCTGTTATATAGGACTGAGAGATAAACTGATCATAATTAACTAAAATCGCCTCTACCAATAGACAATAAGAATTCCGTCTTCAGGTAACATAATTCTTAAAGAAGATCTCGTAAATTACACAAGTGCCATTCTGAGCCATAAAAACACTATGCCGGGAATGTGCGAAAATCTTAACGCGGGAAATGAAATGGGGTAAGGAGGCATTGTTCGACATTGTTAGTAGCTCTGTTGCTGTCTTTTCATACGACAAATTGTGTCGTTCTGTTTTGTCTTTTGTTATGACATCATGACATATAGCATCATCTTACGTTAAAATGTCTTAGCATCTCCACCAATCCGCGTTAGAGCAGCATGGTGGAGTGTGCTCTAGACCACATTTGTCTCTGGGGAAGACCCATGCCCAGTATTCTTCGCTGCGACCCGTAGACGTCCCACTGCTGGGCACGGGTCTCCCCCACAGATACAGCTGCGGAAGGTCTATATCATACTCCACCACGCCCCAATGCGGATTGGATTGCCCAGTATTTGGACGTATATGGGTCGCAGATAATAAATCAATTTAACCTGATAAACAAGTAGGGATACTTAGGAGAAATGCACCAAGGAAGACCCAGCCCAGCAGTGGGACGTCTATGGGTTGCAGCTTAAATAGCATACGAGCATGCGTCACCCATTCCCTGGCCTACCCAGTGTGTTATCAAGCCACTCGAAGTTCTTCGGCAAGGCTTAACCGGTATTGACAGCTTAACGTGCTTTCCGAAGCACGAAAGCGCCTATGAAATTTAGCGGTCTCCCATTCACATATCCACCGCACCCGTCGTTGCTTAACTCGGCCGAGCACATACGACAGACGCAAGCCTAGGCTATGCACACTTCACGTGAGCCATTGAATTAAGGACACTTTAGTTAGACAGATAATTTTTATTGGCTGTTTATAAATAACACTTTACACCTTTGTTTTGTTCAAACTCGTACCATAAGGTTGTCTGGAAATACAACCCGCCTTTCACAAGTCCCAAGCTTCGATTCCAAAGACACGCCATATATTTTAGGCGAAATATTCATGAAATTTTAATCGGAATAAGAATGGCACTGGCAGCGCGGGCCAGTGTTTGGTGCACGCACATAAATCCGTCACGAGCTGGCACAGTGCCAATAGATGGACTGCCAGTAGCCAGACTAACCTAGAACTTAGTCTGGAGTCATGTCAACGTACTGTGTACCTAGTAATCTAGTGAGCCCTCTAAAGTTATGAAATAATTGTAAGTTCCTCACACCAATACTGGTTTTCACCCGTACGGGTCTTACGGATCTTGGATGGTCTCCTAGACTGAGAAAAGTCTTGAAGTCATAAGCGAATCTATGAGCAGTGGTGAGTGACCTGACTGCCAAAAAGTCACACACACGGTCACAATTGCTTAAAAAGCACATGACTTAGAAAAGTTAGTGGTCCACGTGTTGGTGGGAATTGAAGCACAACCTCGAGTAAGAAGTCCAATGTGCCGCTAGGTTATCACTGATATTTCATTGATTGATAGATTGATTGACAACACAACCTCTCGAATCAGGGCAGTCCTGAAGTGATGCAGTGTTGCATCAGAGTACAAAAGAATGTATGGAAATGAGTCCTCATTCCCAAGGACTCTACAACCCTAGATGCAAGCGAGAAAGCAATCAGGTCAAGCCGAACTAGTGTATCCTATTTTAAGCACACTACTAACTTTCCTACCAATCCAAATCTGAGATTAATTTACTGAAGTCGTTTTGCCTTATACATTAAGCAAATCATTGAAGGAAAGACTTGAAGACTCACGACAGAAAAAACCATGAGTGAGAGTGACAAAACATAGGTTAGTGATAAATCCAATTGTCCAGTCTATTTTGCCTGACATGGCTTAGCTGGTCTAACAAACCAGTTTTTCTTGGGTTGTCGCAGATGTCATGGACAGCAGAGGCTAGGCGGAGAATTAATGCTTGTTGGTTATTCTGCATTATTACTATTGCACTATTCATGTTAAATGGAGCCAATATTTTGCAACCTGGACAATGTTTCACTTCACAGGATCATTAACAAGTACCTTGCTTCGAACATACGAAAGCTTCCTTAATTAATACGATAATTGCTTATTCTAACAAGCAAACCTGTTTATGGCGGTCCAGAATAGCATTCCCCGAACGAGACATCCATTGAGTGATGAGAGCGCGCGGACGATTCCACAGGAGACAATACTCCGATCGGGACACGGCCCTTCTGGGGGCTGTGCCCACAGACCCATGGCACGGCAAGTATGACGTGTCGAATGAGATTGAGAATTAAAATATAAATAATTAAATATAAAACAAAGTCGCTTTCTCTGTCCCTATATGCACGAGCGTGCCAATGCACTGACGGATTTTTGTCTGTCCGTGTGCACCATGACTTATGCGCTATAACAGGACGTTTATTGCGATTTTCAATTAATGATTTAATTACAACTAGTGGACGCCCCGCAGCTTCGCTCGCTTATTAGTTTGTGGCGTAGAATTAGACCCCTTAGATAAGTAATATGTCTAATCTAAGTTCGTCGGGTTGCCCACTTGACTTCAAAAACGGCAGTTTCATACTAACTTTGCACTCCAGTTTTACCCCCTTAAGGGGTGAATTTTCAAAAATCCTTTCTTAGTGCTCCCCTACGTTATAAAAGGAACCTGAGCAAAATTTCAAGTTTCTAACCCTTATATTAGTTTAGGCCCTGCGTTGATATGTCAGTCAGTCAGTCAGCTTCTCCTTTTATATATTTAGATTTAAGCAGCTATAATAATCATAAATAAAAAAATCGAATCCCGTGGAAACAGAGTGTAGCCCACAGAACAGATTTTATCTGTTCTGTGGTGTAGCCGAACGCGCCTCAAGCGGCTAAGTGCGAGCGCGCCAATGCACTGACGGATTTTTGTGTGTCCGTGTGCACTATGACTTATGCACTGTAACAGAATGGTTATTGCGATTTTTAATAAAGGAATTGAGGATTTGAATAATCATAAATAAGTAAATCGAAGCCCGTGGAAACAGAGTGTAGCCGAACGCGCCTCAAGCGGCTAAGTGCGAGCGCTGGCCGTGCGCCAAAGCGCTGACGGATTTATGTGCGTCCGCGTGCACTATGACTTACTGCGCTATAACAGGACGCTTATTGCGATTATTAATAATGCGACGCCTAATGCCGCTAATGGCTAATTAAAATCACGTGTAATGTACACGGTATAAGATTTAATTACGACTTGTTATAGATGTTGTAGTGGCCATTTGAAAAGAAATTATTGTGGTTCTCAAATGCCTGCTTATATCAATCGTTGATTTTTTAGGTAAGGTAAATATCTGGAGCAGTCTAGAGGTCGATTCAGCCAATAAAGCTGTACAAGCCTTAATAAGCTCTCTGGCCATCCTTCCTTGTATTGCAATTGTTCCACTTTGACGGACTTTTACAGGATATTTATGTTCTTAGTAAATCGTCAATAATAATAAGGTCTAATTTTATTTCAAGTTAGGTACTAACATAGTCTGTATTTAAGAAATAATACATCAGTCTAGCATTTGGCTCGATATCAGATGAAAATCGTGGCGGCGCGGCGAGTTGATTTATGGACTCCAGACTGTTAGAAGAAATTCTAGTGATCTAAAGGTTGTCTCTTTAAGAGGACACCAGTCGACCGTCACTTTTGAAGAATAGGTTTTTACCAAAAATATTGCCGTCGCGCTGACCCCCAACCTTACCCCTTAGCGTGCGATAGAGAGAAGTGCAGTCTCGAACTGATTTTACCTACGTAAAATTAAGAAAATCGTCCTTTCGTAATCCCCTGTTTCCTCCTCGAAATCTAGACCGATTTCAATATTTCTTTCAGTTAAAATGTAGAACAGGGTCTAAGCTATGCCCGTACGTTTTGCTTTTTTGGGATATGTTAGTAATTACCAGTTTGCTTGAGGTTTGAAAATGTATGTAAAAAAAGTCGATTTTTTTGATTTTAAAAGATTTTTTTTCTCTTCTATTAAGCAAATTATGAAAAAAAAACAAAACGTACAGGCATGGCAGAGGTACGTATAAATCGTATGGTATTTTTTTTTATTCTGTAACTTCTTTATCCTAGGAGGAAACAGGGGACTACGTTTGTATGGAAAAAGTGTCGACTCATATCCCCTTAAGTTTAAACCTTTTGTCAAGTATGTTTTATACGTGGTACTATTTTTCTCAGGGATTGTGCAGTTAACCACAAACATTTCACATCACGGTAAATAACTCTAGCTCTAATAAAACCATATTATATACTTATATCCCTATTTATATAAAATATAATAGGTTTTCATTTGTAATAAATAAGCATTTAAAACACCATCAAGTCACTCGTTTATCGATGAAGTTATTAACAAGCTCTTGACTATATTCTAATGAATTGTGTGGAACTCCATCATACATCAAATAAATCAGCTGCGCTACATAAATAATCATCTTGTTACAAAAAATAACCTAAACTACAGCGGCGGCCATCAGAGAACACCGTTACTCCCAAACGACTTTTTAGCCGTTCCTTATTTAGAGATTCGTTCTGCTACAGTTCTATTTTCAAAAAAACCCGCGCGCTTTCTTTTTAATGTATCTCCGATTTTAGTGTTTTAATATTTAGCATAGGTACTCTATGTAACAACACCTCTGGAAATATAAATATTTAGTAATATCCAATGTTTTTCTTATTTTAAATTTGCTTGCATCTATGGATATTTGCATTTAAATTTTAACTAGTAGATATTTTTGATATAGTATGTACCTAGAGATTTTGTAATTATAGTCTGTATGTATATGTACATACCTTAAAAAATTGAGACCTTTTTGTAGGGAAACTGGGTACGTCTGGTTTTTTGTGAAAAAGTTTTTACGCGGGAAATTTTGTTGCACCTTCCATCCAATTCCTAGCTTTTGAAAATCCTCTGTTGGTATGAAAATAATGAGGTATATTTACCATTTGCTGGCTAATGAGAGATTTTGGCGTAGTTAGTTGGTAAACGCAGGTAGTGTAGGAAGGACAACTAAAATGCTTAGGTGTCCTAAATTACACTTTTATAAATATTAAATTCTAAGTATTAAATACAAACGATCGTTGGTTCAATATGTAAAAGTTATTCACCCATTTTGTCGTCGCTTTTTTAACTCCGATTTATTCTGAAAGTTTCTTCATTTCTTGTGCACGCAGAAGAAAAAGAAACAGACATTTTGTTTTGACACAAAGAAATTGGAGTTCCTTAGGTGAACTCCAAATTCTTTGGTATATTTAATAAAATATATTTAAAAAAAAATAGCATCACGCGTTTATATCTCCGAAGTTGTAGGTAGAGGTGTACACACCCACTTTACACAAGTTATGTTTAGGTACCATGTAATACCATGGGTGATGGAGCCTATACATCGGGCTAAAATCCAGACTACGAGCTGCTACCGGGCATTTCAATTCAGAAAAAATTTGTTGCCCGACCTAAGAATCAAACCCAAGATCAGCTTAGCAGTCGCGCTTCCGACCACTAGGCCAACGAGGCATATACGTCACGCATTGATTCATATCTAAGCAAATGGTGCACAAATTTGCTCAGATTTAGTTTTCCATTTTCAGAGTGACTTAGAGAGTTTGAAACAAATCTTATACATATGTTACTAATTAAATTGGCAACATTCAATGGGAATCTTCCACCCCATTGTATTTGATCAAGCCCCCCTTTGGATTTGGCACAAATATTTTTTACCAAGAAACCTTCCGAACACGCTGTGTTAGCTGAGGAATCAGGTCAAGCTACTAATTTGCTTCGAGCCGTGCTGCATGCGCCGAACAAGCTAGAACAAGCCACTCGACTTGAGAGATCCGTAGCGACGGGTTGCCATACGAGAAAAAAGTGCTTGCTTACTCGCTAATTTTGCAGTAGGTTCGTGTTGTGGGCGTTTTGTTTTCTTTTAGTTCCCGCCGTGTTTTACGACCGGAAGTAATTCATTACGTAGGTGCCTAGCTAATAACATTTATTACTGCAATTTATGACACGTGAAACTATTGGGAAAAAGGGTTGCGCTGAAAACCAGAAGTAGGTACGTTTGTATGAAAAAAGTGCCGCACGATTTTCTCTTATTGTACTTACTTCGTTGGTATGCGGTCTGGAGGGTGACATAGGCTAATTTTAATTCATTCAGTAATTTCCCGTGAAATGGGCAAACAATATGACAATAATCGTTCTATTTTTAATCGATTATCAATCGTCGATCAATTTCGAGTATAATCGATTGATCTATCTCGGGTTTTGATTGGCCGAACTGCGGATGAAGCTTGATATTGATTAAGTAGTGGTAATTATTTGCTGTTGAAATAGGCTTTACTTTTAATAGTTAATTTAAATCATCCATTACTGGTCGAGGCAGTAGTTCTGCGCAGCGTAGGCAGAGCCGCGGGAAAACATAATAATTGTAACATCATAACTCGAGCAGTGCGCACAAGCATTTCGTGTTTGTACTGGTATGTGTTAGTCGCATGTCATCACAACCCTTGCTTTGTCCCACTGTTGGGAACAGGTCTCCTCTCAGAATGGGATAGGGATTAGGCCTTAGTCCACCACGCTGGCCAAGTGCGGATTGGCAGACATGCCTTCGAGAACATTATGAAGAACTCTCAGGCATGCAGATTTCCTCACGATGTGTCCTTCACCGTTATAGGAAGTTCTTAAATCGCACATAACTTAGAAAAGTCATTGGTGCGTGCCGCTTGGGTTTGAACCCGGACCGCTCGAGTGTGAGGCGAGTCCGATAGCCACTGGGCTGTCACCGCTTATAGGGTATTAAATGCATACCCCTAAATACAGTATTTAGCATGTAGAACTCGAGCTTTACTATCTGTAAGGTACCTACGCAATGTAGCCAACAGAGTCGGCACCGGTCGGAAGCGGCGGTGTCTGCCAACCCGCCAAGATTTACAACCCTGGCCATGCCGCCACACTTCCCCTAAGATCTGAAATAAAATGTTAATTTAATACTTTATCGTCTCAGTTTTTTTGGATAAATCCCGTACCTATTAATAAACAAAACTCAGATGAGTATCAAGATTATGTGACGCATCCCCAAGATCTACGTGAGATCCTTTACTCAAGTAATTTCTTAAACTTGAGTTTGGTTAAGGGGCACACATAATTGGTTCTTGGTACGTATTACTGCATATGCCTAATTTCATAGTATTATATTTAGACAGATTCAACGTGACACAACGTAGAAGTAGATATATAAATAGGTATATTAGTAGATAGATACGTATTATTTAACGATGTCAAGTCTTATAAAGGATTTATTTATATAAAGTAAACGATACATACGAAGGTAATAACAATTAACATCATTATGAAACCTAGTCAATAAGTACGAGTAGATGAATCTACTTATTGGCTACTTTCTGAACACTCTGCTGTTGGCTTCTATCCATTACGGCGGAGGAAACTTCTCAAAGAACATTATAATTACTATTTAAATGAACCTACATAATTGACAATCTTAATTTATAGAAATCTGTCGCTATAGCTTCAATTGATCTTGAATTGGTATAGATCTTTTACCATTCAAATATCGATAGTAGATTCCATGCTGCGCTCTGATTGGCCTATTCTTCATCGCCTTTCGCGCGCTCTACTTTGATTGGTCGATTCTCCACACTATCACGTGATAGGCCAGTGACCGGCGTGCGCGCTGCATGCTAAATTCATTTTGCAGTAGGTACTACCATCCTTAATATTACCATGTACAACAAAATGTATGTTCCTTATCTAATCATAGGCTTCTGTTAGGTTCTGCAAACATTGGAGCTAAGTTATTTATTGCGCTCAATGTCACGACACATATAATTTGTCAGTGCATTCATAGAATTTTGCTCGTATCGGCAGTCGGCGACCATGACGTATGGAAGCTCTATTGAATTTCTTGTTTATGATCGTGCCTCGATATTATAAATCGAACTACTGTGTATTAATGACACCCCCAAGCTAAGATTTGATACAATACGAAAATAGAAGGAAACTTGGAAGGAATGGGTACCTACTATTGCACAGTTTTTTTTTTTCATAAATCATGATATTTATTTGCCATAAAGTAGTACATTTTGATGTTACAATTAAACTTCCTCACTCTAACCACTGGGTGGTATGCAAATGTCAATTTAAATAAGGTGACATTATTATGTTGTTGTTCTAACTACATTTATAATGTTCTGTTGTGGTATTATTATGTAACCCAGCAAAATACTCCAATCAATCAGTTTTCAACATCTTAAAAAATCATTGATATGATAAAAACATTTTGTCACAAGCCAAAATATTTTTTTTTTAAATACACTGCGCCTTTACTTTTTCCTGTAGCTACCTTTTCTTTTTAACATATATTTAACACTATCTAGGTAGCACTGAAAGTTTTTAGAACTGGCCAGTTAGAAACATTGCCTCTGAAAAGCAGGATCCTCCTTCATCACGACAACGCTTAATGAAATGAAATGAAATGAAAATTTATTTATGCGGACAACAATGATCCATAAGTGTTAGTATACAAAAAACTTATAAACTATGTTAGTACATAAAAATACACAACACGAAAATAAAATAAAATAAACACCGCCAATTGAGCAATTGAATATTTAACTATAGCAGGTCGATATAATGAGTCATCTGCTATATAGTCCCAACCTGGTGATCTGCGACTTTCATTTATTCCCAAGAACTAAAGATAAACTTCGAGGTATTCTCTTTGCGAGCCCTGAAGATGCGGTGAGTGCGTTGAAAAATGCCATAGAAGATACTCCTAAGGAAGAAGCTAAGCTTTTCTCAGTGGTTCCATCGAATCCGAAGATGTATAAGAGGAATGGATACTACTTCAAAAAAACAATAAAAGTTTTTACAACTGTCTGTATGAAGCCGTTTTTATTTTCTAAGGACTTTTAGTGTGACCCACTTATTCTAAAATACTATAGTGTTCATAATTATTTCAATATGTTCTAGTTTTTCTTAAAAGCGATTAGTTATCATATTAATATAAATATTAGTTTATACATAATAATCAGGTTATGGTAAACATAAGTGACACAAATGTCAGATTTCACCAATTATCATTTAATTTTTGTTTTTATCTCGCCACTATTCCCCTCCTCCAAGGCAAGCCCCAAACTGCCCGTAGGAGTATTTCCTGACATGATAGATGTGGATAGTGCAATCACGACTCACTATCACGAATCTTATGGGTTAAAATAATCAATTCATAAAACATGTTTCTTTGACTCAAAATGTATATCTTTTATAAAAAACTTCATCACGAACTTCCCGACAAAACTGTTAACACGTCGAAGGCAATACAAACAAGCCTGGCGCTTGTCTTAACACATCACGAAGCCTTGTTCTTTTTTCAAAATAATAAAATGACTTCCGATTCGCGATGAAGGAAAGCTGACCTGTCCATCTCATTCGTCAAGTTTTGCGACGCAAACACAATCAAATTTACACCTTATTTCACATTGCCTAAGTTTCTATTCGGCTTGCGTATGCATAACGTACAAGTTTTAGCATATGTGCCTCAGTCTATGTGGAGAAAATCTGATCCAAATGCTATGATTTAAAGTCTAGTTTCGAACGGTGAATTCAATGTAAGAAGCTCGGGTCTATTAAAAGTGGAGAATGCTTCCGTTAATAGAATTTTAATGAAGAAATGTCAGGCCCGATACGAAGTTCTGCACGTCATGCCTACTCGAATCTTACGTGGGGCATGCGTCAGGGCGGTACACACGGCATGTCAAATTGGAGCGCCGATTTTTTATATTACACTAGTGGACGCCCGCAGCTTCGCTCGCGTAGAATTAGACCCATCAACAACGTCTTCCCGCGTTCGGGTTGCCTTGACTTGACTTCAAAAACGGCAAAGGTTCATACTAACTTTGCACCCCCGTTTTACCCCCTTAGGAGGTGAATTTTCAAAAATCCTTTCTTAGTGCTCCCCTACGTTATAAAAGGAACCCCTGTTCAAAATTTCAAGTTTCTAACCCTCAAGCCCCATCCACACGCTTGGCAAACAATGGCAAACAGCCAACAGCAAACAGTAAACACGGACGTGTGGATGGGTGTTTGTCGTTGTTTGTCTGTTTGTGTTTGTGTTGGGCAGTGTTCGGCATCGGTGTCGGTTTTTCTTGCCAGATCAAAGGATCGGCAAACAGTTTGCGACGTATCCACACGTTTGGCAGCGATCAGTAATGCGCGCGAGCTTGCGGGAGGCGGACGTATTTACTTGCCATATCCATGGGCATATAAAGAGAACATTCCACCCTATTATTGATCGAAGATTCCACCCCATTTAAAAACTGTACCTAAAGTATTCGAATTCAATGGTAGCAAAATTATTTATAACAAGTGATTTTAAAAACTTTTAATTAAATTCACTCGTATGTATGTCCTGGAATCTTGCAATCAATATTTCACCCACTTCCACTGAAGATATCGAGCTGAAATTTGGCACACATATTAGGTTCCGATGACAATGCATGAAAATAAAAATAAAAGATATAAGTAAAAGCTCTTTAAAAAAAAAAATTTTTTACAGTATAATTTATGAATAAAATCTAACTATATTGATACATTTTATTATTGCAAAATTTTCATCGGAATCACCATCGTCTTCGCTTTCTTCTTTTTTTCTTTTTTCTTTCTCTTGCTTTAATTTATAATAAAAATATGTCAACCCGAAAGTAATAGCTGCCACAAGCTTGTCGTCCGCCATGTTTGCCGATTCGGAATGTTATGAACGTTCGCCAAGCATGTGGATGGCTGTTTGTGTTGGGTGATTGTGGTTGGTGTTTGGGACTTTGCTTGCTGTTTGCGGTGTTTGTGACAAACAGCCAGCGTGTGGATGGGGCATTATAGTTTAGGCCCTGCGTTGATATGTCAGTCAGTCAGTCAGCTTCTTCTTTTATATATATAGATTACGTTACAACCTTACGACACTTACGACTAAGTATATAAAATAATGGATTATATACTCTGTAAATGTATATAAGGTTGGAATTAAATATAATTTTACTGAACAGTCTATACAGTGGCTAAGATTAATGTTATTTTTCGGAACTGAATGTTAAATGGTAAAACGAAATAGTCAAGTTAATTAATAATTTTTAAATTTCGACGTCGAATTAAATGTAATTCAAGTTATAATTATGCGAATAATTATAACATGGATTACATTTAATACGACGTCGAAATTAAAAAACCGAATGTTGATTAAAATAGGCTAAGTATAGAAGTTCAAGAAAAATAATCGGTAAGTTACAATTTTATTATTTATTTTAATTTTGTTTTAATTTCTAACTTTTTCTATCTCTAACCTTAAGTATTTTGTTATTTCTTAACTCCACATCTTCATTCCTGAACCATCAAATGACTTTCTCGTAAAATAAAAATATTTGTATAAACATTCTTTAAAAAAAAAATTTTGCTCCTATTTTTCTGACCCTACAAGAATGTGAGTGGCCATCTATATTTGGCGAATCTATTCCATCAAAGAGAATTTAATAATTACGGCGATACAGTTAGAGATGGTCGCGATACGATGGCGATACAAATAAAGCAATCGCAGTCGGAGGCGATTCGATCCAGATCGCCAGCTATCGCTAGTTTGTTTCACACTAGCTTGGACTTAATCTATCTTATCAGATCTGTTTTACTATAGAAGGTAGATCTCAGATCACATGATCTCTTTTGTTTTACAAGGAGAAAATCTTATTATGTATAAGTCAGTTATCTGCCAGTTGTGGCATAAAATGGCGTAAAAGAAGAGGGTTTTTGTTTTACAAGGCGAAAACCTAATAATTTACGAGTCAGTTATCTGCCAGTTATGTCATAAAATGGCGTAAAAGAAAAGAGATTTTGTGTTTAAGTGGAAAACCATAATGTAAGAGTCAGTTGTCTGCCAGTGGTGGCATAAAATGGCGTTAAAGAAGAGTTTTTGTTTTACAAGGCGAAAACCTAATAATGTACGAGTCAGTTATCTGCCAGTTGTGGCATAAAATGGCGTTAAACAAGAGATTTTGTTTTACATGGGGAAAACCATATTATGTACGAGACAGTTATCTGCGAGTTATGGCATAAAATGGCGTTAAGGAAGAGTTTTTCTTTTACAATGTAAAACCTTATTATGTACGAGATAGTTATTTGCGAGTTATGGCATAAAATGGCGTAAAAGAAGAAAGTTTTTGTTTTACAAGAGGAAAACCTTATTATGTACAACTCTGCACAAGACAGCTGCCAGTTGTGGCGTGAAATTACGTAAAATAAGCTGATATCTAGTAAAGTAGTGATTTAAGTGTGGTAGGCATTATACGAAATTAGTTTTTAGTTAAGTACGCTAAGTAGGTATGTGCTTCCAGTCCGAGCAAAACAGAACGCACTGAAAACCAGCCGTGGTCTACTACAGCCAATGCTGAGGGCCCCTTTTCGTCAATACTCTGAGGTTATTAGAACAGTTCATTGAATTCTAATGTGTTACTAGCTTTTTCCGCGCCTCCGTCCGCGTATAAGTCGCCTAGTGGACGCTTCGCTCGCGTGGAATTAGACTTTCACTAACTTCAAAAACGGCAAAGTTTCATACTAACTTTTCACCCCCGTTTTACCCCCTTAGGGGGTGAATTTTCAAAAATCCTTTCTTAGCGCTCCCCTGTGTTATAAAAGGAACCCCTGTGAAAAATTTCAAGTTTCTAACCCTTATAGTTTAGGCCCTGCGTTGATATGTCAGTCAGTCAGTCAGCTTCTCCTTTTTTTGTTTTCGCTATAAGATAATTGGGCATATATTTTCCAAGTTAACTAATAAAATTTTGATACAGTTCTAAATATTACTAAATTTCCAAAGCAGAGCACACATGCTAGCCGGTGTGGTTACAAATAAATGATCGAATTATGTCTGATCACCTGACCCACCGCAAATTTGCATTTTAGGGTTATCCCACAATTCGGCGCAAGTACGACTGAACCAGTTTAGGAATCCAACGGTGTGTGGTTAGCTGTTTTCACGGTCAATGTTAATATTTTTGATTATTTAAACATAGATGTTCGAATAAAAAATTTGCTAGAAGCGGCAACACGTTTGCATAATAATTCCTATTTTCCAAAAAAAGGAGGCTCTATGTTGGACTGTTTGTATTTTTTTATGTATATACAGCGATAACTTCGTCGTTTATTAACAGACATAATAATAAATATCTTGGACATTCTCACACACGGCCATCCGACCCCAAAGTAGGCGCGAGCCTGTGATATGGGTGTCAGAGACTGATATACATACATATAATTTTTAAATACATACTTAAATAGATAATATTAACATCCAGACACAGAACAAACACAAGTGTACGTCACACGAATATTTGTCCTGAGTGGGATTCGAACCCACGACCCCTGGCGCAACAGACAGGGTTGCTACCGATTGCGGCAACGGGCTCGTCAATGATGAATCTTTTTGTGTTTGGGTCCCTTGTATGTCTGCTGTATTTCGCAACTGAACTGAACTAACATTACGTGGCATGCTATGTTATATCCATAAAGAAATAGGAAAGTAAAACAAATGCCTCTGGGCTTAAACCCGGAACCTGTCAAGTGAGAATTTGAATTCGATTCCCATCGCTGGGCTATTCACAGCTGTAAACTGTAGGTACCTACGTGTCCAAATAATGTTCTTTTTTTCTCACAACCGAAACGCGGTCTCGTCGCGATCAAAATATTTCGTAATTATCGCTTCTAACTGCTACCACTAAAACTACTGTAATGGGTTCATATTCACCTTTATAGGGCTGTCAACTTATAATGTTAGCTACAAACGAACGTACTGCTCACAAAGATACTGAGAAAATTTGTCAATTTGGTAATAAGGTTTTATGTTAACCTAACTTAAATTGACTAAATTTCAGTTCATTTAGTTTATGATTAACTATGGTCGTTTGAACCTACGTGTGAACTTACGTGATCGCCTCTGTTTAAAAGCATCTGTTGTAGGTACAACGCCTTTACGATCGAAATACCTCTGATAGATAGTTAGTAAAACAATTACTACAGGTGAATAATTAATTTGGAGAATAATTAGTTTAATGGTCTCTGGGTAAGCACAATATAACGTGTATTTTTCCGATGAGTAATCAGAGGTGTGTTACACCCACTTATCACCATTTGTCCCATATAATTTAAGGCTCCATGTAATTTAGGTGCATCCATCCATCCATCAGCCTTTTGAGGTCCACTGCTGGACATAGGCCTCTCCTAAACGACACCACTCTAACACCATACTAATTTAGACACCATACTAATTTAGGTGGTATGCCTATAATAATTGATAACTATCGGTGGCAGCCCTACTGCTAACCCACTGACTTCCACACTAGAAGATGTCAAGAGTCGATTACACGTCGGCCTGGGAGCTTGCCCGGACGCCTCGATCACGACCACTGACGCGTGACGTCACCGCCTAAAAAACTTCCATCTTTAACTGTGATATAAGGCTCGTTTTCATAGTGTATAGTTTAGCTTCGCTCGCGTTCGCATTTGTTCGCACTCGAGTGTTGTGTCTGTAGTTATGTGTGCGATGTACGTTTTTTTTTATTATATACTAGTGGACGCCCGCAGCTTCGCTCGCGTGGAATTAGACATAACAATAGTTTCGTTTACACCTAGTAATATTATATAGCCTTTGTCACTCAGTGAAGATGCAGCATTCTAATGGAGAAAGAATTTTTGAAATAGGTCCAGTAGTTTTTGTGTGAAAAGTTGAAAACATTACAAACAAATGTTTCCTCTTTATAATGTTAGTATGGATTTGTATAATTGGATATGAATTTAGTTTGATTCATTGAAATTAATGTTAAAAACTAACATTAGTTTTAAGAATCAATTATTTAGATGCCGAAATAAAAATTATTATTAATAATAATTTCTATAAATATAACGCTGCAAATTATGATAATTTCTGCTACTATTAATTGGTCGTATTTGATAAAAAAATATAGCATTTTGTATACAATATAGCATAGCATTCACTGTGCAAGCACCTTAAGAGTGCCATGAGGGTACAGCTGATAAATAAATGTCAGAAGCATTGCTAAGTGCATTCAATCAACAGAATTGGTCTAAACTCGAAGGTACGCGTTGATGGCTAATGTTGTACAGTGCCATGAAAGTAAGCTGTTACGCAGTAAAAAAGTCTATCAAACATAGAGTACATTCTGTATTATTACATCTCATCACACCCACCACTACCCTGTCCCACTGTTGGGCACGCGTCTCCTCTCAGAATGGGAGGGATTAGGCCTTAGTCCACCACGCTGGCCAAGTGCGGATTGGCAAACTTCACATGCCTTCGAGAACATTACGAAGAACTCTCGTGCATGCAGGGTTACTTATGATGTGTCCAAGCAAGTGACATTTAGAATAGCCTAATAATGCTCGCGTCGATTCAATGTGATCGACAGAGTTAAGTAACGACGGGCGCGGTTGGATTGTGGATGGGGGGTGACCGCTATTTTTAATTTTTTGTAAACCCGTAGGTCTTGAGTTGGTAAAATTGAATTTGACAACAGTTTTAGTTTTACTTTTATTCCAACACGACTAACTACCTACCTAAAGTTATCTATCATTAAATACTCAATGAGGTTTAATCATAAAAAAATTTGAAGAAATTCGCTGAGAAACCACAAGGAATTGGCACACGGCGATTTCATAGAAAAGCTGTCATTATTTCATTACACTAACATCACTTGAGGTCCCAAATTGCACGGCTATGAGGTCCAATTAGCGGAAATAACCAAAATCGTAAGTAGAGAAACGGTTCGTTGCAATCCGTTATAGTGCAATCTGCTTTCATGAGTAGCTCAAAAATAAATATTACCTGATCTATCTGGCGGTGACAGCCCAGTGGCTGTCGAAGTCGAGCGGTCGGGGTTCAAATCGAAGAACGCGATTTAAAAAAATTACCTGCTGTAACGGTGTAAGGAACACCTTAAGGACCTGCATGCGAATTCTGCCGATCCGTCACCAGCTATAGTCACCAGCGTGGTGTACTTTAGTCTCATTCCTCCAATTTCGAGAGGAGACCCGAGCCTAGCCGCTGCGACCCTTAGACGTCCACTGCTGGGCACGGGTCTCCCCACAGCTGCGGGAGGTCTAGAGCATACTCCACCACGCTGCTCCAATGCGGATTGGTTGAGGGGTTAGTGGCCATCCAGTGTCGAATGTTCTCAAGCCACTCTAAGGTCTTCGACAAGGCTTAACGACTGTTTCCACCATTGAGAACAACCGGGACCGACGGCTTTACGTGCCCTCCGAACCACATTAGCGTCGAATCGCAGTAGCAGTAGAATCGAGCCGTCTGTGCCGGTTGTTTTCAATCATCAAGCTTTGCCGAAAAACCTTCGGGAGGCTTGAGAACATTCGTTACTGTGGTTGCTTTTAATCCCGCAGTTATGACTGCCACCAACCATGCCTAACAGCCTTTGGCCTGTAGCTAAATGTAAGGTACAAATTTAAAAGTAAAGAGTAGAGATGTTACAAAAGTCTCAAAAAACTAGCCAGACTTCTTTCTACGTGATCAAACCTAATGTTGAAGTCCTGATTCCTGTAAGTTGTGTATCCCTTTAAAAGCGCAAGCCGTTAATACTGGCTGCCAATAAAAAACAACTCGTCAAGAGCATCATAATACAAGAGTTACAGCGTGTATTAAAAGCAAAAAACACTGTTTTTAAAGTCGCAACTTTTTTCGGATGCGTCAACGCCTCCGGACAAAAAAAGTAAAGAATGAGAAGCATGAAATGTGACCGTGTAACGAACACTTCTTGCCTGTTGCTCTTTGGCGACAATCGGATGAAGTTCCCGGATGTGCCGCGAGAGGCGCACCTGTCGTGATTTAATGAGCAAAGAGATCTTTATAATATCAAAAATCTGTGTTTAAATCGCAATGTTGATAGTTAGAGCTTAAGAACTCCAAATACCCCAGATTAATCTAAAAACTAAATTTATTTCCCACTAGGTTCATCATCATCATCATCATCAGCATTTATTGGTCCACTGCTGGACATAGGCCTCCTAAACGACACCACTCCGACCGGTCCTGTGCCTTCTGAATCCAGCGGTTTCCCGCTGCCTTCTTCAGGTCGTCTGTCCACCTTGTCGAAGGGCTGCCTGTCCTCCTTTTTCAAGTCGAGGTCTCATTACTACCCACTAGGTTAAAGTATTCAAAATCAGCTGTGAAATATTAAGACTGTGAAAACATGAGCCTTCTCGTCTACCGTATTTCTAGTATTCCACTGAAAGTTCTCCTTTGCGCGTTTGAAGAATTGTTTCGAAAAAAATGCGATGGGTAGTGTTACTCGATGTTGGCATGGCAAACAATTACTGGTGACAAATTCATAACAAGTAGACAGGACACGTCACGACACGACTGCATTGTTTGAGTTACATTGAAATATTTTAATGAACGCCCAGAATACTCATTTGACACAATGGTAATGTAATTCAAAGTACTTTTTAACGTTTTATACCCGCAAGCTACAGCAAAATAGTCGTGTAGGACTATTTTGTTTTGTTAATTCTCTTGTCTTTTTGTAATAAGCTGAGATACTAACCCGAATCGGAATTAGTCTGAAAACATTGTAAGGAAGCCTAGATAGTCGTGTAGTTAGTCTTGTAATATGGTTTTAAACAAAGAGTGAGAGCTCGTTGATGATGCTAATAATGAATTAAATAAATAAATAATATTTTTGTAAAGTATTGCCTGACGAATAACGGCTTTACGACCTGAGGAAGACAGCTGAAACTGCTGGATTGAACTGATACAGGGGCACAGGATCTGGAGCAATGGACCCGATTAAGGAAGGCCTATGTCCAGCAGTGGACTCTATAAATCTGACGGAAGGACCTGACTTAACTCTTACTATTCTTTTTTATAAAAGAAAATGTTACGCCTACGAGTAATTAATTTACAGGCAGAAGTTACACCGTGCGTCGTTAGGTAATATCATAGAGATCGTTAGACGTAGGCTTCTAGCTGTACTAAGGCCTTAGCGAAGGCGAAAGAGAAGGGTTGTCATCCCTCCCATGCCGTCACCACAACCACTTTTTCCTCGAAACCATTAGCGTTAAGTTAGCGCTAATCAACTGTCCATGCTTTCTCTCAGCTAAAACAGCCAGGATTAAAAAAACGCTGAGCCACGAACCGGTAAATCACCACCGAAAGATTAATAGAATGGTGCTCACTTACTTTCGAATTTATTTTTAAACATTTAGTGGCAAAAAGTTACAGCGTTTTCCACCGAATTACCGTTTCGACGTTACTCTCCTGAGCACCGGTTTTTCAGCGAAAATACCCAACCGTGACGGTCAAGAGACGCTTCTGAGCTGACGGAATGAAGTTTTTAATTTATATTTCTTACAAGCAATATGTAAACATTAAAAGAAAACTTTAATTCGTCTACTATTGAATGTGAACAAGAGTATCGACAGTTTTCAAGACGCATAATTGTTAGAAATAGTTAGTTAAATGGTAACATCAAATAAGCAAACTAGCTCTATCTATGGCTGGAATGTTTGATCTACTAGTCTCAGGATAATCTGTGTATACTCGTATCTGTCTTCTAAAAAATAAATTTGTTTGTTATAGCTGATAACTAACACAGTGATTCACAGAAATACGTTCTTTCAGTAATTAATAATAAGAATATCATTCAAAGCTCAACTTGTTTTATAAATAGCTCGTAGGTGATAGCCCAGTGACTTACAATTCGACCTTTCAAGCTAGTTTACTCGGCTTCAAATCCGAGCACGATCAAGTGACTTCGGTCTACGTCTTGCGTTTTAATCAATTATTATATGCTACGTGGAAGAACACAACTCTGCATGCCCAGGTGTTCTCCGTAGTGTTCCTATGACGTGCGAAGTATGGCCAATGGCCATGTCGTTATAAATTGATGAAGAGACGTCTGCTCAACTGATGATATATCCACAGGCAGGTAACCAAGTAAATTTCCTGCGATCCATTGAATTACCCACCGCAACTGAGACAGCTTAACTTTGTTTGAGTTTTAACTTAGAACACATCGGTGAAATTACCAGACGTCAAAAATCCGAAACAACCTATCGCCACCCGCCTACAATGGGGGACCACAAAAAGGAAATTACGACGAGATTGCTTTGAGACAAAAAGACGCGCCAAAAAACGAGCGCACGCCACGAAAAATAGAAGGCGGGCCACGCTGATGACGGAAAAAATCGATTCGGAATCGCGTCGCGATCGAGACCGACTCGGGGCGTGCGTGCGGTGCACGCGCGAAGAATCGATCGGCGAAGCGCGTGGCAGTTTGATGCGGAATCGATTACTGACAGTTCGCCGCGCGATTTGAGCCGAATTTGAAAGTGTGCAGTGAATGCAAATACACCGCATGAAAGTTTCATTTATATTATTCGTCTTTTCCAATATACAGGAATATTTACGAGTCTGTCACTCACTGCTACACTACAGAAAATAATAAGCGGCCCAGTGGATCGAATAAGTAGCTTCTCACTGCGAAAAAAAAAAGAAAAAAAAGGAAAGGTAAGGACGCTATCGATAAAAGACTGCTATCTATCGATAGTTCATACCAAATGACGTGACCGCAAATAACGTGACCGCTACCAGAAAGTCTTCGAGAAGGCTTACCGACTGTTTCCACCATTGAAAACAACCGGGACTGGCTTAAAGTGCCCTCTGAAGTACGATAGCGTCCATGAAATGTTGCCACTAGCGATCACCCATCCACAAGACGACCGCGCCCGTCGTTGCTTAACTCATTCGATCACCGAATCGACGCAAGCCATTGGGCTATGGACGCTACAATAGCACAGCATAGCTACGGTAGCATATATACATGGTGTTATATGCTACCATAAATCTCCCTCATATTATTTTAGGCCCTCGCAAAATATTGAGCTTGTTAAGCGAAGGATAACATTGGTGTCCGTACGGCTGTACGGCTGAGCCTTCGGTCTATTTCAATATGATCAGGTGAGAGATAATGGATCATTAGGTTTTGCTGGCTATATAGCGGTTGATTCGAGAGGGTCTTGAGTTCAAAACCCAGCATCACGCAGCGATGACTTTACTATGATGTGTTTATGTGACGAGTGAATCAATGTGAGTAAGAGAAAATGAGGAAACCTGCATGGCAAGTCCACCAATCCCCACTTTCCCAGCGTGGTAGATTATGGCCTTACCCCTACCATCTCCTTCTTTATTCTGAAAGGATTCCGTTCCCTACAGTGGGACATTGAAAAGGTTGTGGTGATGCTGGCTAATTGAAGTTGATAAATCCTGAGAACATGATGGTAAGTTTTTCATCAGCCTTCTAGCTACTGTCCGTCATAAGCCTCACATAACCAGCCTCTCCTCTTTATAGAAAGAATCTTAGCTGGCAATCCACATTTTCCAAGCACCATGTGCGCTAAGTTTTCATGTGATCTTATGTGACCTTTCTTCGCCAGCAATTTGCACTTGCATCTTCTGAAATCTGTCGTGGCCAAAAAGCAAAAATGGCAAAAAGTCTCATCCTGTAACATGAGTCCTGTGAAATGGATGGGAGAAATTTGAGTGGGTGGATCCGTAGAATAAATTGTATGGAATAAAATTTACATAAAGGATAAGGCCGCTCATCTTGAGCGGTAATTTAAGTGTGTCAGGATTACAGGAAGCGGCCGCTGGAAGGAAACAGGTGGAAACTTAAACACTTCTCAACTTGTTACCTACTTGTGTATTAAAATGATATCATGAATACTATCCGCTTGTAAGCATGTGTTTTGGTACGGTATTTATTACCGTGTTTTCGGGAGGTGGAAAATGGGCATGCGCGTGGTCGTTGGTTTCGTCACAAATGTGCCAACTTTCAGGATAGTCTGGATACTAAACAATGTAATGAATACCAATATCTTAGTAATTAAATTATACATTTTAATGTACTGTTAAATTTATTTTTTTAAAAACCTTTTTATAACTTTTTTTATTTTCGTGCATTATCATCGGAAAAAATTATGTGTGCCGAATTTCAGCTCGATAGCTTGAGTGGAAGTGGGTGAAATATTGATTGCAAGATTCCAGGACATACATACATACTTAATAAAGGCTTTTAACTTTTGGCAATATATTTCAGTTATACTCACATTTTGAGGCCAGGTCGAAGATGGATGGTCGAATCAGCATGTTCTTTTGCCAACTTATATTCATAAAAATTAATCTACTTCTGTATGCTCTTCCTGTGCGGTAATGTTTAAAGTAGGCCCGATAATTCAATGTGGTAACTATGTAACTTTATATAACTCTTATTCATTTGACCAATGAACTGAACAGACAGTTTATTTAGCTAAGTATTTGACATATTTGGCCATGGAATTAATAAATAAATACGTTATTTGGTAGACAAAATCTAATAGGTGCAAAAAATTTTGATCACTAGAACATAAGCCGTACAAGAACCCTAACAATATTGTTTCCAGCTCGAAGACAGACATGCTATGTACCCCATGAACTCTCCTTTCCTCCTCCATGGTGTACCCTCTTATTCTTAGTAGTAAGTTAACAAAAAAAATTCGCCACCAAGCCGCGTCTTTTAATAATATAAGTAGGTACCTAATTCATTTATGTTAAAAGGAGATGCTACACTCTTAACTCTCATTTAAGGCTCCCCATCGCTTAGGCTCTATTCACATCAAGCTTGTGCCTTTTCGTCTGGTCTGGCAGTTTTATTTTAAAATTACGCAAATCGCTTGTTTGTGTTTGTATAGTAAAAACACATGATAGAATTGAAGTTAACATTAAAAAAAAAACCAACGGGCTGTTTTGGCGTATAAGCAGCGGCATTAAATGTACGAGTTGCATACTCGCTTCGCTCCACAGACTTGCATCTATCAAAGCAAACCCTTAAATAATTTAATAACACAACATTTGCATGTGTATCAACCCCCATTATTATTATTATTATTTGTAGGACGGGGGTGTATTTCTTTCATTACATTTTATTTGAAGCTCTATCTGATATTATGTTGACAACTTAATATATTTTTATATATATATACATATGAAACACTAATCGGTTTTTCTAATTTGATTATTCTTATTTTAAACTAATGGATGCCCGCGGCTTAGAATAGAACTAGACAGCTTATAGCCTTCCTCGATCCAACACAAATTTGTTTTTTTCAATTTAAACCAGTTCAACCAACCCGCTGAACTCTTCATCTTTATAATATTAGTATATATGAGATTACCTACTAAGAATTTACAGAATAAAATAGGCGAAGCTAAGTATACTGCAGTTTAGTGTAAATATGAATGAAATATCGGGGTTTGCTATAACTGCAGACATAAAAACGGTCTGTTAAAACCCTGCCTTAGTTGTGTCAGTCTACGTAGGGTTGTCACTCAGCGTAATTAAAAATTCCCACGAGACACCTCAAGAGTCGCTACAAACTCTCATTGTTTTACACAATGGAGGTAAATGAATGTAGTGTCATTTTTAGTATTGATTTCGGTGCAGTAGCTGCCAACGGACAGAATATTAAACAGTAGCGGAAATTGGCATTTTTCATGCAAATTTGTTGTGTATTTTGACGGACCCGTTGGCGCAATCGGTAGTGACCATGTCTGTAGCAGGGGTCGTGGGTTCGAATATCACTCAGGACAAATATTCGTGTGGCGAACACTTGTATTTGTTCTGTGTCTGGATGTTAATATTATCTATTTATGTATGTATTTAAAAATATCTATGTACGTCTCTGACACCCATAGTACAGGCTCGCGCCTACTTTGGGGTCAGATTGCCGTGTGTGAGAATTTTCAAGATATTTATATTTATTTATGTCAATTTTACAATTGCAATATAATGTCATAAGCATGTTTTGTTTGTTAATAGTTAGTAATTATGTTCACGTCTCAAGTAGTTGATGGTGAGCCTGTTGCCATACATCGTCATCATCATCACAACTCTTCCTTTGTCCAACTGTTGGACACAGGCCTCCTCTCAGAATGTCAGGCCTTAGGCCTTAGTCCACCACGCTGGCCAAATGCGGATTGGCAGACTTCACATCACATACACCAGGCACAAATCCAGACTCTGGGCTGCTACCGGGAATTGCAAGTCAGAAATCCCAATAGTTATTGCCTGACCCGGGCAACGAACCCAGGACCTCTGGCTGCTGACCGTCGTTCTGACAACCACTAGACCAACAAGACACTAAATAACCGTACAAAACCTTACTAGATATAAAATAATGAATGCACATTTAAAACTCACAACGAATTCACGACATTTATTTCCCCCACAGTTCTGCCGACAGTACAGTTGAAAGTAATAACATAAATGAGAAAACGGTTAAAACAAAAAAGTGGCAACCCTGAGTGGATAGGTTGGACTGCTGTTTTTTCATTTGCGAATATTTTTCTTGGCTCGCGATATTTTTTCAGTATGTTTTCCCAGTTGTAAGATAAACTACACTCCATCAAATGTACCTATATTTTTTCACCCCCTTTCTGTTTTAAAATGTTAGCTACCCATTTCATATAGACACATACGTAGATGCTTCGTAGATACGTCAATTTCGTGGGAATATCGCCTGCGTTGTTATGTAATGGGGACAATTCTCATACGAAATGTTGATGTTATTAAAATTCTTGTATTGCTGAATAATATCCTGGTTAGTAGTAGTAAGGAAAAAAGTATATCCTACGGTAGTTTGGAAACTACTAGATTCTAGTTTTTTTTTATGGATATAATATAGCAAACGCTTTGCAGCACCACCCATCCGCTGCCGCCCATGACAACTGTGACTGACTTTGAACCAGACCCAATTAGGGACTGGGATGGATAGTCCAGTTAGCTGAGAGAGTTAATTAGAATATTAGTTGGTCAGTTCGTTAGTGGATAAGAGGACTGGGTACTGTTAGTGATAGTTAGTCCTGTTAGTTGTTGTTAGTAAGAGTCTCGTTCCAAGTCAGTCACAGATGTGTTGCTACCCTTGAGGACTAAGATGGTCGCCTCTAAAGAATTGTAACCGGAAACCATACCTTTCCAACCGGACCACAATT